>OZ025250.1:52376535-52659852 GCA_964019135.1 Arenicola marina | reverse complement strand
ACAGAAGAGGGGGAGGGCGGACATGGCCTGAACGCTGGAGGTGAGCAGGGAGACTCACAGAATGGGGGGGGGGGGGTCAGGGCCTGAACGATGGAGGTGAACAGAGGCTCACAGAAGGGGGGGGGCAGGGCCTGAACGATGGAGGTGAACAGAGAGGCTCATAGAAGGGGGGGGGGGCGGCAGGGCCTGAACGATGGAGGTGAGCAGAGAGGCTCACAAAGGGGGGGGGGGGGGCAGGGCCTGAACGATGCAGGTAAACAGAGAGGCTTACTGAACGGGGGGGGGGGTTGGCAGGGCCGGAACGTTGGAGGTGAGCAGAGAGGCTCACAGAAGGGGGGGAGAGGCAGGGCCTGAACGATGGAGGGAGCAGGGAGGCTCACAGAAGGGGGGGGGGGGAGGGCAGGGCCTGAACGATGGAGGTGAACAAAGAGGCTCACAGAAGGGGGGGAGGCGTGGCCTGAACGATGGAGGTGAGCATGGAGGCTCATAGACGGGGGGTGGGCAGGGCCTGAACGATGGAGGTGAGCAGCGAGGCTGACAGAAGGGGGGGGGGGCAGGGCCTAATCGATGGAGGTGAGCAGGGAGGCTCACAGAAGGGGGCGGGGGGCAGGGCCCGAACGATGGAAGTGAGCAGAGAGGCTCACAGAATGGGGGGGGCGAGGGCCTAAACGATGGAGGTGAACAGAGAGGCTCACAGAAGGGGGGGGGGAGGCAGGGCCTGAACGATGGAGGTGAGCAGGGAGGCTCACAGAAGGGGGAGGGGGGGGGGGGCAGGGCCTGAACGATGCAGGTGAACAGAGAGGCTCACAGAAGGGGGGGCGGGCAGGGCCTGAACGATAGACCTGAACAGAAAGGCTCACAGAAGGGGGGGAGGCAGGCCTTGAACGATGGAGGTGAACAGAGAGGCTCACAGAAGTGGGGGGGGGGCAGGGCCTGACGATAGACCTGAACAGAAAGGCTCACAGAAGGGGGGGGGGGCAGGCCTTGAACGATGGAGGTGAACAGAGAGGCCTCACAGAAGGGGGGGGGGCAGGGCCTGAACGATAGACCTGAACAGAAAGGCTCACAGAAGGGGGGGGGGCAGGCCTTGAACGATGGAGGTGAGCAAGGGGGCTCACAGAATGGGGGGGAGCGGCAGGGCCTGAACGATGGAGGTGAACAGGGAGGCTCAGAGAAGGGGGGACAGGGCCTGAACGATGGAGGTGAGCAGGGAGGCTCACAGAAGGGGGGGGGGCAGGGCCTGAACGGTGAAGGTGAACAGAGGCTCACAGAAGGGGGGGGGGGGGCAGGGCCTAAACGATGAAGGGTGAGCAGGGAGGCTCACAGAATGGGGGGGGGGGTGGGCAGGGCCTGAACGATGGAGGTGAGCAGAGAGGCTCACAGAATGGGGGGGGGGCAGGGCCTAACGATGGAGGTGAGCAGAGAGGCTCACAGAGGGGGGGGGGCTGAACGATAGATGTGAGCAGGGAGGCTCACAGAATGGGGGGGGGGGGGGCAGGGCCTGAACGATGGACGAGAACAGAGGCTCACAGAATGGGGGGGGCAGGGCCTGTACGATGGAGGTGAACAGAGAGGCTCACAGAAGCGGGGGGGCAGGGCCTGAACGATGGAGGTGAGCAGGGAGGCTCACAGAAGGGGGGGCAGGGCCTGTACGATGGAGGTGAACAGAGAGGCTCACAGACGGGGGGGGGCAGGGCCTGAACGTGTACGTGAACAGAGAGGCTCACAGAAGGGGGGGGGCAGGGCTGAACGGTGGACGTGAACAGAGAGGCTCACAGAAGGGGGGGCAGGGCCTGAACTGATGGAGGGGAGCAGGGAGGCTCACAGAAGGGGGGGCAGGGCCTGTACGATGGAGGTGAACAGAGAGGCTCACAGGACGGGGGGGGCAGGCCTGAACGATGGAGGTTAACAGATAGGCTCACAGATGGGGGGGGGCAGGGCCTGAACGATGGAGGTGAGCAGAGGCTCACAGAAGGGGGGGGGGGTCGGCAGGGCCTGAACGATGGAGGTGAACAGAGAGGCTCATAGAAGGGGGGCGGCAGGGCCTGAACGATGGAGGTGAGCAGAGAGGCTCACAGAAGGGGGGGGGGGGAAGCAGGGCCTGATCGATGGAGGTGAACAGCGAGGCTCACAGAAGGGGAGGGGGGGGCAGGCCTGAACGATAGACCTGAACAAGAAAGGCTCACTGAAGGGGGGGGGGCAGGCCTGGAACGATTGGAGGTGAGCAAGGGGGCTCACAGAATGGGGGGGGGCAGGGCCTGAACGGTGAAGGTGAACAGAAAGGCTCACAGAAGGGGGGGGGCAGGCCTTGTACGATGGAGGTGAGCAAGGGGGCTCACAGAAGGGGGGGGGGCAGGGCCTGAACGGTGAAGGTGAACATAGAGGCTCACAGAAGGAGGGGGCAGGGCTTGAACGATGGAGGTGAGCAGGAAGGCTCACAGAAGGGGGGGGGGCAGGGCCTGAACGATGGAGGTGAACAGAGAGGGTCACAGAACGGGGGGGGGGGGCTGAACGATAGATGTGAGCAGGGAGGCTCACAGAATGGGGGGGGGCAGGGGCCTGAACGATGGACGAGAACAGAGGCTCACAGAATGGGGGGGGGGCAAGGGCCTGAACGATGGAGGTGAGCAGAGAGACTCACGGGAGGGGGGGGGCAGGCTCTGAACGATGAAGTGAGCAGAGGAGGCTCACAGGAGGTGGGGTGGCGCGGGGGGGGGGGGGCAAGGTAGGTCAGATCACGGGGAATTTATCTTGAGCAAACAAGGAATAGCAAAGGGAGTTAAGATGTAGAATGAACAGAAAATTCACGTTTACGTTACGTTACAGTGGATGGTATTGTGTCAAAGAAACGAACGACGGACAGATTGGGCGGATTGTGTGATGTATAACACACATGAGATTGACAAACATGACGGGTCAGAATGGAAGGTTTATGTCGCGCTAACATAAGAAGGGCAGTGGGGGGGGGGGGCGTGCATCAAACTCGAGAGGGAGGGTGTGATGTACGTCTTACATGACTATTAATGGACAGATCAATACAAAGTGGTCTAGGAGACTCCCAACCAAGATGTTCTTAATATGCTAAATATTTACACTAAGGTCAAGCAAAACTCAGAATGTCCTGTAATCACCGAAAGTTACTCACTCGGTGCTATTTGTAAGAAGGAATGGCTTGTAATTTACATGCTGCTAAATAAATCATCAGTTAGATAATGGAGAGTATACACGCTATGTTCTATTTAGATCTGACAGGTACACACATATTTTCACAAGCCATGACGTTACTGACCATCCATAACGTAAGACATTTGCTTTGATTTGATATAATCACCACTACAGTTACTAAATCCACCACAGTACAATACCAAAACGCTTTCCTCTCTCGCCGACATCACTCAGTCTGAACAGCAGACGACGTCTGCCGAGCCGCGACTGACAGTTGTCAATTTCAATGTCTATATAAGTTTACACCCTAGCTAGCCTGCCATATATCTGCATATTTTAGAATGCCGGGCATCTGGGCGGGGAAAGGGGAGGGAGATTGGGAATAGGAGGGGGTGAAGGAGGGGCAGGGGTATTGCTTCCCTCTATGAAAAGCGGTTCATGTTTCATAAACATCCATTTCTATTACACAACGCATGGTTTCATGCCTTGTAAATAAGGACTCGATCCATTGCAGGCCTGAATTCCATACCATCTGGCTACCTCTCCCATTGTTACTTGTCCACTGATATCAAAGTGAAACAGAAACTGGAACTGAGTGTTTCATAAATGCCAAGGGTTCCCCATGGACTGGAATCACACCGAAGTGATCATTACCAGTATGGGCGGACGTACAGTGTGGGCGGACGTACAGTGTGGGCGGACGTACAGTGTGGGTAGACGTACAGTGTGGGTGGACGTACAGTGAAGGCGGACGTACAGTGTGAGCGGACGTACAGTGTGAGCGGACGTACAGTGTGGGTGGACGTGCAGTGTGGGCGGACGTACAGTGTGAGCGGACGTACAGTGTGAGCGGACGTACAGTGTGGGTGGACGTACAGTGAAGGCGGACGTACAGTGTGGGCGGACGTACACTGTGGGCGGACGTACAGTGTGGGTGGACGTACAGTGAAGGCGGACGTACAGTGTGGGCGGACGTACAGTGTTAGCGGACGTACAGTGTGGGCGGACGTACAGTGTGGGCGGACGTACAGTGTGGGTGGACGTACAGTGAAGGCGGACGTACAGTGTGGGCGGACGTACAGTGTGGGCGGACGTACAGTGTTAGCGGACGTACAGTGTGGGCGGACGTACAGTGTGGGCGGACGTACAGTGTGGGTGGACGTACAGTGAAGGCGGACGTAGAGTGTGGGCGGACGTACAGTGTGGGTGGACGTACAGTGAAGGCGGACGCACAGTGTGGGCGGACGTACACTGTGGGCGGACGTACAGTGTGGGTGGACGTACAGTGAAGGCGGACGTACAGTGTAGGCGGACGTGCAGTGTGGGCGGACGTACAGTGAAGGCGGACGTGCAGTGTGGGCGGACGTGCAGTGTGGGCGGACGTACAGTGAAGGCGGACGTATAGTATGGGCGGACGTACAGTTTGGGCGGACGTACAGTGTGGGTGGACGTACAGTGTGGGCGGACGTACAGTGTGGGTGGACGTACAGTGTAGGCGGACGTACAGTGTGGGCGGACGTACAGTGTAGGGGGACGTACAGTGTGGGTGGACGTTCAGTGTGGGCGGACGTGCAGTGTGGGCGGACGTACAGTGTAGGCGGACGTACAGTGTAGGCGGACGTGCAGTGTGGGCGGACGTACAGTGAAGGCGGACGTATAGTATGGGCGGACGTACAGTTTGGGCGGACGTGCAGTGTGGGTGGACGTACAGTGTAGGCGGACGTACAGTGTGGGCGGACGTACAGTGTAGGGGGACGTACAGTGTGGGTGGACGTTCAGTGTGGGCGGACGTGCAGTGTGGGCGGACGTACAGTGTGGGCGGACGTACAGTGTGGGCGGGTGGACGTGCAGTGTGGGCGGACGTACAGTGAAGGCGGACGTACAGTGTAGGCGGGTGGACGTGCAGTGTGGGCGGACGTACAGTGAAGGCGGACGTACAGTGTGGGTGGACGTACAGTGTGGGCGGACGTACAGTATGGGCGGACGTACAGTGAAGGCGGACGTACAGTGTAGGCGGACGTACAGTGTGGGCGGACGTACAGTTTGGGCGGACGTACAGTGTGGGTGGACGTGCAGTGTGGGCGGACGTACAGTATGGGCGGACGTACAGTGAAGGCGGACGTACAGTGTAGGCGGACTTACAATATGGGCGGACGTACAATGTTGGGCGGACGTACAGTGTTGCGAACGTTTGTTTTTATTCAGTTTGGTCAAAACAGTTACTCTAGTTCATTACATAGGTGTTAAACACATCTTTCTTGGGCTCCTCTATATCTAAACATACAATAGTGCTAATACGTCATATTTACCCAAAGTTGGTCCGCAGCTTTGAGCGTGCGGTCCGCGTCAATCGGGACTTGTTTAGCCCGCACGTCCCTGGCCCGAGGGTTGTCACCAGCTACGGGCGTTCTCCCAGCACCAAGCGGAAGCTCTCTGGGGTTTTCTGGCACGTCCCTGCCTCGAGCACCGCCATCGCCTGAAGGTAAAGCCTGAAGGTTTCATCGATGTAAGTTGTGACCAATCAAATGCGTTTTCTGCCTGATGTGGTCTAATCAAATGCGTCATATATTGAACCGCCGTTATTCCGCAGTTCTATCGGGTTATTGAATATGTTACTAAGGTATGTGTGTGTGTGTGGGGGGGGGGGGGGGGGGGGGGGTTACATGGTCTAGCGGCCGCAGAGCGGACCGGAGGGTCAAGGATTGCTTTTCACATTTCAGGTAGTCTTGTTTGCATACAGTGTAATGTTTGCCCAAAAGTGACCAATAAGATATCCGAAAATATATCACATGACCTCGTATGCTTATATATGCACATGAATTAAAGTGTACTACTGTGTAATGTCGAAAGAAAGGTGCCCTTGCCAACACCGGTCTATACTGTGTTCAATGTGTCACCGACCCCAAGGGCAGCGGGTGTGTAAACCTTAGGACAGTGGAGCGGCCCACATATTAACCGTATATATGATCTATATTGGTGTCGCTATATAATCATTATATTACGACATAACGTTGCTCGGTTTTACTCACCGTGTTCCCCTGGGGCTGGCGTGACAGAACTTCCAACGTTCATCCGGCTGAACATCAAGCTGCGAACAACACCAACAGCGTGAAATAAGTGTTACAAATATTGATGACCCCCCCCACCCGGGGTGCTTAACACATTGCAGGGTTTTGAAGGGTTCCTTAAGCTACATGGCAGTGTCATAAAGCCACGACATCCACGACTTGTCCAGTAAAGTTGTGAACTTAAAGTGGTTGATTCAATGGGATCCGGTTTATTTAGCTTACATTTCATTGATAACCATATTATAGCATGCATCTTTCTGTAGTAATTTGTCATAATGACATATTAGAATAAGATTAATCTTTAATAATATCGTATCCAAATACATACAAATGCACAGCATACCCATGACAAAAAAGACAAAAATATATGAAAAGACATAGCATAAATATTAAGGATAAAAAGCAATTTTTTTCAGCTCAACTAAAGTTAGCACTTCAACAAACATCACTTTTAAAGAACACTTCTCCAGGACTGAATGGTTCAGGTGGCCTCGCCCTTTCGCTTGTTTGCATTTTGTGGACACGGTAATTTTTGTAATAAAGGTGAAATATTCTAAAATTATTACCAGATATAATAACCTACCCGTACCGGGACCGGCTAGACCTATCCCGACCGGAACCACCCCGACCTACCCCGACTCGGACCACTCCGACCCGGACCACTCCGACCTACTCCGACCCGGACCACTCCGACCTACTCCGACCCGGACCAATCCGACCTACCCCGACCCGGACCACTCCGACCTACCCATACACGGACCACTCCGACCTAGCCCGACCCGGACCACTCCGACCTAGCCTGACCCGGACCACTCCGACCTACCCCAACATGGACCAGCCTGACCTACCTAGACCAGGACCACTCTGACCTCCGGCCCACACGACCTACCCGGACCCGGACCACTCCGACCTACCCCGACCCGCACCACCCCAACCTACCCCGGCACGGACCACTCCGACCTACCTAGACCAGGACCACTCCGACCTACCCCAACCGGGACCTCCCTGACCGACCCTGACCCGGACCACTCCGACCTACCCCAACCCGGACCACTCCGACCTACCCAGACACGGACCACTCCGACCTACCCCGACACGGACCACTCCGACCTACCCCGACACGGACCACTCCGACCTACCCCGACACGGACCACTCAGACCTATCCCGAACCGGACCACCCTGACCTACCCCGACCCGGACCACTCCGACCCGGACCACTCCGACCCGGACCACTCCGACCTACCCCGACCCGGACCACTCCGACCTACCCTGACCCGGACCACTCCGACCTACTCCGACCCAGACCGCTCCGACCTATACTGACCCGGACCACTCCGACCTACCCCAACCCGGACCACTCCGACCTACTCCAACCCGGACCACTCCGACCCGGACCACTCCGACCCGGACCACTCCGACCTACTCCGACCTACCCCGACCCGAACCACTCCGACCTACCACGACCCGAACTACCACCACCTACCCGGTTGGTTGGTTATTCAGGACGCTTTAACCACTTATGGTCATATCGCGTCAATGGGAGAAGGAAGGGAGAGTGGAGCCATGTCCCCGAGGGTAACCCTCTACTAATTACGAAGACATGGGACCTTTATCTTGCGACCACACAGACATGGCCACAGCAGGGCTCGAACCACCGACCCACGTGCCGTTAGGCTCTCAGGTGACCAGAGCTCTCAATGCGAGCGCTCTAGCCCACTGAGCTATCGCGCCGGCCCCCACGACCTACCCAGACCCGGACCACACCGACCTACCCCGCCCCACACCACTCCAACCTACCCCGACACGGACCACTCCGATCCACCCCCACCCGGACCACCCGGACCTAACCCGACCCGGACCACTCCGACCTACCCCGACCCGGACCACTCCAACCTACCACGACCCGAACCACTCAGACCTACCCCGACCCGGGCCACTCCGACCCACCTCGACTCGGGCCACTCCGACCTACCCCGACCAGGACCACTCAGACCTACCCCGACCCGGACCTCCCTGACCCACCCCGACCCGGACCACTCAGACCTACCCCGACCAGGACCACTCAGACCTACCCTAACCGGTACCACTCTAACCTAACCCGACATGGACCACTCAGACCTAACCCGACCCGGGCCACTCCGACCTACTCCGACCCGGGCCACTCCGACCTACCCCGACCCGGACCACTCCGACCTACCCCGACATGGACCACTCCGACCTACCCCGACCAGGACCACTCAGACCTACCCTAACCGGTACCACTCTGACCTAACTCGACATGGACCACTCCGACCTAACCCGACCCGGGCCACTCCGACCTACTCCGACCCGGGCCACTCCGACCTACCCGGACCACTCCGACCTAACCCGACATGGACCACTCCGAACTACCCCTACCCGGCCACTCCCGACCTACCCCGACCCGGACCACTCCAACCTACCCCGACCCGGGCCACTCCGACCTACCCCGACTGGGACCTCCCCGACTTAACCCGACCGGGACCACCTCGACCTACCCCGACACGGACCCCTCCGGCCTACCCCGACCCGGACCACTCCGACCTAGACAATTCCGACCTACCCCGACACGGACCACTCCGACCTACTCCGACAGGGACCACTCTGATCTACCCCGACCCGGACCTCCCTGACCTACCCTGACCCGGACCACTTCGACTTACAATGACCCGGGCCACTCCGACCTACCCGACACGGACCACTTCGACTTACAATGACACGGACCACTCCGACCTACCCGACACGGACCACTTCGACCTAGTCCGAACAGGACCACTGCGACCTACCCCGACCACTCCGACCTATCCCAACCAGGACCACTCCGACCTACCCCGACCCGGACCACTCCAACCCACCCCGACCCGGACCACTCCGACCTACCCCGACCCGGACCACTCCGACCTACCCCGACCACTCCGACCCACCTCGACCCGGACCACTCCGACCTACCCCGACCCGGACCATTCCGACCTACCCGGACCCGGGCCACTCGGACCCACTTCGACCCGGACCACTCCGACCCACCTCGACCCGGACCACTCCGACCCACCTCGACCCGGGCCACTCCGACCTACCCCGACCAGGCCCACTCCGACCTACCACGACTCGGACCACTCCGACCTACCCCGACCCGGACCACTCTGACCTACCCTGACCCGGACCACCCTGACCTACCCCCGACCCGGAGCACACCGATCTGCCCCGACCCGGACCTCCCTGACCTACCCTGACCCGGACCACTCCGATCTACCCCGACCCGGACCTCCCTGACCTACCCCGACCCGGACCACTCCGACATACCCCGACCCAGACCTCCCTGACCTACCCTGACCCGGACCACTCCGATCTACCCCGACCCGGACCTCCCTGACCTACCCCGACCCGGACCACTCCGACCTACCCCGACACGGACCACTTCGACCTACCCCGAACAGGACCACTGCGACCTACCCCGACCGGGACCACTCCGACCTATCCCAACCCGGACCACTCCGACCTACCCCGACCCGGAGCACACCGATCTGCCCCGACCCGGACCTCCCTGACCTACCCTGACCCGGACCACTCCGATCTACCCCGACCCGGACCTCCCTGACCTACCCTGACCCGGACCACTCCGACCTACCCCGACCCGGACCTCCCTGACCTACCCCGACCCGGACCACTCCGACCTACCCCGACCCGGACCACCCTGACCTACCCCGACCAGGACCACTGGGACCTACCCCGACACGGACCCCTCCGGCCTACCCAGACCTGGACCACTCCGACCTACCCCGACCCGGACCCGGACCACCCCGAACTACCCCGACCAGGACCACTGGGACCTACCCCGACCAAGACCACTCCTAGCCCTGAAACATGCCTCTCTGGGCACGCTCGGTAAGTTTACCGAGCGTGCCCAGAGAGGCATGTTTCAGGGCTAGACCACTCCGACCTACCCGGATCCGGACCACTCCGATCTACCCCGACCAAGATCAATCCGACCTACCCCGCCCAGGACCATTCCGACCAACCCCGACCCGGACCACTCCGACCTACCCCGACACGGACCCCTCCGGCCTACCCAGACCTGGACCACTCCGACCTACTCCGAGCCGGACGACTCCGACCTACCCCGACTGGGACCTCCCCGACTTACCCCGACCGGGACCACGGCGACCTACCCCGACACGGACCCCTCCGGCCTACCCAGACCTGGACCACTCCGACCTACCCCGAGCCGGAGCACTCCGACCTACCCCGACCCGGACCACCCTGACCTACCCCGACCAGGACCACTGGGACCTACCCCGACCAGGACCACTGGGACCTACCCCGACCAGGACCACTCC
This sequence comes from Arenicola marina, assembly GCA_964019135.1. NCBI lineage: Eukaryota > Metazoa > Annelida > Polychaeta > Arenicolidae > Arenicola > Arenicola marina. The sequence continues at coordinate 52,649,266 of OZ025250.1, read as the reverse complement.
GACCTACCCCGATCCGGACCACTCCGCCCTACCCCGACCAATCCGACCTACCCCGACATGGACCACTCCGACCTACCCCGACCCGGGCCACTCCGACCTACCCCGACCAGGACCACTCCGACCTACCCCGACATGGACCACTCCGACCTACCCCGACACGGACCCCTCCGGCCTACCCCGACCGGGACCACTCCGACCTACCCCGACACGGACCACTCCGACCTACCCCGACATGGACCACTCCGACCTACCCCGACCCGGACCACCCCGAACTACCCCGAACTACCCCGACCCGGACCTCCCCAACCTACCCCGACCAGGACCACTCCGACCTACCCCGACACGGACCCCTCCGGCCTACCCCGACCCGGACCACTCCGACCTACCCCGACACGGACCACTCCGACCTACCCCGACCGGGACCACCCCGACCTACCCCAACCCGGACCACGCCGACCCGGACCACTCCGACCTACCCCAACCAGGACCTCTTCGACATACACCGACCCCGACCACCCCGACCCGGACCACTACGCCTTACCGACTTACCACGAACCGGACCCCTCCGGCCTACCCAGACCTGGACCACTCCGACCTACCCCGACCCGGACCCGGACCACCCCGAACTACCCCGACCAGGACCACTGGGACCTACCCCGACAAAGACCACTCCTAGCCCTGAAACATGCCTCTCTGGGCACGCTCGGTAAGTACCGAGCGTGCCCAGAGAGGCATGTTTCAGGGCTAGACCACTCCAACCTACCCGGATCCGGACCACTCCGATCTACCCCGACCCGGATCAATCCGACCTACCCCGCCCAGGACCACTCCGACCAACGCTGACATGGACCACTCCGACCTACCCCGACACGGACCCCTCCGGCCTACCCAGACCTGGACCACTCCGACCTACTCCGAGCCGGACCACTCCGGCCTACCCAGACCTGGACCACTCCGACCTACCCCGAGCCGGAGCACTCCGACCTACCCCGACCCGGACCACCCTGACCTACCCCGACCAGGACCACTGGTACCTACCTCGACCAGGACTACTGGGACCTACCCCGACCAGGACCACTCCGACCTACCCCGATCCGGACCACTCCGCCCTACCCCGACCCGGATCAATCCGACCTACCCCGACCAGGACCACTCCGACCTACCCCGATCCGGACCACTCCGCCCTACCCCGACCCGGATCAATCCGACCTACCCCGACATGGACCACTCCGACCTACCCCGACCCGGGCCACTCCGACCTACCCCGACCAGGACCACTCCGACCTACCCCGACATGGACCACTCCGACCTACCCCGACACGGACCCCTCCGGCCTACCCCGACCGGGACCACTCCGACCTACCCCGACACGGACCACTCCGACCTACTCCGACAGGGACCACTCTGACCTACCCCGACCCGGACCACCCCGAACTACCCCGAACTACCCCGACCCGGACCTCCCCGACCTACCCCGACCAGGACCACTCCGACCTACCCCGACACGGACCCCTCCGGCCTACCCCGACCCGGACCACTCCGACCTACCCCGACACGGACCACTCCGACCTACCCCGACCGGGACCACCCCGACCTACCCCAACCCGGACCACGCCGACCCGGACCACTCCGACCTACCCCAACCAGGACCTCTTCGACATACCCCGACCCCGACCACCCCGACCCGGACCACTACGCCTTACCGACTTACCACGAACCGGACCACTCCGACCTACCCCGACCCGGACCACCCCGACCCGGACCACCCCGACCCGGACCTCCCCGACCTACCCCGACCCGGACCACTCCGACCTACCCCGAGCCGGCCCACTCCGGCCTACCCCGAGCTGGACAGCTCCGACCTACCCCGGCACGGACCACCCCGACCCGGACAACACCTACCGACCCCGACCCCGACCACTCCGACCTACCCCGAGCCGGACCACTCCGACTTACCCCGACTGGGACCTCCCCGACTTACCCCGACCGGAACCACCCCGACCTACCCCGACACGGACCCCTCCGGCCTACCCAGACCTGGACCCCTCCGGCCTACCCAGACCTGGACCACTCCGACCTACTCCGAGCCGGACCACTCCGACCTACCCCGACTGGGACCTCCCCGATTTACCCCGACCGGGACCACGGCGACCTACCCCGACACGGACCCCTCCGGCCTACCCAGACCTGGACCACTCCGACCTACCCCGAGCCGGAGCACTCCGACCTACCCCGACCCGGACCACCCTGACCTACCCCGACCAGGACCACTGGTACCTACCCCGACCAGGACTACTGGGACCTACCCCGACCAGGACCACTCCGACCTACCCCGATCCGGACCACTCCGCCCTACCCCGACCCGGATCAATCCGACCTACCCCGACATGGACCACTCCGACCTACCCCGACCCGGGCCACTCCGACCTACCCCGACCAGGACCACTCCGACCTACCCCGACATGGACCACTCCGACCTACCCCGACACGGACCCCTCCGGCCTACCCCGACCGGGACCACTCCGACCTACCCCGACACGGACCACTCCGACCTACTCCGACAGGGACCACTGTGACCTACCCCGACCGGGACCACCCCGAACTACCCCGAACTACCCCGACCCGGACCTCCCCGACCTACCCCGACCAGGACCACTCCGACCTACCCCGACACGGACCCCTCCGGCCTACCCCGACCCGGACCACTCCGACCTACCCCGACACGGACCACTCCGACCTACCCCGACCGGGACCACCCCGACCTACCCCAACCCGGACCACGCCGACCCGGACCACTCCGACCTACCCCAACCAGGACCTCTTCGACATACCCCGACCCCGACCACCCCGACCCGGACCACTACGCCTTACCGACTTACCACGAACCGGACCACTCCGACCTACCCCGACCCGGACCACCCCGACCCGGACCTCCCCGACCTACCCCGACCCGGACCACTCCGACCTACCCCGAGCCGGCCCACTCCGGCCTACCCCGAGCTGGACAGCTCCGACCTACCCCGGCACGGACCACCCCGACCCGGACAACACCTACCGACCCCGACCCCGACCACTCCGAAGTACCCCGAGCCGGACCACTCCGACTTACCCCGACTGGGACCTCCCCGACTTACCCCGACCGGAACCACCCCGACCTACCCCGACACGGACCCCTCCGGCCTACCCAGACCTGGACCACTCCGACCTACCCCGAGCCGGAGCACTCAGACCTACCCCGACCCGGACCACCCTGACCTACCCCGACCAGGACCACTGGGACCTACCCCGATCCGGACCACTCCGCCCTACCCCGACCCGGATCAATCCGACCTACCCCGAGATGGACCACTCCGACCTACCCCGACCCGGGCCACTCCGACCTACCCCGACATGGACCACTCCGACCTACCCCGACATGGACCACTCCGACCTACCCCGACACGGACCCCTCCGGCCTACCCCGACCGGGACCACTCCGACCTACCCCGACACGGACCACTCCGACCTACTCCGACAGGGACCACTCTGACCTACCCCGACCCGGACCACCCCGAACTACCCCGAACTACCCCGACCCGGACCTCCCCGACCTACCCCGACCAGGACCACTCCGACCTACCCCGACACGGACCCCTCCGGCCTACCCCGACCCGGACCACTCCGACCTACCCCGACACGGACCACTCCGACCTACCCCGACCGGGACCACCCCGACCTACCCCAACCCGGACCACGCCGACCCGGACCACTCCGACCTACCCCAACCAGGACCTCTTCGACATACCCCGACCCCGACCACCCCGACCCGGACCACTACGCCTTACCGACTTACCACGAACCGGACCACTCCGACCTACCCCGACCCGGACCACCCCGACCCGGACCACCCCGACCGGGACCTCCCCGACCTACCCCGACCCGGACCACTCCGACCTACCCCGAGCCGGCCCACTCCGGCCTACCCCGAGCTGGACAGCTCCGACCTTCCCCGGCACGGACCACCCCGACCCGGACAACACCTACCGACCCCGACCCCGACCACTCCGACCTACCCCGAGCCGGACCACTCCGACTTACCCCGACTGGGACCTCCCCGACCTACCCCGACCCGGACCACTCCGACCTACCCCGAGCCGGCCCACTCCGGCCTACCCCGAGCTGGACAGCTCCGACCTACCCCGGCACGGACCACCCCGACCCGGACAACACCTACCGACCCCGACCCCGACCACTCCGACCTACCCCGAGCCGGACCACTCCGACTTACCCCGACTGGGACCTCCCCGACTTACCCCGACCGGAACCACCCCGACCTACCCCGACACGGACCCCTCCGGCCTACCCAGACCTGGACCACTCCGACCTACCCCGAGCCGGAGCACTCAGACCTACCCCGACCCGGACCACCCTGACCTACCCCGACCAGGACCACTGGGACCTACCCCGATCCGGACCACTCCGCCCTACCCCGACCCGGATCAATCCGACCTACCCCGAGATGGACCACTCCGACCTACCCCGACCCGGGCCACTCCGACCTACCCCGACATGGACCTCTCCGACCTACCCCGACATGGACCACTCCGACCTACCCTGACGCGGACCACCCCGACCTACCCCGACCCGGACCTCCCTGACCTACCCTGACCCGGACCACTCCGACCTACCCCGAATCGGACCACCCCGAACTACCCCAACCTACCCCGACCCTGACCACTCCGACCCGGACCACTCCGACCTACCCCGAGCCGGACCACTCCGACTGGGACCTCCCCGACTTACCCCGACCGGGACCACCCCGACCTACCCCGACATGGACCCCTCCGGCCTACCCAGACCTGGACCACTCCGACCTACCCCGAGCCGGACCACTCCGACCTACCCCGACTGGGACCTCCCCGACTTACCCCGACCGGGACCACCCCGACCTACCCCGACACGGACCCCTCCGGCCTACCCAGACCTGGACCACTCCGACCTACCCCGAGCCGGAGCACTCCGACCTACCCCGACCGGGACCACCCCGACCTACCCCGACACGGACCCCTCCGGCCTACCCAGACCTGGACCACTCCGACCTACCCCGAGCCGGAGCACTCCGACCTACCCCGACCCGGACCACCCCGAACTACCCCGATACGGACCACTCCGACCTACCCCGACACGGACCACTCCGACCTACCCCGACACGGACCCATCCGGCCTACCCCGACCCGGACAACTCCGACCTAGACAATTCCGACCTACCCCGACACGGACCACTCCGACCTACTCCGACAGGGACCACTCTGACCTACCCCGACCCGGACCACCCCGACCCGGACCACCCCGAACTACCCCGACTGGGACCTCCCCGACCTACCCCGACCGGAACCACCCCGACCTACCCCGACACGGACCCCTCCGGCCTACCCAGACCTGGACCACTCCGACCTACCCCGAGCCGGAGCACTCAGACCTACCCCGAGCCGGAGCACTCAGACCTACCCCGACCCGGACCACTCCGACCTACCCCAACCAGGACCTCTTCGACATACCCCGACCCCGACCACCCCGACCCGGACCACTACGCCTTACCGACTTACCACGAACCGGACCACTCCGACCTACCCCGACCCGGACCACCCCGACCCGGACCACCCCGACCCGGACCTCCCCGACCTACCCCGACCCGGACCACTCCGACCTACCCCGAGCCGGCCCACTCCGGCCTACCCCGAGCTGGACAGCTCCGACCTACCCCGGCACGGACCACCCCGACCCGGACAACACCTACCGACCCCGACCCCGACCACTCCGACCTACCCCGAGCCGGACCACTCCGACTTACCCCGACTGGGACCTCCCCGACTTACCCCGACCGGGACCACCCCGACCTACCCCGACATGGACCCCTCCGGCCTACCCAGACCTGGACCACTCCGACCTACCCCGAGCCGGACAACTCCGACCTACCCCGACTGGGACCTCCCCGACTTACCCCGACCGGGACCACCCCGACCTACCCCGACACGGACCCCTCCGGCCTACCCAGACCTGGACCACTCCGACCTACCCCGAGCCGGAGCACTCCGACCTACCCCGACCCGGACCACCCCGAACTACCCCGATACGGACCACTCCGACCTACCCCGACACGGACCACTCCGACCTACCCCGACACGGACCCATCCGGCCTACCCCGACCCGGACAACTCCGACCTAGACAATTCCGACCTACCCCGACACGGACCACTCCGACCTACTCCGACAGGGACCACTCTGACCTACCCCGACCCGGACCACCCCGACCCGGACCACCCCGAACTACCCCGACTGGGACCTCCCCGACCTACCCCGACCGGAACCACCCCGACCTACCCCGACACGGACCCCTCCGGCCTACCCAGACTTGGACCACTCCGACCTACCCCGAGCCGGAGCACTCAGACCTACCCCGAGCCGGAGCACCCAGACCTACCCCGACCCGGACCACCCTGACCTACCCCGACCAGGACCACTGGGACCTACCCCGATCCGGACCACTCCGCCCTACCCCGACCCGGATCAATCCGACCTACCCCGACATGGACCACTCCGACCTACCCCGACCCGGGCCACTCCGACCTACCCCGACATGGACCACTCCGACGTACCCCGACATGGACCACTCCGACCTACCCTGACGCGGACCACCCCGACCTACCCCGACCCGGACCTCCCTGACCTACCCTGACCCGGACCACTCCGACCTACCCCGAATCGGACCACCCCGAACTACCCCAACCTACCCCGACCCTGACCACTCCGACCCGGACCACTCCGACCTACCTCGAGCCGGACCACTCCGACTGGGACCTCCCCGACTTACCCCGACCGGGACCACCCCGACCTACCCCGACACGGACCCCTCCGGCCTACCCAGACCTGGACCACTCCGACCTACCCCGAGCCGGACCACTCCGACCTACCCCGACTGGGACCTCCCCGACTTACCCCGACCGGGACCACCCCGACCTACCCCGACACGGACCCCTCCGGCCTACCCAGACCTGGACCACTCCGACCTACCCCGAGCCGGAGCACTCCGACCTACCCCGACCCGGACCACCCCGAACTACCCCGATACGGACCACTCCGACCTACCCCGATACGGACCACTCCGACCTACCCCGACACGGACCCATCCGGCCTACCCCGACCCGGACAACTCCGACCTAGACAATTCCGACCTACCCCGACACGGACCACTCCGACCTACTCCGACAGGGACCACTCTGACCTACCCCGACCCGGACCACCCCGACCCGGACCACCCCGACCCGGACCACCCCGAACTACCCCGACTGGGACCTCCCCGATCTACCCCGACCAGGACCACTCAAACCTACCACGACACGGACCCATCCGGCCTACCCCGACCCAGACCACTCCGACCTACCCCGACACGGACCACTCCGACCTACTCCGACAGTGACCACTCTGACCTACACCGACCCGGACCACCCCGAACTACCCCGACCCGGACCACCCCGAACTACCCCGACCCGGACCTCCCCGACCTACCCCGACCAGGACCACTCCGACCTACCCCGAATCGGCCCCCTTCCGGCCTACCCCGATCCGGACCACTCTGACCTACCCCGACACTGACCACTCCGACCTACTCCGACAGGGACCACTCTGACCTACCTCGAGCTGGACAGCTCTGACCTACCCCGACCGGGACCACCCCGACCCGGACCACCCCGACCCGGGCCATTCCGACCTACCCCGACCTGGGCCACTCCGACCTACCCCGACTGGGACCTCCCCGACTTACCCCGACCGGGACCACCCCGACCTACCCCGACACGGACCCCTCCGGCCTACCCAGACCTGGACCACTCCGACCTACCCCGAGCCGGAGCACTCCGACCTACCCCGACCCGGACCACCCCGAACTACCCCGACACGGACCACTCCGACCTACTCCGACAGGGACCACTCTGACCTACCCTGAACTACCCCGACCTACCCCGACCCGGACCACCCCGAACTACCCCGACCCGGACCTCCCCGACCTACCAGGACCACTCCGACCTAACCCGACACGGACCCCTCCGGCCTACCCCGAACCGGACCACTACGACCTTCCCCGAGCCGGACCACTCCGACCTACCCCGACTGGGACTTCCCTGACTTACCCCGACCGGGACCACCCCGACACGGACCCCTCCGGCCTACCCCGACCCGGACCACTCCGACCTACCCCGACACGGACCACTCCGACCTACCCCGACCGGGACCACCCCGACCTACCCCAACCCGGACCAACCCGACCTACCCCGACCCGGACCACCCCGACCTACCCCGACCCGGACCACTCCGACCCGGACCACCCCGACCTACCCCAACCCGGACCAACCCGGACCAACCCGACCTACCCCGACCCGGACCACCCCGACTTACCCCAACCCGGACCACCCCGACCTACCCCAAGACGGACCCCTCTGGCCTACCCCGACCCGGACCACTCCGACCTACCCCGACCCGGACCACTCCGACCTACCCCGACTGAGACCTCCCCGACTTACCCCGACCGGGACCACCCCGATCTACCCCGACACGGACCCCTCCGGCCTACCCCGACCCAGACCACTCAGACCTATCACTACACGGACCACTCCGACATACCCCGAACCGAACCACTCACACTTACCCCAACCTGGATCTCTTCGACATACAACGACCCGGTCCACTCCGAGACACCCGGACCCGGACCACTCCGACCAACCCCGACCCGGACCACTCCGACCTAGACAATTCCGACCTACTCCGACACGGACCACTCCGACCTACTCCGACAGGGACCACTCTGACCTACCCCGACCCGGACCACCCCGAACTACCCCGACCCGGACCATCCTGAACTACCCCGACCCGGACCTCCCCGACCTACCCCGACCAGGACCACTCCGACCAACCCCGACACGGACCCCCCCGGCCTACCCCGACCCGGACCACACCGACCTACCCCGAACCGGACCACTACGACCTTCCCCGAGCCGGACCACTCCGACCTACCCCGACTGGGACTTCCCTGACTTACCCCGACCGGGACCACCCCGACACGGACCCCTCCGGCCTACCCCGACCCGGACCACTCCGACCTACCCCGACACGGACCACTCCGACCTACCCCGACCGGGACCACCCCGACCTACCCCAACCCGGACCAACCCGACCTACCCCGACCCGGACCACCCCGACCTACCCCGACCCGGACCACTCCGACCCGGACCACCCCGACCTACCCCAACCCGGACCAACCCGGACCAACCCGACCTACCTCGACCCGGACCACCCCGACTTACCCCAACCCGGACCACCCCGACCTACCCCAAGACGGACCCCTCTGGCCTACCCCGACCCGGACCACTCCGACCTACCCCGACCCGGACCACTCCGACCTACCCCGACTGGGACCTCCCCGACTTACCCCGACCGGGACCACCCCGATCTACCCCGACACGGACCCCTCCGGCCTACCCCGACCCAGACCACTCAGACCTATCACTACACGGACCACTCCGACATACCCCGAACCGAACCACTCACACTTACCCCAACCTGGATCTCTTCGACATACAACGACCCGGACCACTCCGAGACACCCGGACCCGGACCACTCCGACCTACCCCGACCCGGACCACTCCGACCTAGACAATTCCGACCTACCCCGACACGGACCACTCCGACCTACTCCGACAGGGACCACTCTGACCTACCCCGACCCGGACCACCCCGAACTACCCCGACCCGGACCACCCTGAACTACCCCGACCCGGACCTCCCCGACCTACCCCGACCAGGACCACTCCGACCAACCCCGACACGGACCCCCCCGGCCTACCCCGACCCGGACCACACCGACCTACCCCGACCCGGACCACTCCGACCTACCCCGACCGGGACCACCCCAACCTACCCCAACCCGGACCTCCCCGACCTACCCCGACCAGGACCACTCCGACCTACCCCGACACGGACCACCTCGACCCGGATCTCCCCGACCTACCCCGAGCCGGACCACTCCGACCTACCCCAACCCGGACCACCCCGACCCGGATCTCCCCGACCTACCCCGAGCCGGACCACTCCGACCTACCCCGACTGGGACCTCTCTGACTTACCCCGACCGGGACCACCCCGACACGGACCCCTCCGGCCTACCCCGACCCGGACCACTCCGACCTACCCCGACACGGACCACTCCGACCTACCCGGACCACTCCGATCTACCCCGACTGGGACCTCCCCGACCTACCCCGACCAGGACCACCCCGATCTACCCTGACACGGACCACTCCGACCTACCACAACCCGGACCAACCCGACCTACCCCGACCCGGACCACCCCGACCCGGACCACTCCGACCTACCCCAACACGGACCCCTCTGGCCTACCCCGACCAGGACCACTCCGACCTACCCCGACCCGGACCACTCCGACCTACCCCGACCGGGACCACCCCAACCTACCCCAACCCGGACCACTCCGACCTACCCCGACCGGGACCACCCCGACCTACCCCAACCCGGACCTCCCCGACCTACCCCGACCAGGACCACTCCGACCTACCCCGACACGGACCACCCCGACCCGGATCTCCCCGACCTACCCCGAGCCGGACCACTCCGACCTACCCCAACCCGGACCACCCCGACCCGGATCTCCCCGACCTACCCCGAGCCGGACCACTCCGACCTACCCCAACCCGGACCACCCCGATCTACCCCGACACGGACCACTCCGACCTACCCCAACCCGGACCAACCCGACCTACCCCGACCCGGACCACCACGACCCGGACCACCCCGACCCGGACCACCCCGACTTACCCCGACCCGGACCACTCCGACCTACCCCAACACGGACCCCTCTGGCCTACCCCGACCCGGACCACTTCGACCTACCCCGACTGGGACCTCCCCGACTTACCCCGACCGGGACCACCCCGACCTACCCCGACCCGGACCACTCCGACCTAGCCCGACTGGGACCTCCCCGACCTACCCCGACCGGGACCACCGCGATCTACCCCGACACGGACCCCTCCGGCCTACCCCGACCCAGACCACTCCGACCTATCACTACACGGACCACTCCGACATACCCCGAATCGGACCACTCAGACCTACCCCAACCTGGATCTCTTCGACATACAACGACCCGGACCACTCCGAGACACCCGGACCCGGACCACTCCGACCTACCCCGATCCGGACCACTACGACTTACACCGACCCGGACCACTCCGACCTACTCCGATACCGACCACAACGACCTACCCCAACCTCGAACACACCGACCAAGACCGACCCAACCCACCCAGACCAGGACCACTCCGACCTAGCCCAGACACGGACAACACCGACCTACCCCGACCCGGACCTCCCCGACCTACCCCGACCTGGACCTCGCCGACCTACCTAGACCAGGACCACTCCGACCTACCCCGACACGGACCACTCCGACCTACCCCGACACGGACCACTCCGACCTACCCCGACACGGACCACTCCGACCTACCCCGAGCCGGAGCACTCCGACCTACCCCGACAAGGACCACCCCGAACTACCTCGACCCGGGCCACTCCGACCTACGCCGACTGGGACCTTCCCGACTTACCCCGACCAGGACCACTCCGACCTACCCCAACACGGACAACACCGACCTACCCCGACCCGGACCTCCCCGACCTACCTAGACCAGGACCACTCCGACCTACCCCGACACGGACCACTCCGACCTACCCCGACACGGACCACTTCGATCTACCCCCACCGGGACCACCCCGACCTACCCCAACCCGGACCTCCCCGACCTACCCCGACCAGGACCACTCCGACCTACCCCGACACGGACCACCCCGACCCGGATCTCCCCGACCTACCCCGAGCCGGACCACTCCGACCTACCCCAACCCGGACCACCCCGACCCGGATCTCCCCGACCTACCCCGAGCCGGACCACTCCGACCTACCCCAACCCGGACCACCCCGATCTACCCCGACACGGACCACTCCGACCTACCCCAACCCGGACCAACCCGACCTACCCTGACCCGGACCACCCCGACCCGGACCACCCCGACTTACCCCGACCCGGACCACTCCGACCTACCCCAACACGGACCCCTCTGGCCTACCCCGACCCGGACCACTCCGACCTACCCCGACTGGGACCTCTCCGACTTACCCCGACCGGGACCACCCCGACCTACTCCGACACGGACCCCTCCGGCCTACCCCGACACGGACCCCTCCGGCCTACCCCGACCCCGACCACTCCGACCTATCACTACACGGACCACTCCGACATACCCCGAACCGGACCACTCAGACCTACCCCAACCTTGATCTCTTCGACATACAACGACCCGGACCACTCCGAGACACCCGGACCCGGACCACTCCGACCTACCCCGATCCGGACCACTACGACTTACACCGACCCGGACCACTCCGACCTACTCCGATACCGACCACAACGACCTACCCCAACCTCGAACACACCGACCAAGACCGACCCAATCCACCCAGACCAGGACCACTCCGACCTAGCCCCGACACGGACAACACCGACCTACCCCGACCCGGACCTCCCCGACCTACCCCGACCCGGACCTCCCCGACCTACCTAGACCAGGACCACTCCGACCTACCCCGACACGGACCACTCCGACCTACCCCGACCCGGACCTCCCCGACCTACCCCGACCCGGACCTCCCCGACCTACCTAGACCAGGACCACTCCGACCTACCCCGACACGGACCACTCCGACCTACCCCGACACGGACCACTCCGACCTACCCCGACACGGACCACTCCGACCTACCCCGAGCCGGAGCACTCCGACCTACCCCGACAAGGACCACCCCGAACTACCCCGACCCGGGCCACTCCGACCTACGCCGACTGGGACCTTCCCGACTTACCCCAACCAGGACCACTCCGACCTACCCCAACACGGACAACACCGACCTACCTAGACCAGGACCTCCCCGACCTACCTAGACCAGGACCACTCCGACCTACCCCGACACGGACCACTCCGACATACCCCGAACCGAAGACCACTCCGACCTACCCCAACCAGGACCTCTTCGACATACCCCGACCCCGACCCGGACCACTACGACTTACCACGAACCGGACCACTCCGACCTACCCCGACCCGGACCACCCCGACCCGGACCTCCCCGACCTACCCCGACCCGGACCACTCCGACCTACCCCGAGCCGGCCCACTCCGGCCTATCCCGAGCTGGACAGCTCCGACCTACCCCGGCACGGACCACTCCGACCTACCCCGACCCGGACCACACAGACCTACCCCGACCCGGACCACTCCGACCTACCCCGACCAGGACCAACCCGACCTACCCCGACCCGGACCACCCTGACCTACCCCGACCAGGACCACTGGGACCTACCCCGACCAGGACCACTGGGACCTACCCCGACCAGGACCACTCCGACCTACCCCGACCCGGACCACCCTGACCTACCCCGACCAGGACCACTGGGACCTACCCCGACCAGGACCACTGGGACCTACCCCGACAAGGACCACTCCGACCTACCCCGAACTGGAGCACTCCAACCTACCCCGACAAGGACCACTCCGACCTACCCCGACAAGGACCACTCCGACCTACCCCGACCCGGACCACCCTGGCCTACCCCGACCAGGACCACTGGGACCTACCCCGACCAGGACCACTGGGACCTACCCCGACCAGGACCACTCCGACCTACCCCGATCCGGACCACTCCGACCTACCCCGACACGGACCACTCCAACCTTCCCCGACAAGGACTACTCCGACCTACCCCGAACCGGCCCACTCCGACCTACCTAGACCAGGACCACTCCGACCTATCTCGACCCGGACCATTCCGACCTACCCCGACCCGGACCACTCCAACCTAGCCCATACCCGGACCACTCCGACCTACCTCGACACGGACCACTCCGACCTACCCCGACCCGGACCACTCCGACCTACCCCGACCCGGACCACTCCGACCTACCCCGACCCGGACCATTCCGACCTACCCTAACCGGTACCACTCTGACCTACCCCAACCTTTACCACTCCGACCTACCCCAACCACTACCACTCCGACCTACCCCAAACACTACCACTCCGACCTAGCCCCGTCCAGTACCACTCCGACGTACCCCAATCGGTACCACTCCAACCTACCACAACTGCTACCATTATCGACCTACCCCAACCGGTACCTCTCTGACCTACCCAAAGCGGTATCACTCCAGACCTACTCCAACTGGTACCACTCTGGTCTACCCCAACCGTTACGACTCCGACCTACCCCGACCCGGACCACTCCGACATACCCCAACCGGTACCACACCGACCTACACCAACCGGTACCACTCCAAACTACTCCGACCGGTATCACACCAACCTACCCCAACCGGTACCACTCCGACCTGCCCCAACCGGTACCACTCCGTCCTAGCCCAACCGGCACTACTCTCGCCCTACCCCAACCGCCACCACTCCGACCTAACCCAACCTGTACCACACCGACCTACCCCAACCGGTACCACTCTGACCTGCCTCGACGCAAACCACTCCGACCTACCCCAACCGGTACCACTCCGAATTGCCTCGACCGAAACCACGCCGACCCAAACAAGTCATTTCTTTTCCTTTTTAATCGACCGACCGACTTATTGTGCTGATCTCATAGTCATGACGAACGTGTCATTTTACCGGGATGTTATCATCTCTCGTCTAATGAAACATGATGCAGAAACGACTATATATGTCTATATGTAAGACAACATCACACCTTCTAAGCTTGAATGGCCGTAATGGGCTTCAGGGTATTATACTTACTTGTTTAGTTCATATTGGATAACCCCGATGTCAGGTCTGCTCTCAGGGTCAAAGTGACAGCACCGGCGGTATATGACACCCAGGCCAGTCTCATCCGCTAGGTGCTTGTATCTGTTTGATCCTCTGGGCAACTGTCTGTCAGCGATCCTCGCCTTCAGCACCTCATCTTGATTACCTTGGCTTGGCAGGTCCATGTCCCATGGCAACATGATATCGGGAGAGAGCAGGCAGAATATGATCATTCCACAGCTCCAAACATCGATCCGTTTCAAAGCTGTGATGCCTGCCACTTTCAAGGAGTCCATGATTTGTTCCGGTGAGAAAAAGCGTCTTGTTCCTCGTTGAACACGGTCAGTGTTCTCCTGTGGCTCAGATTCAGTTTGTAGGTTAGTGGCTCTACCTTCACCGAAGTCGGTCAGCTTAAAGGTAAACAAATGCCCCGTATTTGTTACCAGAATGTTAGCCGGCTTCATATCCCTATGGCATATGTCTCTATAATGGAGGAACGCCAGCCCTGTAACAACGTCAACGGCTGCTTTATGAAGCACCTGCCGCTTCACACCAATTTCTTCGACGAGATTGGCTCGTTCCAAAACGTCAAGTAATTGTGCCAGGGTGCTGCCTTTGCAATGGCCGTGGATATTAAGTTGCTCCAAATTATACTCCATGTATTCCATAATAGGACTGAAGCTTGTGGGCTCTATGTACAATGCCAGCATATTTACAATATTTGGGTGCTTCAGCGTACTGAGTAATTTAGTCTCCTTTGCGAACAGCTTGACTTGAGCGACGTTATACTTGGAGGCCAGCATCCTTTTAATGACCACTCGGGAATCATCTGAATATAATTGACGTACATATATGTTTACAAATAACGCTGCATGCTAATATCTAATCCAGATATATTGTCAAACAGATCATATTGCGAATGTGTTACCTTGCCCCCCGCCCCCCCCCCCCCCCCCAGCTTTTCTTGTCGAAACTCAAACCCATGGCGTCAATTTGATCTAAAGTGATTTAAAACCGATGACGGTTGGCGAATGATGAATAACATCTTATCCGATAAAAACAGGCTGATTGACTTCGTATATAAAGTGAGTAGATTACCAAATTTAGGAGCCTTTCTTCCGTTAGCGTTGCCATAGTAGCAGTAATATCGGCGTACTTAATTAAATGATTCACGTGTTTAACCAAGTCCATATACGTGTACTTGCAACTGCTGTAGTAGTGATTGCTACTCGTGTTTTATTGCAACATCTCGACTGTAACCGTCCGATAATTAATCTTCAACTGCTTGTCGACCAAATGTTTGGCGACCGTAATGTAATAAATTGATTCTACACTGTATGTATGACCTCAGATTTTCATAGGTTCTGTTTGTGCTTCAAGCTTAATGGCTATTGTAGTACATTACATATCGATATATTGGCGGGGGGTGTTAATACCGGATTCGCGGAGAGTTTTCGGTCGAATGTTAACATCTAGGTCAACATATTAATGGCCGGATAGGGTGGATTCGAAGAATGGACGTTCCACTCTATTGACTGATACTCCATGACTAAAACTAAAGGAGACATTTGACGCCGGGCACATAACGAGATGAACATCATGGCGGACCCGAATTCACCTTCTAAGGCTCGTGAGATTTCAGTGCCTTGGTACGTCTTACCTGACTTAAGAGTGCCTATAATGACTCGTGCATAGCCGCCTTTGGCAATCTCACGCTCTTCCACGATGTCTCGGCGTCCCAGGACAGCAATACCAGCTCGCTCCATGTTCTGTTGCAAGTCTGTCCTTATCGATTCTAACTTCTCCATCACGGTAGGTTTTATCTGACGAATACGTCTACACCTTGCGAGCCTAATATCAAAATATGAAATGATTGATCCCGCATAAGGTGGCATGTCATGAGAGTGCCTACAGAGGATACACAGGAAATGGAAGTGCTAGGAGATGACAAACAAAGAATGCGAGGGCCATGATAAGGAAAGGATGGAATAACAATATCCTCCAGATGTAAGGGGACGGGAGTACCGAAAGAGGATAAGAAGCGGACGGGAGTGCCAGAAGGGCATAAGAAGAGAATGGCGGTGTCACGAGAGGATAGGGATGGAATGAGAATTTCTGGCGAGTGTAAGAACGGAATGAGAGTGCCTGGAAAGGATAACATTGGAATAGAAGAGCCATTTGAGACCAATGAGGGTGTGTTAGGAGAGGTTACCGGGAGTGCCAAGAGAGGACAATCAGGGAATAGGTGTGCATGAAGAAGATACAAAGGGAATGGGAGAATCAGGAGAGGATAACGCGGGAATGAGAGTGCCAGGAGAATATACGGAGGGACTGGATGTTCCATTACAGGTTAAGGAGGGAATGGGAGTCATATGAAAGGCTACGGTGTGAATGAGAGTTCCAGCACAGGATATGCAGGGAATAAGAGCGCCAGTAGAGAATAAGGAGGGAGTGGGAATGCCAGGAGGGGACAAGGAGGGAATGAGAAGGCCAGGAGAGGACAAGGGGGGAATGAGAAGGCCAGGAGGGGACAAGGAGGGAATAAGAAGGCCAGGAGAGGACAAGGGGGGAATGAGAAGGTCAGGAGAGGAAAAGGAGGGAATGAGAAGGCCAGGAGAGGAAAAGGAGGGAATGAGAAGGCCAGGAGAGGAAAAGGAGGGAATGAGAAGGCCAGGAGAGGAAAAGGAGGGAATGAGAGGGTCAGGAGAGGACAAGAAGGGAATGAGAAGGCCAGGAGAGGACAAGAAGGGAATGAAAAGGCCAGGAGAGGACAAGAAGGGAATGAGAAGGTCAGGAGAGGACAAGGGGGGAATGAGAAGGCCAGGAGAGGACAAGGGGGGAATGAGAAGGCCAGGAGGGGACAAGGAGGGAATAAGAAGGCCAGGAGAGGACAAGGGGGGAATGAGAAGGTCAGGAGAGGAAAAGGAGGGAATGAGAAGGCCAGGAGAGGAAAAGGAGGGAATGAGAAGGCCAGGAGAGGAAAAGGAGGGAATGAGAGGGTCAGGAGAGGACAAGAAGGGAATGAGAAGGCCAGGAGAGGACAAGAAGGGAATGAAAAGGCCAGGAGAGGACAAGAAGGGAATGAGAAGGTCAGGAGAGGACAAGAAGGGAATGAGAGGGTCAGAAGAGGACAATGAGGGAATGAGAAGGCCAGGAGAGGACAAGGAGGGAATGAGAAGGCCAGGAGAGGAAAAGGAGGGAATGAGAAGGCCAGGAGAGGACAAGGAGGGAATAAGAAGGCCAGTGGAGAACAAGGAGGGAAAGAGGACCAAGGAGAGGACAAGGAGGGAATGAGAGGGTCGGGAGAGGACAAGGAGGGAAAGAGAAGGCCAGGAGAGGACAAGGAGGGAATGAGAGGGTCAGGAGATGACAAGAAGGGAATGAGAAGGCCAGGAGAGGACAAGGATGGAATGAGAAGGCCAGGAGAGAACAAGGAGGGAATGGGAGGGCCAGGAGGGGACAAGGAGGGATTGAGAAGGCCATGAGGACAAGAAGGGAATGAGAGAGCCAGGAGAAGACAAGGAGGGAATGAAAAGGCAAGGTGAGGACAATGAGGGAATGAGAAGGCCAGGAGAGAACAGGGAGGGAATGAGAAGGCCAGGAGATGACAAGGAGGGAATGAGAGGGCCTGGAAAGGATAACATTGGAATAGAAGAGCCATTTGAGACCAATGAGGGAGTGTTAGGAGAGGTTACCGGGAGTGCCAAGAGAGGACAATCAGGGAATAGGTGTGCATGAAGAAGATACAAAGGGAATGGGAGAATCAGGAGAGGATAACGCGGGAATGAGAGTGCCAGGAGAATATACGGAGGGACTGGATGTCCCATTACAGGTTAAGGAGGGAATGGGAGTCATATGAAAGGCTACGGTGTGAATGAGAGTTCCAGCACAGGATATGCAGCGAATAAGAGCGCCAGTAGAGAATAAGGAGGGAGTGGGAATGCCAGGAGGGGACAAGGAGGGAATGAGAAGGCCAGGAGAGGAAAAGGGGGGAATGAGAAGGCCAGGAGAGGACAAGGAGGGAATGAGAAGGCCAGGAGAGGACAAGAAGGGAATGAGACGGCCAGGAGAGGACAAGGAGGGAATAAGAAGGCCAGGAGAGGACAAGGAGGGAAAGAGAGAGCAAGGAGAGGACAAGGAGGGAATGAGAAGGCCAGGAGAGGACAAAGAGAGAATGACAAGGCCAGGAGAGGACAAGGAGGGAGAGAGAGAGCAAGGAGATGACAAGGAGGGAATGAGAAGGCCAGGAGAGGACAAAGAGAGAATGACAAGGCCAGGAGAGGACAAGGAGGGAGAGAGAGAGCAAGGAGACGACAAGGAGGGAATGAGAAGGCCAGGAGACGACAAAGAGGGAAAGAGAGAGCAAGGAGAGGACAAGGAGGGAATGAGAAGGCCAGGAGAGGACAAGGAGGGAATGAGTGGTCCAGGAGAGGACAAGGAGGGAATGAGAAGGCCAGGAGAGGAGGATGAGGGAATGAGAGGGCCAAGAGAGGACAAGGAGGGAATGAGAAGGCAAGGTGAGGTCAATGAGGGAATGAGAGGGTCAGGCGAGGACAAGGAGGGAATGAGAAGGCCAGGAGAAGACAAGGATGAAATGTGTGGTCCAGGAGAGGACAAGGAGGGAATGAGAAGGCCAGGAGAGAACAAGGAGGGAATGAGAGGGCCAGGAGAGGAGGATAAGGGAATGAGCGGGCCAAGAGAGGACAAAGAGGGAATAGGTAGGCAAGGTGAGGACAATGAGGGAATGAGAGAGTCAGGAGAGGACAAGGAGGGAATGAGAAGGCCAGGAGAGGACAAGGAGGGAATGAGTGGTCCAGGAGAGGACAAGGAGGGAATGAGAAGGCCAGGAGAGTACAAGGAGGGAATGACAAGGCGAGGAGAGGACAAGGAGGGAATGAGAGGGCCAGGAGAGGACAAGGAGGGAATGAGAAGGCAAGGTGAGGACAAGGAGGGAATGAGATGGCCAGGAGAGGACAAGGAAGGAATGAGAAGGCCAGGAGAGGACAAGGAGGGAATGAGAGGGCCAGGAGAGGACAAGGAGGGAATGAGAAGGCCAGGAGAGAACAAGGAGGGAATGAGAGGGCCAGGAGAGGAGGATAAGGGAATGAGCGGGCCAAGAGAGGACAAAGAGGGAATAGGTAGGCAAGGTGAGGACAATGAGGGAATGAGAGAGTCAGGAGAGGACAAGGAGGGAATGAGAAGGCCAGGAGAGGACAAGGAGGGAATGAGTGGTCCAGGAGAGGACAAGGAGGGAATGAGAAGGCCAGGAGAGGAAAAGGAGGGAATGAGAAGGCCAGGAGAGGAAAAGGAGGGAATGAGAAGGCCAGGAGAGGAAAAGGAGGGAATGAGAGGGTCAGGAGAGGACAAGAAGGGAATGAGAAGGCCAGGAGAGGACAAGAAGGGAATGAAAAGGCCAGGAGAGGACAAGAAGGGAATGAGAAGGTCAGGAGAGGACAAGGAGGGAATGAGAAGGCCAGGAGAGGACAAGGGGGGAATGAGAAGGCCAGGAGGGGACAAGGAGGGAATAAGAAGGCCAGGAGAGGACAAGGGGGAATGAGAAGGTCAGGAGAGGAAAAGGAGGGAATGAGAAGGCCAGGAGAGGAAAAGGAGGGAATGAGAAGGCCAGGAGAGGAAAAGGAGGGAATGAGAAGGCCAGGAGAGGAAAAGGAGGGAATGAGAGGGTCAGGAGAGGACAAGAAGGGAATGAGAAGGCCAGGAGAGGACAAGAAGGGAATGAAAAGGCCAGGAGAGGACAAGAAGGGAATGAGAAGGTCAGGAGAGGACAAGAAGGGAATGAGAGGGTCAGAAGAGGACAATGAGGGAATGAGAAGGCCAGGAGAGGACAAGGAGGGAATGAGAAGGCCAGGAGAGGAAAAGGAGGGAATGAGAAGGCCAGGAGAGGACAAGGAGGGAATAAGAAGGCCAGTGGAGAACAAGGAGGGAAAGAGGACCAAGGAGAGGACAAGGAGGGAATGAGAGGGTCAGGAGAGGACAAGGAGGGAAAGAGAAGGCCAGGAGAGGACAAGGAGGGAATGAGAGGGTCAGGAGATGACAAGAAGGGAATGAGAAGGCCAGGAGAGGACAAGGATGGAATGAGAAGGCCAGGAGAGAACAAGGAGGGAATGGGAGGGCCAGGAGGGGACAAGGAGGGATTGAGAAGGCCATGAGGACAAGAAGGGAATGAGATAGCCAGGAGAAGACAAGGAGGGAATGAAAAGGCAAGGTGAGGACAATGAGGGAATGAGAAGGCCAGGAGAGAACAGGGAGGGAATGAGAAGGCCAGGAGATGACAAGGAGGGAATGGGAGGGCCTGGAAAGGATAACATTGGAATAGAAGAGCCATTTGAGACCAATGAGGGAGTGTTAGGAGAGGTTACCGGGAGTGCCAAGAGAGGACAATCAGGGAATAGGTGTGCATGAAGAAGATACAAAGGGAATGGGAGAATCAGGAGAGGATAACGCGGGAATGAGAGTGCCAGGAGAATATACGGAGGGACTGGATGTTCCATTACAGGTTAAGGAGGGAATGGGAGTCATATGAAAGGCTACGGTGTGAATGAGAGTTCCAGCACAGGATATGCAGCGAATAAGAGCGCCAGTAGAGAATAAGGAGGGAGTGGGAATGCCAGGAGGGGACAAGGAGGGAATGAGAAGGCCAGGAGAGGAAAAGGGGGGAATGAGAAGGCCAGGAGAGGACAAGGAGGGAATGAGAAGGCCAGGAGAGGACAAGAAGGGAATGAGACGGCCAGGAGAGGACAAGGAGGGAATAAGAAGGCCAGGAGAGGACAAGGAGGGAAAGAGAGAGCAAGGAGAGGACAAGGAGGGAATGAGAAGGCCAGGAGAGGACACAGAGAGAATGACAAGGCCAGGAGAGGACAAGGAGGGAGAGAGAGAGCAAGGAGATGACAAGGAGAGAATGAGAAGGCCAGGAGAGGACAAAGAGAGAATGACAAGGCCAGGAGAGGACAAGGAGGGAGAGAGAGAGCAAGGAGACGACAAGGATGGAATGAGAAGGCCAGGAGACGACAAAGAGGGAAAGAGAGAGCAAGGAGAGGACAAGGAGGGAATGAGAAGGCCAGGAGAGGACAAGGAGGGAATGAGTGGTCCAGGAGAGGACAAGGAGGGAATGAGAAGGCCAGGAGAGGAGGATGAGGGAATGAGAGGACCAAGAGAGGACAAGGAGGGAATGCGAAGGCAAGGTGAGGTCAATGAGGGAATGAGAGGGTCAGGCGAGGACAAGGAGGGAATGAGAAGGCCAGGAGAAGACAAGGATGAAATGTGTGGTCCAGGAGAGGACAAGGAGGGAATGAGAAGGCCAGGAGAGAACAAGGAGGGAATGAGAGGGCCAGGAGAGGAGGATAAGGGAATGAGCGGGCCAAGAGAGGACAAAGAGGGAATAGGTAGGCAAGGTGAGGACAATGAGGGAATGAGAGAGTCAGGAGAGGACAAGGAGGGAATGAGAAGGCCAGGAGAGGACAAGGAGGGAATGAGTGGTCCAGGAGAGGACAAGGAGGGAATGAGAAGGCCAGGAGAGTACAAGGAGGGAATGACAAGGCGAGGAGAGGACAAGGAGGGAATGAGAGGGCCAGGAGAGGACAAGGAGGGAATGAGAAGGCAAGGTGAGGACAAGGAGGGAATGAGATGGCCAGGAGAGGACAAGGAAGGAATGAGAAGGCCAGGAGAGGACAAGGAGGGAATGAGAGGGCCAGGAGAGGACAAGGAGGGAATGAGAAGGCCAGGAGAGAACAAGGAGGGAATGAGAGGGCCAGGAGAGGAGGATAAGGGAATGAGCGGGCCAAGAGAGGACAAAGAGGGAATAGGTAGGCAAGGTGAGGACAATGAGGGAATGAGAGAGTCAGGAGAGGACAAGGAGGGAATGAGAAGGCCAGGAGAGGACAAGGAGGGAATGAGTGGTCCAGGAGAGGACAAGGAGGGAATGAGAAGGCCAGGAGAGTACAAGGAGGGAATGACAAGGCGAGGAGAGGACAAGGAGGGAATGAGAGGGCCAGGAGAGGACAAGGAGGGAATGAGAAGGCAAGGTGAGGACAAGGAGGGAATGAGATGGCCAGGAGAGGACAAGGAAGGAATGAGAAGGCCAGGAGAGGACAAGGAGGGAATGAGAGGGCCAGGAGAGGACAAGGAGGGAATGAGAAGGCCAAGAGAGGACAAGGAGGGAGTGAAAAGGCCAAGAGAGGACAAGGAGGGAATGAGAAGGTCAGGAGAGGATACAGAGGGAAAGACAGGGTCAGGAGAGGACAAAGAGGGAATGAGAAGGCCAGTGGAGGACAAGGAGGGAATGAGAAGGCCAGGAGCGGACAAGAAGGGAATGAGAGGGCCAGGAGAGAATGGGAAGGCCAGGAGACGACGTGTCAGGAGAGGATAAACAGAGAATTAGAGTGTCAGGAGAGGATAAACAGAGAATTAGAGTGCCAGGAGAGGATAAACAGAGAATTAGAGTGTCAGGAGGGGATAAACAGAGAATTAGAGTGTCAGGAGAGGATAAAGAGAGAATTAGAGTGCCAGGAGAGGATAAAGAGAGAATTAGAGTGTCAGGAGAGGATAAAGAGAGAATTAGAGTGCCAGGAGAGGATAAACAGAGAATTAGAGTGTCAGGAGAGGATAAACAGAGAATTAGAGTGCCAGGAGAGGATAAACGGAGAATTTGAGTGCCAAGAGAGGATACTAAGGGAATTAGAGTGCCAGAAGAGGATAAACAGGGAATTAGAGTGCCAGGAGAGGATACAAAGGGAATTAGAGTGCCAGGAGAGGATACACAGGGAATGAGTGTGACAGGAGAGGATAAACAGGGAATTAGAGTGCCAGGAGAAGATACTGAGGGAATAAGTGCACCAGGAGAGGATAAACAGAGAATTAGAGTGCCAGGAGAGGATAAACAGGGAATTAGAGTGCCAGGATAGGATAAACAGGGAATTCGAGTGCCGGGAAAGGATAAACAGGGAATTAGGGTGTGTCTGGAGAGGATACAGAGGGAATTAGAGTGCCAGGAGAGGATACTGAGGGAATTAGAGTGCCGGGAGAGGATAAACAGGGAATTAGAGTGTGTCTGGAGAGGATACAGAGGGAATTAGAGTGCCAGGAGAAGATAAACCGAGAATAAGAGTGCCAGGAGAGGATAACAGGGAATTAGAATGCCAGGAGAGGAAACAGAGGGAATAAGTGTGCGAGGAGAGGATAAACAGGGAATTAGAGTGCCAGGAGAGGATAACAGGGAATTAGAATGCCAGGAGAGGAAACAGAGGGAATAAGTGTGCGAGGAGAGGATAAACAGGGAATTAGAGTGCCAGGAGAGGATAAACAGGGAATTAGAGTGCCAGGAGAGGATAAACAGGGAATTAAGTGCCAGGAGAGAAGAAAAGAGTAAATGCAACTATCAGGAGTAGGTAAGAAGGGAAGGCGGGTGCAAGGAGAGGTTAGGGAGGGAATGGTTGTACCAGGTTAAGCAGGGAATATGAGTACTAGGAGAGGACAAGCAGGGAATAAAAGTGACAGGTTGGGGTGATGAAAGAATGCGAATGCCAGCAGAGGTTAAACGGGGAATGTCAGTACCAGGTGAAGGCAATGAGGGCATACGAGGGCGAGAAGGGAATGTTTCAGGAGAGGGTAAGCAGAGCAGCAGTCCTGCTTCTGAACGGAGAGACAACACGTCTTGCGTGTCAGGTATGGGAACGGCTTAGTTATTACAGTTGAGACAGGTTAACAACGATCACTGTCACACTGAGGGTAACAATTAATATAATAATTTGAAACGTTATTTAAACCAATTTAATATTATTCATAACGAATTGGCCTCACAAGGCCTCCACTTCTGGTACGATAGCCACCTAGATCATTAACTGTGGGGTCAGTAGGCCCTGTTGATCCGCCACCCTTGTCAGCTGATGGGGGTTGGCTCGGTACCGCTCCAGACGTTTTACCCTGCGATCCGCGGATGCCCAGATTCTGGATGACCAACAGGCAGGTCTACCGTGTCTGCGAAGCGAAGTTTTTTTGGCGGGGCCGGGATGTCCTTGATGTGTCGCCGATTCCTCCTTAGACAGCTACCCTATTCAGTCGAGACGATATACGATCGGGGCTCGTCACACTTCTGCTGGATGGAAGCGGGTTCCCACTGCTGGGATCTGGGATTCTGGATAGTGACCGCCTGACCTGGAGTGAGAGGTGATCAATCGTGAGCAGGATAGTTATGATAATTTCGCTGCTGCTCTTGCCTTTGCTCAAGCCTTATTTGGATATGTCCATGTTGTAGTGAGTGTTCCTGACTTCCATGGGTAGATTCCCCTGTGTCCTTCTGTTGAACAAAATTTCAGCGAGATTGACACAGTCAATCGGAATGGTTCTCAAGCAGAGGAGAGCTAACTCTGGATCCAGATTGCTACTCCCGGCACGGACCAAAGCATATTTTACCGATTTGATTGTGCGTTCAATCCGCTTGATTGAGCATAATAAGGCGATGATGTTATATGGTCGAACTCCCAGGGTTTAGTAAAAACTCACGGTCATAGCGGCGATCAAAGTGACGACCACTGACACTGGCGATTTGTTCAATAATGATATGTTCCGCAAACAAACAATGGAGGTTATAGGATAAGGATAAGTATAGTAAAAGGAGGGATTGGCAGTCCCAGGAGAGGATAAGAACCTCCCACCAAGCAATAGGACAGGCTCTACCTCACATTAAACGATAGGCACCATGTCCCGAAGGGAGTACACTAAAACATAGACCGGGAAAAGGCACCCCAAAGGGCTACCACGCACGCAAAGATATGCAGGGCTACAGCATACAGATAGATACAGGGACTACAGCGCACTAAACTATATGTCAGTACAATGCATCACAAGAGTCAGACGCAACCTCGAGGGGCCATCTCACAGTAAACAATAGCGCAGGGGCTACCTCACTGTAAACAATAGCGCAGGGGCTACCTCACTGTAAACAATAGCGCAGGGGCTACCTCACAGTAAACAATAGAGCAGGGGCTAATTCACAGTAAACAATAGCGCAGGGGCTACCTCACAGCAAACAATAGCGCAGGGAATACCTCACAGTAAGTAATAAGGTATGGGCTACCTCACAGTAAACAATAGAGCAGGGGCTACCTTACAGTAAATAATAGCGCAGGGGCTACCTCACAGCAAACAATAGCGCAGGGGCTAATTCACAGTAAACAATAGCGCAGGGGCTACCTCAAGGTAAACAATAGGACACGGGCTACCTCACAGTAAACAATAGCGCAGGGGCTACCTCACAGTAAACATTAGGGCAGGGGCTACCTCACAGTAAACAATAGGACACGGGCTACCTCACAGTAAACAATAGCGCAGGGGCTGCCTCACAGTAAACAATAGCGCAGCGGCTACCTTACAGTAAACAATAGCGCAGGGGCTACCTCACAGTAAACAATAGCGCAGGGGCTACCTCATAGTAGACAATAGCGCAGGGGCTACCTCACAGCAAACAATAGCGCTGGGGCTACCTCACAGTAAACAATAAGGCAGGGGCTACCTCACAGCAAACAATAGGGCAGGGGCTACCTTGCAGTAAGCAATAGCGCAGGGGCTACCTCACAGTAAACAATAAGGCAGGGGCTACCTCACAGTAAACAATAGCGAAGGGGCTACCTCATAGTAAACAATAGCGCAGGGGCTACCTCACAGTAAACAATAGCGCAGGGGCTACCTCACAGCAAACAATAGCGCTGGGGCTACCTCACAGTAAACAATAGCGCAGGTTCTACCTCCCAGTAAACAATAGGGCAGGGGCTACCTCACAGTAAACAATAGTGCAGGGGCTACCTCACAGCAAACAATAGCGCAGGGGCTACCTCACAGTAAACAATAGCGCAGGGACTACCTCCCAGTAAACAATAGGGCAGGGGCTACCTCACAGTAAACAATAGCGCAGGGGCTACCTCACAGTAATCAATAGGACACGGGCTATCTCACAGTAAACAATAGGACACCGGCTACCTCACAGTAAACAATAGGACACGGGCTTTATCACAGTAGACAATAGGACACGGGCTACCTCACAGTAAACTATAGCGCAGGGGCTACCTCACAGTAAACAATAGCGCAGGGGCTACCTCACAGCAAACAATAGCGCTGGGGCTACCTCACAGTAAACAATAGCGCAGGTTCTACCTCCCAGTAAACAATAGGGCAGGGGCTACCTCACAGTAAACAATAGTGCAGGGGCTACCTCACAGTAAACAATAGCGCAGGGGCTACCTTACAGTAAACAATAGCGCAGGGGCTACCTCACAGCAAACAATAGCGCAGGGGCTACCTCACAGTAAACAATAGCGCAGGGACTACCTCCCAGTAAACAATAGGGCAGGGGCTACCTCACAGTAAACAATAGCGCAGGGGCTACCTCACAGTAATCAATAGGACACGGGCTATCTCACAGTAAACAATAGGACACCGGCTACCTCACAGTAAACAATAGGACACGGGCTTTATCACAGTAGACAATAGGACACGGGCTACCTCACAGTAAACTATAGCGCAGGGGCTACCTCACAGTACACAATAGCGCAGGGGCTACCTCACAGTAAACAATAGCGCAGGGGCTACCTCACAGTAAACAATAGCGCAGGGGCTACCTCACAGTAAACAATAGGGCAGGGGCTACCTCACAGTAAACAATAGCGCAGGGGCTACCTCACAGTAAACAATAGCGCAGGGGCTACCTTGCAGTAAGCAATAGCGCAGGGGCTACCTCACAGTAAACAATAGCGCAGGGGCTACCTCACAGTAAACAATAAGGCAGGGGCTATCTCACAGTAAATAATAAGACACGGGCTACCTCACAGTAAACAATACCGCAGGGGCTACCTCATAGTAAACAATAGCGCAGGGGCTACCTCACAGTAAACAATAGCACAGGGGCTACCTCACAGTAAACAATAGCGCAGGGGCTACCTTACAGTAAACAATAGCGCAGGGGCTACCTCACAGCAAACAATAGCGCTGGGGTTACCTCACAGTAAAAAATAGCGCAGGGGCTACCTCACAGTAAACAATAGGGCAGGGGCTACCTCACAGTAAACAATAGGACACGGGCTACCTCACAGTAAACAATAGCGCAGGGGCTACCTCACAGTAAACAATAGCGCAGGGGCTACCTTACAGTAAACAATAGCGCAGGGGCTACCTCACAGTAAACAATAGCGCAGGGGCTACCTCACAGTAAACAATAGCGCAGGGGCTATCTCAGAGTAAATAATAAGGTAGGGGCTACCTCACAGTAAACAGTAGCGCAGGGGCTACCTCAAGTAAACAGTAGCGCAGGGGCTACCTCACAGTAAACAATAGCGCAGGGGCTACCTTACAGTAAACAATAGCGCAGGGGCTACCTCACAATAAGCAATATGCACCATGCCCCCGAAGGGTTACCTCACAGTAAAGAATATACAGGAAACGTGGATCCGCAACTTTCGATTATGAAATTAAAGTGGATCTACCAGCCTGAGGGTTGAGTTGCGGAGCACGATCGACCGCCTCAGCGGGATCAGTCCTGCACCATAATATTAAATTCTAGGCAACGATTTTTCTGAAATACGTGCGGATAACCCTTACACTACATTCCCACTGGTACCAGCCACCCGCCCGCGACGTAGGGCTGACAAAATAACCACAATTACAATTAACAGAGTAACAATTATATCCCGGCCAGAGATAACAGCTAGTTGACGATCCCAGTGGGGCTTCAAAAGCTTCTTCCCATTAATGTTTGCCCCATGCAGCTCTTGGGCCATGGGCGCATTATGTTTTAATGTTCCGGTCACGTGACATGGTCAGGGTGAAAAATCATGAGGTTGACAACTTTTGCAATTTCTCTGTTCCATTTTTCTTTGATATACCACCCCAGACGCCTAGCGTTGTAAGTATTATTTCTCTATGTTTGTCAAAGTTATAGACAATGTTTTGATGATATATTAAGTTTTCTACCTGTAATAACTATACTTATTTGTCATCTGTTCTTACTCTTATGTACGTATCTCCGCTTCTGTTTTGGTATGTACAGGCTGCCCCTCCTGTGACACGTATATATATATATATATATATATATATATATATATTTCAGATTAAAGTTGCATATCGAGTCCGTAGTGGCTAGCACAAAAAAACGCCAAAACTAAGCCCAGGCGATATTTATATCAAAATGTGCAGAAAACTAGATTTTTTCATACTATAAATTCAAAAAAACTGAAAAAAGTCGCCGTTTCGGCTGTGACGTGGCAAGCGTGTCTATCCCGGGACCCCACAGAATGTGGCACTGCTACTTATACCAAACCATCGCGAAGCACACAAACTGATGATGTTTACCATTACCACTAAAATGAAAACTTGCGGTAAATTGATATCTCGGGCAAGACTAAGAGACACTATTTGGCAGTCTGGCATGGGTGGAGTATAGACAATAGAAATCTTGAATGATTCAAGGAGTGATTCTTATTTGTATTTTGACCTCTTTAGTTTTGGCGGGAAACAGCTCGATATGCAACTTTAAAGCGTGCTTCGTGCTATAATAAAGCCACAATGATCAACCGTTTCGCATGAGTGCCAACTGAAGTTAATTTTGATTAGTTATCGAACGCGTATGATACGTGAGTCGAGCTAAGGTATAATCTACAATAGACATCGTGGACACCTTATAGAGCTATATAGCCTGAAGACTATATTTCCCGAGGGTGGGTAATACACCTTCTGAATCGCGAATCCTCAACAATGAAGGGCTGACATCTCTCAGAAAATTGCGGAAATCGGAAAATTCCTCCTTTTCCATCCCGACACTATTGCTGGCCCGTGAATGCTGCACTGTTATCTAGGGTAAGTCTTTCCGCCACATCTGAACAAATTTTGCCCATTGTTTTTTCCAACTGGTGTATGTTATATGAAACCTATAAATACCTTGATCAGTCTTGTCATTGTTGCAAAATCTTACTGCGCAACTGATTACCCTGCATAGATTAGACCAGATACAATAACTTAAATCACGCATTGGCCTACATTCGCATGCAAATACTCTGCACTGGACAAGTTTTGACGAATCCGATTTGTGATGACACAACTCAGTCGATCCGTTTTTGGCAAAGTGGGAAAATAGCCCAGTCAAGGCGATTCACAGAAATGGCCTGACGTCACAATTTTGGTGCGCATGCGTAGTAGGTGAAAATACGGAGCCTCGTTATCGCGCAGGTGAAAACATTGCCACCTGGTTATAAATCTGCATGCAAATCTCGTGTTTTGGTGTCTTTTGTACTAGTTTTGTTAGGTGGGTTTGCGTCTGTTTTTCTTACGTTGTGCTATGTCCTAGAACCCTACCTGGTGTGGTTAGTGCCAGGTACCCAGAAAATTAAAAGTAGCTGACCTAAAGCCCAACGAAGCAGCAGAGAAGTGGGTGACCGTCTTCTTGGGATGAAGCCTGTTGTTATGAGTAGACCCATGCAAAAACTTAATGCAGAAACAAATTTATGTAGGTCAGAATGCATATTGAAACATTATAATTTCCATTAATCCAGTGGATATCCCCATCCCTCATTTGTTGCTGCCAAGTTCTTACATCCTACTTACTGACACATAATTGGAAACGTACCTAATTAATTGGTCCTAATTAATAAGGCCCAAAACAAATGCCTACTCTGAATTTGGGGGAAAGACACTTTCTCTTGCCCTCAATTTGTGGATAAAAAATATTCTTGTGGAACTTGACAGAAAATTCTCTCCTTAACAAAATGGGGGGTGGAACAGGGGGGCTCGGTTCTCTGATCTCTTTTTTTGGGGTTGGCATGTTCCCTGATCTCGGATTTTTTGGTTGGCATGTTCTCTGATCTTAGGCAGTATCTTTGATCTCAGATGTTTCTCTGATATTTGATTTTTCGCGAGGTCTGATCTGAGATCTCTGATGTTTTTAGGCCCATGTTCTATGATCTTAGATTATTTTCCACTCTCTCCCCCCCCCCGCCCCCAAAAGATAACCTTGCATTGAACTTGACAGTATTGCTTGAATTTTAATTTGTCCTTACATTTATTGAAGAAGTTGCCTTGAACTTGATGGAAAAAAATACTTCCCCTCAATCTTATAACCTTGTGGTGAAAAATAATTCATATTTATTTATTTTTTGGTGGGAGGGGGGGGGGGGGGGGTAGGGGCTTTTATTTGCGTCATGGTAATGGACTGATGTCACAATTTTTGTGCGCATGCAGACTAAGCGCACTGAGCCTCGTTATCGCGCCCTTGGAAACTTTCCCACGGATACGTAAGCATAGCGTCTTTCTGAGTGTTTTCTGTCAAATTTGTCCGTGGTTTCGCGCCCGTTTTTATTTATTTAACGATGTCCTACGATTCTTTGGAATGCCTCCCTGCTGAGGCTAGTGCCAGGGGGGGTGGCAAAAAAGGGTTATATAATGCTCTATAGACCAACAGATTGTTTACCCCCAGCTAACAATAATGTTTGCCATAAATTTGGCCAAAAAATAATCGAACCCTTGACCGGATAGAAAAAACTTCCCTGAATTTTTCATTTTTTGAGCTCAGGGGTGGGGAGGGGGTTTGCTAAACAAAAAAAGGTTACATTAATCTTGCTCCCATATTAGATTAAGACAAATTCTTGCTCTATATTACCCAACAAAAATAATATTGCTCCCATTGCAGCGCAAATATTTGTGGCCCAAGCTAGAAATGATAGCCAAGAAATAGTCCTGCCCCCACCCCCAGCGTGGATACAGAAATTAGCAAAAGGGGACGGGGGGAAGTCCAATAAAAGCTTGCGACCGAGGGGGGGGGGGGCACTACAAAAGGGCGGGGGGTCCACACCTCAGATGGCCTAACTTTTGCATTGAAAAACAGCAATCTTCCTCAAAAAGAGAGGGAAGGTCTCCCCCCCCCCTGGGGGCCCATGCCACCCCCCCCCTCCCCCGCCCCTTGTTTCGTCTTGCATATTGTGGTTGGAGCAACCCCAGACCTTGCACTGCGGGGGGCCTCCCTGGTGTAGTGGTTAGCGCACTAGACCGCAGATCAATAGGTCCTGGGTTCGAATCCGGGCTCGGGCACCTAATCTGGGGCATGTTTCATTCCTTCATCCTTCATCGTCCCGGGAGGTTCCTTGGCCCAATTTAGCCTGTATGTGCACAAAAGTGGCCTAAAACACCAACATGTCATGTCCTTGCACTGCTTCGGCATCACAGCGGAACGCATGTAAAAGGTTGGGCCACGTGCGTTTGTTTTCACCTGCGCTCGGTGCACCGCCTGGCGCATATGGTGCGCATGACCGGAAGTCCATTTCTATGAATTTCAAATTGTCCATGCGCAAAGGCAATTAATATTGTCAGTATCTCATCAAATCGAAATGTTTGTATTTCGGTTATTCTTTAGGATCCTGGCATTGGTAAATGAATTTAATTTAGGTTTTTACGCACTTTTAGCTTAGTTAGTATTGACAAAGCCAAGGGCACCCAAATTAAACAAATAGACACCAGTAAAAGGGTAAATTTGATGTTGAAATGTCCTGTCTTGAAAACTATATAATAGACCATTCCAGATACCCCAAGCGACATCTATCATCAAAAATAGACACTGCGTGTTACGGGTTAGAAAACAGATTCTTGCATGCGTTTACCATGCATGCCTAAGGAGTTGGGTTTAGGGGCCCGGCTTCAACATTTCTTTTGCCAGGGATAGATTGGTTCTATGGCATTGTTACTCACAGAACAAACAGTCCATATCATCACTTAATAACAAGTTATAATCAGCATACATCGGGTACTAAGTTATGCATTCTGCAAAATATAGATTCTTCAATTAGATTTTTAATGTATCTAGACAATATAGAAGCCAAAACTATTCTTATTTCAGCACAGGAGAACATCAGCAAACCGGGAATATGGCCACTTTCCTGCTACGCACAGTGTAGCGACAGTCTTTCCATTAGCCGGTTGGCATTTATACCAGCTGTTTTCTCAGATTTTATGTCACGTTCTTAAAATAAAATTATGTTGATAGTCAAGATATTCACTGTACTAACTGGGTTTTTGTTTTTAGAAAAGACCCTGTTAACCTATGATAAACTGTTGAAAATTATGCAGCTGTAAGTCAGTACCCGCCTTTTACATGCTACGCAGTGCAGAGCGAGCTAGATCGAGTCATCCGAAACATGCACATAACAAAATTTTAAAAATCACTCACATCACAATATCTCAAGTTGCCACTGCCTAGCAACTGGCACAAATTACAAATTATTCAGATGTCGTAAGCTTTTGTTAGTGCTAAATCACCTTGGTCACGGTTGTATACACCTGTATACAACAGTGTACACCTGCATACAACAGTATACACCTCCATACAACAGTGTACACCTGTATACAACAGTGTACACCTGTACACAATACTGGCCAGGGTGATTTAGCACTGAAGCTTTTGTGTGACATTTTATCTTGTGTATAACTAGTGCCAAGGGACCCTATAGTCGCAAGCTCCTCCGTAGGGTCCAGAAGAAGCGCATT
Source organism: Arenicola marina (assembly GCA_964019135.1). NCBI lineage: Eukaryota > Metazoa > Annelida > Polychaeta > Arenicolidae > Arenicola > Arenicola marina. The sequence goes on along the minus strand of OZ025250.1, from coordinate 52,615,828 downwards.
GATACTGACACCAAATGCACAGAAATTTACAAAAACATTGGGCGCATTTCTTTGGTAGCTTGGTATCCCCGCGGAAACCTGAATACGCACGTTACACATGGGTAAACCGCCCGACATTTCTTTCACCCAGGTATGGGTCCGCGTATTGCCATAATTTGGTATGCCAATGTACCCATTCAAGATAGCATGTGACATTCAGGAGAAGATGGCTGCTGATTGAAAGGTGATGAGAGTAGGTAGGTTCGGTGCATGTCATTGGAATAGCAATAGGCATATCCACAGGCGCTGCACATTTGTCGAGAGGGAGGGGGGGGGCGGGGGGGTCTTACAACGTATATAAACATAACAAGGTATCTGCTGCTCAAAAACGTATGTTGTTGTCAGAATTTTTTAGCAATTTAAAGGGGATTATGGCACTACTTTTTGATTGAGAAAGAAGACGAATGACTTGTCACTTATAACAAAATGTGTCAGCGATAAGGCGTGGCTAAGTGAGATAGTGAGTAATATTAGTGATTAGGAGAGAAGCTGAGGTATTCAGCCCAGCGTGACGTTTCTGAGGGACGGAGCTGGATACCTTGTTAAGTTTATATGGGTTGTTAGACCCCCCCACCTCCACAAATGTGCAGCGCCTGTGGGCATATCTCTGTCCCTGCCTTTGTCAAGCGAAAAGTTTTGCGGATACCGAACCTGGCCCAAAGAAATGCTCCAATTTCAGTTGATATAAAATTCTGCGAGTATCATTCTCAGATATGAACATTTCCTTATTCTAGGCAACTTTTTTTATTACTCTACCTTTTAGTTGAAATCTTTACTGACTTTATAAAGGTACTCGCGGCGATTTAATCCGCTGCTTAGATGTTACGCCGTTCGTTCACGTGCGAATGTACTTGAAGTAGCTCCACCGGTGTGCATCAAAACCGGCCGCATACGATGTCGGCCGCCGTCTGAGAACAGTCGGTGGGAGGGGGTGGGTAAGGGGGGCGAGGTGGGTGGGGAGGTGAGGTTGTCAGAGTGACTACCAGGCAGACGGGCCGCAGAACATGCCGGCCGCCGTCCGAAAACAGACGGTGGGAGGGGGTAAGTAAGGGGGGAGTGGAGGGGGGTGGGGGGGGGGGTAAGCGGAGCGGGGTGTGGCGGGGAATGTCGTGGGAGTGGTGGCAGACAGTAACAATTAGACTTTGTCTCGGCAGTGTTTGGCTGCCGGACTAGTGTTCGCCCCTTGTTGGCTGCATGAGAGCCCCAGGGCCCCCTACAACTAACAGTTGTTGGATGAACAAAGAGATTAACACAATATGAATAGGCATTGCCTTACCTTGTAGGTATGTGTTTTGATGTCAAAGCTAGCATTGCCTAAGTTGCCAGCTCACCCAAATTTAATAATAATGTAGTTGTTAAAACGACTGTATCAACTACAGCTAGTCTTATAGCTGCTGTATCAGCTAAAGTAGCTTATACTCCTAAAGCTGGATATTAAAATATCTACAGAAATGTTTTTTTATATGTTTTTTTATTAAAAAAGATGAATGGCTCAGTTGTTTAGCGATAATATTTGGACTTTACTTAAATTATATATAGGTTCCTGAGATATTTTAAATTATGTTTAAAGATTGTCATAGATCCATAACCATCTATAGCATGCTTTATGATATCTATGTACCAGGTATATGTTAAAGGGTAAAATCTACAATAATGCTCAAATGTTTATATAGTTCCTAAGACTACTACACCCTACATACACCATGAGCACACTTCTTGTTCACATCAGATGTATGTTCTTTTATCATCCTGCTGCGCTGCCTTCTTTCAGAATAAACTTCAAAACCTGTCAATCCCTGCCTGGTCAATTTTATTATTTTATTTATTTTGTGGGTTTTACCTCAAACCCCTCGACACGTTACATATGTTGAAACCATAACGTTAGTAATCTGAAACGAGATATCTACAACGACATGGCCATGTAAATTAATATACCGACACAATTTTAGAACTGGACATAAAAATGTACAATGAGCAATACCAATTGTTTAACATAGCCACCGCAGATGTACTGGACACTTCCTTGTTTACCTCAAATAAAAATTTCGACAGTTAAAATATTTATATATGGATGCTTACCTTATCTAAAATCAACGGTGGCAGAACAGCCATGTCAGTTTTTCCATATCTTGTTGGTAATTGAGCAAATGCGTGCCTACCGGAGCAACCAGCGGTTACACCAAGTTATACCAAGTCGTCCAAGGGGATGATTCACTAACCAGAGGATTAGTCTATTGGTCTGGAAATGCCGCATAGATACATTCAAGTAAATGAATAGTGACTTACCAGCAGGTTTCAAATGAGGTGTCTCTCCCTGCTTCTCTCTGTCATGTATAGACGATAACGCTTCGGGTTTACAAATGAGGTGCCTCTCCCTGCTTCTCTCTGTCAGGTATAGACGATAACGCTTCGGGTTTACAAAGGAGGAGTCTACGTGACCATGCGCATACAGTCGGCGGCTAGAGCTTTCCTCGTTCGTGATGCGGTTTGGTCCCAATAGGTCAACAGCTCATGCACACGCATGAGCAGCGTGATGGACAATTCCTACGGGGGTGTTTTTTATTGTTGTAAATAATGGCGAGGGTCCAAGGTAGATGAGCCGCGTCTTCGGGCTTAGCAGCGAACGAACCATGGGATTCTCACCCCCATCGAGGGGGGGGGGGGTGAGGAGCTAGCGGGTATTTCGGAGGCCGGTTGGTTGGCCCGAGGAGCGCCACGGTCCGCTCCCCTCATCCACCCTCCCTCCCCACCTCCTGTTCCCCGCCGTCGGGTGAAGGGAGGGATGGGTGAGGGAAGGAGGGGCTCAAGGAGGAGGTGGTCACAGGGACGCTAGACGCACAGACTTGAGATATCGATATTTTTGTGCAACTAAATCTACTAGTCTGGAGGTCCGGGGGGTGATGGGGGCGGGAGGTACCGGGGGCGGTGGAGGCAGGGGTCGGCAGGAGGGGTTAAGGAGGCTACCCACGCGCAGTTGATCTGTATTTACACAAGGGTCCTAGGTGGTAGCTATGATGGTCTCCACTCAGACCTGTAGAGCCGGCCACGGTCTCTGAGAGTGAACTCTGTTACTCTCTGGTCCATTAGAGTGAATTGTGATTCTGGTCCGTGAGAATGAACTCTCTGGACCATGAGAGTGCGCTCTGTGATTCTGTGACTCTCTGGTCAGTGAAGGTGAACAGTCACTGTGACTCTCTGGTCCGTGAAGGTGAACACTCACTGTGACTCTCTGGACCGTGAGGGTGAACTCTCTGGACCATGAGAGTGAGCTCTATGATTCTGTGACTCTCTGGTCAGTGAAGGTGAACAGTCACTGTGACTCTCTGGTCCGTGAAGGTGAACAGTCACTGTGACTCTCTGGTCCGTGAAGGTGTACACTGTGACTCTCTGGTCAATGAAGATGAAGACTCACTGTGACTCAGTGGTCCGAGAGGGTGAACACTCACTGTGACTCTCTGGTCCGTGAGGGTGAACTCTCTGGACCATGAGAGTGAGCTCTATGATTCTGTGACTCTCTGGTCAGTGAAGGTGAACAGTCACTGTGACTCTCTGGTCAATGAAGGTGAACACTCACTGTGACTCTCTGGTCCGTGAGGGTGAACTCTCTGGACCATGAGAGTGAGCTCTGTGATTCTGTGACTCACTGGTCAGTGAGGGTGAACAGTCACTGTGACTCTCTGGTCCGTGAAGGTGAACACTCACTGTGACTCTCTGGTCCGTGAGGGTGAACTCTCTGGACCATGAGAGTGAGCTCTATGATTCTGTGACTCTCTGGTCAGTGAAGGTGAACACTCACTGTGACTCTCTGGTCCGTGAAGGTGAACATTCACTGTGACTCAGTGGTCCGAGAGGGTAAACACTCACTGTGACTCTCTGGTCCGTGAGGGTGAACACCCACTGTGATTCAGTGGTCCGTGAGGACTTGTTTTTGCATTATTCTACATGTTCTAAGCAAACTAGGCCTACTTTTACCAGCCTTTTACCGCTTGTGTAATCAGTTTATTGATAATTGACACCTGTTTATGGAAATGATTTTTGGCATATCAACTGCCAATAACATTATTTGTGTGTCCCTCTGAGACTATGCATAATAATTATTCCAACGTTATTCATTTATCTTTATCAGCGCTGAAGAAATTAGAAAAAAAAACAAATATTAATTTTGGCTTGAATTTTGTGAACAAAATTATTGTTATTATTTTCCATCTGATTGTGAGTAGTGGCTGGCCAGAGAGATCGAAGAGACCTTGGGTCGTAGGGCTCGTCTGCCTGCAGCCCCCTACCCCACATTGTTTTTGGTCCTTTCTCATTTGCAAATTAAGACTTAGTCTTTAGATGCCATCTAAGATATAAACCTGCCAAACTTTGTGTGCACCTTTGTACGGTTAAATTGCTGCCAGGGCATAACATTTCAAGGATAATCCCCCCACCCCCCCCATCCCTGCCCTGGATCTAAGCCTGCATGGTCAGCCTGAAATTGTCTAGTCAAGCGGCTAGGCTAGCCTAACTTTAAGTGACAGTAAAATTGCCAGGGTCAACTGTCATTGACACTGACGCAGTGACTTTGTGTGTGTCTGACACAGTGACGATGTGTGTTTGACACAGTGACAGCCCGAGACAGTAAAAATGAGTCACACTGACCACACCGACGGCGACAGGTGGCAGTGCAGCCAGTTCAATACAATAGCTCAGGCTCAGCTGTCAGATGGACAGACAGTTGCCAGTGCGAAACCAGGTCAACAAACTGGCGAATGGCGTAGAATTACACGCAGTTTTGCACAATGAATTAAGTAACACTTATCGGTGATCGTTGTTTCATCACATTATCAGTTTCTGGTCTGTTAATTTTCTTTGCGAAATGGCGATTTCAAGCAGTTTAAGTAAGCAGGTGAGCAAAGCTAGCAGACGACCAGTCATTTTGTTAAACGGAGACGCTCATAGTCATAGTTTACGATGCCGGTAGCTGGCGTTCCGTTTACGAGGGCGACGACTGTGCATGTGAAAGCGAACCAGTCAGTGAAAGCGGAACAGTCAGTTGCAGGTCGGGCACCAGTCTGACTAGTAGAACACAGCCCGCCCGAGCGCCTTCTGCTGGGAGTGTGGCAAGGAATATTTAGCGCGGCGCGGATCGTTGAACTCATTAATGTATTGTAATTTAAAGCGTAAATGAAGTGTCAGCGTTTCAATAATTTACCAGTTACCTTTTTAAGGTAGATAATTTAATTATTAAAGACTTGACATAACACATTTCGACCAGTGTTTAGGGGATAATTTTGTGGTGCCGCGGAAATTTGCTCCTTACTAAGAAACGTCCCATGGGGGCTGTTACGCGAAATGTAAGTCCTAAGCCTATGCTTGAAATATACTTTGATTATGCATGCATGTTACCTTAAGAGCTCGCTTGCGCTCGCTAATAGGACATCGCAAGCATTGTTTTGTTTGCTGCTAAACTAAAAGACTTAAAATAAACAGATTGCCGGGCGGCATGACATTTTTGGTAAATGAAGTTGCGGTTGAAGAGGTGCGCTCTTGATAAAAATAAACTAGAACACTTGAAGTTTTGAGCTTTTTTGACGAATCGATTTTTCAATCGAACACTGGAGGGTTGTATGTGCAAAATGAGAAAATCTGCAATAAATCGCTGAACTGTAAGAACTGCATTATGTATTCCACATGGCGAGACAAAAAACCTTTATGAGAATGGCCTTATATCCTGTAATAAAACACTCACCAGCTTTCAGAGTACCACTGAGGACTCTGCCAAACCTTCCTCTGGACGTCTATTACGGCCTGCATCTGGCGTAATGGAAAGAAAACTCACTGAAACATATCAGACCATAGCATATCATCAAACATAACATATTACGACATAAAATAAAAGTCAAAGGCAGTGGGCTGACGGTCGGTATGACGGTAGCACTAGGCTGACGGTCGGGTCGGTGTGACGGCCGCACTTAACTGACGGCCGGTGTGACGGCCGCACTAGGCTGACGGTCGGTGTGACGGCCGCACTGGGCTGACGGTCGGTGTGACGGCCGCACTAGGCCGACGGTCGGTGTGACGGCCGCACTGGGCTGACGGTCGGTGTGACGGCCGCACTGGACTGACGGTCGGTGTGACGGCCGCACTGGGCCGACGGTCGGGTCAGTCTAACTGCCACACTGGGCTGACGGTCGGGTCAGTCTGACGGCCACACTGGGCTGACGGTCGGTGTGACGGCCGCACTAGGTTGACGATCCGGTTAGTCTGACGGCCGCACTAGGCTGACGGTCGGGTCGGTGTGACGGCCGCACTAGGCTGACGGTCGGGTCGGTGTGACGGCCGCACTGGGCCGACGGTCGGGTCAGTCTAACTGCCACACTGGGCTGACGGTCGGGTCAGTCTGACGGCCACACTGGGCTGACGGTCGGTGTGACGGCCGCACTGGGTTGACGGTCGGTGTGACGGCCGCACTGGGCTGACGGTCAGTGTGACGGCCGCACGGGGCTGACGGTCGGTGTGACGGCCGCACTGGGCTGACGGTCGGTGTGACGGCCGCACTGGGCTGACGGTCGGTGTGACGACCACACTGGGTTGACGGTCGGTGTGACGGCCGCACTGGGCTGACGGTCGGTGTGACGGCCGCACTGGGCTGATAGTCGAGTCGGTGTGACGGCCGCACTGGACTGACGGTCGGTGTGACGGCCGCACTGGACTGACGGTCGGTGTGACGGCCGCACTGGGCTGACGGTCGGTGTGACGGCCGCACTGGGCTGACGGTCGGTGTGACGGCCGCAACTGGGCTGACGGTCGGTGTGACGGCCGCACTGGGCTGACGGTCGGTGTGACGGCCGCACTGGGCTGACGGTTGGTGTGACGGCCGCACCGGGCTGACGGTCGGTGTGACGGCCGCACTGGGCTGACGGTCGGTGTGACGGCCGCACTGGGCTGACGGTCGGTGTGACGGCGGCACTGGGCTGACGGTCGGTGTGACGGCCACACTGGACTGACGATCGGTGTGACGGCCGCACTGGGCTGACGGTCGGGTCGGTGTGACGGCCGCACTGGGCTGACGGTCGGTGTGACGGCCGCACTGGGCTGACGGTCGGTGTGACGGCCGCACTGGACTGACGGTCGGTGTGACGGCCGCACTGGGCTGACGGTGGGTGTGACGGTCGCACTGGGCTGACGGTCGGTGTGGCGGCCGCACCGGGCTGACATCTTCGGAGGGCGAACTTGGCCCAACAGTAATTCTAGTTTTGACTTCGTTTCCACAAAATTTAAGCTGATTTCAGGAGTGAACTAAATGTCACTAAATACGGGATTGCCTGTACCTGTGAAGGATATATATATCTGTGATGATGAATATATCTGTGATTATGAATATATCTGTGATTATGAATGTATCTGTGATTATGAATATATCTGTGATTATGAATATATCTGTGATTATGAATATATCTGTGACTATGAATATATCTGTGATTATAAATATATCTGTGATTATGAATATATCTGTGATTATGAAGGAATTGGAGTGCCAGGAGGGGGCAAGGAGGGAATGGGAGTACCAGGAGCGAATGAAAAGGAAACGGAAGTGTCAGGAGAGGGTAAGGAGGGAATGGGAGTGCCAGGAGAAGATATGAAACGAATGGAATGCCAGGAGAGGATGAGAACGGAATGGGAGTGTCAGGAGAGGATGAGAAGGGAATGGGAGTGCCATGCGAGGATAAGAAGGGAATGGCAGTGCAATGATAGGATAAGAAGGAAATGGCAGTGCCAGGATAGAATAAGAAGGGAATGGGGCTGCCAGGAGAGGATAAGAAGGCACTGGGAGTGCCAGGAGAGAATAAAAAGGAAATGAGAGTGCCAGGAGAGGATACCAATGGAATGGAAGTGCCAGGAGAGGATAAGAAGGGAATGGGAGTGTCATGAGAGGATAAGAAAGGAATGGGAGTGTCAGGAGAGGATAAGAAGGGAATGGGAATGCCAGGAGAGGATAAGAAGGGAGTGGGAGTGTCAGGAGAGGATAAGAAGGGAATGGGAGTGCCAGGAGAGGATAAGAAGGGAATGGGAGTGTCAGAAGAGGATAAGAAGGGAATGGGAGTGTCAGGAGAGGATAAGAAGGGAATGGGAGTGCCAGGAGAGGATAAGAAGGGAGTGGGAGTGTCAGGAGAGGATAAGAAGGGAATGGGAGTGCCAGGAGAGGATAAGAAGGGAGTGGGAGTGTCAGGAGAGGATAAGAAGGGAATGGGAGTGCCAGGAGAGGATAAGAAGGGAGTGGGAGTGTCAGGAGAGGATAAGAAGGGAATGGGAGTGCCAGGAGAGGATAAGAAGGGAATGGGAGTGTCAGGGGAAGATAAGAAGGGAATGGGAGTGTCAGGAGAGGATAAGAAGGGAATGGGAGTGTCAGGAGAGGATAAGAAGGGAATGGAAGTGTCAGGAGAGGATAAGAAGGGAATGGGAGTGTCAGGAGAGGATAAGAAGGGAATGGGAGTGTCAGAAGAGGATAAGAAGGGAATGGGAGTGCCAGGAGAGGGTCAGAAGGGAATGGGATTGCCAGGCTAGGATCATAAGGGAATGGGAGTGCCAGGAGAGGATAAGAAGGAAATGGGAGTGTCAGAAGAGGATAAGAAGGGAATGGGAGTGCCAGGATAGGGTCAGAAGGGAATGGGAGTGCCAGGCTAGGATAAGAAGAGAATGGGAGTGCCAGGCGAGGATAAGAAGAGAATGGGAGTGCCAGGAGAGGATAAGAAGGGCATGGGAGTGTCAGGAGAGAATAAGAAGGGAATGAGGGTGTCAGGATTGGATAAGAAGGAAATGGGAGTGTCAGGAGAGGATAAGAAGGGAATGGGAGTGCCAGGAGAGGATAAGAAGGGCATTGGAGTGCCAGGAAAGGATAAGAAAGGAATGGGAGTGCCAGGATAGGATAAGAAGGGAATGGGAGCGCCAGGAAAGGATAAGAAGGGCATTGGAGTGCCAGGAAAGGATAAGAAGGGAATGGGAGTGCCAGGATAGGATAAGAAGGGAATGGGAGTGCCAGGAGAGGATAAGAAGGGAATGGGAGTGTCAGGAGAGGATAAGAAGGGAATGGGAGTGCCAGGAGAGGATAAGAAGGGAATGGGAGTGTCAGGGGAGGATAAGAAGGGAATGGGAGTGTCAGGAGAGGATAAGAAGGGAATGGGAGTGCCAGGAGAGGATAAGAAGGGAGTGGGAGTGTCAGGAGAGGATAAGAAGGGAATGGGAGTGCCAGGAGAGGATAAGAAGGGAATGGGAGTGCCAGGAGAGGATAAGAAGGGAATGGGAGTGTCAGGGGAGGATAAGAAGGGAATGGGAGTGTCAGGAGAGGATAAGAAGGGAATGGGAGTGTCAGGAGAGGATAAGAAGGGAATGGGAGTGTCAGGAGAGGATAAGAAGGGAATGGGAGTGTCAGGAGAGGATAAGAAGGGAATGGGAGTGTCAGAAGAGGATAAGAAGGGAATGGGAGTGCCAGGAGAGGGTCAGAAGGGAATGGGATTGCCAGGCTAGGATCATAAGGAAATGGGAGTGCCAGGAGAGGATAAGAAGGAAATGGGAGTGTCAGAAGAGGATAAGAAGGGAATGGGAGTGCCAGGAGAGGATAAGAAGGGAATGGGAGTGCCAGGAGAGGATAAGAAGGGAGTGGGAGTGCCAGGAAAGGATAAGAAAGGAATGGGAGTGCCAGGATAGGATAAGAAGGGAATGGGAGCGCCAGGAAAGGATAAGAAGGGCATTGGAGTGCCAGGAAAGGATAAGAAGGGAATGGGAGTGCCAGGATAGGAAAAGAAGGGAATGGGAGTGCCAGGATAAGATAAGAGGAGAATGGGAGTGTCAGGATAGGAAAAGAAGGGAATGGGAGTGCCAGGAGAGGATAAGAAGGGAATGGGAGTGTCAGGATAGGATAAGAGGAGAATGGGAGTGCCAGGATAGGAAAAGAAGGGAATGGGAGTGCCAGGAGAGGATAAGAAGGGAATGGGTGTGCCAGGAGAGGATAAGAAGGGAATGACAGTGCCAGGATAAGATATAAAGGAAATGGGACTGCCAGGAGAGGAATAGAAGGAAATGGGAGTGCCAGGAGAGGATAAGAAGGGAATGGGACGGCCAGGAGAAGGTAAGGAGGAAATGGGAGAGCCCGGAAAGGGTAAGGCTGGAATGGGACTGCCAGGACAAGATACCTCATGATTGCCGCTTTACCGGACGGGCGGACATTTTGTGAACTGGACTGATGGACGGTCATTGCAATGGTGTCCATTACCTCCGTCCACCCCACTCGACTCACTACATATATATAAACCCCGCGTATACGCAATACGCATGAAGCAGACGGGGACATTTTGTAACGACCACGTCACCTCATGACTGCCGTTTTACCTGACGGGTGGAGCACCCCAGTGGCGTACAGCTTGGAGACGAGGGCCCACGTAAGTGTCGGAGTGGCTGTTTGTTACATATACGGACCCCTGTCCACCCACTCCACCCACTCCACCCACTACATGTACATAAATCTTCAGGGCAATCGCCGTCCCCATGGCAATTTTAGGTTTGTTGAATCACTCAGAGTGGCTCTTATGTATTGAATTATATGCAAGTATTTTAAACCCAAAGCACGTATCCGTCTAGTCAGATAAATGTCTGTGCCTGCTTGTTTATCTGTGGTGCAGGGCATAACGATGATCATTTATCATTACATAAGTGCCTGTTTGTTAGCAACGTCGGTGACACCTTCACCTTCGCCCTACTCTAAGCCTCTCAACCTGTCCCTCATACAGATCACCTTCGACCAGTCAGACCCCACACGCCGAGTCCTTAAAGCTATCAGCCCCAGTGATGTACAGCATGGATACGACGACCCGCGAAACGTCCCCTCTGTGTCGAGGATCATCAGACTTGACTGCGAGGTGGTACGGAGAGGGTTTGTGTGGGCCGGGGGCAGGCGTTGGTAGGGTGAGGGTTTGTGTGGGCCGGACGCAGCCGTTGATAAGGCTTCGCTACATTTTTGCCCTCAAAGTTTCACCAAGGATTATGTTTTAACTTTACCAGGTAATATTGATTTGCGTGAGGGGACAACTCACACACCCAATCCTCACACCTCACACGCCCAAGCCTAACGCCTCACACGCCCAAGCCTGACGTCTCACACGCCTAAGCCTGACGTCTCACACGCCTAAGCCTGACATCTCACACGCCTAAGCCTGACACCTCACAGGCCCAAGCCTGACGTCTCACACGCCTAAGCCTGACGTCTCACACGCCTAAGCCTGACACCTCACACGCTCAAGCCTGACGCCTCACACGCCCAAGCCAGACGTCTCACACGCCTAAGCCTGACACCTCACACGCCCAAGCCTGACACCTCACACGCTCAAGCCTGACGCCTCACACGCCTAAGCCTGACGCCTCACACGCCTAAGCCTGACGCCTCACACGCCTAAGCCTGACGCCTCACACGCCCAAGCCTGACACCTCACACGCCCAAGCCTGACATCTCACACGCTCAAGCCTGACGCCTCACACGCCCAAGCCTGACGCCTCACAAGCCCAAGCCTGACACCTCACACGCCCAAGCCTGACGCCTCACACGCCCAAGCCTGACACCTCACACGCCCAAGCCTGACACCTCACACGCTCAAGCCTGACGCCTCACACGACTAAGCCTGACGCCTCACACGCCCCAGCCTCGCACCTCACACGCCCAAGCCGGTTGCCTCACAAGTCACAGGAACGGCCAATCCACAAGAGAACAAATGGATTAACGGGCGAAAAACTGTATTCACAGAGCGACCAATTTCTGCTCCCCTCCGTTTTTTGCTGGCTGCATGTGTCCTGTTAGCCGTCCGTGTCATGTTGGCTGTCCGTGTCCTGTTGGCCGTCTGTGTCCTGTTGGCTGTCCGTGTCCTGTTGGCTGTCCGTGTCGTGTTGGCTGTCCGTGTCCTGTTGGCTGCCCGTGCCCTGTTGGCTATCCGTGTCGTGTTGGCTGTCCGTGTCCTGTTGGCCGACCATGCTTTGTTGTCTGTCCGTGTCCTGTTGGCTGTCCGTGTTCTGTTGGTTGTTTGATTGACGTTGGCTGTCATGTTCTGTTGGCTGTCGGTGTCCTGTTGGCTGTCGGTGTCGTGTTGGCTGTCCGTGTTCTGTTGGTTGTCTGATTATGGTTGCCTGACCGTGTCCTGGTTCATGACTCGGTCGAGTTATACATCATTTTAAAAGCAAAGTAGTTTCTCTCGACTCATTCAAGTCCCAGGTTTATTTGATCCCCCCCCCGCCCCATTTTACCCATATATCATGTAGTGTGCCTAGGGTGTATGTGGCAATATCGCACTGCTGTCAGCAAAACTGTAGTGCTGAAGGTGTATGTTCTCGGCGTAATTTCAGCAAGGGAAGTCTTACGCTGCGCTATCGTTAAGCATTCTCGGTTGCCTCAGTTAAACCCAAATTAAATACCCCGGCAATAAGGCAATGGGAAAGTAGTTACAGTTCAAATGATTTATTGAGGGTTAACTAAACCAATTGCTACAACCACATACAAATGTATGATAAATCTGTCAATATCACTAGAATATATACATGCCATCAGCCTTATGGTAAATATACCGATAACAATATCACAAAAAACCGCCAATATATAATATCACTGTGTCAAATAACACATGCTGCATAACTTCTCTCACTAACTCCATATATCCCCTAAGCTGACCAATGGGCGATAATGAAAGGAACTATATATTTACGCTTACAAATAGGGCCAACATATTCCTCATTAGCCTGTAAACTACTGGGGAAACTTGCTTAACTGGCATAACTGCCAATTGGCTATCAAAAAAAAAACAGGATTCCTTCAGCAACGAAAGCTGCATACATAGATGAATATAGGCAATGCAATTACAGGTCGACGCCTGCAACAAGAAAAATTACTGACTAGACAAAAATGCCGAACTTTTTTTGTCCTTTCCTGGAGGCTGTTTACGACCCAATCTCACCCCTGCATCCCCAAACGAGTGACCGCTAGTTCCGCTAGTCCAGATTTCGCTACACTTACACCCCCCACCAACATTTGCACCCTGAAACTCCAACCTTTCAATCCTCAAATTCTCAACATTTTACTCCTATGTCTCACCACCATACCTGTTACCCACGAACTTCCGCCTCACACCCCCCTCCCATCCCCACATTTTACCCCTATTCATCGCATCATGGACACCTTTCACCTTGATGTCCCACCACCCACATCTGTTAATCCCAATTTGATCAGTGGCCCTCAAACAGAACGCTATACACAATTGATACACAAAGAGACCGACATTGCAGATGATATTTCCAGCTCGTGGGCTCCACAGGAATCTTGGATATCCTTCATGGCGCGTTACAACATCAAGAGACGACCATTCAACGTTTCGTGACTTAAATTCAGGTTTCGGTTTGAAGCACTGATGCGCTGTGCCCAGGGGCCGTATTCATAAGCAACACTTAGGCTACCGTAACGGTGGATGATCTGAATTATGAAAGTGCTAAACTTATGTTGAATAAGAGTTGAGGAATGTAGCGCCCTGCATTGTTCACATATCAGAAGATTATAGATTGGCCATTGGCCACTTGCCTATTCAATACTTGAACGTACATACCATTTACTTAGGACCAATTTGGCTGAACCGACTAAGATCATTACAATGTGTCGATGTGTTATGCTTCACTCAGCAGGGCTGCCACATCCACTGCACTACATAGATACAGCACCAGCCAAAGATACTTCCCTCCATCAGTTAATTATTAGACCTAAGAGTCCTCCTTGCGGCAACCTCCCGGGGACAACCATTCAAAATGATGTCGCACGCACCAATGGGATATATACCTAATCCTAAGGAAGATAGAAACGATCGCAGATATTGAACAAAAAACAGCATTTGGTTACAATTAAACACGGTGTACTGTATCGCATGTTGTTTGGGAATGATGAACACATTAACAAGCACGACGGAGGCACATTGTATTATATCATTAATGTATTCATAACATCATAAAGTCCAGTATCACTGTGCGCGTATTTCATAGAGTGTGTATATATATATATATAGTACCACCAAGTAAGGTGACGCGATATCCTACATCAACATAACCTCGACATCAGAAACTGACTTTCAATACAGCATAAACAGAGCGTGAACTTCAATCGTCATAACAATAGCAAGAGTTCTCTGTGCGACAGACAATGTTTTACGATCGCCTTAATTAGGAGCTAACAGGCTACGCAGTACATGCTTTGCCATGAGAATTTCCTTGAGCTGCATGTATAGATGGATTATATACTAATAATGGTAGCCTCCTTCCCTTATACGCATCCGACTCACCCCTCTCATTGGTATTTATTATACATGGCACATGAACACTTTACATCTACATTACATAAGCGACCCTAAGAAAGGTAACATACGTGTAAGAAGTAAGAAAGGGAACTGTTATATCATTCCCAAATTGTCAGTGGTAAAGCGCCATAACCAAGATTCACACACTAACTCGATCATAACGCCCCAATCGTAACGTCTTCGGCTTTCCCGATAAGTCTGTGCCGGTCGGTCATGTGAACACCGAAGCCGATACCGGGAAGACCGTGTCACTGGGTTAGTAACCGTGTCACTAGAATAGTAACCGTGCCACTAGGCTAGTACATGTGTCACTAGGCTAGTAACCGTGTCACTAGGCTAGAAACCGTGTCACCAGGCTAGTAATACTGTCACTAGCCCAGTAACCGTGTCTCTAGGTTGGTAACCGTGTCACTAGGCTAGCAATACTGTCAATAGTCAGGTAACCGTGTCTCTGCATTGGTAACCGTGTCAGTAGTCTAGTAATCGTGTCACTAGGCTAGTAAGCATGCCAATGAGCTAGAAACCGTCACATCACCGTGTCATTAGACTAGTATCCGTGTCATTAGACTAGTATCCGTGTCATTAGCCTAGTATCCGTGCCACTAAGCAAGTAACCGTGTTATTAGGCTAATAACCATGTTACTAGCCTGGTAAGCGTGTCACTAGGATAGTAACCGTGTTACTAGGCTAGTAACCATGGCACTAGTCTAGTAATTGTGTGATTAGGCTAATAACCATGTCAATAGTAAACAGTAAACATGTCACTACCCTGAGAACCATGTCACTAGTTTTGTAACCGTGTCACTAGGCTATTGACCGTGTCAATGGGCTAGTAACCATGCCCCTAGGCTAGTAACCGTTTCACTAGACTAGTAGCCGTGTCACAAGGCTAGTAACCGTGCCACTAGGCTAGTAACCGTGTCACCAGACTCTAGTAATCGTGTCACTGGTCTGGTAATCGTGTCACTAGACTAGTAACCGTGTCATTAGGCTAGTAACCGTTTCACTAGGCTACTAACCGTGTCACAAAGCTAGTACTCGTGTCACGTGCCTGGTAATCGTGTCACTAGTCCAGTAACCGTGTCACTAGTCCAGTAACCGTGTCACTAGTCCAGTAACCGTGTCACTAGTCCAGTAACCGTGTCACTAGTCTGGTAACCGTGTCATTAGGCTGGTAACCGTGCCATTTAGGTAGTGACCGTGTGTCACTGGGCTCTAATAATCGTGTCACTGGCCTGGTAACCGTGTCACTGGGCTAGTAACTAGTCTGGTAAAATGTCTCACGGTTACCAGGCCATGCAGTGACACGATTGCTAGAGCCCAGTGACAAGGTTACTAGCCTAGTGGCACGGTTACTGGCCTAGTGATACGATTACCAGTGTAGAGACACGGTTACCAGGCCAGTGACATGATTACTAGCCTAATGACACGGTTACCGGATTAGTGACGCCATTACCGGTTAATGACACGATTACTAGCTTAATGACACGGTTACTGGCCTAGTGACACGGTTATGGGACTAATGATTAGTGACTGATTAGTGACACAGTTTCCAGTCTAAAGACACGGCTTCCCGGTCAATGACGCGATTACTGGCATAGTGACACGCGTACCAGCCTAGTGACACGGTTACCGGAATAGTGACACGGTTACCGGAATAGTGACGCTATTACTGGCATGATGACACGATTACAAGCTTAATGACACAGTTACTAGCCTAATGACAAGGTTACTAGTCTAATGACACGGTTAGCAGGCCATTGGCACCGTTACGAGGCTAGCGACACGGTTACCGGACTAGTAGCAGGATTACCAGACATGATACGATTACTAGTGTAGAGACGCGATTACTAGACTAGTGACGCGATTACCAGAGTAGTGACACGGCTACCAGGCTACTTACGCAATTACCGAACTAGTGACGCGATTACTAGCCTAATGACACAGTTACTAGCCCAGTGACAAACAGTTAGTAGTCTAATGACGCGACTACTAGCATAATGACAAGTTTACTAGCCTAGTTACACTGTCACCAGACACGATTATCAGACAAGTGACATGGTTACCGGACTAATGACACGATTACTGGCCTAGTGACACGATCACTAGCCTAAAGAAGGTTACTAGCCTAGTGACACTGTTACCAGACCAGTGACACGATTACCAGACAAGTGACATGGTTACCGGACTAGTGACACTGTTACCAGACCAGTGACACGATTACCAGACAAGTGACATGGTTACCGGACTAGTGACACTGTTACCAGACCAGTGACACGATTACCAGACAAGTGACATGGTTACCGGACCAGTGACACTGTTACCAGACTAGTGACACGATTACTAGCCTAGTGACATGATTACTAGCCGATCTAACATAACCAAAGTAGTGACGGTGTAACCACAGTGGTGGTAAGGTTACTGGGTGACATTTTAACCCTGAGTGACATTTAAACCCGGAATGACGTTGTGGACGTGTTTGGCGTTGTGCACCTCAGTGACGTATTAACCCAGGATGACGTTGTGGACGTGTTTGGCGTTGTGCACCTCAGTGAAGTACTAACCCGGGATGACGTTGTGGACGTGTTTGGCGTTGTGCACCTCAGTGACGTACTAACCCGGGATGACGTTGTGGACGTGTTTGGCGTTGTGCACCTCAGTGACGTACTAACCCGGGATGACGTTGTGGACCTGTTTGGCGTTGTGCACCTCAGTGACGTACTAACCCGGAATGACGTTGTGGACGTGTTTGGCGTTGTGCACCTCAGTGACGTACTAACCCAGGATGACGTTGTGGACGTGTTTGGCGTTGTGCACCTCAGTGACGTACTAACCCGGAATGACGTTGTGGACGTGTTTGGCGTTGTGCACCTCAGTGACGTTCTAACCCGGAATGACGTTGTGGACGTGTTTGGCGTTGTGCACCTCAGTGACGTACTAACCCAGGATGACGTTGTGGACGTGTTTGGCGTTGTGCACCTCAGTGACGTACTAACCCGGAATGACGTTGTGGACGTGTTTGGCGTTGTGCACCTCAGTGACGTACTAACCCGGGATGACGTTGTGGACGTGTTTGGCGTTGTGCACCTCAGTGACGTACTAACCCGGAATGACGTTGTGGACGTGTTTGGCGTTGTGCACCTCAGTGACGTACTAACCCGGAATGACGTTGTGGACGTGTTTGGCGTTGTGCACCTCAGTGACGTACTAACCCAGGATGACGTTGTGGACGTGTTTGGCGTTGTGCACCTCAGTGACGTACTAACCCGGAATGACGTTGTGGACGTGTTTGGCGTTGTGCACCTCAGTGACGTACTAACCCGGGATGACGTTGTGGACGTGTTTGGCATTGTGCACCTCAGTGACGTACTAACCCGGAATGACGTTGTGGACGTGTTTGGCGTTGTGCACCTCAGTGACGTACTAACCCGGGATGACGTTGTGGACGTGTTTGGCATTGTGCACCTCAGTGACGTACTAACCCAGGATGACGTTGTGGACGTGTTTGGCGTTGTGCACCTCAGTGACGTACTAACCCGCAATGACGTTGTGGACGTGTTTGGCGTTGTGCACCTCAGTGACGTACTAACCCAGGATGACGTTGTGGACGTGTTTGACGTTGTGCACCTCAGTGACGTACTAACCCGGAATGACGTTGTGGACGTGTTTGGCGTTGTGCACCTCAGTGACGTACTAACCCGGAATGACGTTGTGGACGTGTTTGGCGTTGTGCACCTCAGTGACGTACTAACCCGGAATGACGTTGTGGACGTGTTTGGCGTTGTGCACCTCAGTGACGTACTAACCCAGGATGACGTTGTGGACGTGTTTGACGTTGTGCACCTCAGTGACGTACTAACCCGGAATGACGTTGTGGACGTGTTTGGCGTTGTGCACCTCAGTGACGTACTAACCCGGAATGACGTTGTGGACGTGTTTGGCGTTGTGCACCTCAGTGACGTACTAACCCGGGATGACGTTGTGGACGTGTTTGGCGTTGTGCACCTCAGTGACGTACTAACCCGGAATGACGTTGTGGACGTGTTTGGCGTTGTACGCTTAATCATTGTCCACACCGAATGCTGCTATCGGCCTTCCATAGGGTCTGTCACTGTTTATATCAACTCGAACTCCAACGAAACATATTCACGACGATAAAAACGGGATTCTTTGAGACAGTAAAGCATCGCTACGTGGTCAACAGTTCGGTATACAGACATTTTTATTGACATACTTTAAAGTTTTAAGTAGACGAGGGATCTAAATAAAGGTCAATGTATAATGTCCTATTAATAATAGTTATTGTGTCAATCTCTCGTAGTGTTCCACGACCTCCTGGAGTCTCTAGTCCAGAGCGCGGGGATGCTTGGCGAGGGCGGTGGGGGTAGCGGGACTGTGACCGTGAGGCAGCCGTCCCCGGGCGGGGGCTCCCTGGGTGCCCTCCGCTACGTGCCCCGCTACCGCCCTAGGACGATGCCCTCCCCGCAGGATGTCGCAACGTTGGGGTCGGGTATTGGCGCGCTGCCCCCCGGCGCCTGTCGTCCCGCCTCCACGATGGGCTTCCTGGAGACAAGCACGCGCTCGCCGCCCGGGCAACCCAAGCGCTCCAAGTCAGCCGCCGACGGCTACCCAGACTCCGTAGCGCCCTTCGAGGAGGCGCCAATGTCTTCCGAGTCGACCCGGTATTCCGGAGGTTCTGCGGACAATGGGTCGCCGAGCGGCAGGAGTCGGACGAGGGAGAAGAGTCCGCGCCTACCTAGCCCACCCCCGCAGGGGTCCAAAAAACTCTTGTCTCCAGGGAAACGGAAGAAGCTCCGCCCGTCGTAGAGAGGCTGCTGCCAGAGCGCGATCCGTCTCTGGATCAGGTTGTGACTGTCCAGCTGACGGAGAGTCCGGGCGCCAGGAGGCGCTTCTCCACCAACCTGGATCCGGCTCAATCTGCATCCACCGATTCTTCCACTTCCCAGGAAATGAACGCCCTGGGCATGGAAGGGGCCGCGTGCGAGCTGGCCAACTATTAAGTCTGACGGATAAGGAAATCTTTCACACCCAGAATCTGTCATTGAACACCACGGATTCCGAGGCGGAGGCGGCCGGTCGGAGGGAGGCTTTGTGCGCGCGCGGAGACGCCAACGTTAACGACAGTCTCACGCACATGGCTCCTGCCGCCCCGCTTGACTCGTCCGGAGTGGTGTCCGCCGCCGGGGAACGCTTTAGCGAGCCGGACGCCGTGGACATGGATAGCAGTCAATTTGAGACAGCCATCGAACGGGATCGAAACGTCCCGACCAGCTCCCGGGATCAACTTGAGCGTCCCTGTGACGGCGCCCAAGGTCATGTCAGATACGTGGTTGAAGTCAATCGACTTGAACACGAATCTACTCCATATATCCCGGATAACTTTCAGTATTGTCCATCTCAAGGTGACATTGACTATCATCCACAGGTTGACCGAGATCAAACACGCGGTATCGAATATTCTCCACATGCCGTTGCCGCTCAAGGTGACCTTGCATACTCATCACGGCTACTGCCCCAAGGTGACATTGGATACTCATCGACACGTGGTGGCGCACGTAGGCACAGCGATGATGACCCTGTCCTTGAACAGTCAGTGAGTGGTGGTGGTTACGGCGGCTTTCAGGAATCGAGCGTGGATCACGAGGGCCACTCTCCCATGGAAGCTGACTATTACTGTCATCACTCAGGGGTCCTGTCCACGTCTCTGGATAGCTTCCAGAAGCGGGACTTGCCGGGTTCCTATTACTACGACGAAGGTGGCGAGGGGCAAGGGAACGTCCTTTCGTCGCGCCTGTCCGCCGACCCCATGACGACGTCCACCACGTCGACCAATCAGGACACGGTACCCTCGATATGCGGAAGCCACGTGAGCGGCGCCACCCTGAGCACTAACTTCACGATGAGCAGTGACGGAGCGGCCAGCGGTACCGTCACCACCACCACCACCACCGCCACCGCCACCACCACCACCACCACCACCACCAGCAGCGACGAGTCGGATTTCCCCGGCGCCGCCGAACTCTACGCCGAGGCCCTCAGCTCGCCGCCATCCACACTGACACGTGACCTGGACCCGGGCCTCTGCTTGCCGCCGCCGCCGCCCCGGCCTAACAGCGGCGCCTCCTCCACCGACCTTGACCTCGGTTCGCCTGACGCTCAGTCGCGATTCTCATCCTCGCGGTACAGCGGCGACTCTTCCGATTACGCCGTGCCGCCCGTCGCCTTGGAAACCAAGGACGGCTATACCGATGCCGTCTCAGACGCAAGCGTTTCCGGTAGACGATCGGTCGGTGAATCTCTGGGAGGGAGCGAAGCGTCCATGTCCTGGTCACCGGAGTTCATCGGGTCACGTGTCGTCGCGGAGAGGGAGGGGCTCCCGATCAGAGGATCCGCGGAGCCCAGATCGGAACCGGGACGCATCGTCATCCGGAAACCTCTGGCCTCTCCCGGGAAGGCGCAATCCAGCCGCGTGCTCCAACCAAGCCGCCAGGTGGCGCGCCCGCCATCGCCCATCCGCCACCAACACGTGGCGCGCCACTCCTGCCCGTCGCCGACTGACCACCAGGTGACGCCACCGCCGTCTCCGCCGGAAAGGCCGACCAGTCTCGACGGCCCCACCACGTTTATAAACACCGCCAGGCGGTCGCAACTGGACTCGTCCAGTCCCGACTGCGCCTCGAGCGAAAGTTTTACCAAACAGCCCGTGGAGACGCCCGAGGAGCGACCTCTGGCGGCGGTCACCGTGGATGGTTACCTGGCCGACAGAAGCACCTCGGCCAGCCCGACGTTCATGGAAGCGCGGAAGACTAGGCCGGCCGTGTTCGGTGACTTCACGGAAGCGGAGGTATCGCAGAGCTTCCACACCACCCCGGTGCTGCCGCCTGGTGGCGGAACGGGCAGAGACGTATTGGAGCCGATATCGGAAGCGGCGTCGCCCGCGTCCTTGACCTCACCGACGCCGGAAAAACCACGTCTGGAAAGTCTACCGACGTCGGCGACCAGCGAGGCGCGAGACATGAAGAAGAGCGCGGATTCGCTGCTCTTTGAAATGGAGGACTTGGACGGACACCAAAGGACGACGGGGACCGTCGGCGGCGCCGGCGGTAACCATGGCGAGCAGTCCAAGCTCAACGCGTCCTGCGACAACGATGACGTATTTTACGTCAAGGCGGTGATGTCACGCGGCTTGGGCCCTCGTGGTGATACCAGCATGTCGGTGTCGCCCGAGTACACGCTGGATGACGTCAGCGGTGCGCGCCACTCAGACTCGAGGCTGAGGCCCGCCTCCACTGGCGCCGCCGACGCCGCCGCCGCCGCCGCCGCCGCGACTGACACGGACTCAGACACGGCCCAGGATTCTCAGAGTCCGGCCGTATTGCGCCGGAAAAAGAGCGTCCGCGAGTTGCTGTCGCGCTTCGAGAGCTCCACCACCCCGACCAACAGTAGCGGCGAAGGATCGTCCGCCACTTTAGAAAGCGACCACTTCCGGCCGGCCACGCTGCCGAGATCCAAGCACAAGGTCAAGGACACGCCACAAAGCCGAGGACCTGGCAAGCCGCTGGGTTTGGCTTCCAGTGAAGAGACGTGCGCATCCACGCCGGACGAGCGAGGCAACTATGGGGTGAAGGACGCGGTCAAGGTCGGCGCGCCGCCTGAGGATGTCGCCAGCGTGTCGGATAACACGGAGGTAAAATCCAAAGGAATTTTTGCCAGGCCGTCGCTGCTGAGCGCTACTTTGCCGGTGACGTCAGTGACGCTCGGAGGTCAGAAGTCTCCCCAGCCCGGTGACCTTGGCGCAAGGTCACCGGGGTCTCGGGAGGAGCGTGACCCCGACTCGTCCACGTCGCCAGGTATCCAGGACCTTAAGAAGAAGTTCGAGGTCCCGGGGCAAGGCGCCAGCGACAGTCACTCGACTACCGCCCCCACCGCCGTCGCCGCAGCTCCCGCGCCAGCGTCACGTGACTCCGGTTTGAAGAAGCGAATGTCGGATCTGTACCGGGAGCAGGAAACTAGCAACCAGGATTTCCCCATTCAGGCGGCTGTCACCTCCGCAGCGCCCCCCGTGGAGAAAGTTCAACCGGCGGCTGTTGCTAAGGAACGCGCGCCGATACAGATCAGCGACGACTCGTCGTCGTCGTCAGATTCCTCTGACGTCATGAAAAATTATTCTGGTTGAGAGACGTAAGTATCTGACGAGTCTGGTGGAGGACGCCAGCAACGTGCCGACCGAGGTGAAGAAGACGCCGCCCAAACCCAAGGCCGCGGCTCCCACTGCGCCGGCCACCTTCGGGTCAAAGGTCACGAGCGCCAAACCCTTGTCCCCCGTGACGTCATCGGCGGCAGCGGCGGTGACTACTCGGGAAGCGGCCAAAAATCCCGCGAGGAACCCGCGAGCTGACGTCAAGTACAGCGGTCTCGACGAGAAGGAAAATGACGTTTCGCGTGACGTCACCACCACGCGCGCTAGCCCGGCCAGCGTAAAACGAACTCCCAGTTTGTCGGAACGTAAAAAGATATTTGAGTCGTGGAAGGGCGACCCGCGGTCGCCTGAGACTGAACCGGAAGCGACCAAGGGTCAAGGTCAGTTCACCAAACGCTACGCGCGCTCCGCGGTAGAGCCTTTGACGTCACCGTCTGAGAGCGTCGAAGGCGACGATCAGCCGGCGAGGCACTCGCTTCCGGAAGTCAGCCTGACGGACCGCAAGAAGCGCTTTGAGAGTATAGGGAAGGCGGATCCCGATACGCCCATCATAGGGAGGGTGGCGGGAGACAAACCATCCGAGTCCGGATTGAACGGCGATTCCGAGAGATCGGGAGGAATTCCCACAACTGGATCGTCGGCTGCGGACGGCGAGGACTTTACGGAAAAGTTACGGCGCTTCAGCACCAAGTCGGTGGTGGTGGAGGAAAGTACGATCAACGCGGCGGCGGCGGCCTCTGGCGGCGACTACAAAGCCGCCACGCTGCCCAGAGACGCCGGGTCGCCGTCGTCAAGGCGACGAGGTGGCGAACATGCCGATAAGCGGATCAGCGTTCGAGATCGACTTCAAAAATTTGAGCGTCAGAGCTCGGACTCTGGGGACGCGAGTGCCGGACGTAGCGGGCGATCAATCTCCAGTACGCCGGTAGGTGGCGCTGTCGACACTGGCGGCAGCGGCGGCTTTCACAGACGGAGTCTTCCCGCCATGCAACATTTCAAGGATTCTGACTCACTCTCCACGGCACAGAGGGCGTCCCAGTCCAGTGGGACGTGGAACACGATTTTATAGCCGAGAGAAATTCCTTGAATGAAGCGTTACGAGTCATGGAGTCGCGTTACACTTGTGTGTTGTTTAAGAACATGATGCGACGTGCATTGCACTATCTGGGTCACCTTGGAGCAACTGCTTGTCCACGTAACATTTCCATACCACGTGTCATCATTTTCATCCCTAAGTTACATGTATTATTCCGACCTCTGCTATATGGATAGAGGTCAGTCCTAACGAGCGAGCAAAATGTGCTCCCACTTTCCTACGAGGCGATATCGCCGGAATCCCTCTCCACTTTGCAAGCGCGCCTTACCCTTAACCTGACCCTGTCTCATCTCTCTGCCCCCCCCCCCCCACCATCCTAGCAAATGAACTGCCCCCCCCCCCTAACATCGCTCACTGCCAGTTTCCCTTCGTGCCATACCGCAACTTATTATATCGTGACACACGACAGAAGATAGTGAGTGTAATAACACACGTCCTAAAGTACACATTTTAACGGACGCAACATCGACGGATGAGAGGGGGGGGGGGGCATCGTTAGGTACGGCATGGGTCAAAAGCTCCCCTAAGTGTTCTTCGTGACGGGAGGACGCGCAGTCGCCGTGAACACCGTAAAGATCTGCTGTAAAGTGTTTATAAAGTAGCTTTATTCATATTTATATATACTCAAATGATGCATAGATCATATTCAACTTTTTATGAACTGTATTAAGTGTCTTTCCTGCAATAGTATTCCCTTTCGTATTCCACGTAAAATCACAGTATTACGTTCAAAGAAAAAGTGCTTTTGATATCAAAAACTGGCAATTCCATCTCTTGCCGATACCGGTATTTGGAAATGATGTTGATATATATGTATATGTAGTGTAGAATTATTTTGTACTGCGTGTATAGTTGACGCTCGTTCTCATCGCGTGAGGGGTTTGTTTTTGCTCAAATCTGCCTTTGCGTAAATCAAATATGGATGAATTATTTGTGTCAGTAATTCTGAAACGGGAAAAAAATCCTGGATGGAATGCCTAGTATTGTAGTCATTGTTTGTAGATAGCGAGGTCCGCTCACCTCAGTCCGTCTCCAAGTGTGACGTCACGAGTTACGTGACCCGACTCTGTGTACATAGATGGCGCCACGAGCGCCAACAATCGTACTTCTCGTGGTTTACGTCACGATGAGTGGAATCTCCAGGGTGCGTCCCCAATAGCGATGACGTCACAGGCGATATCTACCATCGCCAGTGTAAAATATCCGTGCGTTTAACTTAATCATCTCCGAGTGAAAACGTTCTAAGAAACAAAGTTTGTCCACCGCTTAAGAACACTGCTGCAGAGAATAATGAAAAGGTATATATGTACATTGCGGTGCACATTGAGGAAAATCCTGCGCCCCCATTGGTGAAACGCGCGGAATGCTGCTATGAATGTTAATGGCTACGTACTGTAAAGTAGGTTTCGTTGAACCAACGCTGGGCTTGGTATCTAAGGAGTCAGTATGCCCACCCACCTGATATACAGTCACTTTTTATCAGTGTCCTATTTTTGTATTGTTTTGTTTTTATTCCTCCTGTGTATGATGATCCCCTGTCGATATGGGGTTAACACATCGAAATTAAAGAGAACGAGTCCGTCTGGAAGTGGGAGGTGGCGAGGATATAAGTGTGTGGTTTGAATGACGTGTGGACAGTTGTGTAAGGACTTCTCTCGGTAGAGGACTTGACGTGGCTTCTTCTTCATGTCGCCAGCTCGTAGGGAAAGCGTTTTGTACTTTAACGCTCTTGCGTTGTGTCTTCTCTCTTCGGAGGACGCGCTCCGCGTTCGTGTCGCCTATAATGGTACTCAACTTCTTCAAAGCTGTATATTGTGCATAGCTGGGCATTGTAGGCTTAGATTTTAATTTAATTTGTAGCTGCGTCTTTGTTTTAACGAGTGCCGACATTGTATGAGGGAAAGTATAACGTCAAATCAAATGTCATCAAACATTGTCGTCGCATCAAGGTCAGCAAAGTTTGTTTTTTATTTCAAGGGTTGTCATGGTAGCCAGTGATGGCTGCGTTTCTATAGCAACCGTGGCTATATGTGTAGTTTGTCTGTGTCGTCTGCTTGCAATGGTTCACGAGATGACCGTGTTTGTGGTTGCTATGGTAATAGTACGAAGCTTGTGAGTATGACTGGATCGTGAGCCGCCTTGGTTGTAGCCAGTTCTTTACAAGTGCTAATAAATAACATTCCCCCCAAAGTTGTTGTGCGTTGTCTGTTCTTGCATACGTCGACCGGATAGTCCAACACTGTCACGCTTGTCTGAATACTCTAAGGCAAAGGGCGACATTTTAAGCCATATCGGGTCTTTCTATGTGCAATATTGAGGGAATGAGCACCTATGGTAACTTTAACATGAGGCTCCACTGATGTAGAGGGGCGTGCTGAAAGACGAGCCGAGGGGCGCGAACGCGTTAGAGAGCCGGTCGGGCTGAGGGACCGTTGACTTTGACCATGTAATTTGTACCTAGTGGACTGTCACTCAGTTCGGTGAGGACTCGAGCCGTTACTGACGAGGGGAGCGAACGGCGTGGCAAGCAGTTGCGACGAGAAAGAGCTTGATTATTACTTACTCAGGTAAAACAAACTCACCACCGGAATGCTGCCAGCCATGTCAGCGCGGCCGGTAATCCTCCATCCCCTCCCCCTCCCCCGCCGACACCTCGCACCCCGGCTGGCAGCCACGGGCGCGAGATCTCAGGGCGCAAACGAGATTTCCGCAATGCCGCAACATGCGATAGGCCATAACAGCCCTCAATCAATATGTTCGCGGACATATATATCTCGGTCAAATGGATACTAAATAAGTTGAATTTTCGTTTACGGCTTTCAATCAAGTAAGTCTTTCAGGTCACAACGATTATACATATATGTACCTGCCACCGTCTTCGCTACAGAAAACGGAGTCGGTCCGTCTCCCGAGGCTATCGCCTAGCTACCTAGGTCGTCCCTTGCCCTTACTGTCTTACGACTTACGGTCCTGTTTTCAGGCTATCTATGTTTCGTCTATGGTGCCACTATGGCGACAGTGATCCCATTGTCCTGACAGTGTTCCCACTGTGGCAACAGTGTTCAAACTGTGGCGACAGTGTTCTCACTGTAGTGACTGTTCCCACACAAGTGACAGTCTTCCCACTGTAGTGACAGTGTTCCCACTCTAGTGACTGTTCGCATTGTACTGACAGTGTTCGCACTATAGTGAGAGTGTTCTCACTGTAATGACAGTGTTCCCACTCTAGTGACAGTGTTCCGACTGTAGGCAGTTTTCCCACTGTACTGACAGTGTTCCCACGGTATTGACAGTGGTGTTTATGTAGTAACAGTGTTCCCACTCTAGTGGCAATATTCCCACTGTAGTGACAGTGTTCCCACTCTAGTGAGTATTCTGACTGTAGTAACCGTGTAGTGAAAGTGTTCCTGCACTAGTGACAGTGTTTCTGCACTAGTGACAGTGTTCCTGCACTAGTGACAGTGTTCCTACACTAGTGACAGTATTCCCATCAGAGTGACAGTGTACCCACTAAAGTGACAGTGTGGCATACTGTCTCAGCGTGACACTGTTACACCGTGACACTGTGACACTGTTACACCGTGACACTGTTACACCCTGACACTCTTACACCGTGACATTCTTACAACGTGACAATATTACAGCGTGGCCGGTTTGACAGCTTGACATACTGTTACAGCGTGACATACTGTTACAGCGTGACTGTTGCGGCGTGACACTGTTACAACGTGACACTGTTACACCGTGACACTCTTACAACGTGACACTGTTACACCGTGACACTCTTACATCGTAACACTGTTACACCGTGACACTCTTACACCGTGACACTCTTACACCGTGACACTCTTACACCGTGACATTCTTACAAGGCGGTGTGACAGCTTGACATACTGTTACAGAGTGATATACTGTTACAGCGTGACTGTTGCGGCGTGACACTGTTACAACGTTACACTGTTACACCGTGACACTCTTACAAGGTAACACTGTCTGGGCTCGCGCTAGGATATTTTTTTCATTAGCCAATTTGGCTAATTCCGTCGAAAAACATTAGCCAAAATTAGCCAAATATATTAGTTATAAATTGGTTATAAATCTCATAATTGGAGATGAATATAGTAGATCTACCATGTAATGTGAACATGAATAAAAATGTGCTTGTAGTGACACTGTTACACCGTGACACTGTTACACCGTGACACTCTTAGACCGTGACACTCTTAGACCGTGACACTCTTACACCGTGACACTCTTACACCGTGACACTGTTACACCGTGACACTCTGACACCGTGACAATATTACAGCGTGGCGGTGTTACAGCTTGAGATACTGTTACAGCGTGACATACTGTTACAGCGTGACATACTGTTACAGCGTGACATACTGTTACAGCGTGACATACTGTTACAGCGTGACTATTGCGGCGTGACACTGTTACAGCGTGACACTGTTACAGCGTGACACTGCTACAGCATGACATACTACTACAGCGTGACATACTGCTACAGCATTGCATACTGCTACAGCGTGACATACTGCTACGGCGTGACATACTGCTACAGCATTGCATACTGCTACAGCGTGACGTACTGCTACAGCATACAACATACTACTACTGCCCCTCCCTACTACGACTACGAGTGACCCCGACCAGGGCCACCCCGCGGCCCCTCCCTACTACGGATGATCCCGGCCAGGGCCACCCCGCGGCCCCTCCCTACTACGGGCGACCCCGGCCAGGGCCACCCCGCGGCCCCTCCCTACTACGACTACGAGTGACCCCGACCAGGGCCACCCCGCGGCCCCTCCCTACTACGGGCGACCCCGGCCAGGGCCACCCCGCGGCCCCTCCCTACTACGGGCGACCCCGACCAGGGCCACCCCGCGGCCCCTCCCTACTACGGGCGACCCCGCCCAGGGCCACCCCGCGGCCCCTCCCTACTACGGGCGACCCCGGCCAAGGCCACCCCGCGGCCCCTCCCTACTACGGGCGACCCCGACCAAAGGCCACCCCGCGGCCCCTCCCTACTACGACTACGAGTGACCCCGACCAGGGCCACCCCGCGGCCCCTCCCTACTACGGGCGACCCCGGCCAGGGCCACCCCGCGGCCCCTCCCTACTACGGGCGACCCCGGCCAGGGCCACCCCGCGGCCCCTCCCTACTACGGGCGACCCCGGCCAGGGCCACCCCGCGGCCCCTCCCTACTACGGGCGACCCCGACCAGGGCCACCCCGCGGCCCCTCCTTACTACGGCGACCCCGGCCAAGGCCACCCCGCGGCCCCTCCCTACTACGACTACGAGTGACCCCGACCAGGGCCACCCCGCGGCCCCTCCCTACTACGGGCGACCCCGGCCAGGGCCACCCCGCGGCCCCTCCCTACTACGGGCGACCCCGGCCAGGGCCACCCCGCGGCCCCTCCCTACTACGACTACGAGTGACCCCGACCAGGGCCACCCCGCGGCCCCTCCCTACTACGGGCGACCCCGACCAGGGCCACCCCGCGGCCCCTCCCTACTACGGGCGACCCCGGCCAGGGCCACCCCGCGGCCCCTCCCTACTACGGGCGACCCCGGCCAGGGCCACCCCGCGGCCCCTCCCTACTACGGGCGATCCCGGCCAGGGCCACCCCGCGGCCCCTCCCTACTACGGGCGACCCCGGCCAGGGCCACCCCGCGGCCCCTCCCTACTACGGGCGACCCCGGCCAGGGCCACCCCGCGGCCCCTCCCTACTACGGGCGACCCCGACCAGGGCCACCCCGCGGCCCCCTCCCCTACTACGGGCGACCCCGACCAGGGCCACCCCGCGGCCCCTCCCTACTACGGGCGACCCCGGCCAGGGCCACCCCGCGGCCCCTCCCTACTACGGGCGACCCCGGCCAAGGCCACCCCGCGGCCCCTCCCTACTACGGGCGACCCCGCCCAGGGCCACCCCGCGGCCCCTCCCTACTACGGGCGACCCCGGCCAAGGCCACCCCGCGGCCCCTCCCTACTACGGGCGACCCCGGCCAGGGCCACCCCGCGGCCCCTCCCTACTACAGGCGACCCCGGCCAGGGCCACCCCGCGGCCCCCTCCCTACTACGGGCGACCCCGGCCAAGGCCACCCCCGCGGCCCCTCCCTACTACGGGCTACCCCGGCCAGTGCCACCCCGCGGCCCCTCCCTACTACGGGCGACCCCCGGCCAGGGCACACCCCCGCGGCCCCTCCCTACTACGGGCCACCCCGGCCAAGGCCACCCCTCGCGGCCCCTCCCTACTACGGGCCACCCCGGCCAGTACCACCCCGCGGCCCCTTCCTACTACGGGCGACCCCCGGCCAGGGCCACCCGCGGCTTCCCCCCTACTACGGGCGATCCCGGCCGGGACCACCCCGGCCAGGGTCACCCCTGCTTGACGAGTCGACTGGTAACCCTTCTGCATGAGGTAAATGAAAAATTGCTGTATGAACAGCTTTAACTCGGTGATGCCGAGGCGATGGAGGTTAATGCAGTGGTCAAGTTTCGATGATTTACACAACTAAGCTTAAATCCCCAAACTTAACTAAAAAATGATATGCTCCATAGACAGATAGACAGACTCACCTGGCAGCAGTGTGATCACATGATGGTGTATCCGATTAATCCATGTTTAATCCATAATCCATGTCCTTCCCGGCTAGCTAGCTTTCTAATTTTCCCAAAAGCACATGTCTTTCCTCTCTGCCGCTGACAGACAGTAGCCCTGTGGCGCTGCCTACTCAACCAAGACACCGGTTCGGTGGAAGCCCTGTGTCACGTTGTTACCATATGATTATGATCCTAGGCTATGTTACAATCCCAGGCGACGTTACAATCCTAGGGCGACGTTACAATCCCAGGCGATGTTACAATCCCGTCATAACCTTGTGTCCCGTTTTAAGCCTCTGTAACCTTGTAATCTTAGACATATAACGCTCGGCCACTTTGTAAGTCAGTGGCGGATCCAGGATCGAACTGACGAAATCGGGGTGGGGTGGGGGGGGGGGGGGGGCGGGGGGGAGGGAGCAGGCACCATTTATTTAAGTAGCCCCTACCATCCAGGCGCGGACCAAGGCAGAAATTGCGCAAAAAGGTGAGCTGGTGAGCTTGCGATTGTGCCTCCTATATGCAATCTTCTTCAGCCAAAAAGGCTATTTTAAAGCCAAAGGGGGGGGGGGAACCATATATAACCTGGTAGCCTTAGGTGTCGTCGCAAACCTGGGTGACGTTTTAACCCTCAGTGACGTTCTAACCCGGGATGACGTTGTGGACGTGTTTGGCGTTGTACACCTGAGTGACGTTCTAACCCAGGATGACGTTGTGGACGTGTTTGGCGTTGTGCACATCAGTGACGTACTAACTCGGGATGACGTTGTGGACGTGTTTGGCGTTGTGCACCTCAGTGACGTACTAACCCGGGATGACGTTGTGGACGTGTTTGGCGTTGTGCACCTCAGTGACGTTCTAACCCAGGATGACGTTGTGGACGTGTTTGGCGTTGTACACCTCAGTGACGTACAAACCCGGGATGACGTTGTGGACGTGTTTGGCGTTGTACACCTCAGTGACGTTCTAACCCAGGATGACGTTGTGGACGTGTTTGGCGTTGTGTACCTCAGTGACGTACAAACCCGGGATGACGTTGTGGACGTGTTTGGCGTTGTACACCTGAGTGACGTTCTAACCCAGGATGACGTTGTGGACGTGTTTGGCGTTGTACACCTGAGTGACGTACTAACCCAGGATGACGTTGTGGACGTGTTTGGCGTTGTGCACCTCAGTGACGTTCTAACCCGGGATGACGTTGTGGACGTGTTTTGCGTTGTACACCTCAGTGACGTACAAACCCGGGATGACGTTGTGGACGTGTTTGGCGTTGTACACCTCAGTGACGTTCTGGACTTGCTCCACTCTCCCCCACCTTCTCCCATTCACGCTATATGACCAAAAAGTGGTTAAAGCGTCCTGAATATACAACCAACCAACGCACCCTCCCACCCCGCAGTCCACTCCCTCATCGAAACGCGGTGCCCTGCCGCCTGCACGGTGCACTACCGGTAAGGGATCCTCCACACCATCACCCCCCCCCCCCCCACTCCCAGCATATATAGACCCCAAGCACTTTTCAAATGGTTCGGTCGCTTAATCATTGTCCACACAGAACCCTGCTATCGGCCTTCCATAGGGTCTGCCGCTGCATTCCACGCTTCCGCCTCACTCTTTATATCGACTCGAACCCCAACGAAACATATTCACGACGATACTACAAAGTGTGATAGCAAGTCTTGACGCTTCAAACCCCGGTGTAAACGACCCCCTCACTACGTAATTCGACGGCGACCGCTTCTCCTCTTCGCTGGATCGGAAATGGGATTACGCTCCGCCCGTCTTGGAGAGGCTGCCGCCATAGCGCGATCCGTCTCTGGATCAGGTAGTGACTGTCCAACTGACAGAGAGTCCAAGCGCCAGGAGGCGCTTCTCTACCAACCTGGATCCGGCTCAATCTGTATCCACCGATTCTTCCACTTCCCAGGAAATAAACCCCCTAGGCGTGGAAGGGGCCGCGTGCGAGCTGGCCAACTACCAGGTCAGTCTGACGGATGAGGAAATCTTTCACGCCCAGAATCTCTCACTGAACACCACGGATTCCGAGACCGAGGCGGCCGGTCGCAGAGAAGCCTTGTGCGCGCGCGGAGACGCCAACGTCAACGACAGCCTCACGCTCTTTGGCAGCACGGAGGGTGACAGTTCGGGTGCCAGTCACGAAAACATGGCTCCCGCCACCCCGCTCGACTCGTCCGGAGAGGTGTCCGCCGCCAGGGACCCCTTCAGCGAGCCGGACGCCGTGGACATGGATAGCAGACAATTTGAGACAGCCATCGAACGGGACCGAAACGTCCTGACCAGCTCCCGGGATCACCTTGAGCGTCCCTGTGACGGCGCCCAAGATCATATCGGATACGCGGTTGGAGCCAATCGACTTGAACACGAATCTACTCCTTATATCCCGGATAACTTTCAGTATTCGGTGGCGAGGGACAAGGGAACGTCCTTTCGTCGCGCCTGTCCGCCGACCCCATGACGACGTCTACCACGTCGACCAATCAGGACACGGTACCCTCGATATGCGGAAGCCACGTGAGCGGCGCCACCCTGAGCACTAACTTCACGATGAGCAGTGACGGAGCGGCCAGCGGTACCGTCACCGCCACCACCGCCACCGCCACCGCCACCACCACCAGCAGCGACGAGTCGGATTTCCCTGGGGCCGCCAAACTCTACGCCGAGGCCCTCAGCTCGCCGCCATCCACACTAACAAGTGACCTGGACTCGGGCCTCTGCTTGCCACCGCCGCCGACACCGCCGCCGCCGCCGCCCCGGCCCAACAGCGGCGCCTCCTCAACCGACCTTGACCTCGGTTCGCCCGACGCTCAGTCGCGATTCTCATCCTCGCGGTACAGCGGCGACTCAACCGGAGTTGGTCCGGTCACGCGTCGTTGCGGAGAGGGAGGGGCTCCCGATCAGAGGATCCGTGGAGCCCAGATCGGAACCGGGATGCATCGTCATCCGGAAACCCCTGGCCTCTCCCGGTAGGGCGCAATCCTGCCGCGTGCTCCAACCAAGCCGCCTGGTGGCACGCCCGCCATCGCCCATCCGCCACCAACACGTGGCGCCCCACTCCTGCCCGTCGCCGACTGACCACCAGGTGACGCCACCGACGTCTCCGCCGGAAAGGCTGACCAGTCTCGGCGGCCCCACCACGTTTATAAACACCGCCAGGCGGTCGCAACTGGTCCAGTCCCGACTGCGCCTCGAGCGAAAGTTTGACCAAACAGCCGGTGGAGACGCCCGAGGAGCGACCTCTGGCGGCGGTCACCGTGGATGGTTACCTGGCCGACAGAAGCACGCCGGCCAGCCCGACGTTGATGGAAGCGCGGAAGGCTAAGCCGGCCGTGTTTGGTGACTACACGGAAGCGGAGGTATCGCAGAGCTTCCACACCACCCCGGTGCTGCCACCTGGTGGCGGAACGGGCGCAGACATACCGGAAGCGGCGTCACCGGCGTCGTTGACGTCACCGAAGCCGGAAATACCGCGTCCGGAAAGTCTACCGACGTCGGCGACCAGCGAGGCGCGAGACATGAAGAAGAGCGCGTATTCGCTGCTCTTTGAAATGGAGGACTTGGACGGACACCAATGCACCGCGGGAACCGTCGGCGGTGCCGGTGGCAACAATGGCGAGCAGTCCAAGCTCAACGCGTCCTGCGACAACGATGACGCATTCTACGTCAAGGCGGTGACGTCACGCGGCTCGGGCCCTCGTGGTGACACCAGCATGTCGGTGTCGCCCGAGTACACGCTGGATGACGTCAGCGGTGCGCGCCACTCAGACTCGAGGCTGAGGCTCGCCTCCACCGGCGCCGCCGCCGCCCCCGCCGTGACTGACACGGACTCGGACACGGCCCAGGATTCTCAGAGTCCGGCCGTATTGCGCCGAGAAAAGAGCGTCCGCGAGTTGCTGTCGCGCTTCGAGAGCTCCACCACCACCACCACCATCCCGACCAACAGTAGCGGCGAAGGTTCGTCCGCCACTTTAGAAAGCGACCACTTCCGGCCGGCCACGCTGCCGAGGTCCAAGCACAAGGTCGAGGATACGCCACAAAGCCGAGGACCTGGCAAGCCGCTGGTTTTGGTTTCCAGTGAAGAGACGTGCTCATCCACGCCGGACGAGCGAGGCAACAAGGGGGTGAAGGACGTGGTCAAGATCGGCACGCCGTCTGAGGATGTCGCCAGCGAGTCGGATCAAACGGAGGTGAAATCCAAAGGAATTTCTGCCAGGCCTTCGCTGCTGAACGCTACTTTGCCGGTGACGTCAGTGACGCTCGGAGGTCAGAAGTCACCCCAGCCCGGTGACTTTGGTGCAAGGTCACCGGGGTCTCGGGAGGAGAGTGACCGCGATTCGTCCACGTCGCCAGGTAGAGAAGTTCGAGGTCCTGGGGCAAGGCGCCAGCGACAGTCACTCGACTACCGCCCCCACCGCCGTCGCCGCAGCTCCCGCGCCAGCGTCACGTGACTCCGGTTGGAAGAAGCGAATGTCGGATTTGTACCGGGCGCAGGAAACTAGCAACCAGGATTTCCCCATTCAGGCGGCCGTCACCACCGCAGCGCCCCTCTTGGAGAAAGTTCAACCGGCGGCTGTTGCTAAGGAACGCGCGCCGATACAGATCAGCGACGATTCGTCGTCGTCGTCCGATTCCTCTGACGTCATGAACAATTATTGCAAGACGCTGGTTGAGAGATGTAAGTATCTGACGAGTCTGGTGGAGGACGCCAGCAACGTGCCGACCGAGGTGAAGAAGACGCCGCCCAAACCCAAAGCCGCGGCTCCCACTGCGCCGGCCACCTTCGGGTCAAAGGTCAGGAGCGCCAAACCCTTGTCCCCCGTGACGTCATCGGCGGCAGCGGCGAGGTGACGTTAAGTACAGCGGTCTCGACGAGAAGGAAAATAACGTTTCGCGTGACGTCACCTCCACGCGCGCTAGCCCGGCCAGCGTAAAACGAACTCCCAGTTTGTCGGAGCGTAAAAAGATATTTAAGTCGTGGAAGAGCGACCCGCGGTCGCCTGAGACTGAACCGGAAGCGACCAAGGGTCAAGGTCAGTTCACCACACGCTATATTCCTTCAATGAAGCGTTACGAGTCATGGAGTCGCGTTACACTTGTGTGTAGTTTAAAAACAGGATGCGACGTGCATTGCACTATCTGGGTCACCTTGGAGCAACTGCTTGTCCACGTAACATTTCCATACCACGTGTCATCATTTTCATCCCTAAGTTACATGTATTATTCCGACCTCTGCTATATGGATAGAGGTCAGTCCTAACGAGCGAGCAAAATGTGGTCCCACTTTCCTACGAGGCGATATCGCCGGAATCCCTCTCCACTTTGTACGAGCCCCTTACCCTTACCCTGCCCCTGTCTCAACTCTGTCACCCCCCCCCCCCTCCCACCATATGAACTGCCATGGGTGGACCCGCCCCCCCCCCCTAATATGACTCACTGCCAGTTTCCCTTATTTCATCGTGACACACAACAGAAGATAGTGGAATAACATGTGCTAAAATACATATTTACACGGATAAGAGGGAGGGGGGGGGGGGCAGTTGTTCTACAAAGTGTCCACAAAAAAAGCTCACATTGAATTAATGGCAAAATTTCCTCGCTCCTAAAATTTAAATCGGCATTGCAAAAACGTATTCCAGTCTACTATTTAGGGCGTTATAACTCAGGAATGTAAGAAAGTAAACACAGAAGAATAATATAAGCTAAAGTTTGTTCGGGGTCAGAGGCGTCGACAGACGTACGCACGTACGCACGTGCGTACACATTGGGTTGTGCCGGTACGTGCAATCCTGTTGTTCGGAAGTAATTATTTTTCATTTCATGTGCAGCATGTGCGTACACTTGCTAAGGTCCCTGGCTACGCCCCTGAGCGCGGCACCAACTGTTGTCTGCATTGCCTCACATGTATCAATGGGACACGTAATTAGGAAGACACAAACGCGCGCAGATATTGAACAGAAAACAGCATTTGGTTACAATTAAACAATGTTTATTGTATCGCATGTTAATGACTGAACACGTGAAAAAGCACGATTGGCACACATTGCATTATATATTTAATGCAGCGATACCATGATAAAGTCCAGCATCACTGCCAAGTCCAGCATCACTGCCAAGTCCAGCATCACTGCCAAGTCCAGCATCACCGAGAGCATCGTCGTCAGCGGCTCATGACAAACAGTTTGTTGTTGTTGTAGTCCGTGACGTAGAGGAGGTGGTGATGGGGGGCCATGATATATACCAGGGGGGTCACCTCCCCCAGCTCCACCCTGGTGGCCTCCCCCTCCTGGCTCACGGCGTGCAGAGAGTGACCCCGCCTGTCACACACCACAAAGTGATCCCCGTTGCGGGTGATGTCACGGGTATCCGAGAGTCCTGGGAGGTCCAGGATGCGGCCCGGAGCGCCGTCCCCGGTGTACAGCACCAGGAGCAAGGTGTACGCCACCAGGAGCGAGGTGTACGCCACCAGGAGCGAGGTGTCCAAGATCGACTAGGATTAGTTGGTAAAATATAATCCTTGCATTTAGAAATAAACAAGTGAAAAACTCACCTGTGATATCCGTAATAATGAGTGTTTTGAAAGGTTTTATATATATCATGAAAGCTGCTTGACATTCATTGAAGACTGATTCTCACTTTGAATCATCCGCCCGCTAATGTCCTAGGTTCGAATACGGACCCAGACACCTAATTTGGGGCGTGTATTTTATTCATTCGTTCTTCATCGGCCAGTTTTACCCTTGTGTGTACAAAACCGGCGAAAACACCAATTCATTTTGTTTCCCACATATATCTTGTAATTATCGCAGCGTAAAATGTATTTGGTGTTTTCTAGGAGTAGAATATGATATGATCTGAAAAGGAGAAAGGTTCCCGAATCGGCGATTTGATGACACGTGACGACGCAGTGATAACGCCAACATGACGCATCGATGACACGCTGACTACACCATACTTAATGACGCCATCATGCCGCTACAATGACGCCATCATGCCGCCATAATGACGCCATCATGCCGCTATAGTGTCGCCATCATGCCGCTATAATGACGCCATCATGCCGCTATAATGACGCTATCATGCCGCTATAATGACGCCATCATGCCGCTATAATGACGCCATCATGCCCCTATAATGACGCCATCATGCCGCAATCGTGCCGCTATAATGACGCCATCATGCCCCTATAATGACGCAATCGTGCCGCTATAATGACGCCATCATGCCGCTATAATGACGCCATCCTGCCCCTATACTGACGCCATCATGCCGCAATCGTGCCGCTATAATGACGCCATCATGCCGCTATAATGACGCCATCATGCCCCTATAATGACGCCATCATGCCGCTATAATGACGCAATCGTGCCGCTATAATGACGCCATCATGCCGCTATAATGACGCCATCCTGCCCCTATACTGACGCCATCATGCCGCAATCGTGCCGCTATAATGACGCCATCATGCCGCTATAATGACGCCATCATGCCGCTATAATGACGCAATCGTGCCGCTATAATGACGCCATCATGCCGCTATAATGACGCCATCCTGCCCCTATACTGACGCCATCATGCCGCAATCGTGCCGCTATAATGACGCCATCAGGCCGCTATAATGACGATATAAGGAGGACTTAATTACGCCATGGCGACGCCTTGACGCTATGACTGATGCTAAGGACCGCGCTATGATTGCTGTTAATGAGCGCGCTATGATTGTTGTGAACAGACCGCGTTATGATTGTAAACGCTAGATCTATGATTGCTGTAACCGACGGTGCTATAAGCTCAGTCGACAGGACGAGCGTCCTTCAGTAACTTGATTATATTTAAGTCTCACAATTGATTGCGGCATTGATGTATGGAAGAATGCGTGGTTTTTATTTTGTTGATATATATATAATAGACTAAAGTATTACAGATTGGGTCTTATTTACGGGCGAACAAAAAATGATTGATAGTCCTTGTTCGCTGGATCGATTTTTTGGTAAAGGGATAGCTTCATACTTATTATCTTCTCACTGGACATAAGAAAAATACGTTGCAAGATAAAATCATACGGTTAGGTCGGTAAGCGTTGTCGCCATGACTACGTAATCAAATAATCTCTGTTAGTCGCGTGCATGGTGTTGAACGCCACTGAAGGTCATCGACAGCTGATTTGTAGGAGTTTCTTTGCTTCATCTCTTTATATTGACTGGCCGAGCGTGAACGGATTGTGTGAATGGAACATATATGAATGGGACTTGAAGCTGACAGCGTAGATTTGTGTTTGCAAAAGAGGTCGACACAATATTGAGAACTGAAAAAGTGTTTACCTTTTAGTTAGGACGCATCAAGCGGAATCAATAAGATAATTACAATATGTCGAAGTGTTCTCCTTCACTGAGCTGCCACATCTACTACACCACATAGATACAACATCGGCCAAAGATACTTCTGTCTATCATTTAATTCTTAGACTCAAGACGCCTCCCTGTGACAACCTCCCGGGGACAACCATTAAAGATGATCTCGCATATATACCTAATTAGGAAGACAGAAACGCGCGCAGATATTGAATAGAAAACAGCATTTGGTTACAATTAAACATGATTTATTGTATCTCATGTTAATAACACGTTAAAAAGCACGATTGGCACATATTGCATTATAGCCTTAATGCCTCGATGACATGATAAAGTCCAGCATCACTGACAACAGGTAAAGTGATGCGATATGTTATATAATCAGCATAACCTCGATATAAGGACACTATTAGCATAAACAGAGCGTGAACTTCAATCGTCATAACATTATTAGCCAGAGTTTTCAGTGCGGCAGACCAACTGTTGTGGTCGTTATCACGAGGAGCTAAAACTCTATACATTCAATAGCAAGGGACCGTTATGACCAGCATCATGGTGGGTGTTAATACAATTCATTCATTAATCAAAGCCTCCAGTGAGGATCTGTGGGCAATGCGTCCAGCTGAAATGACGAGAAAAACACAATTAATATGTTGTCAGTACAGTCCATAGCATAAACCCCCACTGCACATTGACATATTTGTTCATCCGGAAACCAAATCAACCAGTGAAACAAATTAGCTCAGTAAACGTGCATCGTCATTTTGTATGTCTAAGCAAAGCGTCAAATATGCTCGTAGGATTAAATTCAATTTACATTTGTCACAATGTCAAATGTATTATACATTAGATTATATATATATACATATATGTTGGTCTAATTGTGGGGGTTGGTAGTGGCGGCGGGGGTTAGGCAAGAAGATATTTCTGCGACAAGTACATTGAATTTCTATTCGCCACATCTTCTTCTTCAAACATTAATACTGGTCAGAAAATACGCATACTGAATGATTTAAAGTACATTTTTATTCTTCATTGTATTTGGACCAAATACAAATACAAAAGACAATCTTATCTATGCAAGTGTTATATAAGTGGCAACCATTGAAACGGATTGAACACAGGTTATTTATTTTAGGCAGATATGATAGGTCTATTTAAGCGAGAGGAACACAAGGACTTCCTGTAGGGGTATGAGGCAAGGGCGGAGAGGGGGGGGGGGGTATACATCATCAACTTCCATGGGTCTGTGTCAACTTATTCCCCTCACCATCACTGTATCAATTGGTATATCTTATGGGCAAATCTACAATATTGCTAATGTTCGTTATACAGTCCTTATAATATGAATAATCAAAATCCCATGGCATACAGGAAGATGGCCGGGGTGGGGGTGGGGCGGGGAGGATCAGCAGAACAGCAAACAGAACAGCAAGCAGAACAACAACTGAGAGGAAACAGTGCGGCAAACAGGGAGGCAACAACGCAGGAACATAGCATAGCAAACAGAAAAGAAGACATGAATAGGAACAGAGCGTGGAAGAGTAATAAGTGAGCGATGTGACGAACACAACTCTACGGACCGGCCCCGAATAGGTGTTCAACAAATTCGGTTAATGTTTAAATGTGAATGTAAATAATAATTTCATTTTCATCTCACGGACTCACCATCTATTATTACTAGTCTTATCAAGTATCACATTTACCTCACATGCTAAAAGCTATTTCAAGCTCGATGCTTAAAACCTTATTTAGACTCCTATTATAATTACAAGTCAGGCACTACACAACACGTTGCATGTCACTGGCGCAGACAAAATAACTCTCCTCCTCATTATATTCAATGTTAGACAATGTCTGACCATGTGTTTTAAAAGCTATTAAAATCCCTTTGAGTCCTTGGAATCAACTTGATTTCACATAGGTTTCAATCACTGAAAACTGGAAAGTGTTTGTAGAGGGAGAGGGGGATGGGGGTAGGTGGGGGCGTTAATGGGTGGAGCAGGCGGCCACAGCTCACAATTACAGACATCGAGCCATAAACAATTCAACTAACGTCAACTGAGGGCAGCTTAACCGGCTGACCCCCCCCCCCCCCCACAGGTCATAGGAGAGTGAGGTGGGGTTGAAAGGTAGGATAGGGAGGGCCCAGTGTGGCTGAGGTGGGTGGGGGAGGAGGTGGGAGTGCCACCCAGTCCCTCCCTCACAGAGACGTTTACAGTGACACCTTTCTAAACGTAAACAACATGTCAAATATCACATAACGCTGTGACAGCACCCCCCCCCGCACACCTACCCTTCACCCCCCCCCCCCTCACCAGGGAGAAGGTGGGTAGGGGAGAGGGTGTGGGGTATGTTGTACTTATCAACAATCATCTTAACCAGGTGTGAGTGACGTGATGACGTCACTGTTACTTACGCGGACGGCGCGTTGTTGTCGTCAGCGGCTCACGACAAACAGTTTGTGGTTGTTGATGTCCGTGACGTAGAGGAGGTGGTGGTGGGGGGACCATGATATATACACGGGCCACACCTCCTCCAGCCTCACCTTGGTGACCGCCTCCCCCTCCAGCCTCACCCTGGTGACCGCCTCCCCCTCCCGGCTCACCACGAGGAGAGAGCCACATCGCCAGTCACACACCACAAAGTGTTCCCCGTTGTGGGTGACGCCACGGGGAGACGAGAGTCCTGGGAGGTTGAGGACGCGGCCCGGAGCGCCGTCCCCGGTGTACAGCACCAGGCGGGAGCGGCTGTACACCACCAGGATGGTGTCCTGGAGGACGGACACAGACCGCGGCCGCCGCCCCTCCACCTCTGGCGGCGTGTTGAGGGTGGCCACCACCCCGCCCCCCGCCACATCCACCACATGGACGCCGTCCGCACAGCAGACATAGAGAGTCCTGGTTGACTCCCTGTAGGCCAGTCCCCATGGGTCTGTCAGGCGTCCGGTGGTCGGCAGTGTGCGCGTCCGGACGACCTTTCCACCGACCAGCCGGACTGCCTGGAGCTGGCCATTGTCCTGGGAGATCCAGGTCTCCGTGTCTGTTGCGGCGATCAAGCGTGGAGCCTGGACGGAGGACTCCGCCACGTAGCGGTGGGCTGTGTGGCCGCCTTCTGTGGTCCGCCGGAAGACCACCACCCTGTGACTGCGCCTGTCCGCCACCCACACCAAGTCCCCGTGGGCGGCCACACCCCGGGGGTCCTGCAGCTGCCCGGGTCCGGCCTCCTCCCCCACCATCCCCGTCACCCGCAGACCGCCATACGCCGCCGCATCCTACAACGACAAACATCTCAGTGACAACCAAACATATAACTGACGTGGGTGGGGGGGGGGGGGGGTGGCGGGGGTGTATGTCAGGCGTCAAGGTCAAGGCCGCACGTGCCGCCTTTGGTGTTGTACATTTCCACCGATGTCTGAAGAGTTTCCTGGCGACTTGGAGACTGAAATAAACAACGACCACGGCGGACTGCAGTCTGTGAAGACAAAGGATGTTTATCTTAAAAGTTTAAATTCAATGGCTGTCGTCTGCAAATAATGTAAACAAAAACTATTAATATGTCGTCCATGTTATATATGATACCTCAGTGCGACTGGCTGGCTGAGTGTATCAGGGGAGGTGGAGTGGGGAGTGGGGTACACTTGCACTGGTGATAGATGGCAGACTGCACTGAGCGGGTGTCTGAAGGCAGCACGCGGCTTGATAATCCGTGCGGGAGATCAGGAGGTGAACAGGGCGGGAAACGGGCCAGGTGTTATATGGGGGGGGGGGCGAGGGCAGAGCGGTACACAGGGGGGGGGGGCAGTACGGGCAACGGAGAGGAGGCAGAGGGGGGGGGTCCAGTGCGGGGAACAGAGAGGAGGCTGGGGGGGGGGGTGTCAGTGCGGTGAACAGAGAGGAGGCAGGTGGGGAGGGGGGAGACAGTGCGGGGAACAGATACGAGGCAGGGGGAGGGGCAGTGCGGCTAACATAGAGGAGGCAGGGGGGACAGTGTGGGGAACAGGAAGGAGCCGTGGGGGGGGGGGGGGCAGTGCGGGGAACAGAGAGGAGGCAGGGGGGACAGTACCGGGAACAGGGAGGAGGTAGGTGGAGGGGGGGCAGTGCGGGGAACAGAGAGGAGGCAGGGGGGACAGTACCGGGGGCAGTGCGGCTAACATAGAGGAGGCAGGGGGGGACAGTGTGGGGAACAGAGAGGAGCCGTGAGGGGGGGGGGGGGCAGTGCGGGGAACAGAGAGGAGGCAGGGGGGACAGTACCGGGAACAGGGAGGAGGCAGGTGGGGGGGGGGGTGGCAGTGCGGGGAACAGAGAGAAGGCAGGGGGGGGGGGCAGTGCGGGGAACAGAGAGGAGGCAGAGGGGGACAGTGTGGGGAACAGAGAGAAGGCGTGGGGGGGGGCAG
The DNA here is from genome assembly GCA_964019135.1 of Arenicola marina. Classification (NCBI taxonomy): domain Eukaryota; kingdom Metazoa; phylum Annelida; class Polychaeta; family Arenicolidae; genus Arenicola; species Arenicola marina. Next base: position 52,572,750 of record OZ025250.1, on the reverse strand, counting down.
TGCGGGGAACAGTGAGGAGGCAGGGGGGGGGGACAGTGCGGAAAACAGAGGAGGCAGGGGGGGACAGTGTGGGGAACAGAGAGGAGGCGGGGGGGGGGGGCAATGCGGGGAACAGTAAAGGGATTGGCCGAGTTTGGAACGTACAGGGGGACAGGGAGGGGAACCGCGCGAGAAACAGGCTCGTGAAACCGAAACATGGGGAGCGGGGGCAGAGCGGAAAACGGTTACAGGAACAGTGCGAGAAATAGGGACGGGAACAGTGTGGGAAGCATGGTTTGATTTGATTATGGCTTAACAGCACTTTCAGCCTGTGTAAACATGGAGGGGTGCAGTACGGGAAACAGGGAGGGAAACAGGCCGGGGAACAGTGCGCGAAACAGGTCGGGTAACAGTGTGGGAAACAGGGAGGGAAACAGGCTAGGGAACAGTGCGTGAAACAGGGAGGGAAACAGGCTAGGGAACAGTGCGTGAAACAGGCTAGGGAACAGTGCGTGAAACAGGGAGGGGAACAGTGCGGGAAACAGGTAGGGTTACAGTGCGGGTAACAGGGAGCTAACAGTGCGTGAAACAGGGAGGGAAACAGTGCGGGAAACGGAGAGGGCAGAAGGTGAAATAGGGAGGGGAACAGTGTGGGAAACAGGGAGGGGAATAGTGCGGGAAACGGAGAGGGACAGAAGGTGAAATAGGGAGGGGAACAGTGTGCAGGGTTCATACAGGCAAGGTTCAATCAAAGTCAAGCCTTTTTAAGGCAAGCACTAAAAAAATTCAAGGACTTTTCAAGGACAATTTTTACATTTACTGGTCTATTTAAGCATACAAATTGCAAAAACTTGGGACTAAATTGTATGCATACAATCTTTGATATGCGGAAATAAGGAATGACAATAAGAAGGCAGTGTTCATGATTACTTATTACCAACCAACAGCATTTATTGGAGTTAATCACTTTACTTTTATTAATTGCTACTTCTTCAATTCAGCTAGCTTTTTTTCGATTTTTTCTTGGGTCTTTGCCAGTGCCCGGTCCAGTTTGAAATCAAGCACTTTTCATTGTAACTGCCCTATTTTGAAGCAAATTCAAGTACATTGGATCGACCTCAATGCCTATTTCTGTTTTTATGACCTTTTCCAGGCATCAGTCAAAATTCAAGCACTTTCAAGCCTGTGCGCTCCCTGGGTGTGGGAAACAGGGAGGGAAACGGTGCGGGAAACGGGGAGGGACAGAAGGTGACATAGGGAGGGGAACAGTGCGTGAAATAGGGTAGGGCACAGTGCGGGGAACAGGGAGAGGGACAGATGGTGAAACAGGGAGAGGGACAGATGGTAAAACAGGGACGGGAGCAGGGCAAAAACAAGGTGGGGACATATCGAGAACAGAAAGAACAGAAGGTGAAGCACGGAGGGGTACATACTGCTTTGTTAGAATACGAAACAGAGCTTGGAAGAGAGTGAGAGAGTGGGACATAGGGACGGGACAGGCCCGGAACGATGGAGATGAGCAGAGAGGCTCACATAGAGGGAGGGGGGGGGGAGGCGCAGGGCCTGAACGATAGAGGTGAGCAGGGAGGCTCACAGGGGGAGGGGGGCGGACAGGGCATGAACGATGGAGGTGAGCAGAGAGGCTCACAGAAAGTGTGGGGGGGGGGCAGGGCCTGAACGATGGACGTGAACAGAGAGACTCACAGAAGGGGGGGGGGGGGCAGGGCCTGAACGATGGAGGTGAGCAGGGAGGCTCACAGAATGGGGGTGGGGCAGGACCTGAACGATAGAGGTGAACAGGGAGGCTCACAGAATGGGGGGGGGGGGCAGGGCTTGAACGATGGAAGTGAACAGAGAGGCTCGCAGAATGGTGGGGGGGGGGCAGGGCCTAAACGATGGAGGTGAACAGAGAGGCTCACAGAAGGGGGGGGGCAGGCCTTGAACGATGGAGGTGAGCAGAGATGCTCACAGAAGAGGGGGGAGGGCGGACATGGCCTGAACGATGGAGGTGAGCAGCGAGGCTGACAGAAGGGGGTGGGGCACGGCCTGAACGCTGGCGGTGAGCAGGGAGGCTCACAGAATGGGGGCGGGGGGGTCAGGGCCTGAACGATTGAGGTGAACAGATAGGCTCACAGAGGGGGGGGGGCAGGGCCTGAACGATGGAGGTGAACAGAGAGCCTCACAGAAGGGGGGGGGGGCGGCAGGGCCTGAACGATGGACGTGAACAGAGAGGCTCACAGAAGGGGGGGGGGCGGCAGGGCCTGAACGATGGAGGTGAACAGAGAGGCTCACAGAAGGGGGGGGGGGCGGCAGGGCCTGAACGATGGAGGTGAACAGAGAGGCTCACAGAAGGGGGGCGGCAGGGCCTGAACGATGGAGGTGAGCAGAGAGGCTCACAAGGGCGGGGGGGCAGGGCCTGAACGATGGACGTGAACAGAGAGGCTCACAGAAGGGGGGGGGCAGGGCCTGAACGATGCAGGTAAACAGAGAGGCTTACTGAAGGAGGGGGGGTGGCAGGGCCTGAACATTGGAGGTGAGCAGAGAGGCTCACAGAAGGGGGGGAGAGGCAGGGCCTGAACGATGGAGGTGAGCAGGGATGCTCACAGAAGGGGGTGGGGAGGGGGGCCGGGCCTGAACGATAGACGTGAAGAGAAAGGCTCAGAGAAGGGGGGGGGCAGGGCTTGAACTATGGAGGTGAGCAGGGAGGCTCACAGAAGGGGGGACAGGGCCTGAACGATGTAGGTGAACAGAGAGGCTCACAGAAGGGGGGGGGGGCAGGGCCTGAACGATAGACGTGAACAGAAAGGCTCACAGAAGGGGGGGGGGGGGGCAGGCCTTAAACGATGGAGGTGAACAGAGGCTCACAGAATGGCGGGGGGGGGCAGGGCCTGAACGATGGAGGTGAGCAGGGAGGCTCACAGAAGGGGGGGGCAGGGCCTGAACGGTGGACGTGAACAGAGAGGCTCACAGAAGGGTGGGGGGCAGGGCCTGAACGATGGAGGTGAACAGAGAGGCTCACAGAAGGGGGGGGGGGCAGGCCTTGAACGATGGAGGTGAACAGAGAGGCTCACAGAAGGGGGGGGGGGGGCAGGCCTTGAACGATGGAGGTGAGCAGAGAGGCCCACAGAAGGGGGGGGGGGCAGGGCCTGTACGATGGAGGTGAACAGAGAGGCTCACAGACGGGGGGGGGCAGGGCCTGAACGGTGGACGTGAACAGAGAGGCTCACAGAAGGGTGGGGGCAGGGCCTGAACGATGGAGGTGAACAGAGAGGCTCACAGAAGGGGGGGCGGCAGGGCCTGAAGGATGGAGGTGAACAGAGAGGCTCACAGAAGGGGGGGGGGGCAGGCCTTGAACGATGGAGGTGAGCAGAGAGGCTCACAGAAGGGGGGGGGCAGGGCCTGAACGATGGAGGTGAGCAGAGAGGCTCACAAAGGGGGGGGGCAGGGCCTGAACGATGGACGTGAACAGAGAGGCCCACAGAAGGGGGGGGGGCAGGCCTTGAACGATGGAGGTGAGCAGAGAGGCTCACAAAGGGGGGGGCAGGGCCTGAACGATGGACGTGAACAGAGAGGCTCACAGAAGGGGGGGGGGGGCAGGCCTTGAACGATGGAGGTGAGCAGAGAGGCTCACAGAAGGGGGGGGGCAGGGCCTGAACGATGGAGGTGAGCAGAGAGGCTCACAAAGGGGGGGGGGCAGGGCCTGAACGATGGACGTGAACAGAGAGGCCCACAGAAGGGGGGGGGGGCAGGCCTTGAACGATGGAGGTGAGCAGAGAGGCTCACAAAGGGGGGGGCAGGGCCTGAACGATGGACGTGAACAGATAGGCTCACAGAAGGGGGGGGGGGGGCAGGGCCTGAACGATGGAGGTGAACAGAGGCTCACAGAATGGCGGGGGGGGGGCAGGGCCTGAAGGATGGAGGTGAACAGAGAGGCTCACAGAAGGGGGGGGGCAGGGCCTGAACGATGGAGGTGAGCAGGGAGGCTCACAGAAGGGGGGGCAGGGCCTGTACGATGGAGGTGAACAGAGAGGCTCACAGACGGGGGGGGCAGGGCCTGAACGGTGGACGTGAACAGAGAGGCTCACAGAAGGGGGGGGGGCAGGGCCTGAACGATGGAGGTGAACAGAGAGGCTCACAGAAGGGGGGGGGGCAGGGCCTGAACGATAGACGTGAACAGGGAGGCTCACAGAAGGAGGGGGGCAGGCCTTGAACGATGGAGGTGAGCAGAGAGGCTCACAGAAGGGGGGGGGGGGCAGGCCTTGAACGATGGAGGTGAACAAAGAGGCTCACAGAAGGGGGGCAGTCAGGGCCTGAACGATGGAGGTGAGCATGGAGGCTCATAGACGGGGGGGGGGAGGGCAGGGCCTGAACGGTGGACGTGAACAGAGAGGCTCACAGAAGGGGGGGGGGCAGGGCCTGAACGATGGAGGTGAACAGAGAGGCTCACAGAAGGGGGGGGGGCAGGCCTTGAACGATGGAGGTGAGCGGGAAGGCTCACAGAAGGGGGGGGCAGGCCTTGAACGATGGAGGTGAACAGAGAGGCTCACAGAAGGGGGGGGGCAGGGCCTGAACGATAGACCTGAACAGAAAGTCTCACAGAAGGGGGGGGGGCAGGCCTTGAACGATGGAGGTGAGCAAGGGGGCTCACAGAATGGGGGGGCGGCAGGGCCTGAACGATGGAGGTGAACAGGGAGGCTCAGAGAAGGGGGGACAGGGCCTGAACGATGGAGGTGAGCAGGGAGGCTCACAGAAGGGGGGGGGGGGCAGGGCCTGAACGATGAAGGTGAACAGAGAGGCTCACAGAAGGGGGGGGGCAGGGCCTAAACGATGAAGGTGAGCAGGGAGGCTCACAGAATGTGGGGGGGATGGGCAGGGCCTGAACGATGGAGGTGAGCAGAGAGGCTCACAGAATGGGGGGGGGGCAGGGCCTAAACGATGGAGGTGAGCAGAGATGCTCACAGAAGGGGGGGGGGCAGGGCTTGAACGATGGAGGTGAGCAGGAAGGCTCACAGAAGGGGGGGGCAGGGCCTGAACGATGGAGGTGAACAGAGAGGGTCACAGAACGGGGGGGGGCTGAACGATAGATGTGAGCAGGGAGGCTCACAGAATGGGGGGGGGGGCAGGGCCTGAACGATGGACGAGAACAGAGGCTCACAGAATGGGGGGGGGGCAGGGCCTGAACGATGGAGGTGAGCAGAGAGGCTCACGGGAGGGGGGGCAGGCTCTGAACGATGGAAGTGAGCAGAGCGGCTCACAGGAGGTGGGGTGGCGCGGGGGGGGGGGGCGCAGGTACGTCCAGATCACGGGAATTTATCTTGAGCAAACAAGGAATAGCAAAGGGAGTTAAGATGTAGAATGAACATAAGATTTACTTTTACGTTACGTTACAGTGGATGGTATTGTGTCAAAGAAACGCACGACGGACAGAGTGGGCGGATTGTGTTGTGTATAACACACATGAGATTGACAAACATGACGGGTCAGAATGGAAGGTTTATGTCGCGCTAACATAAGAAGGGCAGTGGGGGGGGGGGGCGTACATCAAACTCGAGAGGGAGGGTGTGATGTACGTCTTACAGGACTATTAATGGACAGATCAATACAAAGTGGTCTAGGAGACTCCCAACCAAGATGTTCTTAATATGCTAAATATTTACACTAAGGTCAAGCAAAACTCAGAATGTCCTGTAATCACCGAAAGTTACTCACTCGGTGCTATTTGTAAGAAGGAATGGCTTGTAATATACATGCTGCTAAATAAATCATCAATTAGATAATGGAGAGTATACACGCTATGTTCTATTTAGATCTGACAGGTACACACATATTTTCACAAGCCATGACGTTACTGACCATCCATAACGTAAGACATTTGCTTTGATTTGATATAATCACCACTACAGTTACTAAATCCACCACAGTACAATACCAAAACGCTTTCCTCTCTCGCCGACATAACTCAGTCTGAACAGCAGACGACGTCTGCCGAGCCGAGACTGAGAGTTGTCAATTTCAATGTCTATATAAGCTTACACCCTAGCTAGCCTGCCATATATCTGCATATTTTAGAAGGCCGGGCATCTGGGCGGGGAAAGGGGAGGGAGATTGGGAATAGGAGGGGGTGAAGGAGGGGCAGGGGTATTGCTTCCCTCTATGAAAAGCGGTTCATGTTTCATAAACATCCATTTCTATTACACAACGCATGGTTTCATGCCTTGTAAATAAGGACTCGATCCATTGCAGGCCTGAATTCCATACCATCTGGCTACCTCTCCCATTGTTACTTGTCCACTGATATCAAAGTGAAACAGAAACTGGAACTGAGTGTTTCATAAATGCCAAGGGTTCCCCATGGACTGGAATCACACCGAAGTGATCATTACCAGTATGGGCGGACGTACAGTGTGGGCGGACCTACAGTGTGGGCGGACGTATAGTGTGGGCGGACGTACAGTGTGGGCGGACGTACAGTGTGGGCGGACGTACAGTGTGGGTGGACGTACAGTGTGGGTGGACGTACAGTGTGGGTGGACGTACAGTGTGGGCGGACGTATAGTGTGGGTGGACGTACAGTGTGGGCGGACGTACAGTGTGGGTGGACGTACAGTGTGGGCGGACGTATAGTGTGGGTGGACGTACAGTGTGAGCGGACGTACAGTGTGGGCGGACGTACAGTGTGGGCGGACGTACAGTGTGGGTGGACGTACAGTGTGGGCGGACGTACAGTGTGAGCGGACGTACAGTGTGGGCGGACGTACAGTGTGGGCGGACGTACAGTGTGGGCGGACGTACAGTGTGGGTGGACGTACAGTGTGGGCGGACGTACAGTGTGAGCGGACGTACAGTGTGGGCGGACGTACAGTGTGGGCGGACGTACAGTGTGGGCGGACGTACAGTGTGGGTGGACGTACAGTGTGGGCGGACGTACAGTGTGGGCGGACGTAGAGTGTGGGCGGACGTACAGTGTGGGTGGACGTACAGTGTGGGCGGACGTACAGTGTGGGCGGACGTACAGAGTGGGTGGACGTACAGTGTGGGCGGACGTACAGTGTGAGCGGACGTACAGTGTGGGCGGACGTACAGTGTGGGCGGACGTACAGTGTGGGCGGACGTACAGTGTGGGTGGACGTACAGTGTGGGTGGACGTACAGTGTGGGCGGACGTACAGTGTGGGCGGACGTACAGTGTGGGCGGACGTACATTGTGGGCGGACGTACAGTGTGAGCGGACGTACAGTGTGGGTGGACGTACAGTGTGGGTGGACGTACAGTGAAGGCGGACGTACAGTGTGAGCGGACGTACAGTGTGAGCGGACGTACAGTGTGGGTGGACGTGCAGTGTGGGCGGACGTACAGTGTGAGCGGACGTACAGTGTGAGCGGACGTACAGTGTGGGTGGACGTACAGTGAAGGCGGACGTACAGTGTGGGCGGACGTACAGTGTGGGCGGACGTACAGTGTTAGCGGACGTACAGTGTGGGCGGACGTGCAGTGTGGGCGGACGTACAGTGTGGGTGGACGTACAGTGAAGGCGGACGTACAGTGTGGGCGGACGTACAGTGTGGGCGGACGTACAGTGTGGGCGGACGTACAGTGTGGGTGGACGTACAGTGAAGGCGGACGTAGAGTGTGGGCGGACGTACAGTGTGGGTGGACGTACAGTGAAGGCGGACGCACAGTGTGGGCGGACGTACACTGTGGGTGGACGGACAGTGTGGGTGGACGTACAGTGAAGGCGGACGTACACTGTAGGCGGACGTGCAGTGTGGGCGGACGTACAGTGAAGGCGGACGTGCAGTGTGGGCGGACGTACAGTGTAGGCGGACGTACAGTGTAGGCGGACGTGCAGTGTGGGCGGACGTACAGTGAAGGCGGACGTATAGTATGAGCGGACGTACAGTTTGGGCGGACGTACAGTGTGGGTGGACGTACAGTGTGGGCGGACGTGCAGTGTGGGTGGACGTACAGTGTAGGCGGACGTACAGTGTGGGCGGACGTACAGTGTAGGGGGACGTACAGTGTGGGTGGACGTTCAGTGTGGGCGGACGTGCAGTGTGGGCGGACGTACAGTGTAGGCGGACGTACATTGAAGGCGGACGTACAGTGTAGGCGGGTGGACGTGCAGTGTGGGCGGACGTACAGTGAAGGCGGACGTACAGTGTGGGTGGACGTACAGTGTGGGCGGACGTACAGTATGGGCGGACGTACAGTGAAGGCGGACGTACAGTGTAGGCGGACGTACAGTGTGGGCGGACGTACAGTTTGTTTCTTTCTTGGGCTCCTCTATATCTAAACATACAATAGAGCTAATACGTCATATTTACCCAAAGTTGGTCCGCAGCTTTGAGCGTGCGTTCCGCGTCAATCGGGACTTGTTTGGCCCGCACGTCCCTGGCCCGAGGGTTGTCACCAGCTACGGGCGTTCTCCCAGCACCAAGCGGAAGCTCTCTGGGGTTTTCTGGCACGTCCCTGCCTCGAGCACCGCCATCGCCTGAAGGTAAAACCTGAAGGTTTCATCGATGTAAGTTGTGACCAATCAAATGCGTTTTCTGCCTGATGTGGTCTAATCAAATACGTCATATATTGAAGCGCCGTTATTCCGCAGTTCTATCGGGTTATTGAAGATGTTACTAAGGTGTGTGTGTGGGGGGGGGGGGGGGGGGGTTACATGGTCTAGCGGCCGCAAAGCGGACCGGAGGGTCAAGGATTGCTTTTCACGTTTCCGATCGTCTTGTTTGCATACAGTGTAATGTTTGCCCAAAAGTGACCAATAAGATATCCGAAAATATATCACATGACCTCGTATGCTTATATATGCACATGAATTAAAGTGTACTACTGTGTAATGTTGAAAGAAAGGTGCCCTTGCCAACACCGGTCTATACTGTGTTCAATGTGTCACCGACCCCAAGGGCAGCGGGTGTGTAAACCTTGGGACAGTGGAGCCGCCCACATATTAACCGTATATATGATCTATATTGGTGTCGCTATATAATCATTATATTACGACATAACGTTGCTCGTTTTTACTCACCGTGTTCCCCTGGGGCTGGCGTGACAGAACTTCCAACGTTCATCCGGCTGAACATCAAGCTGCGAACAACACCAACAGCGTGAAATAAGTGTTACAAATATTGATGACCCCCCACCCGGGGTGCTTAACACATTGCAGGGGTTTGAAGGGTTCCTTAAGCTACATGGCAGTGTCATAAAGCCACGACATCCACGACTTGTCCAGTAAAGTTGTGAACTTAAAGTGGTTGATTCAATGGGATCCGGTTTATTTAGCTTGCATTTCATTGATAACCATATTATAGCATGCATCTTTCTGTAGTAATTTGTCATAATGACATATTAGAATAAGATTAATCTTTAATAATATCGTATCCAAATACATACAAATGCACAGCATACCCATGACAAAAAAGACAAAAATATATGAAAAGACAGCATAAATATTAAGGATAAAAAGCAATTTTTTTCAGCTCAACTAAAGTTAGCACTTCAACAAACATCACTTTTAAAGAACACTTCTCCAGGACTGAATGGTTTAGGTGGCCTCGCCTTTTCGCTTGTTTGCATTTTGTGGACACGGTAATTTTTGTAATAAAGGTGAAATATTCTAAAATTATTACCAGATATAATAACCTACCCGTACCGGGACCGGCTAGACCTATCCCGACCGGAACCACCCCGACCTACCCCGACTCGGACCACTCCGACCTACCCCGACCCGGACCACCCCGAACTACCCCGACCCGGACCACCCCGAACTACCCCGACCCGGACCTCCCCGACCTACCCCGACCAGGACCACTCCGACCTACCCCGACACGGACCCCTCCGGCCTACCCCGACCCGGACCACTAAGACCTACCCCGACACGGACCACTCCGACCTACCCCGACCGGGACCACCCCGACCTACCCCAACCCGGACCACGCCGACCCGGACCACTCCGACCTACCCCAACCAGGACCTCTTCGACATACCCCGACCCCGACCACCCCGACCCGGACCACTACGCCTTACCGACTTACCACGAACCGGACCACTCCGACCTACCCCGACCCGGACCACCGCGACCCAGACCACCCCGACCCGGACCACCCCGAACTACCCCGACCCGGACCTCCCCGGCCTACCCCGAAACGGACCACTCCGACCTACCCCGACACGGACCACTCCGACCTACTCCGACAGGGACCACTCTGACCTACCCCGACCCGGACCACCCCGAACTACCCCGACCCGGACCACCCCGAACTACCCTGACCCGGACCTCCCCGACCTACCCCGACCAGGACCACTCCGACCTACACCGACACGGACCCCTCCGGCCTACCCCGACCCGGACCACTCCGACCTACCCCGACACGGACCACTCCGACCTACCCCGACCGGGACCACCCCGACCTACCCCAACCCGGACCACGCCGACCCGGACCACTCCGACCTACCCCAACCAGGACCTCTTCGACATACCCCGACCCTGACCACCCCGACCCGGACCACTAAGCCTTACCGACTTACCACGAACCGGACCACTCCGACCTACCCCGACCCGGACCACCGCGACCCAGACCACCCCGACCCGGACTTCCCCGACCTACCCCGACCCGGTCCACTCCGACCTACCCCGAGCCGGCCAACTCCGGCCTACCCCGAGCTGGACAGCTCCGACCTACCCCGACACGGACCCCTCCGGCCTACCCCGACCCGGACCACTCCGACCTACCCCGACACGGACCACTCCGACCTACCCCGACCGGGACCACCCCGACCTACCCCAACCCGGACCACGCCGACCCGGACCACTCCGACCTACCCCGACACGGACCCCTCCGGCCTACCCCGACCCGGACCACTCCGACCTACCCCGACACGGACCACTCCGACCTACCCCGACCGGGACCACCCCGACCTACCCCAACCCGGACCACGCCGACCCGGACCACTCCGACCTACCCCAACCAGGACCTCTTCGACATACCCCGACCCCGACCACCCCGACCCGGACCACTACGCCTTACCGACTTACCACGAACCGGACCACTCCGACCTACCCCGACCCGGACCACCCCGACCCGGACCACCCCGACCCGGACCACTACGCCTTACTGACTTACCACGAACCGGACCACTCCGACCTACCCCGACCCGGACCACCCCGACCTGGACTTCCCCGACCTACCCCGACCCGGACCACTCCGACCTACCCCGAGCCGGCCCACTCCGGCCTACCCCGAGCTGGACAGCTCCGACCTACCCCGGCACGGACCACCCCGACCCGGACAACACCTACCGACCCCGACCCCGACTACTCCGACCTACCCCGAGCTGGACCACTCCGACTTACCCCGACTGGGACCTCCCCGACTTACCCCGACCGGGACCACCCCGACCTACCCCGACACGGACCCCTCCGGCCTACCCAGACCTGGACCACTCCGACCTACCCCGAGCCGGAGCACTCCGACCTACCCCGACCCGGACCACCCTGACCTACCCCGACCAGGACCACTGGGACCTACCCCGACCAGGATCACTCCGACCTACCCCGATCCGGACCACTCCGCCCTACCCCGACCCGGATCAATCCGACCTACCCCGACATGGACCACTCCGACCTACCCCGACCCGGGTCACTCCGACCCACCTCGACCCGGGCCTCTCCGACCTACCCCGACATGGACCACTCCGACCTACCCCGACATGGACCACTCCGACCTACCCTGACGCGGACCACCCCGACCTACCCCGACCCGGACCTCCCTGACCTACCCTGACCCGGACCACTCCGACCTACCCCGAATCGGACCACCCCGAACTACCCCAACCTACCCCGACCCTGACCACTCGGACCCGGACCACTCCGACCTACCCCGAGCCGGACCACTCCGACTGGGACCTCCCCGACTTACCCGGACCGGGACCACCCCGACCTACCCCGACACGGACCCCTCCGGCCTACCCAGACCTGGACCACTCCGACCTACCCCGAGCCGGACCACTCCGACCTACCCCGACTGGGACCTCCCCGACTTACCCCGACCGGGACCACCCCGACCTACCCCGACACGGACCCCTCCGGCCTACCCAGACCTGGACCACTCCGACCTACCCCGAGCCGGAGCACTCCGACCTACCCCGACCCGGACGACCCCGAACTACCCCGATACGGACCACTCCCACCTACCCCGACCGGGACCACCCCGACCCGGACCACCCCGACCCGGGCCATTCCGATCTACCCCGACACGGACCCCTCCGGCCTACCCCGACCCAGACCACTCAGACCTATCACTACACGGACCACTCCGACATTCCCCGAATCGGACCACTCAGACTTACCCCAACCTGGATCTCTTCGACATACAACGACCCGGACCACTCTGAGACACCCGGACCCGGAACACGCCGACCTACCCCGATCCGGACCACTACGACTTACACCGACCCGGACCACTCCGACCTACTCCGATACCGACCACAACGACCTACCCTAACCTCGAACACACCGACCAAGACCGACCCAACCCACCCAGACCAGGACCACTCCGACCTAGCCCCGACACGGACAACACTGACCTACCCCGACCCGGACCACCCCGAACTACCCCGACCCGGACCTCCCCGACCTACCTAGACCAGGACCACTCCGACCTACCCCGACACGGACCACTCCGACCTACCCCGACACGGACCACTTCGACCTACCCCGACACGGACCACTCCGACCTACCCCGAGCCGGAGCACTCCGACCTACCCCGACCCGGACCACCCCGAACTACCCCGACACGGACCACTCCGACCTACCCCGACCCGGACCACCCCGACCCAGGCCACTCCGACCTACCCAGACTGGGACCTCCCCGACTTACCCCGACCGGGACCACCCCGACCTACCCCGACACGGACCCCTCCGGCCTACCCCGACCCGGACCACTCCGACCTAGACAATTCCCACCTACCCCGAAGCGGACCACTCCGACCTACCACAACACGGACCCCTCTGGCCTACCCCGACCCGGACCACCCCGACCTACCCCGACTGGGACCTCCCCGACCTACCCCGACCAGGACCACCCCGATCTACCCCTACACGGACCACTACGACCTACCCCAACCCGGACCAACCCGACCTACCCCGACCGGGACCACCCCGACCTACCCCAACCCGGGCCTCCCCGACCTACCCCGACCAGGACCACTCCGAACTACCCCGACACGGACCACCCCGACCCGGATCTCCCCGACCTACCCCGAGCCGGACCACTCCGACCTACCCCAACCCGGACCACCCCGACCCGGATCTCCCCGACCTACCCCGAGCCGGACCACTCCGACCTACCCCAACCCGGACCACCCCGATCTACCCCGACACGGACCACTCCGACCTACCCCAACCCGGACCAACCCGACCTACCCCGACCCGGACCACCCCGACCCGGACCACCCCGACCCGGACCAACCCGACCTACCCCAACCCGGACCACCCCGATCTACCCCGACCCGGACCACTCCGACCTACCCGGACCACTCCGACCTACCCCGACTGGGACCTCCCCGACTTACCCCGACCGGGACCACCCCGACCTACCCCGACCCGGACCACCCCGACCCGGACCAACCCGACCTACCCCAACCCGGACCACCCCGATCTACCCCGACCCGGACCACTCCGACCTACCCGGACCACTCCGACCTACCCCGACTGGGACCTCCCCGACCTACCCCGACTGGGACCTCCCCGACCTACCCCGACCAGGACCACATCGATCTACCCCAACCCGGGCCTCCCCGACCTACCCCGACCAGGACCACTCCGAACTACCCCGACCCGGACCACCCCGACCCGGATCTCCCCGACCTACCCCGAGCCGGACCACTCCGACCTACCCCAACCCGGACCACCCCGACCCGGATCTCCCCGACCTACCCCGAGCCGGACCACCCCGATCTACCCCGACACGGACCACTCCGACCTACCCCAACCCGGACCAACCCGACCTACCCCGACCGGGACCACCCCGATCTACCCCGACACGGACCACTCCGACCTACCCCAACCCGGACCAACCCGACCTACCCCGACCCGGACCACCCCGACCCGGACCACCCCGACCCGGACCAACCCGACCTACCCCAACCCGGACCACCCCGATCTACCCCTACCCGGACCACTCCGACCTACCCGGACCACTCCGACCTACCCCGACTGGGACCTCCCCGACTTACCCCGACCGGGACCACCCCGACCTACCCCGACACGGACCCCTCCGGCCTACCCCGACCCGGACCACTCCGACCTACCCCGACTGGGACCTCCCCGACCTACCCCGAGCCGGACCACTCCGACCTACCCCAACCCGGACCACCCCGACCCGGATCTCCCCGACCTACCCCGAGCCGGACCACTCCGACCTACCCCAACCCGGACCACCCCGATCTACCCCGACACGGACCACTCCGACCTACCCCAACCCCGACCAACCCGACCTACCCCGACCCGGACCACCCCGACCCGGACCACCCCGACCCGGACCAACCCGACCTACCCCAACCCGGACCACCCCGATCTACCCCGACCCGGACCACCCCGACCTACCCGGACCACTCCGACCTACCCCGACTGGGACCTCCCCGACTTACCCCGACCGGGACCACCCCGACCTACCCCGACACGGACCCCTCCGGCCTACCCCGACCCGGACCACTCCGACCTACCCCGACTGGGACCTCCCCGACCTACCCCGACCGGGACTTACCCCGACCGGGACCACCCCGACCTACCCCGACACGGACCCCTCCGGCCTACCCCGACCCCGACCACTCCGACCTATGACTACACGGACCACTCCGACACACCCCGAACCGGACCACTCAGACCTACCCCAACCTGGATCTCTTCGACATACAACGACCCGGACCACTCCGAGACACCCGGACCCGGCCCACTCCGACCTACCCCGATCCGGACCACTACGACTTACACCGACCCGGACCACTCCGACCTACTCCGATACCGACCACAACGACCTACCCCAACCTCGAACACACCGACCAAGACCGACCCAACCCACCCAGACCAGGACCACTCCGACCTAGCCCCGACACGGACAACACCGACCTACCCCGACCCGGACCACCCCGACCTACCCCGACCCGGACCTCCCCGACCTACCTAGACCAGGACCACTCCGACCTACCCCGACACGGACCACTCCGACCTACCCCGATACGGACCACTCCGACCTACCCCGACACGGACCACTCCGACCTACCCCGAGCCGGAGCACTCCGACCTACCCCGACCCGGACCACCCCGACCCGGACCAACCCGACCTACCCCAACCCGGACCACCCCGATCTACCCCGACCCGGACCACTCCGACCTACCCGGACCACTCCGACCTACCCCGACTGGGACCTCCCCGACCTACCCCGACTGGGACCTCCCCGACCTACCCCGACCAGGACCACATCGATCTACCCCGACACGGACCCTTCCGGCCTACCCCGACCCAGGCCACTCCGATCTACCCCGACTGGGACCTCCCCGACCTACCCCGACCAGGACCACCCCGATCTACCCCGACACGGACCACTACGACCTACCCCAACCCGGACCAACCCGACCTACCCCGACCGGGACCACCCCGACCTACCCCAACCCGGGCCTCCCCGACCTACCCCGACCAGGACCACTCCGAACTACCCCGACACGGACCACCCCGACCCGGATCTCCCCGACCTACCCCGAGCCGGACCACTCCGACCTACCCCAACCCGGACCACCCCGACCCGGATCTCCCCGACCTACCCCGAGCCGGACCACCCCGATCTACCCCGACACGGACCACTCCGACCTACCCCAACCCGGACCACCCCGATCTACCCCGACACGGACCACTCCGACCTACCCAAACCCGGACCAACCCGACCTACCCCGACCCGGACCACCCCGACCCGGACCACCCCGACCCGGACCAACCCGACCTACCCCAACCCGGACCACCCCGATCTACCCCGACCCGGACCACTCCGACCTACCCGGACCACTCCGACCTACCCCGACTGGGACCTCCCCGACTTACCCCGACCGGGACCACCCCGACCTACCCCGACACGGACCCCTCCGGCCTACCCCGACCCGGACCACTCCGACCTACCCCGACTGGGACCTCCCCGACCTACCCCGAGCCGGACCACTCCGACCTACCCCAACCCGGACCACCCCGACCCGGATCTCCCCGACCTACCCCGAGCCGGACCACTCCGACCTACCCCAACCCGGACCACCCCGATCTACCCCGACACGGACCACTCCGACCTACCCCAACCCCGACCAACCCGACCTACCCCGACCCGGACCACCCCGACCCGGACCACCCCGACCCGGACCAACCCGACCTACCCCAACCCGGACCACCCCGATCTACCCCGACCCGGACCACTCCGACCTACCCGGACCACTCCGACCTACCCCGACTGGGACCTCCCCGACTTACCCCGACCGGGACCACCCCGACCTACCCCGACACGGACCCCTCCGGCCTACCCCGACCCGGACCACTCCGACCTACCCCGACTGGGACCTCCCCGACCTACCCCGAGCCGGACCACTCCGACCTACCCCAACCCGGACCACCCCGACCCGGATCTCCCCGACCTACCCCGAGCCGGACCACTCCGACCTACCCCAACCCGGACCACCCCGATCTACCCCGACACGGACCACTCCGACCTACCCCAACCCGGACCAACCCGACCTACCCCGACCCGGACCACCCCGACCCGGACCACCCCGACCCGGACCAACCCGACCTACCCCAACCCGGACCACCCCGATCTACCCCGACCCGGACCACTCCGACCTACCCGGACCACTCCGACCTACCCCGACTGGGACCTCCCCGACTTACCCCGACCGGGACCACCCCGACCTACCCCGACACGGACCCCTCCGGCCTACCCCGACCCGGACCACTCCGACCTACCCCGACTGGGACCTCCCCGACCTACCCCGACCGGGACTTACCCCGACCGGGACCACCCCGACCTACCCCGACACGGACCCCTCCGGCCTACCCCGACCCCGACCACTCCGACCTATGACTACACGGACCACTCCGACACACCCCGAACCGGACCACTCAGACCTACCCCAACCTGGATCTCTTCGACATACAACGACCCGGACCACTCCGAGACACCCGGACCCGGACCACTCCGACCTACCCCGATCCGGACCACTACGACTTACACCGACCCGGACCACTCCGACCTACTCCGATACCGACCACAACGACCTACCCCAACCTCGAACACACCGACCAAGACCGACCCAACCCACCCAGACCAGGACCACTCCGACCTAGCCCCGACACGGACAACACCGACCTACCCCGACCCGGACCACCCCGACCTACCCCGACCCGGACCTCCCCGACCTACCTAGACCAGGACCACTCCGACCTACCCCGACACGGACCAACCCGACCTACCCCGACCGGGACCACCCCGACCTACCCCAACCCGGGACTCCCCGACCTACCCCGACCAGGACCACTCCGAACTACCCCGACACGGACCACCCCGACCCGGATCTCCCCGACCTACCCCGAGCCGGACCACTCCGACCTACCCCAACCCGGACCACCCCGACCCGGATCTCTCCGACCTACCCCGAGCCGGACCACTCCGACCTACCCCAACCCGGACCAACCCGACCTACCCCGACCCGGACCACCCCGACCCGGACCACCCCGACCCGGACCAACCCGACCTACCCCAACCCGGACCACCCCGATCTACCCCGACCCGGACCACTCCGACCTACCCGGACCACTCCGACCTACCCCGACTGGGACCTCCCCGACTTACCCCGACCGGGACCACCCCGACCTACCCCGACCCGGACCACCCCGACCCGGACCAACCCGACCTACCCCAACCCGGACCACCCCGATCTACCCCGACCCGGACCACTCCGACCTACCCGGACCACTCCGACCTACCCCGACTGGGACCTCCCCGACCTACCCCGACTGGGACCTCCCCGACCTACCCCGACCAGGACCACATCGATCTACCCCGACACGGACCCTTCCGGCCTACCCCGACCCAGGCCACTCCGATCTACCCCGACTGGGACCTCCCCGACCTACCCCGACCAGGACCACCCCGATCTACCCCGACACGGACCACTACGACCTACCCCGACTGGGACCTCCCCGACCTACCCCGACCAGGACCACCCCGATCTACCCCGACCCAGGCCACTCCGATCTACCCCGACTGGGACCTCCCCGACCTACCCCGACCAGGACCACCCCGATCTACCCCGACACGGACCACTACGACCTACCCCAACCCGGACCAACCCGACCTACCCCGACCGGGACCACCCCGACCTACCCCAACCCGGGCCTCCCCGACCTACCCCGACCAGGACCACTCCGAACTACCCCGACACGGACCACCCCGACCCGGATCTCCCCGACCTACCCCGAGCCGGACCACTCCGACCTACCCCAACCCGGACCACCCCGACCCGGATCTCCCCGACCTACCCCGAGCCGGACCACCCCGATCTACCCCGACACGGACCACTCCGACCTACCCCAACCCGGACCACCCCGATCTACCCCGACACGGACCACTCCGACCTACCCCAACCCGGACCAACCCGACCTACCCCGACCCGGACCACCCCGACCCGGACCACCCCGACCCGGACCAACCCGACCTACCCCAACCCGGACCACCCCGATCTACCCCGACCCGGACCACTCCGACCTACCCGGACCACTCCGACCTACCCCGACTGGGACCTCCCCGACTTACCCCGACCGGGACCACCCCGACCTACCCCGACACGGACCCCTCCGGCCTACCCCGACCCGGACCACTCCGACCTACCCCGACTGGGACCTCCCCGACCTACCCCGAGCCGGACCACTCCGACCTACCCCAACCCGGACCACCCCGACCCGGATCTCCCCGACCTACCCCGAGCCGGACCACTCCGACCTACCCCAACCCGGACCACCCCGATCTACCCCGACACGGACCACTCCGACCTACCCCAACCCGGACCAACCCGACCTACCCCGACCCGGACCACCCCGACCCGGACCACCCCGACCCGGACCAACCCGACCTACCCCAACCCGGACCACCCCGATCTACCCCGACCCGGACCACTCCGACCTACCCGGACCACTCCGACCTACCCCGACTGGGACCTCCCCGACTTACCCCGACCGGGACCACCCCAACCTACCCCGACACGGACCCCTCCGGCCTACCCCGACCCGGACCACTCCGACCTACCCCGACTGGGACCTCCCCGACCTACCCCGACCGGGACTTACCCCGACCGGGACCACCCCGACCTACCCCGACACGGACCCCTCCGGCCTACCCCGACCCCGACCACTCCGACCTATGACTACACGGACCACTCCGACACACCCCGAACCGGACCACTCAGACCTACCCCAACCTGGATCTCTTCGACATACAACGACCCGGACCACTCCGAGACACCCGGACCCGGACCACTCCGACCTACCCCGATCCGGACCACTACGACTTACACCGACCCGGACCACTCCGACCTACTCCGATACCGACCACAACGACCTACCCCAACCTCGAACACACCGACCAAGACCGACCCAACCCACCCAGACCAGGACCACTCCGACCTAGCCCCGACACGGACAACACCGACCTACCCCGACCCGGACCACCCCGACCTACCCCGACCCGGACCTCCCCGACCTACCTAGACCAGGACCACTCCGACCTACCCCGACACGGACCACTCCGACCTACCCCGACACGGACCACTCCGACCTACCCCGACACGGACCACTCCGACCTACCCCGAGCCGGAGCACTCCGACCTACCCCGACCCGGACCACCCCGAACTACCCCGACCCGGGCCACTCCGACCTACGCCGACTGGGACCTTCCCGACTTACCCCGACCAGGACCACTCCGACCTACCACAACACGGACAACACCGACCTACCCCGACCCGGACCACCCCGACCTACCCCGACCCGGACCTCCCCGACCTACCTAGACCAGGACCACTCCGACCTACCCCGACACGGACCACTCCGACCTACCCCGACACGGACCACTCCGACCTACCCCGACACGGACCACTCCGACCTACCCCGAGCCGGAGCACTCCGACCTACCCCGACCCGGACCACCCCGAACTACCCCGACCCGGGCCACTCCGACCTACGCCGACTGGGACCTTCCCGACTTACCCCGACCAGGACCACTCCGACCTACCACAACACGGACCAACCCGACCTACCCCGACCCGGACCACCCCGACCCGGACCACCCCGACCCGGACCAACCCGACCTACCCCAACCCGG
This sequence comes from Arenicola marina, assembly GCA_964019135.1. Taxonomy (NCBI): domain Eukaryota; kingdom Metazoa; phylum Annelida; class Polychaeta; family Arenicolidae; genus Arenicola; species Arenicola marina. The sequence continues at coordinate 52,552,358 of OZ025250.1, read as the reverse complement.
ACCACCCCGATCTACCCCGACCCGGACCACTCCGACCTACCCGGACCACTCCGACCTACCCCGACTGGGACCTCCCCGACTTACCCCGACCGGGACCACCCCGACCTACCCCGACACGGACCCCTCCGGCCTACCCAGACCCGGACCACTCCGACCTACCCCGACTGGGACCTCCCCGACCTACCCCGAGCCGGACCACTCCGACCTACCCCAACCCGGACCACCCCGACCCGGATCTCCCCGACCTACCCCGAGCCGGACCACTCCGACCTACCCCAACCCGGACCACCCCGATCTACCCCGACACGGACCACTCCGACCTACCCCAACCCGGACCAACCCGACCTACCCCGACCCGGACCACCCCGACCCGGACCACCCCGACCCGGACCAACCCGACCTACCCCAACCCGGACCACCCCGATCTACCCCGACCCGGACCACTCCGACCTACCCGGACCACTCCGACCTACCCCGACTGGGACCTCCCCGACTTACCCCGACCGGGACCACCCCGACCTACCCCGACACGGACCCCTCCGGCCTACCCCGACCCGGACCACTCCGACCTACCCCGACTGGGACCTCCCCGACCTACCCCGACCGGGACTTACCCCGACCGGGACCACCCCGACCTACCCCGACACGGACCCCTCCGGCCTACCCCGACCCCGACCACTTCGACCTATGACTACACGGACCACTCCGACACACCCCGAACCGGACCACTCAGACCTACCCCGACCTGGATCTCTTCGACATACAACGACCCGGACCACTCCGAGACACCCGGACCCGGACCACTCCGACCTACCCCGATCCGGACCACTACGACTTACACCGACCCGGACCACTCCGACCTACTCCGATACCGACCACAACGACCTACCCCAACCTCGAACACACCGACCAAGACCGACCCAACCCACCCAGACCAGGACCACTCCGACCTAGCCCCGACACGGACAACACCGACCTACCCCGACCCGGACCACCCCGACCTACCCCGACCCGGACCTCCCCGACCTACCTAGACCAGGACCACTCCGACCTACCCCGACACGGACCACTCCGACCTACCCCGACACGGACCACTCCGACCTACCCCGACACGGACCACTCCGACCTACCCCGAGCCGGAGCACTCCGACCTACCCCGACCCGGACCACCCCGAACTACCCCGACCCGGGCCACTCCGACCTACGCCGACTGGGACCTTCCCGACTTACCCCGACCAGGACCACTCCGACCTACCACAACACGGACAACACCGACCTACCCCGACCCGGACCTCCCCGACCCACCTAGACCAGGACCACTCCGACCTACCCCGACACGGACCACTCCGACCTACCCCGACACGGACCACTTCGATCTACCCCGACACGGCCCACTCCGACATACCCCGAACCGAAGACCACTCCGACCTACCCCAACCAGGACCTCTTCGACATACCCCGACCCCGACCCGGACCACTACGACTTACCACGAACCGGACCACTCCGACCTACCCCGACCCGGACCACCCCGACCCGGACCTCCTCGACCCGGACCTCCCCGACCTACCCCGACCCGGACCACTCTGACCTACCCCGAGCCGGCCCACTCCGGCCTACCCCGACCCGGACCACTCCGACCTACCCCGAACCGGACCACTCCAACCTACCCCGACAAGGACCACTCCGACCTACCCCGACACGGACCACTCCGACCTACATCGACAAGGACCACTCCGACCTACCCCGACACGGACATCTCCAACCTACCCCGACAAGGACTACTCCGACCTACCCCGAACCGGCCCACTCCGACCTACCTAGACCAGGACCACTCCGACCCACCTCGACACGGACCACTCCGACCTAACCCGACACGGACCACTCCAACCTACCCCGACCCGGACCACTCAGACCTACCCCGAACCGGACCACTCCGACCTACCTAGACCAGGACCACTCCGACCTATCTCGTCCCGGACCATTCCGACCTACCCCGACCCGGACCACTCCAACCTAGCCCATACCCGGACCACTCCGACCTACCTCGACACGGACCACTTCGACCTACCCCGACCCGGACCACTCCGACCTACCCCGTCCCGGACCACTCCGACCTACCTAGACCCGGACCATTCCGACCTACCCCGACCCGGACCACTCCAACCTACCCCGACCCGGACCACTGCGACCTACCCCGACCCGGACCACTCCGACCTACCCTAACCGGTACCACTCTGAACTACCCCAACCTGTACCACTCCGACCTACCCCAACCACTACCACTCCGACCTACCCCAAACACTACCACTCCGACCTAGCCCCGTCCAGTACCACTCCGACGTACCCCAATCGGTACCACTCCAACCTACCACAACTGCTACCACTATCGACCTACCCCAACCGGTACCTCCCTGACCTACCCAAAGCGGTATCACTCCAGACCTACTCCAACTGGTACCACTCTGGTCTACCCCAACCGTTACGACTCCGACCTACCCCGACCCGGACCACTCCGACATACCCCAACCGGTACCACACCGACCTACACCAACCGGTACCACTCCAAACTACTCCGACCGGTATCACACCAACCTACCCCAACCGGTACCACTCCGACCTGCCCCAACCGGTACCACTCCGTCCTAGCCCAACCGGCACTACTCTCGCCCTACCCCAACCGCCACCACTCCGACCTAACCCAACCTGTACCACACCGACCTACCCCAACCAGTACCACTCTGACCTGCCTCGACGCAAACCACTCCGACCTACCCCAACCGGTACCACTCCGACCTACCTCAATCAGTACCACTCCGACCTATCCCAACCGGTACCACTCCGACCTACCTCAATCAGTACCACTCCGACCTATCCCAACCTGTACCACACCGACCTACCCCAACCAGTACCACTCTGACCTGCCTCGACGCAAACCACTCCGACCTACCCCAACCGGTACCACTCCGACCTACCTCAATCAGTACCACTCCGACCTATCCCAACCGGTACCACTCCGACCTACCTCAATCAGTACCACTCCGACCTATCCCAACCGGTACCACTCCGACCTACCTCAATCAGTACCACTCCGACCTATCCCAACCGGTACCACTCCGAATTGCCTCGACCGAAACCACGCCGACCCAAACAAGTCATTTCTTTTCCTTTTTAACCGACCGACCGACTTATTGTGCTGATCTCATAGTCATGACGAACGTGTCATTTTACCGGGATGTTATCCTCTCTCGTCTAATGAAACATGATGCAGAAACGACTATATATGTCTATATTTAAAACAACATCACACCTTCTAAGCTTGAATGGCCGTAATGGGCTTCAGGGTATTATACTTACTTGTTTAATTCATATTGGATAACCCCGATGTCAGGTCTGCTCTCAGGGTCAAAGTGACAGCACCGGTTGTATATGACACCCAGGCCAGTCTCATCCGCTAGGTGCTTGTATCTGTTCGATCCTCTGGGCAACTGTCTGGCAGCGATCCTCGCCTTCAGCACCTCATCTTGATTACCTTGGCTTGGCAGGTCCATGTCCCATGGCAACATGATATCAGGGGATAGCAGGCAGAATATGATCATTCCACAGCTCCAAACATCGATCCGTTTCAAAGCTGTGATGCCTGCCACTTTCAAGGAGTCCATGATTTGTTCCGGTGAGAAAAAGCGTCTTGTTCCTCGTTGAACACGGTCAGTGTTCTCCTGTGGCTCAGATTCAGTTTGTAGGTTAGTGGCTCTACCTTCACCGAAGTCGGTCAGCTTAAAGGTAAACAAATGCCCCGTATTTGTTACCAGAATGTTAGCCGGCTTCATATCCCTATGGCATATGTCTCCATGATGAAGGAACGCCAGCCCTGTAACAACGTCAACGGCTGCTTTATGAAGCACCTGCCGCTTCACACCAATTTCTTCGACGAGATTGGCTCGTTCCAAAACGTCAAGTAATTGTGCCAGGGTGCTGCCTTTGCAATGGCCGTGGATATTAAGTTGCTCCAAATTAAACTCCATGTATTCCATAATAGGACTGAAGCTTCTCGGCTCTATGTACAATGCCAGCATATTTACAATATTTGGGTGCTTCAGCGTACTGAGTAATTTAGTCTCCTTTGCGAACAGCTTGACTTGAGCGACGTTATACTTGGAGGCCAGCATCCTTTTAATGACCACTCGGGAATCATCTGAATATAATTGACGTACATATATGTTTACAGATAACGCTGCATGCTAATATCTAATCCAGATATATTGTCAAACAGATCATATTGCGAATGTGTTACCTTGCCCCCCGCCCCCCCCCACCCAGCTTTTCTTGTCGAAACTCAAACCCATGGCGTCAATTTGATCTAAAGTGATTTAAAACCGATGACGGTTGGCGAATGATGAATAACATCTTATCCGATAAAAACAGGCTGATTGACTTCGTATATAAACTGAGTAGATTAACAAATTTAGGAGCCTTTCCTCCGTTAGCGTTGCCATAGTAGCAGTAATATCGGCGTACTTAATTAAATGATTCACGTGTTTAACCAAGTCCATATACGTGTACTTGCAACTGCTGTAGTAATGATTGCTACTCGTGTTTTATTGCAACATCTCGACTGTAACCGTCCGATAATTCATTTTCAACTGCTTGTCGACCAAATGTTTGGCGACCGTAATGTAATGAATTGACTCTACACTGTATGTATGACCTCAGATTTTCATAGGTTATGTTTGTGCTTCAAGCTTAATGGCTATTGAACTACATTGCATATCGATATAATGGCGGGGGGTGTTAATACCGGATTCGCGGAGAGTTTTTGGTCGAATGTGAACATCTAGGTCAAAATATTAATAGCAGGAAGGGTGGATTCGAAGAATGGACGTTCCACTCTATTGACTGACACTCCATGACTAAAACTAAAGGAGGCATTTGACGCCGGGCACATAACGAGATGAACGTCATGGCGGACCCGAATTCACCTTCTAAGGCTCGTGAGATTTCAGTGCCTTGGTACGTCTTACCTGACTTAAGAGTGCCCATAATGACTTGTCCATAGCCGCCTTTGGCAATCTCACGCTCTTCCGCGATGTCTCTGCGTCCCAGGACAGCAATGCCAGCGCGCTCCATGTTCTGTTGCAAGTCTGTCCTTATCGATTCTAACTTCTCCATCACGGTAGGTTTTATCTGACGAATACGTCTACACCTCTTGCGTGCCTAATATCAAAATATGAAATGATTGATCCCGCATAAGGTTGCATATCATGAGAGTTCCTATAGCGGATACATAGGGAATGGAAGTGCTAAGAGATGACAAACAAAGAATGCGAGGGCCATGATAAGGAAAGGATAGAATACCAATATCCTCCAGATGTAAGGGGACGGGAGTACCGAAAGAGGATAAGAAGCGGACGGGAGTGCCAGAAGGGCATAAGAAGAGAATGGCGGTGTCACGAGAGGATAGGGATGCAATGAGAATGTCTGGGGAGTGTAAGAACGGAATGAGAGTGCCTGGAAAGGATAACATTGGAATAGAAGAGCCATTTGAGACCAATGAGGGTGTGTTAGGAGAGGTCACCGGGAGTGCCAAGAGAGGACAATCAGGGAATAGGTGTGCATGAAGAAGATACAAAGGGAATGGGAGAATCGGGAGAGGATAACGCGGGAATGAGAGTGCCAGGAGAATATACGGAGGGACTATACGGAGGGACCAGTACAGGTTAAGGAGGGAATGGGAGTCATATGAAAGGCTACGGTGTGAATGAGAGTTCCAGCACAGGATATGCGGGGAATAAGAGCGCCAGTAGAGAATAAGGAGGGAGTGGGAATGCCAGGAGAGGACAAGGAGGGAATGAGAAGGCCAGGAGAGCAAAAGGAGGGAATGAGAAGGCCAGGAGAGGACAAGGGGGGAATGAGACGGCCAGGAGAGGACAAGGAGGGAATAAGAAGGCCAGGAGAGGACAAGGAGGGAAAGAGACGGCCAGGAGAGGACAAGGAGGGAATAAGAAGGCCAGGAGAGGACAAGGAGGGAAAGAGAGAGCAAGGAGAGGACAAAGAGGGAATGAGAAGGCCAGGAGAGGACAAAGAGAGAATGACAAGGCCAGGAGAGGACAAGGAGGGAGAGAGAGAGCAAGGAGACGACAAGGAGGGAATGAGAAGGCCAGGAGAGGACAAGAAGGGAATGAGAGGGTCAGGAGAGGACAAGGAGGGAAAGAGAGAGCAAGGAGAGGACAAGGAGGGAATGAGAAGGCCAGGAGACGACAAGAAGGGAATGAGAGGGTCAGGAGAGGACAAGGAGGGAAAGAGAGAGCAAGGACAGGACAAGGAGGGAATGAGAGGGCCAGGAGAGGACAAGAAGGGAATGAGAAGGCCAGGAGGGGACAAGGAGGGAATGAGAAGGCCAGGAGAGGAGGATGAGGGAATGAGAGGGCCAAGAGAGGACAAGGAGGGAATGAGAAGGCAAGGTGAGGTCAATGAGGGAATGAGAGGGTCAGGCGAGGACAAGGAGGGAATGAGAAGGCCAGGAGAAGACAAGGATGAAATGAGTGGTCCGGGAGAGGACAAGGAGGGAATGAGAGGGCCAGGAGGGGACAAGGAGGGATTGAGAAGGCCATGAAGACAAGAAGGGAATGAGAGGGTCAGGAGAGTACATGGAGAGAAAGAGAAGGCCAGGAGAGGACAAGGAGGGAATGAGAAGGCCAGGAGAGGAGGATAAGGGAATGAGCGGGCCAAGAGAGGACAAAGAGGGAATAGGTAGGCAAGGTGAGGACAATGAGGGAATGAGAGAGTCAGGAGAGGACAAGGAGGGAATGAGAAGGCCAGGAGAGGACAAGGAGGGAATGAGTGGTCCAGGAGAGGACAAGGAGGGAATGAGAAGGCCAGGAGAGGACAAGGAGGGGATGAGAAGGCGAGGAGAGGACAAGGAGGGAATGAGAGGGCCAGGAGAGGACAAGGAGGAAATGAGAAGGCAAGGTGAGGACAAGGAGGGAATGAGATGGCCAGGAGAGGACAAGGAAGGAATGAGAAGGCCAGGAGAGGACAAGGAGGGAATGAGAGGGCCAGGAGAGGACAAGGAGGGAATGAGAAGGCCAAGAGAGGACAAGGAGGGAGTGAAAAGGCCAAGAGAGGACAAGGAGGGAATGAGAAGGTCAGGAGATGATACAGAGGGAAAGACAGGGTCAGGAGAGGACAAAGAGGGAATGAGAAGGCCAGTGGAGAACAAGGAGGGAATGATAAGGCCAGGAGAGGACAAGAAAGGAATGAGAGGGCCAGGAGAGAATGGGAAGGCCAGGAGACGACGTGTCAGGAGAGGATAAACAGAGAATTAGAGTGTCAGGAGAGGATAAACAGAGAATTAGAGTGCCAGGAGAGGATAAACAGAGAATTAGAGTGCCAGGAGAGGATAAAGAGAGAATTAGAGTGTCAGGAGAGGATAAAGAGAGAATTAGAGTGCCAGGAGAGGATAAACAGAGAATTAGAGTGTCAGGAGAGGATAAACAGAGAATTAGAGTGCCAGGAGAGGATAAACGGAGAATTTGAGTGTCAGGAGAGGATAAACAGAATTATAGTGTCAGAAGAGGAAAAACAGAGAATTAGAGTGCCAGGAGAGGATAAACAGAGAATTTTAGTGTCAGGAGAGGATAAACAGAGAATTTTAGTGTCAGGAGAGGATAAACAGAGAATTAGAGTGCCAGGAGAGGATACAGAGGGAATGAGTGTGCCAGGAGAGGATAAACAGAGAATTAGAGTGCCAGGTTGGGATAAACAGCGAATTAGCGTGCCAGGAGAGGATAAACAGAGAATTTTAGTGTCAGGAGAGGATAAACAGAGAATTTTAGTGTCAGGAGAGGATAATCAGAGAATTAGAGTGCCAGGAGAGGATACAGAGGGAATGAGTGTGCCAGGAGAGGATAAACAGAGAATTAGAGTGCCAGGTTGGGATAAACAGCGAATTAGCGTGCCAGGAGAGGATAAACAGAGAATTAGAGTGCCATGAGAAGATAAACACGGAATTAGAGTGCCAAGAGAGGATACTAAGGGAATTAGAGTGCCAGAAGAGGATAAACAGGGAATTAGAGTGCCAGGAGAGGATACACAGGGAATGAGTGTGACAGGAGAGGATAAACAGGGAATTAGAGTGCCAGGAGAGGATACTGAGGGAATAAGTGCACCAGGAGAGGATAAACAGAGAATTGGAGTGCCAGGAGAGGATAAACAGGGAATTCGAGTGCCGGGAGAGGATAAACAGGGAATTAGAGTGTGTCTGGAGAGGATACAGAGGGAATTAGAGTGCCACGAGAGGATAAACCGAGAATAAGAGTGCCAGGAGAGGATAACAGGGAATTAGAATGCCACGAGAGGATAAACCGAGAATAAGAGTGCCAGGAGAGGATAACAGGGAGTTAGAATGCCAGGAGAGGAAACAGAGGGAATAAGAGTGCGAGGAGAGGAAACAGAGGGAATAAGTGTGCAAGGAGAGGATAAACAGGGAATTAGAGTGCCAGGAGAGGATAAACAGGGAATTAGAGTGCCAGGAGAGGATAAACAGGGAATTAAGTGTCAGGAGAGAAGAAAAGAGTAAATGCAACTATCAGGAGTAGGTAAGAAGGGAAGGCGGGTGCAAGGAGAGGTTAGGGAGGGAATGGTTGTACCAGGTTAAGCAGGGAATATGAGTACTAGGAGAGGACAAGCAGGGAATAAAAGTGACAGGGTGGGGTGATGAAAGAATGCGAATGCCAGCAGAGGTTAAACGGGGAATGTCAGTACCAGGTGAAGGCAATGAGGGCATACGAGGGCGAGAAGGGAATGTTTCAGGAGAGGGTAAGCAGGGCAGCAGTCCTGCTTCTGAACGGAGAGACAACACGTCTTGCGTGTCAGGTATGGGAACGGCTTAGTTATTACAGTTGAGACAGGTTAACAACGATCACTGTCACACTGAGGGTAACAATTAATATAATAATTTGAAACGTTATTTAAACCAATTTAATAATATTCATAACGAATTGGCCTCACAAGGCCTACACTTCTGGTACGATAGCCACCTAGATCATTAACTGTGGGGTCAGTAGGCCCTGTTGATCGGCTACCCTTGTCAGCTGATGGGGGTTGGCTTCGGACCGCTCCAGACGTTTTACCCTGCGGATCCGCGGATGCCCAGATTCTGGATGACCAACAGGCAGGTCTACCGTGTCCGAGAAGCGAAGTTTTTTCGGTGGGGCCGGGATGTCCTTGATGTGTCGCCGATTCCTTCTTAGACAGCTACCCTATTCAGTCGAGACGATATACGATCGGGGCTAGTCACACTTCTGCTGGATGGAAGCGGGTACCCACTGCTGGGATCTGGGATTCTGGATAGTGACCGCCTGACCTGGAATGAGAGGTGATCAATCGTGAGCAGGATAGTTATGATAATTTCGCTGCTGCTCTTGCCTTTGCTCAAGCCTTATTTGGATATGTCCATGTTGTAGTGAGTGTTCCTGACTTCCATGGGTAGATTCCCCTGTGTCCTTCTGTTGAACAAAATTTCAGCGAGATTGACACAGTCAATCGGAGTGGTTCTCAAGCAGAGGAGAGCTAACTCTGGATCCAGATTGCTACTCCCGGCACGGACCAAAGCATATTTTACCGATTTGATTGTGCGTTCAATCCGCTTGATTGAGCATAATAAGGCGATGATGTTATATGGTCGAACTCCCAGGGTTTAGTAAAAACTCACGGTCATAGCGGCGATCAAAGTGACGACCACTGACACTGGCGATTTGTTCAATAATGATATGTTCCGCAAACAAACAATGGAGGTTATAGGATAAGGATAAGTATAGTAAAAGGAGGGATTGGCAGTCCCAGGAGAGGATAAGAACCTCCCACCAAGCAATAGGACAGGCGCTACCTCACATTAAACGATAGGCACCATGTCCCGAAGGGAGTACACTAAAACAGACCGGGGAAAGGCACCCCAAGGGGCTACCACGCACGCAAAGATATGCAGGGCTACAGCATACAGATAGATACAGGGACTACAGCGCACTAAACTATATGTCAGTACAATGCATCACAAGAGTCAGACGCAACCTCGAGGGGCCATCTCACAGTAAACAATAGCGCAGGGGCTACCTCACTGTAAACAATAGCGCAGGGGCTACCTCACTGTAAACAATAGCGCAGGGGCTACCTCACAGTAAACAATAGCGCAGGGGCTAATTCACAGTAAACAATAGCGCAGGGGCTACCTCACAGCAAACAATAGCGCAGGGGATACCTCACAGTAAGTAATAAGGTATGGGCTACCTCACAGTAAACAATAGAGCAGGGGCTACCTTACAGTAAATAATAGCGCAGGGGCTACCTCACAGCAAACAATAGCGCAGGGGCTAATTCACAGTAAACAATAGCGCAGGGGCTACCTCAAGGTAAACAATAGGACACGGGCTACCTCACAGTAAACAATAGCGCAGGGGCTACCTCACAGTAAACAATAGGGCAGGGGCTACCTCACAGTAAACAATAGGACACGGGCTACCTCACAGTAAACAATAGCGCAGGGGCTACCTCACAGTAAACAATAGCGCAGGAGCTACCTCACAGTAAACAATAGGGCAGGGGCTACCCCATAGTAAACAATAGCGCAGGGGCTACCTCACAGTAAACAATAGCGCAGGGGCTACCTTGCAGTAAGCAATAGCGCAGGGGCTACCTCACAGTAAACAATAGCGCAGGGGCTACCTCACAGTAAACAATAAGGCAGGGGCTATCTCACAGTAAATAATAAGACACGGGCTACCTCACAGTAAACAATACCGCAGGGGCTACCTCATAGTAAACAATAGCGCAGGGGCTACCTCACAGTAAACAATAGCACAGGGGCTACCTCACAGTAAACAATAGCGCAGGGGCTACCTTACAGTAAACAATAGCGCAGGGGCTACCTCACAGCAAACAATAGCGCTGGGGCTACCTCACAGTAAACAATAGCGCAGGGGCTACCTCACAGTAAACAATAGGGCAGGGGCTACCTCACAGTAAACAATAGGACACGGGCTACCTCACAGTAAACAATAGCGCAGGGGCTACCTCACAGTAAACAATAGCGCAGGGGCTACCTTACAGTAAACAATAGCGCAAGGGCTACCTCACAGTAAACAATAGCGCAGGGGCTACCTCACAGTAAACAATAGCGCAGGGGCTATCTCACAGTAAACAATAAGGTAGGGGCTACCTCACAGTAAACAGTAGCGCAGGGGCTACCTCAAGTAAACAGTAGCGCAGGGGCTACCTCACAGTAGACAATAGCGCAGGGGCTACCTTACAGTAAACAATAGCGCAGGGGCTACCTCACAGTAAATAATAGCGCAGGGGCTACCTCACAATAAGCAATATGCACCATGCCCCCGAAGGGTTACCTCACAGTAAAGAATATACAGGAAACGTGGATCCGCAACTTTCGATTATGAAATTAAAGTGGATCTACCAGCCTGAGGGTTGAGTTGCGGAGCACGATCGACCGCCTCAGCGGGATCAGTCCTGCACCATAATATTAAATTCTAGGCAACGATTTTTCTGAAATACGTGCGGATAACCCTTACACTACATTCCCACTGGTACCAGCCACCCGCCCGCGACGTAGGGCTGACAAAATAACCACAATTACAATTAACAGAGTAAAAATTATATCCCGGCCAGAGATAACAGCCAGTTGACGATCGCAGTGGGGCTTCAAAAGCTTCTTCCCATTAATGTTTGCCCCATGCAGCTCTTGGGCCATGGGCGCATTATGTTTTAATGTTCCGGTCACGTGACATGGTCAGGGTGAAAAATCATGAGGTTGACAACTTTTGCAATTTCTCTGTTCCATTTTTCTTTGATATACCACCCCAGACGCCTAGCGTTGTAAGTATTATTTCTCTATGTTTGTCAAAGTTATAGACAATGTTTTGATGATATATTAAGTTTTGTACCTGTAATAACTATACTTATTTGTCATCTTTTCTTACTCTTATGTACGTATCTCCGCTTCTGTTTTGGTATGTACAGGCTGCCCCTCCTGTGACAGGTATATATATATATATATATATATATATATATGGCGTAGTGGCTAGCACAAAAAACCGCCAAAACTAAGCCCAGGCGATATTTATATACAAATGTGCAGAAAACTAGATTTTTTCATACTATAAATTCAAAAAAACTGATAAAAGTCGCCGTTTCGGCTGTGACGTGGTAAGTGTGTCTATCCCGGGACCCCACAGAATGTGGCACTGCTACTTATACCAAACCATCGCGAAGCACACAAACTGATGACGTTTACCATTACCACTAAAATGAAAACTTGCGGTAAATTGATATTTCGGGCAAGACTAAGAGACACTATTTGGCAGTCTGGCATGGGTGGAGTATAGACAATAGAAATCTTGAATGATTCAAGGAGTGATTCATATTTGTATTTTGACCTCTTTAGTTTTGGCGGGAAACAGCTCGATATGCAACTTTAAAGCGTGCTTCGTGCTATAATAAAGCCACAATGATCAACCGTTTCGCATGAGTGCCAACTGAAGTTAATTTTGATTAGTTATCGAACGCGTATGATACGTGAGTCGAGCTAAGGTATAATCTACAATAGACATCGTGGACACCTTATAGAGCTATATAGCCTGAAGACTATATTTCCCGAGGGTGGGTAATACACCTTCTGAATCGCGAATCCTCAACAATGAAGGGCTGACATCTCTCAGAAAATTGCGGAAATCGGAAAATTCCTCCTTTTCCATCCCGACACTATTGCTGGCCCGTGAATGCTGCACTGTTATCTAGGGTAAGTCTTTCCGCCACATCTGAACAAATTTTGCCCATTGTTTTTTCCAACTGGTGTATGTTATATGAAACCTATAAATACCTTGATCAGTCTTGTCATTGTTGCAAAATCTTACTGCGCAACTGATTACCCTGCATAGATTAGACCAGATACAATAACTTAAATCACGCATTGGCCTACATTCGCATGCAAATACTCTGCACTGGACAAGTTTTGACGAATCCTATTTGTGATGACACAACTCAGTCGATCCGTTTTTGGCAAAGTGGGAAAATAGCCCAGTCAAGGCGATTCATAGAAATGGCCTGACGTCACAATTTTGGTGCGCATGCGTAGTAGGTGAAAATACGGAGCCTCGTTATCGCGCAGGTGAAAACATTGCCACCTGGTTATAAATCTGCATGCAAATCTCGTGTTTGGTGTCTTTTGTACTAGTTTTGTTAGGTGGGTTTGCGTCTGTTTTTCTTACGTTGTGCTATGTCCTAGAACCCTACCTGGTGTGGTTAGTGCCAGATACCCAGAAAATTAAAAGTAGCTGACCTAAACCCCAACGAAGCAGCAGAGAAGTGGGTGACCGTCTTCTCGGGATGAAGCCTGTTGTTATGAGTAGACCCATGCAAAAACTTAATGCAGAAACAAATTTATGTAGGTCAGAATGCATATTGAAACATTATAATTTCCATTACTCCAGTGGATATCCCCATCCCTCATTTGTTGCTGCCAAGTTCTTACATCCTACTTACTGACACATAATTGGAAACGTACCTAATTAATTGGTCCTAATTAATAAGGACTAATAAATGCCTACTCTGAATTTGGGGGAAAGACACTTTCTCTTGCCCTCAATTTGTAGATAAAAAATATTCTTGTGGAACTTGACAGAAAATTCTCTCCTTAACAAAATGGGGGGTGGAACAGGGTGGCTCGGTTCTCTGATCTCTTTTTTTGGGGTTGGCATGTTCCCTGATCTCGGATTTTTTGGTTGGCATATTCTCTGATCTTAGGCAGTATCTTTGATCTCAGATGTTTCTCTGATATTTGATTTTTCGCGAGGTCTGATCTGCGATCTCTGATGTTTTTAGGCCCATGTTCTATGATCTTAGATTATTTTCCACTCTCTCCCCCCCCCCCACCCCCCCCCCCACCCCCAAAAGATAACCTTGCATTGAACTTGACAGTATTGCTTGAATTTTAATTTGTCCTTACATTTATTGAAGATATGGCCTTGAACTTGATGGAAAAAAATACTTCCCCTCAATCTTATAACCTAGTGGTGAAAAAAAATTCATATTTATTTATTTTTTGGTGGGGGGGGGGGGTAGGGGCTTTTATTTGCGTCATGGTAATGGACTGATGTCACAATTTTTGTGCGCATGCAGACTAAGCGCACTGAGCCTCGTTATCGCGCCCTTGGAAACTTTCCCACGGATACGTAAGCATAGCGTCTTTCTCAGTGTTTTCTGTCAAATTTGTCCGTGGTTTCGCGCCCGTTTTTATTTATTTAACGATGTCCTGCGATTCTTTGGAATGCCTCCCTGCTGAGGCTAGTGCCAGGGGGGGTGGCAAAAAAGGGTTATATAATGCTCTATAGATCAACAGATTTTTTACCCCCAGCTAACAATAATGCTTGCCATAAACTTGGCCAAAAAATATTCGAACCCTTGACCGGATAGAAAAAACTTCCCTGAATTTTTCATTTTTTGAGCTCAGGGGTGGGGAGGGGGTTTGCTAAACAAAAAAAGGTTACATTAATCTTGCTCCCATATTGGATTAAGACAAATTCTTGCTCTATATTACCCAACAAAAATACTATTGCTCCCATTGCAGCGCAAATATTTGTGGCCCAAGCTAGAAATGATAGCCAAGAAATAGTCCTGCCCCCACCCCCAGCGTGGATACAGAAATTAGCAAAAGGGGACGGGGGGAAGTCCAATAAAAGCTTGTGACCGAGGGGGGGGGGCACTACAAAAGGGCGGGGGGTCCACACCTCAGATGGCCTAACTTTTGCATTGAAAAACAGCAATCTTCCTCAAAAAGAGAGGGAAGGTCTCCCCCCCCCCCCCTGGGGGCCCATGCCACCCGCCCCCCCTCCCCCGCCCCTTGTTTCGTCTTGCATATTGTGGTTGGAGCAACCCCAGACCTTGCACTGCTTCGGCATCACAGCGGAACGCATGTAAAAGGTTGGGCCACGTGCGTTTGTTTTCACCTGCGCTCGGTGCACCGCCTGGCGCATATGGTGCGCATGACCAAGTCCATTTCTATGAATTTCAAATTGTCCATGCGCAAAGGCAATTAATATTGTCAGTATCTCATTAAATCGAAATGTTTGTATTTCGGTTATTCTTTAGGAACCTGGCATTGGTAAATGAATTTAATTTAGGTTTTTACGCACTTTTAGCTTAGTTAGTATTGACAAAGCCAAGGGCACCCAAATTAAACAAATAGACACCAGTAAAAGTGTAAATTTGATGTTAAAATGTCCTGTCTTGAAAACTATATAATAGACCATTCCAGATACCCCAAGCGACATCTATCATCAAAAATAGAAACTGCGTGTTACGGGTTAGAAAACAGATTCTCGCATGCGTTTACCATGCATGCCTAAGGAGTTGGGTTTAGGGGCCCGGCTTCAACATTTCTTTTGCCAGGGATAGATTGGTTCTATGGCATTGTTACTCACAGAACAAACAGTCCATATCATCACTTAATAACAAGTTATAATCAGCATACATCGGGTACCAAGTTATGCATTCTGTAAAATATAGATTCTTCAATTAGATTTTTAATGTATCTAGACAATATAGAAGCCAAAACTATTCTTATTTCAGCACAGGAGAACATCAGCAAACCGGGAATATGGCCACTTTCCTGCTACGCACAGTGTAGCGACAGTCTTTCCATTAGCCGGTAGGCATTTATATCAGCTGTTTTCTCAGATTTTATGTCACGTTCTTAAAATGATATTATGTTGCTAGTCAAGATATTCACTGTACTAACTGGCTTTTTGTGTTCAGAAAAGACCCTGTTGACCTATGATAAACTGTTGAAAATTATGCAGCTGTAAGTCAGTACCCGCCTTTTACATGCTACGCAGTGCAGAGCGAGCTAGATCGAGTCATCCGAAACATGCACATAACAAAATTTTAAAAATCACTCACATCACAATATCTCAAGTTGCCACTGCCTAGCAACTGGCACAAATTACAAATTATTCAGATGTCGTAAGCTTTTGTTAGTGCTAAATCACCTTGGTCACGGTTGTATACACCTGTATACAACAGTGTACACCTGTATACAACAGTGTACACCTCTATACAACAGTGTACACCTGTATACAACAGTGTACACCTGTACACAATACTGGCCAGGGTGATTTAGCACTGAAGCTTTTGTGTGACATTTTATCTTGTGTATAACTAGTGCCAAGGGACCCCATAGTCGCAAGCTCCTCCGTAGGGTCCAGAAGAAGCGCATTGATACTGACACCAAATGCACAGAAATTTACAAAAACATTGGGCGCATTTCTTTGGTAGCTTGGTATCCCCGCGGAAACCTGAATACGCACATTACACATTGGTAAACCGCCCGACACTTCTTTCACCCAGGTATGGGTCCGCGTATTTCCATAATTTGGTATGCCAATGTACCCATTCAAAATAGCATGTGACATTCAGGAGAAGATGGCTGCTGATTGAAAGGTGATGAGAGTAGGTAGGTTGCGTGCATTTCATTGGAATAGCAATAGGCATATCCACAGGTGCTGCACATTTGTCGAGGGGGGGGGGGGGTCTTACAACCTATATAAACATAACAAGGTATCTGCTGCTCAAAAACGTATGTTGTTGTCAGAATTTTTTAGCAATTTAAAGGGGATTATGGCACTACTTTTTGATTGAGAAAGAAGACGAATGATTTGTAACTTATAACAAAATGTGTCAGCGATAAGGCGTGGCTAAGTGAGATAGTGAGTAATATTAGTGATTAGGAAAGAAGCTGAGGTATTCAGCCCAGCGTGACGTTTCTGAGGGACGGAGCTGGATACCTTGTTATGTTTATATGGGTTGTGAGACCCCCCCACCTCCACAAAGGTGCAGCGCCTGTGGGCATATCTCTGTCGGCACACCAGGAAGTTCCCTGTCATTGTCAAGTGAACAGTGTTGCGGATACCGAACCTGGCCCAAAGAAATGCTCCAATTAGAGTTGATATAAAATTCTGCGAGTATCATTCTCAGATATGAACATTTCCTTATTCTAGGCAACTTTTTTTATTACTTTACCTTTTAGTTGAAATCTTTACTGACTTTATAAAGGTACTCGCGGCGATTTAATCCGCTGCTTAGATGTTACGCCGTTCGTTTACGTGCGAATGTACTTGAAGTAGCTCCACCGGTGTACATCAAAACCGGCCGCAGACGATGTCGGCCGCCGTCTGAGAACAGTCGGTGGGAGGGGGTGGGTAAGGGGGGCAAGGTGGGTGGGGAGGTGGGGTTGTCAGAGTGACTACCAGGCAGACGGGCCGCAGAACATGCCGGCCGCCGTCCGAAAACAGACGGTGGCAGGAGGTAGGTAAGGGGGGAGTGGAGGGGGGTGGGGGGGGGGGGGTAAGAGGAGCGGGGTGTGGCGGGGAATGTCGTGGGAGTGGTGGCAGACAGTAACAACTAGACTTTGTCTCGGCAGTGTCTGGCTGCCGGACTAGTGTTCGCCCCTTGTTGGCTGCATGAGAGCCCCAGGGCCCCCTACAACTAACAGTTGTTGGATGAACAAAGAGATTAACACAATATGAATAGGCATTGCCTTACCTTGTAGGTATGTGTTTTGATGTCAAAGCTAGCATTGCCTAAGTTGCCAGCTCACCCAAATTTAATAATAATGTAGTTGTTAAAACGACTGTATCAACTACAGCTAGTCTTATAGCTGCTGTATCAGCTAAAGTAGCTTATACTCCTAAAGCTGGATATTAAAATATATACAGAAATGTTTCTTTATATGTTTTTTTTATTTAAAAAGATGAATGGCTCAGTTGTTTAGCGATAATACTTGGACTTTACTTAAATTATATATAGGTTCCTGAAATATTTTAAATTATGTTTAAAGATTGTCATAGATCCATAGCCATCTATAGCATGCTTTATGATATATATGTACCAGGTATATGTTAAAGGGTAAAATCTACAATAATGCTCAAATGTTGATATAGTTCCTAAGAGTACTACACCCTACATACACCATGACCACGCTTCTTGATCACATCAGATGTATGTTCTTTTATCATCCTTCTCTACAATTTGCTACCAATGCCAGAAAAAGGGAAACTGGCCATATGTTAGGTGCCTATTTAGACACTTTTACATGCTAAACCCATGTTTATTATGTATATGCCTGGTATCTCTATTTGAAAGAAATACAGCTTGGGTAGGAGTGGTCCAGATAGTGTTCTGATCCGCAAAATGGTGTCACATTTGTGTTGCTCATCAATATGAGCTACTGAAATCATTGTTTCAGTTGCCCTTTTGATTAAAATTTTAATTCTTTATCAGCAAGGGAATGTTGACAATACAAAGTACTACCATATTTTTGCAAATATATTCAAAGCTTGACATTTTAAGAGGGGCTGTTGAGTTCAGGGAAAAGGGATTCCATTGAGTATTTGTTAAATTAAAAAATTTCAATTCCACTCTTTAAGTTGTATATTTAAGGGGTATTTGCTGTTGCTCAAATGTTGCTCAAGTTTTGATGTCATAGGGAGTCATAGTCATAGTTCACAAGAACAAAGCTACACTTTAAATGCATATGAACTGCTAGATAAAATATTCTTAAAATATTTAAAACATATACCTAGTGGTTTCGCTAGGTTTCGGAGATAGAACTATCAAGTGACAAGTGACGAAGTGTTGCCGATACCGAACCTGGCCCAAAGAAATGCTCCCATTAAAGTTGATGTAAAATTCTGCCAGTATCATTCTCCGATATGAACATTTCCTTACTCTATGCAAATTTTTCCACTCTAACCCACCCATGGAAGAGCTGTGGAGGAGGCCCTGCCTTCTTTCAGGCATATTTATTTTCTGTGTCTTTGAGTAACAATTGCATTGGAGTTTAAAGGTGTTTAATATCCTCTACTTTTAAAGTCATTTGAAGAGTAAACTTACACACGTGGTGTTTACATGTCTAAACAGCTAGTTCCCTCACGTAAGTGGTGTAATGAATTATAAATTGTTTATCCCCATAGCTATTACATTGGAAGTAAATGTGTAATTGCATGCAGTGTCATATAAAGTGCTTACTTGCTTATAGGAGCTGGTGATATGTGTAGACGAGTAATTTATGATCTCAGGGTTAATTATGGCAATGACCATGTGGTTTACTGGCTGGGTTAATAGTTTGTATTAACTGCATGGTTGTTATAATTTTGTAATGCTGCGCTGCCTTCTTTCTTTCAGAATAAACTTCAAAACCTGCCAATCCCTGCCTGGTCAATTTTATTATTTTATTTATTTTGTGGGTTTTGCCTCAAACCCCTCGACACGTTACATATATTGAAACTATAACGTTAGTAATCTGAAACGCGATATCTACAACGATATGGCCATGTAAAATCATATACCGACACAAGTTTAGAACTGGACATAAAAATGTACAATGAGCAATACAAATTGATTAACATATCCACCGCAGATGTACTGGACACTTCCTTGTTGACCTCAAACATAAATTTTGACAGTTCAAATATTTATATATGGATGCTTACCTTATCTAAGATCAACAGTGGCAGGACAGCCATGTCAGTTTTTCTATATCTTGTTGGTAATTGAGCAAATGCGTGCTTACCGGAGCAACCAACGGTTATACCAAGTTATACTTCTTTAATGGAATCGTCCAAGGGGATGATTCACTAACCAGAGGATAAGTCTATTGGTCTGGAAATATCGCATAGATACATGCACAGGCACAGTAAATCAGTGGAGGGGGGAGGCCGGGGGGGGGGGGGGTAGGGGGCCCCACAACGCATACTAAACACACAAGGTGTCCAACTCCCGCTGGAACTGAGCGACAGGCACCCGCTTCAAATCCCAATATCGCACCTTTACCGCGCTTGACGGGCCCCATAGATGCCTAAGTCCGATATCTAAGTAAATTATTTATTTCATCAGTAAGTAAACGAGACCTGTACTGCCGTGTAGTCGCGACAAATAAAGAATTATGCAACGACAACAACCAACTCCGGAACAGATTGAGCAAAAATGGCTGACATCAGTCAGCGAGATGAATCTGATTGGTTGGCAGTCGAAAAATGTGTCACGTGACACAGGGGATGCAACTTCAAAATTTGTTGAATCGGGACGAACATTAGCATAGCATCTCCCTATGATGTGATTAATCAAAAATGACAGATTTTAGGAGTACCTCCCCACATGAGCGTCATGTGAAAGCTGACCAATCGTCATATCGTGCACTGTGCCTGAGATCTCGCAGGCGAATTCTCGCGATGTCAGCCATTTTTGCTCAATCTGTTCCGGAGTTGGTTGTTGTCGTTGCCTAATTCTTTATTTGTCGCGGCTAGACGGCAGTACAGATCTCATTTACTTTTTGATGAAATAAATAAATTACTTAGAAATCGGACTTAGGCATTTACGGGGCCCGTCAAGCGCGATAAAGGTGCGATATTGGGGGTTGAAGCGGGTGCCTGTCGCTCAGTTCCAGCGGGAGTTGGACACCTTGTGTGTTTAGTATGCGTTGTGGGGCCCCCTACCCCCCCCCCGGCCTCCCCCCTCCACTGATTTACTGTGCCTGTGGATACATGCAAGTAAATGAATAGTGACTTACCAGCGGGTTTCAAATGAGGTGTCTCTCCCTGCTTCTCTCTGTCAGGTATTGACGTTAACGCTTCGGCTTTACAAATGAGTAATATGCCAAATTACCTTAAGTTATGTTAATTTCGAGTTCCTTTTAATCCTAATGCGTCCAACCTGTTCCGCGCCCTGTCGCCAGCCTGTGAATGTCGCGGGTAGGTCAGGTGACGTATATATAGCAAGCGTCACCTGGTTGGAGATCACCCCATAGCAGATCATCCAATCATATATCAGATAATTCCCTCCAAGTGTCAATGGCGTACTCGAGAAAGCTTGAGGACCCCTCACTGATACGGAGAAAATTAACGTTATCAGATCGCAGGATGTTTTGTAGCTCTGACATCAAAACCACCACCAAGGTGAAGGTTTTGAATAGCAAAACACTTTTCGACGTAAAAAACAAGCATGGCGGCGTACGCTAAATGAACTAGTAAATGGCTTATGTTTTACATGTTAGTGTATATTTTGCTGGCGTTCGACTTCAGCAAAGAACTTGTATGGAAAAGAAGCGAAAGCCGTATCTATAACCCGGTAACAGGATCGTGGTGGCGCCGCCAAGCGGTGAGGGTTATTACATCGCTCTAGCCAGGTGTGCACGGGCGTGTCCTGCTGCCTGAACGAAGGCCGCTGGCGAACCCTACGGGGTGCGCACCGAATTTTGTTCTGAGCTGCTTGATTCCACAGGTCTGTACCGTAGTATTGCTGCCACCCTGCACTCCCAGGGTGCGCTGGGGTTACGCGTGTGTTGGGCGTGGTGGGGGGGAGGGGGTGTCCTGGGGGGGGGGGTGTCCTGGGGGGTAGGAGAAACTTATTCTGATCCGATTTTGTTTAAATATTTTTTTAACGATTTATTTTTGCTTCTTTGACATCACCCACCCCCTAGGGGGCGTGGGAGTAGGGGGGTAGGGGCGTAGTAGGGGGGGCAGGGCCGTAGGGGGGGGGGGGTGGCATTCTGAGGAATTGTTTAGAGCAATTTGTTTTACCAATTCTTTTGGCTTGTGGTTTATTTTAGTCTACAGGTTCGCTTGTTTGACATCACCCAACCCCTAGGGGGCGTGGGAGGAGGGGAGTAGGGGCGTAGGGGAGGGGTGGGGGGGGGGGTTAGAATACAGAGGGATTTTTTATTTTATTTTAATAATATTTTTTTGTCTCAATTTTTTTTGTACTTAATATTGTTTTTTGAGTGAAAATGTTTGCTTCATTGACACCACCCGACAGCTAAGAGGCGTGGGATAGGGGCGGTTAGCAGCGGGGGGGGGGGGGGAGGGGTCGGCATGCTGAGGAATTTTTTTTAGAGCAATTTTCTTACCGATTTTTTGGCTTCTGGGGTATTTTAGTCTACAGGTTCGCTTGTTTGACATCACTCACCCCCTAGGGGGCGTGGAAGGAAGGGCGTAGGGGTGGGATGGGCGCGGGGGTAGGGGTCACAGAGGGATTTGTGTTCTCAAATTGTATTAATATTTTTTGTTACAATTTCTTGTACTTAATATTGCTTTTGGAGTGTAAAGGTTTGCTTCATTGACACCACCCAACCGCTAAGAGGCGTGGGGTGGGAGCGGGTAACGGCGGAGGGGTAGGGGGAGTAGGGACGTAGCGGGGAGGGGGTATGGCAGGCTGAGTTTTTTTTTCTCGATTTTTATAAAGCAATTTTGTTAACGATTTCTTTTGCTTGCGGGTTATTTTATTCTAAAGGTTCGCTTCTTTGTAATCGGAAACCCCCTAAGAGGCGTGGGAGGAGGGGAGGGGGACGGGAGATAAGAAGCGTAGACACTAAAAATGGATGCATTTTTAGGTTGCATGCCATGGCATAACCATAGGCATAGCCTTGGCATAGCCATGGAAAAAGAGCGTTAAAAGTGGGATGACACAGTTGAAATTAATTTAACGGAGATACTCTAAGCATTAATGAAGATATCTTTGGCTACATTCCACATCCATGAGTCTGATCAGACTAACAATGCCTAATTTACAGATCTTCACACACGCAGTTGACACTGGTTGAGCTGTCAAACACTTGAAACAGTCAGTTAACAATGACAGTTCGCCCGTCAAAAGATAAACAAACATGGTCATGGACTAAACTAGTAGGACTATTCTCAATTGTTCGCCGAAACCTCATAGAAAAGACACTTACCTCTCTTTGTCCCTGGGCAATTGAAAGAAGGAAATATCTCCTCTTGTCCCTTTATAATTGTGGCAATTCCATGCCGCACACATTGTGCCACGACTGGACTTCCAGCGGCTACAACCTGCGTCAATTTTGCCGTCTGCACCGAGTTGACCGAGCGCTGATTAACCCTCCCCGCTAGGCGGCGCGCGCATGTCTGGTTACCGTTTTACGTCGCGCTTTCGCTTCTTGTTCTATAAATTCTTTGACTTCATCAAAGGCGCCATGAGGAAAAATATATTTTGTAGATTGCAAAAAGGTAAATATTTTAAACATTAGTTAGGACACTTTGCGCCGGGACCTTTCGAAATGGACCCTACATCGAAAAGTGTTGTGCTATTCAAAACCTTCACGTTGGTGGTGGTTTTGATGTCAGAGCTAGATGTTTTGGTGTGTTGTCTTCAGGGTGGAGCTCTCGGCGGCTCGGCCCTCGTGGTGACATGCAAGGCCATTACAATCAACTGAAAGAAGTGAACATAAAATTGCTGGACTATTGGTCCATTTGACAATTCATATAATGCAGTGTGATGTCCAGTAGATATCGCCGGTCTGTTAAAAGTGACGCTTGAAGTCCACTGACCATTGAAATGGATTACTGTGCTTTTTCTAGTGATATTACAGTGAGAAGACACAGAATAAGGTACGGGCCCATTACAACAGGGTCTCTCATAATGGATCAACCCACACTCTGACACTAAGCCCCGCCCACGCTTGAGTTCTTTTCCTTAATCGTGAATATAAAATTGATAATCACGTCTGATGGTAGGTACAAGTGAGAAGTACTCATTTCTGAAACCAACAAAATAACAACAAAATTACATGCTGCTTTGTTTGTCCGACTGGTTTGTCCGACATAACCCACGTGGAAGACCTTTTTCTCTAAATGATAGGTTAAGTTAAGAGCAAAAGTGGACTTCATGGAATGATTGACAGCCTGCATCGGTATATTTCTATAAACTGTGAACGAGCTGTCCGCCTGTAGCGTTGTGTGGGTGGCGGGAGGGACGACAACTAGGTGTATGCAGGTATGCGGCAAAAAACACTTCTTTTGAATCGAGAGGGTGAAGACGGAATGGGGGTGTCACGAGAGGATAAGACGGTAATGAGAGAGCCAGTGTAAGATAGGGAGGGATCTGGAGTCACAGGAGAGGGTAAGACGGTAATGCGAGTACTACTATAGGATAGGGAGGGGTTTGGAGTCACAGGAGAGGGTGAAACGGTAATGAGAGTGCCAGTATAGGATAGGGAGGGGTTTGAAGTGTCAGAAGAGGGTAAGACGGTAATGAGAGCGCCAGTATAGGATAGGGAGGGGCTTGGAATCCCAGAAAAGGGTAAGACGGTAATGAGAGTGCCAGTATAGGATAGGGAGGGGTTTGGAGTCCCAGGAGAGGGTAAGACGGTAATGAGAGTGCCATTATATGATAGGGAGGGGTTTGGAGTCCCAGGACAGGGTAAGACGGTGATGAGAGTGCCAGGGGGATTGAAAAAAAATGAGTGTCAGAAGCGGAAGATGAAGTCATGTAATGCTAAGAAGGGATAGAGACTGAAGAAGGTAAGCACATTAGCCTTGGTTTATCTGGTGATCAACTACATTTTCATCGTTCACAATGGCATCGTTGAGAGTGTTGTACCGTAAGTATCTCCTCCTTGCGTAGCCTACGGGGCACGATCCAAGCTATAATTTTTATGAGAGCCTCTGATGTACACTGATAATACTGGCGGGTCGATATATAGGCACTTTGACGTCGTGCTTCCTGCTAAATTGAACGGTAATGTTGTGGATATTAACCTCATAATACTTTATCCTAGCAGGGCAGGGTTGTCACCTTGGACATCAGAACCAAGCGGTTACGTCATATTTTGTCTAAGACTAGATGTAACATTTGGATGTTGTGCGATTTCGTCTTGTTGCCATGAATTTATGAAAGCGCCACGAATCAAGGACAATTCTGAAGGTGACCTATCATCAATGTTACGTGAGACAGCAAGATTACCAGGTCGCCCCCTGTTGGGCGATTGCGATAAGGAGTGGTAATTAACCCACTAAGCACCAGATCGCCCCTCTCTAACAGTGATCAACAGACCTCAAGAACAGAGAGAAGTAAACATGCTGCTCGACATCAAACGCGGGTGCACTGTCAACACAACCTCGCCCATAAATACTTGTTCAACGCTATTACATAGTGCGACGAAGATTATGATCTCGTTCCAGACAATCGACACGTCGCATATCTGCTTGACTTAACCCCCAGACCTGGATATTGATACATGAGGACCGTATAACGATGCTGAGTGTCTCGCAAGAGGTGGTGACAATGGCGAGCGTCGCCATAGAGTGAGATCTCAACTCGATAGGATGGGTCTTAAGGCGGGTGTGTATGCCCCGCCCCCTTACTCACTTCCCCAATGATAACATTAAGAACCCACAAGGGTCACGGTGATGTGACCTCTGCCAGAGCAAGGTGCGTGGTACGTGGCATGTGGCACGTGGTACAAACCAGACCCTGAGCCTGCGCCAACAGACGCAGGTAACATGGGGGACTGGGGCGCGCGGGGGTTGGATGAAAGTAGCCCCAGATGTCAATGTCACGGTGTGAACCCACGACCTGTTGGTCCTCAGCTCATCCTGGGTGTCTGAGCCAGGAAGCACCCCATCCCAGGGGCCGATCTAGGGGAGGGGAGCGAATTTATACCATTTAACTTATGAAAACCAAAACCCTTATCCAGCATATCTGAATCCGACCCTGTTACCAGTCCCTCCTATTCAGATTTTCTGAATCCGTACCTGCATCTACCCCCCTCCCCCCCCCCCCCCACCCTTACACACACCTCTATTCCTGTTTCATCAGGAAACTGCAGGGGCCGGTCAGTAGCTCAGTGGGTTAGAGCGCTCGCCTTGAGTGCTCTGGCCACCTGAGAGCCTAACAGCACGTGGATCGGTGGTTCGAGCCTCGCTGTGCATGGCCATGTCTGTGCGGTCGCAGGATAAAGATCCCATGTCTTTCTTCGCAAAGAGCAGGGGGTATGTGAAATGTGTTAGTACTCGTTTGAACCACTTCCTACATAGATGTCATGAAAACGTTTGTCAGTGACTGCGGCAGGAACAGGCCGATTTCACAGTACGACTTGTCATTGCTACATCCTGTAAATCGTCGATCGGTGGTTCGAGCCTCGCTGTGGCCATGTCTGTGTAGTCGTTAGAATAAAGATCCCATGTCCTTCTTCGCAAAGAGTAGGGGGTTACAATTCATTGTAACTTCTTGATCACATCAGATGTATGTTCTATCATCATCTTTCCTCTTTTATCATCTTTCTCTACAATTTGCTACCAATGTAATACCGGTATCCCCGACAAAAAAAGTTTTTAGAAAGTAAAGATAAAAAGGAGTAGGAATGGTCCAGATAGTTTTCTGATCCTCAAAATGGTGTCACATTTGTGTTGCTTATCAATATGAGCTACTGAAATCATTGTATCAGTTGTCTTTTTGATTAAAATTTTAATTCTTTATCAGCAAGGGGATGTTGACAATACAAAATACTACCATATTTTTGCAAATATACTCAAAGCTTGACATTTTAAGAGGGGTTGTTGAGTTTAGGGAAAAGGGATTCCATTGGGTATTTGTTAAATTTTTAAATTCTAGCTATTTCTTAAATTACCTTTACATTTTTGATATTCTAGCTATTTTTTAAATTACAGTTTTTGTTTAAAATCCTATTTAATTGCCTCAATTTCACTCTTTAAGTTGTATATTTAAGGGGTATTTGCTGTTGCTCAAATGTTTCTCAAGTTTTGATGTCATAGGGAGTCATAGTCATATAGTCCACAAGAACAAGGCTACACTTTAAATGCATATGTACTGCTAGATAAAATATTCTTAAAATATTAACAGTTTTTGTTTGAAATCTTGTTTAATTTGTCTCAATTAAACTCTTCAAATTATATATTCTATGGGTAAGGGCATTTGAAATATAGGTTTGGAATCATAATAGAGATTAAATTGTTATATTTAAAAAGTCAAAAACTGCAGCTGAAATTTTGATGTCATATGGAGTCTACATAGCCCATAAAAACAAAGCCACACTTTACCTGTTTGCCAAACAAGTTGTACCAGTTTGGTCCAAAAAAGTAACTTGACAACATGTCATTTTTATTGTACACAGTAAATGTTATACACTGAGAATAAATACTGCTAAATAAGACTATTATTCATAGTCATTTATGTTCAAACCATTGAAAAACATTTACGTGAAAATTACGCGAAACCCGACCCAAACCCATTTCAGCACTTGATCATGTTTACAACTGGTAGTTGTAGTGGGGGTCCCGGTTCACTCATTCAACAAGGGGCGAACACTAGTCCGGCAAAGTGTAATTGTTATTGTCTGCCACACCTCCCACGACCTTCCCCGCCACACCCCGCTCCGCTTACCCCTCCCGTCTGTTTTCGGACGGCGACCGGAATGTTTTGCCGCCGGTCTGTCTGGTATTCGCTCCACCTGGCGGTGACTATTAGCGGAATACGGCGCCGAAGCGCCTGGGCGCTCATCCCCTTTGCGCGTTTTTGCGAGTCTTTGCATCGGTTTATATAAAGGAGTACTTTTGACTGTTACAAAGTTACTTCACTCAACATTTCGTACACAGATCGGTTGAGAGCTGATGTTCATGACACCGCTCCCATGGCCGCTCAAGCTTCGACCTGCCACACATGTTTCTTGTCTTTGCCACCATACATAGTGAATGAGGGCTTAAAAGTATGGACGATGCCATTAAATAAGAAATGGATGCATTAAGAAAAGATTATCTACTTTGGGCAAACCAGGTACTTGGTATAACCGCTGATTGCTCCGGTCTTAGTGGTTTCGCTAAGTTTCGGAGTTAGAA
Source organism: Arenicola marina (assembly GCA_964019135.1). Lineage (NCBI taxonomy): Eukaryota > Metazoa > Annelida > Polychaeta > Arenicolidae > Arenicola > Arenicola marina. Next base: position 52,524,653 of record OZ025250.1, on the reverse strand, counting down.
CTAGCAAGTGACAAGGGACGAAGTATTGCCGATACCGAACCTCGCCCAAAGAAATGCTCCCATTAAAGTTTATGTAAAATTCTGCGAGTATCATTCTCCGATATGAACATTTCCTTATTCTATGCACATTTTCCCACTCTAACCCTCCCATGGAAGAGCTGTGGAGGAGGCCCTGCCTTCTTTCAGGCATGTTTATTTTCTGTGTCTTTGAGTAACAATTGCATTGGAGTTTAAAGGTGTTTAATGTCCTCTACTTTTAAAGCCATTTGAAGAGTAAACTTACACACGTGGTGTTTACATGTCTAAACAGCTAGTTGCCTCACGTAAGTGGTGTAATAAATTATAAATTGTTTATCCCCATAGCTATTATATTGGAAGTAAATGTAGAATTGCATGCAGTGTCATATAAAGTGCTTACTTGCTTTGTAGACGAATAATTTATGATCTCAGGGTTAATTATGGCAATGGCCATGTGGTTTACTGGCTGGGTTAGGTATAGGTTTATTGCATCTAAAAAAACATGTACATCTTCATGTCAAACTGAGCAGAAGCGGTGCTTATATGCTCGTGCAAAAGGAACAAAAAGAACAAAAATGAATACCCCCCTCCCCCCCAACGCCCCCCCCCCAAAAAAAAAATATCTATATATATATAAAATTAAACAGATTTTTTCATAATAATGCCGTACACAAAACACCTGTTTAATCACTCAGATATTGTTAAGTTATTTCGTTTAACAACATACTTTTTCCCGTTCTCTTAAAAACATGTATAGAGCATAGAAAGTTAAGCCTGGTAAACCACTTATTAAATACACGCGTTTCCATATTTCTAACTGACATCTTCATACAATTATTTCTATATTTTGGCGCTCGTATGTGTATGGACAGCAGCTTGATGTACAGAGTGTGCAGTCACAGATGGACAGAACAAGAATTACGGCAAGCCAATGAGGTTGGGTGTGAGGGGTGGATGGTTGGACAGGGGTATGAGGGACAGTTCGAAAGCCAACCCTGGCAAGGAAGCGACGTGACGTGACAGGTCGGAAGCGAACCCTGGCAATGAAGCGACATGACGTGACAGGTTGGAAGCCAACCCTGGCAAGGAAGCGACGTGACGTGACAGTTCAAAACCCAACCTTCCTCTGAATCTCAAGCGACATGACAGTTCGAAAGCTTACCCTGGCAAGGAAACGACATGACGGGACAGGTCGAAAGCCAACCCTGGCAAGGAAACGACAGGACGTCACAGTTCGAAACCCAACCTTTCTCTGAATCGGAAACGACACGACAGTTTGAAACCTAACCCTGGCATGGAAACGACAGAACACGACAGTTCGAAAGTCCACCCTGGCAAGGAAACGACAGGACACGACAGTTCAAACCCCAATCCTGGCAAGCAAGTGACGTGACGTGACAGGTCAGACGCCAACCCTGGCAAGGAAGCGACGTGACATGACAGTTCGAAACCCAACCTTTCTCTGAATCGGAAACGACGCGCCATTTCGAAACCCAACCTTTCCCTCAATCTGAAGCGACATGACATGACAGTTCGAAAGCTAACCCTGGAAAGGAAACGACATGACGGGACAGGTCGAAAGCCAACCCTGGCAAGGAAGCGACGTAACGTGACAGTTCGAAACCCAACCTTTCTCTGAATCGGAAACGACGCGACAGTTTGAAACCTAACCCTGGCATGGAAACGACAGAACACGACAGTTCGAAAGTCCACCCTGGCAAGGAAACGACAGGACACGACAGTTCAAAACCCCACCCTGGCAAGGAAACGACAGGACACGACAGTTCAAAACCCCACCCTGGCAAGGAAACGACATGACACGACAGTTCAAAACCCCACCCTGGCAAGGAAACGACAGGACACGACAGTTCAAAACCCCACCCTGGCAAGGAAACGACATGACACGACAGTTCAAAACCCCACCCTGGCAAGGAAACGACATGACACGACAGTTCGAAAGCCAACCCTGGCAAGGAAACGACAGGACACGACAGTTCAAAACCCCACCCTGGCAAGGAAACGACAGGACACGACAGTTCGAAAGCCAACCCTGGCAAGGAAACGACAGGACACGACAGTTCAAAACCCCACCCTGGCAAGGAAACGACAGGACACGACAGTTCGAAAGCCAACCCTGGCAAGGAAACGACATGACACGACAGTTCGAAAGCCAACCCTGGCAAGGAAACGACAGGACATGGCAGTTCGAAAGCCAACTCTGACAAGGAAACGACATGACACGACAGTTCGAAACCCCACCCTGGCAAGGAAACGACAGGACACGACAGTTCGAAAGCCAACCCTGGCAAGGAAACGACAGGACATGGCAGTTCGAAAGCCAACTCTGACAAGGAAACGACAGGACACGACAGTTTGAATCCCAACCCTGGCAAGGAAATGACAGGACACGACAGTTCAAAACCCCAACCTGGCAAGGAAACGACAGGACACGACAGTTCGAAAGCCAACCCTGGCAAGGAAACGACAGGACACGACAGTTCGAAAGCCAACCCTGGCAAGGAAACGACAGGACATGGCAGTTCGAAAGCCAACTCTGACAAGGAAACGACAGGACACGACAGTTTGAATCCCAACCCTGGCAAGGAAATGACAGGACACGACAGTTCAAAACCCCAACCTGGCAAGGAAACGACAGGACACGACAGTTCGAAAGCCAACCCTGGCAAGGAAACGACAGGACACGACAGTTCGAAAGCCAACCCTGGCAAGGAAACGACAGGACACGACAGTTCAAAACCCCAACCTGGCAAGGAAACGACAGGACACGACAGTTCGAAAGCTAACCCTGGCAAGGAAACGACAGGACACGACAGTTCGAAAGCCAACCCTGGCAAGGAAACGACAGGACATGGCAGTTCGAAAGCCAACCCTGGCAAGGAAACGACAGGACACGACAGTTCGAAAGCCAACCCTGGCAAGGAAACGACAGGACACGACAGTTCAAAACCCCACCCTGGCAAGGAAACGACATGACACGACAGTTCAAAACCCCACCCTGGCAAGGAAACGACATGACACGACAGTTCGAAAGCCAACCCTGGCAAGGAAACGACAGGACACGACAGTTCGAAAGCCAACCCTGGCAAGGAAACGACAGGACATGGCAGTTCGAAAGCCAACCCTGGCAAGGAAACGACAGGACACGACAGTTCGAAAGCCAACCCTGGCAAGGAAGTGACAGGACACGACAGTTCGAAAGCCAACCCTGGCAAGGAAACGACAGGACATGGCAGTTCGAAAGCCAACCCTGGCAAGGAAACGACAGGACACGACAGTTCGAAAGCCAACCCTGGCAAGGAAACGACAGGACACGACAGTTCGAAAGCCAACCCTGGCAAGGAAACGACAGGACACGACAGTTCAAAACCCCACCCTGGCAAGGAAACGACATGACACGACAGTTCGAAAGCCAACCCTGGCAAGGAAACGACAGGACACGACAGTTCGAAAGCCAACCCTGGCAAGGAAACGACAGGACATGGCAGTTCGAAAGCCAACTCTGACAAGGAAACGACAGGACACGACAGTTTGAATCCCAACCCTGGCACGGAAATGACAGGACACGACAGTTCGAAAGCCAACCCTGGCAAGGAAATGATAGGACATGACAGTTCAAAAGCCAACCCTGACAAGGAAACAACTTGGCGCAAGTGCCTCAGGCAAGCCGGCTTCTCTAGGGGCACAACGGTAACAATGTTAAAATCCTTCGACGTTAGTAGGGAATCGACTGTACCTTTTATTATAATGTGGGCGCGTACAATAATAGTGCTTATGTATTCTATATACCTTGTTCTATCTTCTGACATCAAGAAAGTGTGTCAACACTAGATTGTTGCAGTCATATTTTCGCGAACAAATGTTGGAGCATGCGACTTTTCCCTACCAACCGCCATGCGTATGCAGCGCCACCTGGCGAATCCCGCCGCCATTTGAACCATTGGTAGCCTGGGTCCCAAACTTTGTAACAGTCAATGACATGTGAAAGAGGGCGCTGCTGTTGTCCTTAAGTTCAAAGTGAGCGACTGACAAGGCCCTCTAGCGGAGCGTCCTATGCTAACGGAGAGGAGGAACCAAGTCGCATTCACAGGTACCGGCATCCGCCCAAAACAAATATGGCGGACGGCTGGTCGGGAACTGTTGTGTGCTCCAACATTTCTTCGCGAAAATATAACCAAAACAACCTAGTGTCGACACACTTTATTGATGTCAGATGATAGAACAAGGTATATAGAATACGTAAAGACTATGATTGTTCGAGCACACATTATAATAAAAGCTACAGTCGATTCCCCACTAACGTCGAAGGATTTTAACATTGTTACCGCTGTGCCCCTAGAGAAGCGGGCTTGCCTGGGGGCACTTGCGCTAAGGAAACAACATGACATGACAATTCGAAAGCCAACCCTGGCAAGTAAACGACATGACACAACATTTCGAAAGCCAACCCTGGCAAGGAAACGATAGCTAGGACACGACAGTTCGAAAGCCAACCCTGGCAATGGAGCGACTCGATGGACAGGTCAAAAGTCAGCCCGGGCAAGGTAGCAACGTAGCCCTATTAGATGGCTTGTTATGGATTTTATAATCAATAAAATGCGGAATACTGCGGAACGGTACATCGTTATACCGAAACCGACTAAAACCGGCGTAATTATACCAAAACCAAGCCACTAGCATGTTGAAGACACATATGCTCTGGATGTAGCATTACTACAGATAGAAATACGTCTAATATTAATTGTATTTATTTCCAGTAATAGCAGATATGCCTGCTTTCTGTCCGCGGAAGTGGCTCAAACTGCGAATGCCTGCGCCATCTTGTTTGTTTACAAATGGCCACCAGGCGTCCCTAGCTGTTAGGTATGAAGAGGCCCGTACGGAACACATTCCCCGTAGCCAATGGTTTCCATTCAGCAACGTCATAAGGAACACATTTATGACTCGATTAACAGCAAAGCTGATTGCACCTTCTTTGTGCAGAAGGAAATTCACATAACTCATTGGTGTGTTGGTTATGGGGAGTGTGTTGTCTATGGGTATGACTTCACCGTAACTACATATATTACCGTTGTGAAGCAATTTGGCCGTTTTAGAGCACAAATACAACTTGCGGAGTGAAATAAAGCCTAAAACTATGGAAAGTTTTTTGTATTTGTATTTTTATTTTCTATTGGAAACTATAATAGTTTCCTCCCCATAAACAACATATTTTTTTAAATCGAAAGCCAACCCTGGCAAGGAAACGACATGACGGGACAGTTCGAAAGCCAACCCTGGCAAGGAAACGACAGAACGTGACAGTTCGAAACCCAACCTTTCTCTGAATCTGAAGCGACACGACAGTTCAAAACCCAACCCTGGCAAGCAAGTGACGTGACGTGACAGGTCAGAAGCTAGCCCCATGTGACGTTGTTGGGAAACAACGCCACATGTCCAGTCTATCAAATCCTGTACGGCATTTTACAAACACGCGTGGCGAGAAGCGGTGCTGATGGCGAGAACTTTTTGGGGTATGGCAATAGTTTCTAAAAGTATGCATCTTACAATTTATCTTGTTATTTTGGTTGAAGTCTCCGTGATTACGACGATATCGTCTGTTGATTTTCCGAACCACCTGGCGAAAGCCGCTGGTGAAGAATGACCAAATACGAAATGCCGCGGTAAACAACATTTCAACCGACCTGATAGTAATGCGATACTTTGTTAGTTCATATGCATGTGGGTTTTGTGGTAAATATGAAGTTAAGGTATCAGAGTACAAAATGACAAGGGTTTGATGGATCGTGCGGTTACCAACACTTAGTCGCCCACAAAAACAAATCTTACACCCTCATTTTCTACATGCGGACATGGGAATGTTGTGTGTAGCAACAACTGTCTCATATGGGACTAGTCAGAAGCCAACCGTGGCAAGGAAGCGAGGTGACGTGACAGTTCGAAACCCAACCTTTCTCTGAATCGGAAACGATGTGACAGTTCGAAACCCAACCTTTCCCTCACCCCGGCCAGGGCCACCCCGCGGCCCCTCCCTACTACGGGCGACCCCGGCCAGGGCCACCCCGCGGCCCCTCCCTACTACGGGCGACCCCAGCCAGGGCCACCCCGCGGCCCCACCCTACTACGGGCGACCCCGGCCAGGGCCACCCCGCGGCCCCTCCCTACTACGGGCGACCCCGGCCAGGGCCACCCCGCGGCCCCTCCCTACTACGGGCGACTCCGGCCAGGGCCACCCCGCGGCCCCTGCCTACTACGGGTGACCCCGGCCAGGGCCACCCCGCGGCCCCTGCCTACTACGGGCGACCCCGGCCAGGGCCACCCCGGCCAGGGGCACCCCGCGGCCCCTCCCTACTACGGGTGACCCCGGCCAGGGCCACCCCGCGGCCCCTCCCTACTACGGGCGACCCCGGCCAGGGCCACCCTGCGGCCCCTGCCTACTACGGGTGACCCCGGCCAGGGCCACCCAACGCCCCTTGCCTACTACGGGCGACCCCGGCCAGGGCCACCCCGGTCAGGGGCACCCCGCGGCCCCTCCCTACTACGGGCGACCCCGGCCAGGGCCACCCCGCGGCCCCTCCCTACTACGGGCGACCCCGGCCAGGGCCACCCCGCGGCCCCTGCCTACTACGGGTGACCCCGGCCAGGGCCACCCCGGCCAGTGCCACCCCGCGGCCCCTCCCTACTACGGGCCACCCCGGCCAAGGCCACCCCGCAGCCCCTCCCTACTACGGGCCACCCCGGCCAGGGCCACCCCGCGGCCCCTCCCTACTACGGGCCACCCCGGCCAAGGCCACCCCGCAGCCCCTCCCTACTACGGGCCACCCCGGCCAGGGCGACCCCGCGGCCCCTCCCTACTACGGGCGACCCCGTCCAGTGCCACCCCGCGGCCCCTCCCTACTACGGGCCACCCCGGCCAGGGCCACCCCGCGGCCCCTCCCTACTACGGGCGACCCCGGCCAGGGCCACCCCGCGGCCCCTCCCTACTACGGGCCACCCCGGCCAGTGCCACCCCGCGGCCCCTTCCTACTACGGGCGACCCCGGCCAGGGCCACCCCGCGGCCTCCCCCTAATACGGGCGATCCCGGCCGGGACCACCCCGGCCAGGGTCACCCCTGCTGACGAGTCGACTGGTAACCCTTCTGCATGAGGTAAATGAAAAATTGCTGTATGAGCAGCTTTAACCTGGTGATGCCGAGGCGATGGAGGTTAATGCAGTGGTCCAGTTTCGATGATTTACACAACTAAATCCCCAACTTAACTAAACAATGATATGCTCCATAGACAGATAGACAGACTCACCTGGCAGCAGTGTGATCACATGATGGTGTATCCGATTAATCCATTGTTTAATCCATAATCCATGTCCTTCCCGGCGAGCTAGCTTTCTAATTCTCCCAAAAGTACATGTCTTTCCTCTCTGCCGCTGACTGACTGACTGCACAAAACAGAGGCGGTGACATCACCGCTGTGGTTGCCATAGCACCTCGCGAGAGAAACTAGACGGTGAACATAAAGCAGGCAAGGGGGCCACATACTACAGTAGCCTGTGGCGCTGCCTACTCAACCAAGACACCGGTTCGGTGGAAGCCCTGTGTCACGTTGTTACCATATGATTATGATCCTAGGCTATGTTACAATCCCAGGCGACGTTACAATCCTTGGCGACGTTACAATCCCAGGCGATGTTACAATCCCGTCATAACCTTGTGTCCCGTTTTAAGCCTCTGTAACCTTGTAATCTTAGACATATAACGCTCGGCCACTTTGTAAGTCAGTGGGGGATCCAGGATCGAACTGACGAAATCGGGGTGGGGGGGGGGGGGGGTGGGGGGCGGGGGGGAGGGAGCAGGCACCATTTATTTAAGTAGCCCCTACTATCCAGGCGCGGACCAAGGCAGAAATTGCGCAAAAAGGTGAGCTGGTGAGCTTGCGATTGTGCCTCCTATATGCAATCTTCTTCAGCCAAAAAGGGCTATTTTAAAGCCAAATGGGGGGGGGGGGGAAACCATGTATAACCTGGTAGACTTAGGTGTCGTCGCAAACCTGGGTGACGTTTTAACCCTCAGTGACGTTCTAAACCCGGGATGACGTTGTGGGACGTGTTTGGCGTTGTACACTTGAGTGACGTTCTAACCCAGGATGACGTTGTGGACGTGTTTGGCGTTGTGCACATCAGTGACGTACTAACTCGGGATGACGTTGTGGACGTGTCTGGCGTTGTGCACCTCAGTGACGTACTAACCCAGGATGACGTTGTGGACGTGTTTAGCGTTGTACACCTCAGTGACGTTCTAACCCGGGATGACGTTGTGGACGTGTTTGGCGTTGTGCACCTCAGTGACGTTCTAACCCAGGATGACGTTGTGGACGTGTTTGGCGTTGTACACCTCAGTGACGTACAAACCCGGGATGACGTTGTGGACGTGTTTGGCGTTGTACACCTGAGTGACGTTCTAACCCAGGATGACGTTGTGGACGTGTTTGGCGTTGTGTACCTCAGTGACGTACAAACCCGGGATGACGTTGTGGACGTGTTTGGCGTTGTACACCTCAGTGACGTTCTAACCCAGGATGACGTTGTGGACGTGTTTGGCGTTGTACACCTGAGTGACGTACTAACCCAGGATGACGTTGTGGACGTGTTTTGCGTTGTGCACCTCAGTGACGTACAAACCCGGGATGACGTTGTGGACGTGTTTGGCGTTGTACACCTCAGTGACGTTCTGGACTTGCTCCACTCTCCCCCACCTTCTCCCATTCACGCTATATGACCAAAAAGTGGTTAAAGCGTCCTGAATATACAACCAACCAACGTACCCTCCCACCCCGCAGTCCACTCCCTCATCGAAACGCGGTGCCCTGCCGCCTGCACGGTGCACTACCGGTAAGGGATCCTCCACACCATCACCCCCCCCCCCTCCCAGCATATATAGACCCCAAGCACTTTTCAAATGGTTCGGTCGCTTAATCATTGTCCACACAGAACCCTGCTATCGGCCTTCCATAGGGTCTGCCGCTGCATTCCACGCTTCCGCCTCACTCTTTATATCGACTCGAACCCCAACGAAACATATTCACGACGATACTACAAAGTGTGATAGCAAGTCTTGACGCTTCAAACCCCGGTGTAAACGACCCCCTCACTACGTAATTCGACGGCGACCGCTTCTCCTCTTCTCTGGATCGGAAATGGGATTACGCTCCGCCCGTCTTGGAGAGGCTGCCGCCATAGCGCGATCCGTCTCTGGATCAGGTAGTGACTGTCCAGCTGACAGAGAGTCCAAGCGCCAGGAGGCGCTTCTCCACCAACCTGGATCCGGCTCAATCTGTATCCACCGATTCTTCCACTTCCCAGGAAATGAACCCCCTAGGCGTGGAAGGGGCCGCGTGCGAGCTGGCCAACTACCAGGTCAGTCTGACGGATGAGGAAATCTTTCACGCCCAGAATCTCTCACTGAACACCACGGATTCCGAGACCGAGGCGGCCGGTCGCAGAGAAGCCTTGTGCGCGCGCGGAGACGCCAACGTCAACGACAGCCTCACGCACTTCGGCAGCACGGAGGGCGACAGTTCGGGTGCCAGTCACGAAAACATGGCTCCCGCCGCCCCGCTCGACTCGTCCGGAGGGGTGTCCGCCGCCAGGGACCCCTTCAGCGAGCCGGACGCCGTGGACATGGATAGCAGACAATTTGAGACAGCCATCGAACGGGACCGAAACGTCCTGACCAGCTCCCGGGATCACCTTGAGCGTCCCTGTGACGGCGCCCAAGGTCATGTCGGATACGCGGTTGGAGCCAATCGACTTGAACACGAATCTACTCCTTATATCCCGGATAACTTTCAGTATTCGGTGGCGAGGGGCAAGGGAACGTCCTTTCGTCGCGCCTGTCCGCCGACCCCATGACGACGTCCGCCACGTCGACCAATCAGGACACGGTACTCTCGATATGCGGAAGCCACGTGAGCGGCGCCACCCTGAGCACTAACTTCACGATTAGCAGTGACGGAGCGGCCAGCGGTACCGTCATCGCCACCACCGCCACCACCACCAGCAGCGACGAGTCGGATTTCCCTGGGGCCGCCAAACTCTACGCTGAGGCCCTCAGCTCGCCGCCATCCACACTGACACGTGACCTGGACTCGGGCCTCTGCTTGCCGCCGCCGCCGCCGCCGCCGCCGCCCCGGCCCAACAGCGGCGCCTCCTCCACCGACCTTGACCTCGGTTCGCCCGACGCTCAGTCGCGATTCTCATCCTCGCGGTACAGCGGCGACTCAACCGGAGTTGGTCGGGTCACGCGTCGTTGGGGAGAGGGAGGGGCTCCCGATCAGAGGATCCGTGGAGCCCAGATCGGAACCGGGATGCATCGGCATCCGGAAACCCCTGGCCTCTCCCGGTAGGGCGCAATCCTGCCGCGTGCTCCAACCAAGCCGCCAGGTGGCGCGCCCGCCATCGCCCATCCGCCACCAACACGTGGCGCCCCACTCCTGCCGGTCGCCGACTGACCACCAGGTGACGCCACCGACGTCTCCGCCGGAAAGGCTGACCAGTCTCGGCGGCCCCACCATTGTTATAAACACCGCCAGGCGGTCGCAACTGGTCCAGTCCCGACTGCGCCTCGAGGGAAAGTTTGACCAAACAGCCGGTGGAGACGCCTGAGGAGCGACCTCTGGCGGCGGTCACCGTGGATGGTTACCTGGCCGACAGAAGCACGTCGGCCAGCCCGACGTTCATGGAAGCGCGGAAGGCTAAGCCGGCCGTGTTTGGTGACTACACGGAAGCGGAGGTATCGCAGAGCTTCCACATCAACCCGGTGCTGCCACCTGGTGGCGGAACGGGCGCAGACATACCGGAAGCGGCGTCGCCGGCGTCGTTGACGTCACCGAAGCCGGAAATACCGCGTCCGGAAAGTCTACCGACGTCGGCGACCAGCGAGGCGCGAGACATGAAGAAGAGCGCGTATTCGCTGCTCTTTGAAATGGAGGACTTGGACGGACACCAATGCACCGCGGGAACCGTCGGCGGTGCCGGTGGTAACAATGGCGAGCAGTCCAAGCTCAACGCGTCCTGCGACAACGATGACGCATTCTACGTCAAGGCGGTGACGTCACGCGGCTCGGGCCCTCGTGGTGACACCAGCATGTCGGTGTCGCCCGAGTACACGCTGGATGACGTCAGCGGTGCGCGCCAATCAGACTCGAGGCTGAGGCTCGCCTCCACCGGCGCCGCGGCCGCCCCCGCCGTGACTGACACGGACTCGGACACGGCCCAGGATTATCAGAGTCCGGCCGTATTGCGCCGAGAAAAGAGCGTCCGCGAGTTGCTGTCGCGCTTCGAGAGCTCCACCACCACCACCACCATCCCGACCAACAGTAGCGGCGAAGGTTCGTCCGCCACTTTAGAAAGCGACCACTTCCGGCCGGCCACGCTGCCGAGGTCCAAGCACAAGGTCGAGGATACGCCACAAAGCCGAGGACCTGGCAAGCCGCTGGTTTTGGTTTCCAGTGAAGAGACGTGCTCATCCACGCCGGACGAGCGAGGCAACAAGGGGGTGAAGGACGTGGTCAAGATCGGCACGCCGCCTGAGGATGTCGCCAGCGAGTCGGATCAAACGGAGGTGAAATCCAAAGGAATTTCTGCCAGGCCTTCGCTGCTGAACGCTACTTTGCCGGTGACGTCAGTGACGCTCGGAGGTCAGAAGTCACCCCAGCCCGGTGACTTTGGTGCAAGGTCACCGGGGTCTCGGGAGGAGAGTGACCGCGATTCGTCCACGTCGCCAGGTATCCAGGATCTGAAGAAGTTCGAGGTCCCGGGGCAAGGCGCCAGCGACAGTCACTCGACTACCGCCCCCACCGCGGCCGCCGCAGCTCCCGCGCCAGCGTCACGTGACTCCGGTTGGAAGAAGCGAATGTCGGATTTGTACCGGGCGCAGGAAACTAGCAACCAGGATTTCCCCATTCAGGCGGCCGTCACTACCGCAGCGCCCCCCTTGGAGAAAGTTCAACCGGCGGCTGTTGCTAAGGAACGCGCGCCGATACAGATCAGCGACGATTCGTCGTCGTCGTCAGATTCCTCTGACGTCATGAACAATTATTGCAAGACGCTGGTTGAGAGATGTAAGTATCTGACGAGTCTGGTGGAGGACGCCAGCAACGTGCCGACCGAGGTGAAGAAGACGCCGCCCAAACCCAAGGCCGCGGCTCCCACTGCGCCGGCCACCTTCGGGTCAAAGGTCAGGAGCGCCAAACCATTGTCCCCCGTGACGTCATCGGCGGCAGCGGCGAGGTGACGTTAAGTACAGCGGTCTCGACGAGAAGGAAAATAACGTTTCGCGTGACGTCACCTCCACGCGCGCTAGCCCGGCCAGCGTAAAACGAACTCCCAGTTTGTCGGAGCGTAAAAAGATATTTAAGTCGTGGAAGAGCGACCCGCGGTCGCCTGAGACTGAACCGGAAGCGACCAAGGGTCAAGGTCAGTTCACCACACGCTATATTCCTTCAATGAAGCGTTACGAGTCATGGAGTCGCGTTACACTTGTGTGTTGTTTAAGAACATGATGCGACGTGCATTGCACTATCTGGGTCACCTTGGAGCAACTGCTTGTCCACGTAACATTTCCATACCACGTGTCATCATTTTCATCCCTAAGTTGCATGTATTATTCCGACCTCTGCTATATGGATAGAGGTCAGTCCTAACGAGCGAGCAAAATGTGGTCCCACTCTCCTACGAGGCGATATCGCCGGAATCCCTCTCCACTTTGTACGAGCCCCTTACCCTTACCCTGCCCCTGTCTCAACTCTGTCACCCCCCCACCCCCTCCCACCATATGAACTGCCATGGGTGGACCCGCCCCCCCCTAATATGACTCACTGCCAGTTTCCCTTATTTCATCGTGACACACAACAGAAGATAGTGGAATAACATGTGCTAAAATACATATTTACACGGATAAGAGGGAGGGGGGGGGGCAGTTGTCCCACAAAGTGTCCACAAAAAAAGCTCACATTGAATTAATGGCAAAATTTCCTCGCTCCTAAAATTTAAATCGGCATTGCAAAAACGTATTCCAGTCTACTATTTAGGGCGTTATAACATTGGGTTGTGCCGGTACGTGCAATCCTGTTGTTCGGAAGTAATTGTTTTTCATTTCATGTGCAGCATGTGCGTACACTTGCTAAAGTCCCTGGCTACGCCCCTGAGCGTGGCACCAACTGTTGTCTGCATGGCCTCACATGTATCAATGGGACACGTAATTAGGAAGACACAAACGCGCGCAGATATTAAACAGAAAACAGCATTTGGTTATAATTAAACAATGTTTATTGTATCGCATGTTAATGACTGAACACGTCAAAAATGCACGATTGGCACACATTGCATTATATCGTTAATGTATCGATAACATGATAAAGTCCAGCATCACTGCCAAGTCCAGCATCACCGAGAGCATCGTCGTCAGCGGCTCATGACAAATAGTTTGTTGTTGTTGTAGTCCGTAACGTAGAGGAGGTGGTGATGGGGGGCCATGATATATACCAGGAGGTCACCTCCCCCAGCTCCACCCTGGTGACCGCCTCCCCCGCCTGGCTCACGGCGTGCAGAGAGTGACCCCGCCTGTCACACACCACAAAGTGATCTCCGTTGCGGGTGATGTCACGGGGATCCGAGAGTCCTGGGAGGTTGAGGACGCGGCCCGGAGCGCCGTCCCCGGTGTACAGCACCAGGAGCGAGGTGTACGCCACCAGGATCGTGTCCCGGAGGACGGACACATACCTCGGCCGCCACCCCTCCCCCTGCACCTCCAGTGGCGTGTTGAGGGTGGACACCCCCCGCCCCCAGCCACATCCACCACACGGACACCGTCCAAACACAGACATAGAGAGTCCGGATGGACTCCCTGTAGGTTTCGATATTATATGGAAAAAACGCTATGTGGCAGTTTCTGGATCAATGTTTTGGGAACTGATCGGTGCTGGGAAACTGGCCAAATCTCGAGTTAATGGCGAATGAAATATAAAAAGCCGTTTACAGTTGCGCAATACGTCATGTTGACCAGAGACGTCCCGTCCGCCTCCTCCGGCCAAAGGTGCATGCTTAACGACACCAAACGTGCAAGTCCCACCAACGATGTCATCGACGTCGCATTCCACAGCTGGTGGAAGAAATCCATTCGTCACGATTTTACTTCTGATCAGCTGACAGGTGTTTTCATCTGTAAAGGGTTACAATATAGGTCATCCAAGACCAACTAGCATTAGTTGGTAAAATGATCCTTGCATTTAGAAATAAACAAGTGAAAAACTCACCTGTGATATCCGTAATAATAAGTGTTTTGGAAGGTTTTATATATATAATGAAAGCTGCTTGACATTCATTGAAGACTGATTCTCACTTTGAATCATCCGCCCGCTAATGTCCTAGGTTCGAATACGGACCCAGACACCTAATTTGGGGCGTGTATTTTATTCATTGGTCCTTCAGCGGGCAGTTTTACCCTTGTGTGTACAAAACCGGCGAAAACACCAATTCATTTTGTTTCCCACATATATTTTGTAATTATTGCAGCCTAAAATGTATTTGGTGTTTTCTATGAGTAGAATATAACATGATCTGTAAAGGAGAAAGATTTCCGAATTGGCGATTTGATGACACGTGACGATGCAGTGATTGTCACGTATTTTACATGTATAAAATTAGTTATTACTTTACGACCTCATGACCAATGACCAATAACCAACACAACTAGACAGCATGGGTTTCACATGAAGAAGAGGTCTTTATTGCAAGTCACACCATCTTTTATAGGCAGTACACCTGGTGGCCAGTGAAGGCATACAATACAAAATCCACCTGGTGTATGACCATTAGAAACACATTCATCATAACGTCCAAACCCTATACTCTAGTCATAATGACCAGTATATTACAGTGATAACGCCAACATGACGCATCGATGACACGCTGACTACACCATACTTGATGACGCAATAATGACGCTATAATGACGCCATCATGCCCCTATAATGACGCCATCATGCCGCTATAATGACGCCATCATGCCACTATAATAACGCCATCATGCCCCTATAATGACGCCATCATGCCGCTATAATGACGCCATCATGCCCCTATAATGACGCCATCATGCCGCTATAATGACGCCATCATGCCACTATAATAACGCCATCATGCCCCTATAATGACGCCATCATGCCGCTATCATGCCCCTATAATGACGCTATCATGCCGCTATAATGACCCCATAATGCCGCTATAATGACGCCGTAATGCCGCTATAATGACGCCACAATGAGGCTATAATGATGTCATAATGCCGCTATAATGACGCCATCATGCCGCTATAGTGACGCCATGACGCCATTATGCCGCTATAATGACGCCATAATGCCGCCACAACGAGGCTATAATGACGTCATCATGCCGCTATAATGACGCCATCATGCCACTATAATGACGCCATCATGACGCCTTGATGAGGTCATAATGAGGACTTAATTACGCCATAGCGACGCCTTGACGCTATGATTGTTGTAAATAACCGCGCTATGATTGTTGGGAACAGACCGCGTTCTCATTGTAAACGCTATATCTATGATTACTGTAACCGATAGTGCTATGGGCTCAGTCGACAGGACGAGCGTCCTTCAGTAACTTGATTATATTTAAGTCTCACAATTGATTGCGGCATTGACGTATGGAAGAATGCGTGGTTTTTATTTTGTTGATATATATATAGACTAAAGTATTACAGATCGGACTTATTTACGGGCAAACAAAAAATGATTGATAATCCTTGTTCGCTGGATCGATTTTTTGGTAAAGGGATAGCTTCATACTTATTATCTTCTCGCTGGACATAAGAAAAATACGTTGCAAGATAGGATCATACGGTTAGGTCGGTAAGCGCTGTCGCCATGACTACGTAATCAAATAATCTCTGTTAGTCGCGTGCATGGTGTTGAACGCCACTGAAGGTCACCGACAGCTGATTTGTAGGAGTTTCTTTGCTTCATCTCTTTATATTGACTGGCCGAGCGTGAACGGATTGTGTGAATGGAACATATATTAATGGGACTTGAAGCTGACAGCGTAGATTTGTGCTTGCACTGAGGTCAACACAATATTGAGAACTGAAAAAGTGTTTACCTTTTAGTTAGGACGCATCAAGCGGAATCAATAAGATAATTACAATATATCTCCTTCACTGAGCTGCCACGTCTACCACACTACATAGATACAGCATCGGCCAAAGATACTTCTATCTATCATTTAATACTTAGACTTAAGACGCCTCCCTGTGACAACCACTCGGGGACAACAATTAAAGATGATCTCGCATATATACCTAATTAGGAAGACAGAAACGCGCGCAGATATTGAATAGAAAACAGCATTTGGTTACAATTAAACATGATTTATTGTATCTCATGTTAATAACACGTTAAAAAGCACGATTGGCACATATTGCATTATAGCCTTAATGCCTCGATGACATGATAAAGTCCAGCATCACTGACAACAGGTAAAGTGAGGCGATATGTTATATAATCAGCATAACCCCGATATAAGGACACTATTAGCATAAACAGAACGTGAACTTCAATCGTCATAACATTATTAGCCAGAGTTTTCAGTGCGGCAGACCAATTTTTGTGGTCGTTATCATGATGAGCTAAAACTCTATACAATAGCAAGGGACCGTTATGACCAGCATCATGGTGGGTGATGATACAATTCATTCATTAATCCAAGCTTCCAGTGGGGATCTGTGGGCAATGCGTCCAGCTGAAACGACGTAAAAAACACACAATTAATATGTTGTCATTACAGTCTATAGCATAAACCCCCACTGCACATTGACATATTGATTATCCGGAAACCAAATCAACCGGTAAAACAAATTAGTTCAGTAAACCTGCATCGTCATTTTGTATGTCTAAGCAAAGCGTCAAATATGCTCGTAGGATTAAATTAAATTTACATTTGACACAAGTTTCTTCTTCAAAGATTAATACTGGTCAGAAAATACGCCTACTGAATGATTTAAAGTAAATTTCTATTCTTCATTGTATTTGGACCAAATACAAAGACAAAAGACAATCTTATCTATGCAAGTGTTATATACGTGGCAACCATTGAAACGGATTAAACACAGGTTATTTATTTTAGGCAGATATGATAGGTCTATTTAAGCGAGAGGAACACAAGGACTTCCTGTAGGGGTATGAGGCAAGGGCGGAGAGGGGGGGGGGGGAGGGGGGTATACATCATCACCTTCTTTAGGTCTGTGTCAACTTATTCCCCTCACCATCACTGTACCAATTGGTATATCTTATGGGCTAATCTACAATATTGCTAATGTTCGTTAATACAGTCCTTATAATATGAATAATCAAAGCCCCATGGCACACAGGAAGATGGCCGGGGTGGGGGTGGGGCGGGAAGGAGCAGCAGAACAGCAAACAGAACAACTGAGAGGAAACAGTGCGGCAAACAGGGAGGCAACAACGCAGAAACCTGGCGTAGCAAACAGAAAAGAAAACATGAATGGGAACAGAGCGTGGAAGAGTAACAAGTGAGCGATGTGACGAACACAGCTCTACGGACCTGCCCCGAATAGGTGTTCAATAAATTCGGTTAATGTTTAAATGTGAATGTAAATATTTATTTGATTTGCATGTCACGGACAAACTATCTATTATTACTAGTCTTATCAAGTATCACATTAACCTCACATGCTAACAATGAAGCTATTTCAAGCTCGATGCTTAAAACCTTATTTAGACTCCTATTATAACTACAAGTCAGGCACTACACAACACGTTGCATGTCACTGGCGCAGACAAAATAACTCTCCTCCTCATTATATTCAATGTTAGACAATGTCTGACCATGTGTTTTAAAGCTATTAACATCCCTTTGAGTCCTTGGAATCAACTTGATTTCACATAAGTTTCAATCACTGAAAACTGGAAGGTGTTTGTAGAGGGAGAGGGGGATGGGGGTAGGTGGGGGCGTTAATGGGTGGAGCAGGCGGCCACAGCTCACAATTACAGACATCGAGCCATAAACAATTCAACTGACGTCAACTGAGGGCAGCTTAACCTGCTGACCGCCCCCCCCCCCCCAGGTAGGTTAATGTAAGGTAAGGTAGGTTAGGGAGGGCCTAGTGTGGCTGAGGTGGGTGGGGGGAGGGGGTGGGCGTGCCACCCTGTCCCTCCCTCACAGAGACGTGTACAGTGACACCTTTCTAAACGTAAACAACATGTCAAATATCACATAACGCTGTGACAGCACCCCCCCCCCCCCCCACACCTACCCTTCACCCCCCCCCCTCACCAGGGGGAGAGGGTGTGGGGTATGTTGTACTTATCAACTATCATCTTAACAAGGTGTGAGTGACGTGATGACGTCACTGTTACTTACGCGGACGGTGCGTTGTTGTCGTCAGCGGCTCACGACAAACAGTTTGTGCCGGTCCGTGACGTAGAGGAGGTGGTGGTGGGGGGACCATGATATAAACACGGGCAGCACCTTCCTCAGCCCCACCCTGGTGACCACCTCCCCCTCCAGCCTCACCCTGGTGACCGCCTCCCCCTCCCGGCTCACCACGTGGAGAGAGCCACCCTCCCAGTCACACACCACAAAGTGTTCCCCGTTGTGGGTGACGTCACTGGGAGCCGAGAGTCCTGGGAGGTTGAGGACGCGGCCCGGAGCGCCGTCCCCGGTGTACAGCACCAGGCGGGGGCCGCCGTACTGCACCAGGATGGTGTCCTGGAGGACGGACACATACAGCGGCCGCCCCTCCCCCTTCACCTCTGGCGGCGTGTTGAGGGTGGCCACCACCCCGCCCCCCGCCACATCCACTACATGGACCCGGTCCCTACAGCAGACATAGAGAGTCCTGGTGGACTCCCTGTAGGCCAGTCCCCATGGGTCTGTCAGGCGTCCGGTGGTCGGCAGTGTGCGCGTCCGGACGACCTCTCCACCCACCAGCCGGACTCCCTGGAGATGGCAGCCATTGTCCTGGGAGATCCAGGTCTCCGTGTCTGTGGCGGTGATGCCGGCTGGATCCTGGATGGGGTACTCCGCCACGTAGCGGTGGGCTGTGTGGCCTCCTTCTGTGGTCCGCCGGAAGACCACCACCCTGTCACTGCCCCTGTCCACCACCCACACCAAGTCCCCGTGGGCGGCCACACCATAGGGGCGCTGCAGCCGCCCGGGTCCGGCCTCCTCCCCCACCACCCCCGTCACCCGCAGACCGCCATACGCCGCCGCATCCTACAACGACAAACATCTCAGTGACAACCCAACATATAACTGACGTGGGGGGGGGGGGGGGGGTGCCGGGGGTGTATGTCAGGCGTCAAGGTCAAGGCCGCACGTGCCGCCTTTGGTGTTGTACATTTCCACCGATGTCTGAAGAGTTTCCTGGCGACTTGGAGACTGAAATAAACAACGACTCACGGCGGACTGCAGTCTGTGAAGACAAAGGATGTTTATCTTAAAAGTTTAAATTCAATGGCTGTCGTCTGCAAATAATGTAAACAAAAACTATTAATATGTTGTCCATGTTATATATGATACCTCAGTGCGACTGGCTGGCTGGGTGTATCAGGGGAGATGGAGGGGGGAGTGGGGTACACTTGCACTGGTGATAGATGGCAGACTGCACTGAGCGGGTGTCTGAAGACAGCACGCGGCTTGATAAACCGTGCGCGAGATCAGGAGGTGAACAGGGCGGGGGGGCGAGGGCAGAGCGGTAAACAGGGGGGGGGGGGCAGTACGGGCAACGGAGAGGAGGCAGAGGGGGGGCGGTCCAGTGCGGGGAACAGAGAGGAGGCTGGGGGGGGGGGGGTGTCAGTGCGGTGAACAGAGAGGAGGCAGGGGGGGGGCAGTGCGGTGAACAGAGAGAAGGCAGGTGGGGGTGGGGGGAGACAGTGCGGGGAACAGATACGAGGCAGGGGGAGGGGCAGTGCGGCTAACATAGAGGAGGCAGGGGGGACAGTGTGGGGAACAGGGAGGAGCCTTGGGGGGGCGGGGCAGTGCGGGGAACAGAGAGGAGGCAGGGGGGACAGTACCGGAAACAGGGAGGAGGTAGGTGGAGGGGGGGCAGTGCGGGGAACAGAGAGGAGGCAGGGGGGACAGTACCGGGGGCAGTGCGGCTAACATAGAGGAGGCAGGGGGGGGACAGTGTGGGGAACAGAGAGGAGCCGTGAGGGGGGGGGGGCAGTGCGGGGAACAGAGAGGAGGCAGGGGGGACAGTACCGGGAACAGGGAGGAGGCAGGTGGAGGGGGGACAGTGCGGGGAACAGAGAGGAGGCAGGTGGGGGGGGGGGGCAGTGCGGGGAACAGAGAGGAGGCAGGGGGGGACAGTGCGGGGGGTGGCAGTGCGGGGAACAGAGAGAAGGCAGGGGGGGGGGCAGTACGGGGAACAGAGAGGAGGCAGGGGGGGGGGGCAGTGTGGGGAACAGAGAGGAGGCAGGTGGGGGGGGGCAGTGCGGGGAACAGAGAGGAGACAGGGGGGGCTGCGGGTAACAGAGAGGAGGTAGGTGGGACAGTGCGGGAAACAGAGAGAAGGCAGATGGGGGGGGGGGGGCAGTGCGGGGAACAGAGAGGAGGCAGAGGGGGACAGTGTGGGGAACAGAGAGAAGGCGTGGGGGGGGGGCAGTGCGGGGAACAGTGAGGAGGCAGGGGGGGGGGGCAGTGCGGAAAACAGAGGAGGCAGGGGGGGACAGTGTGGGGAACAGAGAGGAGGCGGGGGGGGGGGGGGGCAATGCGGGGAACAGTAAAGGGATTGGCCGAGTTTGGAACGTACAGGGGGACAGGGAGGGGAACCGCGCGAGAAACAGGCTCGTGAAACCGAAACATGGGGAGCGGGGGCAGAGCGGAAAACGGTTACAGGAACAGTGCGAGAAATAGGGACGGGAACAGTGTGGGAAACATGGTTTGATTTGATTATGGCTTAACAGCACTTTCAGCCTGTGTGAAACATGGAGGGGTGCAGTACGGGAAACAGGGAGGGAAACAGGCCGGGGAACAGTGCGCGAAACAGGTCGGGTAACAGTGTGGGAAACAGGGAGGGAAACAGGCTAGGGAACAGTGCGTGAAACAGGGAGGGGAACAGTGCGGGAAACAGGTAGGGTTACAGTGCGGGTAACAGGGAGCTAACAGTGCGTGAAACAGGGAGGGAAACAGTGCGGGAAACGGAGAGGGCAGAAGGTGAAATAGGGAGGGGAACAGTGTGGGAAACAGGGAGGGGAATAGTGCGGGAAACGGAGAGGGACAGAAGGTGAAATAGGGAGGGGAACAGTGTGCAGGGTTCATACAGGCAAGGTGCAATCAAAGTCAAGCCTTTTTAAGGCAAGCACTAACAAAATTCAAGGACTTTTCAAGGACAATTTTTACATTTACTGGTCTATTTAAGCATACAAATTGCAAAAACTTGGGACTAAATTGTATGCATACAATCTTTGATATGCGGAAATAAGGAATGACAACAAGAAGGCAGTGTTCATGATTACTTATTACCAACCAACAGCATTTATTGGAGTTAATCACTTTACTTTTATTAATTGCTACTTCTTCAATTCAGCTAGCTTTGTTTCGATTTTTTCTTGGGTCTTTGCCAGTGCCCGGTCCAGTTTGAAATCAAGCACTTTTCATTGTAACTGCCCTATTTTGAAGCAAATTCAAGTACATTGGATCGACCTCAATGCCTATTTCTGTTTTTATGACCTTTTCCAGGCATCAGTCAAAATTCAAGCACTTTTCAAGCCTGTGCGCTCCCTGGGTGTGGGAAACAGGGAGGGAAACGGTGCGGGAAACGGGGAGGGACAGAAGGTGACATAGGGAGGGGAACAGTGCGTGAAATAGGGTAGGGCACAGTGCGGGGAACAGGGAGAGGGACAGATGGTGAAACAGGGAGAGGGACAGATGGTAAAACAGGGACGGGAGCAGGGCAAAAACAAGGTGGGGACATATCGAGAACAGAAAGAACAGAAGGTGAAGCACGGAGGGGTACATACTGCTTTGTTAGAATACGAAACAGAGCCTGGAAGAGACAGTGAGAGAGTGGGACATAGGGACGGGACAGGCCCGGAACGATGGAGATGAGCAGAGAGGCTCACATAGAGGGAGGGGGGGGGGCGCAGGGCCTGAACGATAGAGGTGAGCAGGGAGGCTCACAGGGGGAGGGGGGCGGACAGGGCATGAACGATGGAGGTGAGCAGAGAGGCTCACAGAAGGGGGGGGGGGCAGGGCCTGAACGATGGACGTGAACAGAGAGACTCACAGAAGGGGGGGGGGCAGGGCCTGAATGATGGAGGTGAGCAGAGAGGCTCACAGAATGGGGGGTGGGGCAGGGCTTGAACGATGGAGGTGAACAGAGAGGCTCGCAGAATGGGGGGGGGGGGCAGGGCCTAAACGATGGAGGTGAACAGAGAGGCTCACAGAAGGGGGGTGGGGGCAGGGCCTGAACGATAGACGTGAACAGAAAGGCTCACAGAAGAGGGGTGGGGCAGGCCTTGAACGATGGAGGTGAGCAGAGATGCTCACAGAAGAGGGGGGAGGGCGGACATGGCCTGAACGATGGAGGTGAGCAGCGAGGCTGACAGAAGGGGAGGGGGGTCAGGGCCTGAACGATGGAGGTGAACAGATAGGCTCAGAGAAGGGGGGGGGGGGCAGGGCCTGAACGATGGACGTGAACAGAGAGGCTCACAGAAGGGGGGGGGGGCGGCAGGGCCTGAACGATGGAGGTGAACAGAGAGGCTCACAGAAGGGGGGCGGCAGGGCCTGAACGATGGAGGTGAGCAGAGAGGCTCCCAAAGGGGGGGGGGGGCAGGGCCTGACCGATGGACGTGAACAGAGAGGCTCACAGAAGGGGGGGGGGGGGAGGCAGGGCCGAACGATGCAGGTAAACAGAGAGGCTTACTGAAGGGGGGGGGTGGCAGGGCCTGAACATTGGAGGTGAGCAGAGAGGCTCACAGAAGGGGGGGAGAGGCAGGGCCTGAACGATGGAGGTGAGCAGGGATGCTCACAGTAGGGGGTGGGGAGGGGGGCAGGGCCTGAACGATGGACGTGAAGAGAAAGGCTCAGAGAAGGGGGGGGGGGGGCAGGGCTTGAACTATGGAGGTGAGCAGGGAGGCTCACAGAAGGGGGGACAGGACCTAAACGATGTAGGTGAACAGAGAGGCTCACAGAAGGGGGGGGGGGGCAGGGCCTGAACGATAGACGTGAACAGAAAGGCTCACAGAAGGGGGGCGGACAGGCCTTGAACGATGGAGGTGAACAAAGAGGCTCACAGAAAGGGGGGGGGGGCAGGCCTTAAACGATGGAGGTGAACAGAGGCTCACAGAATGGCGGGGGGGGGGCAGGGCCTGAAGGATGGAGGTGAACAGAGAGGCTCACAGAAGGGGGGGGGCAGGGCCTGAACGATGGAGGTGAGCAGGGAGGCTCACAGAAGGGGGGGCAGGGCCTGTACGATGGAGGTGAACAGAGAGGCTCACAGACGGGGGGGGCAGGGCCTGAACGGTGGACGTGAACAGAGAGGCTCACAGAAGGGGGGGGGGGGCAGGGCCTGAACGATGGAGGTGAGCAGAGAGGCTCACAGAAGGGGGGTGGGCAAGGCCTGAACGATGGAGGTGAACAGAGAGCCTCACAGAAGGGGGGGTGGCAGGGCCTGAACGATAGAGGTGAGCAGAGAGGCTCACTGAAGGGGGGGGGGGTGGCAGGGCCTGAACGATGGAGGTGAGCAGAGAGGCTCACAGAAGGGGGGGGGGGAGGCAGGGCCTGAACGATGGAGGTGAACAGAGAGGCTCACAGAAGGGGGGTGGCCAAGGCCTGAACGATGGAGGTGAACAGAGAGCCTCACAGAAGGGGGGGTGGCAGGGCCTGAACGATAGAGGTGAGCAGAGAGGCTCACTGAAGGGGGGGGGGTGGCAGGGCCTGAACGATGGAGGTGAGCAGGGATGCTCACAGAAGGGGGTGGGGAGGGGGGCAGGGCCTGAACGATGGACGTGAAGAGAAAGGCTCAGAGAAGGGGGGGGGGGCAGGGCTTGAACTATGGAGGTGAGCAGGGAGGCTCACAGAAGGGGGGACAGGACCTAAACGATGTAGGTGAACAGAGAGGCTCACAGAAGGGGGGGGGCAGGGCCTGAACGATAGACGTGAACAGAAAGGCTCACAGAAGGGGGGGGGACAGGCCTTGAACGATGGAGGTGAACAAAGAGGCTCACAGAAAGGGGGGGGCAGGCCTTAAACGATGGAGGTGAGCAGGGCCGCAGGGCCTGAACGATGGAGGTGAACAGAGGCTCACAGAATGGCGGGGGGGGGCAGGGCCTGAAGGATGGAGGTGAACAGAGAGGCTCACAGAAGGGGGGGGGGGCAGGGCCTGAACGATGGAGGTGAGCAGGGAGGCTCACAGAAGGGGGGGCAGGGCCTGTACGATGGAGGTGAACAGAGAGGCTCACAGACGGGGGGGGCAGGGCCTGAACGGTGGACGTGAACAGAGAGGCTCACAGAAGGGGGGGGGCAGGGCCTGAACGATGGAGGTGAGCAGAGAGGCTCACAGAAGGGGGGTGGGCAAGGCCTGAACGATGGAGGTGAACAGAGAGCCTCACAGAAGGGAGGGTGGCAGGGCCTGAACGATAGAGGTGAGCAGAGAGGCTCACTGAAGGGGGGGGTGGCAGGGCCTGAACGATGGAGGTGAGCAGAGAGGCTCACAGAAGGGGGGGGGGGAGGCAGGGCCTGAACGATGGAGGTGAACAGAGAGGCTCACAGAAGGGGGGTGGCCAAGGCCTGAACGATGGAGGTGAACAGAGAGCCTCACAGAAGGGGGGGTGGCAGGGCCTGAACGATAGAGGTGAGCAGAGAGGCTCACTGAAGGGGGGGGGGGGTGGCAGGGCCTGAACGATGGAGGTGAGCAGAGAGGCTCACAGAAGGGGGGGGGGAGGCAGGGCCTGAACGATGGAGGTGAGCAGGGAGGCTCACAGAAGGGGGGGCAGGGCCTGTACGATGGAGGTGAACAGAGAGGCTCACAGAAGGTGGGGGGGGAGGCAGGGCCTGAACGATAGACGTGAACAGAAAGGCTCACAGAAAGGGGGGGGGGGCAGGCCTTGAACGATGGAGGTGAGCAGAGAGGCTCACATAAGAGGGGGGAGGGCGGACATGGCCTGAACGATGGAGGTGAGCAGCGAGGCTGACAGAAGGAGTGGGGGGCACGGCCTGAACGCTGGAGGTGAGCAGGGAGGCTCACAGAATGAGGGGGGCGGCAGGGCCTGTACGATGAAGGTGAACAGAGAGTCTCACAGACGGGGGGGGCAGGGCCTGAACGGTGGACGTGAACAGAGAGGCTCACAGAAGAGGGGGGGGGGCAGGGCCTGAACGATGGAGGTGAACAGAGAGGCTCACAGAAGGTGGGGGGGGGGGCAGGGCCTGAACGATAGACGTGAACAGAAAGGCTCACAGAAGGGGGGGGGGGGGCAGGCCTTGAACGATGGAGGTGAGCAGAGAGGCTCACATAAGAGGGGGGAGGGCGGACATGGCCTGAACGATGGAGGTGAGCAGCGAGGCTGACAGAAGGAGTGGGGGGCACGGCCTGAACGCTGGAGGTGAGCAGGGAGGCTCACAGAATGGGGGGGGGGCAGGGCCTGTACGATGAAGGTGAACAGAGACTCTCACAGACGGGGGGGGCAGGGCCTGAACGGTGGACGTGAACAGAGAGGCTCACAGAAGAGGGGGGGGGGCAGGGCCTGAACGATGGAGGTGAACAGAGAGGCTCACAGAAGGGGGGTGGGCAAGGCCTGAACGATGGAGGTGAACAGAGAGGCTCACAGAAGGGGGGGGTGGCAGGGCCTGAACGATAGAAGTAAGCAGAGAGGCTCACTGAAGGGGGGGGGCAGGCCTTAAACGATGGAGGTGAGCAGGGCCGCAGGGCCTGAACGATGGAGGCTCACAGAGGCTCACAGAATGGGGGGGGGGCAAGGGCCTTAAGGATGGAGGTGAACACAGAGGCTCACAGAAGGGGGGGGGGGCAGGGCCTGAACGATGGAGGTGAGCAGGGAGGCTCACAGAAGGGGGGGGTGGGGCCTGTACGATGGAGGTGAACAGAGAGGCTCACAGAAGGGGGGGGGGGAGGCAGGGCCTGAACGATAGACGTGAACAGAGAGGCTCACAGAAGAGGGGGGAGGGCGTACATGGCCTGAACGATGGAGGTGAGCAGCGAGGCTGACAGAAGGGGTGGGGGGCACGGCCTGAACGCTGGAGGTGAGCAGGGAGGCTCACAGAATGGGGAGGGGTCAGGGCCTGAACGATGGAGGTTAACAGATAGGCTCACAGAAGGGGGGGGGGCAGGGCCTGAACGATGGAGGTGAACAGAGAGGCTCACAGACAGGGGGGGGGGCGGCAGGGCCTGAACGATGGACGTGAACAGAGAGGCTCACAGAAGTGCGGGGGGGGGCAGGGCCTGAACGATGGAGGTGAGCAGGGCCGCAGGGCCTGAACGATGGAGGTGAGCAGAGAGGCTCACAGAAGTGGGGGGTCGGCAGGGCCTGAACGATGGAGGTGAACAGAGAGGCTCATAGAAGGGGGGCGGCAGGGCCTGAACGATGCAGGTAAACAGAGAGGCTTACTGAACGGGGGGGGGGGGTGGCAGGGCCTGAACGTTGGAGGTGAGCAGAGAGGCTCACAGAAGGGGGGGGGAGAGGCAGGGCCTGAACGATGGAGGTGAGCAGGGATGCTCACAGAAGGGGTGGGGGGAGGGCAGGGCCTGAACGATGGACGTGAAGAGAAAGGCTCAGAGAAGGGGGGGGGGGGGCAGGGCTTGAACTATGGAGGTGAGCAGGGAGGCTCACAGAAGGGGGGGGCAGGCCTTGAACGATGGAAGTGAGCAAGGGGGCTCACAGAATGGGGGGGGGGGGGCGGCAGGGCCTGAACGATGGAGGTGAGCAGCGAGGCTGACAGAAGGAGTGGGGGGCACGGCCTGAACGCTGGAGGTGAGCAGGGAGGCTCACAGAATGGGGGGGGGGCAGGCCTTAAACGATGGAGGTGAACAGAGGCTCACAGAATGGCGGGGGGGGGCAGGGCCTGAAGGATGGAGGTGAACAGAGAGGCTCACAGAAGGGGGGGGGCAGGGCCTGAACGATGGAGGTGAGCAGGGAGGCTCACAGAAGGGGGGGCAGGGCCTGTACGATGGAGGTGAACAGAGAGGCTCACAGACGGGGGGGGCAGGGCCTGAACGGTGGACGTGAACAGAGAGGCTCACAGAAGGGGGGGGGGGGCAGGGCCTGAACGATGGAGGTGAGCAGAGAGGCTCACAGAAGGGGGGTGGGCAAGGCCTGAACGATGGAGGTGAACAGAGAGCCTCACAGAAGGGGGGGTGGCAGGGCCTGAACGATAGAGGTGAGCAGAGAGGCTCACTGAAGGGGGGGGGTGGCAGGGCCTGAACGATGGAGGTGAGCAGAGAGGCTCACAGAAGGGGGGGGGGGAGGCAGGGCCTGAACGATGGAGGTGAACAGAGAGGCTCACAGAAGGGGGGTGGCCAAGGCCTGAACGATGGAGGTGAACAGAGAGCCTCACAGAAGGGGGGGTGGCAGGGCCTGAACGATAGAGGTGAGCAGAGAGGCTCACTGAAGGGGGGGGGGGGGGGTGGCAGGGCCTGAACGATGGAGGTGAGCAGGGATGCTCACAGAAGGGGGTGGGGAGGGGGGCAGGGCCTGAACGATGGACGTGAAGAGAAAGGCTCAGAGAAGGGGGGGGGGGCAGGGCTTGAACTATGGAGGTGAGCAGGGAGGCTCACAGAAGGGGGGACAGGACCTAAACGATGTAGGTGAACAGAGAGGCTCACAGAAGGGGGGGGGCAGGGCCTGAACGATAGACGTGAACAGAAAGGCTCACAGAAGGGGGGGGGACAGGCCTTGAACGATGGAGGTGAACAAAGAGGCTCACAGAAAGGGGGGGGGCAGGCCTTAAACGATGGAGGTGAGCAGGGCCGCAGGGCCTGAACGATGGAGGTGAACAGAGGCTCACAGAATGGCGGGGGGGGCAGGGCCTGAAGGATGGAGGTGAACAGAGAGGCTCACAGAAGGGGGGGGGGCAGGGCCTGAACGATGGAGGTGAGCAGGGAGGCTCACAGAAGGGGGGGCAGGGCCTGTACGATGGAGGTGAACAGAGAGGCTCACAGACGGGGGGGGCAGGGCCTGAACGGTGGACGTGAACAGAGAGGCTCACAGAAGGGGGGGGGGCAGGGCCTGAACGATGGAGGTGAGCAGAGAGGCTCACAGAAGGGGGGTGGGCAAGGCCTGAACGATGGAGGTGAACAGAGAGCCTCACAGAAGGGAGGGTGGCAGGGCCTGAACGATAGAGGTGAGCAGAGAGGCTCACTGAAGGGGGGGGTGGCAGGGCCTGAACGATGGAGGTGAGCAGAGAGGCTCACAGAAGGGGGGGGGGAGGCAGGGCCTGAACGATGGAGGTGAACAGAGAGGCTCACAGAAGGGGGGTGGCCAAGGCCTGAACGATGGAGGTGAACAGAGAGCCTCACAGAAGGGGGGGTGGCAGGGCCTGAACGATAGAGGTGAGCAGAGAGGCTCACTGAAGGGGGTGGGGGTGGCAGGGCCTGAACGATGGAGGTGAGCAGAGAGGCTCACAGAAGGGGGGGGGGGAGGCAGGGCCTGAACGATGGAGGTGAGCAGGGAGGCTCACAGAAGGGGGGGCAGGGCCTGTACGATGGAGGTGAACAGAGAGGCTCACAGAAGGTGGGGGGGGGAGGCAGGGCCTGAACGATAGACGTGAACAGAAAGGCTCACAGAAAGGGGGGGGGGCAGGCCTTGAACGATGGAGGTGAGCAGAGAGGCTCACATAAGAGGGGGGAGGGCGGACATGGCCTGAACGATGGAGGTGAGCAGCGAGGCTGACAGAAGGAGTGGGGGGCACGGCCTGAACGCTGGAGGTGAGCAGGGAGGCTCACAGAATGAGGGGGGCGGCAGGGCCTGTACGATGAAGGTGAACAGAGAGTCTCACAGACGGGGGGGGCAGGGCCTGAACGGTGGACGTGAACAGAGAGGCTCACAGAAGAGGGGGGGGGGGCAGGGCCTGAACGATGGAGGTGAACAGAGAGGCTCACAGAAGGTGGGGGGGAGGCAGGGCCTGAACGATAGACGTGAACAGAAAGGCTCACAGAAGGGGGGGGGGCAGGCCTTGAACGATGGAGGTGAGCAGAGAGGCTCACATAAGAGGGGGGAGGGCGGACATGGCCTGAACGATGGAGGTGAGCAGCGAGGCTGACAGAAGGAGTGGGGGGCACGGCCTGAACGCTGGAGGTGAGCAGGGAGGCTCACAGAATGGGGGGGGGGCAGGGCCTGTACGATGAAGGTGAACAGAGACTCTCACAGACGGGGGGGGCAGGGCCTGAACGGTGGACGTGAACAGAGAGGCTCACAGAAGAGGGGGGGGGGCAGGGCCTGAACGATGGAGGTGAACAGAGAGGCTCACAGAAGGGGGGTGGGCAAGGCCTGAACGATGGAGGTGAACAGAGAGGCTCACAGAAGGGGGGGTGGCAGGGCCTGAACGATAGAAGTAAGCAGAGAGGCTCACTGAAGGGGGGGGCAGGCCTTAAACGATGGAGGTGAGCAGGGCCGCAGGGCCTGAACGATGGAGGCTCACAGAGGCTCACAGAATGGGGGGGGGGCAAGGGCCTGAAGGATGGAGGTGAACACAGAGGCTCACAGAAGGGGGGGGGGCAGGGCCTGAACGATGGAGGTGAGCAGGGAGGCTCACAGAAGGGGGGGGTCGGGCCTGTACGATGGAGGTGAACAGAGAGGCTCACAGAAGGGGGGGGGGGAGGCAGGGCCTGAACGATAGACGTGAACAGAGAGGCTCACAGAAGAGGGGGGAGGGCGTACATGGCCTGAACGATGGAGGTGAGCAGCGAGGCTGACAGAAGGGGTGGGGGGCACGGCCTGAACGCTGGAGGTGAGCAGGGAGGCTCACAGAATGGGGAGGGGTCAGGGCCTGAACGATGGAGGTTAACAGATAGGCTCACAGAAGGGGGGGGGGCAGGGCCTGAACGATGGAGGTGAACAGAGAGGCTCACAGAAGGGGGGGGGGGCGGCAGGGCCTGAACGATGGACGTGAACAGAGAGGCTCACAGAAGTGCGGGGGGGGGGCAGGGCCTGAACGATGGAGGTGAGCAGGGCCGCAGGGCCTGAACGATGGAGGTGAGCAGAGAGGCTCACAGAAGTGGGGGGTCGGCAGGGCCTGAACGATGGAGGTGAACAGAGAGGCTCATAGAAGGGGGGCGGCAGGGCCTGAACGATGCAGGTAAACAGAGAGGCTTACTGAACGGGGGGGGGGGGTGGCAGGGCCTGAACGTTGGAGGTGAGCAGAGAGGCTCACAGAAGGGGGGGGGGAGAGGCAGGGCCTGAACGATGGAGGTGAGCAGGGATGCTCACAGAAGGGGTGGGGGGAGGGCAGGGCCTGAACGATGGACGTGAAGAGAAAGGCTCAGAGAAGGGGGGGGGGGCAGGGCTTGAACTATGGAGGTGAGCAGGGAGGCTCACAGAAGGGGGGGGCAGGCCTTGAACGATGGAAGTGAACAAGGGGGCTCACAGAATGGGGGGGGGGGGCGGCAGGGCCTGAACGATGGAGGTGAGCAGCGAGGCTGACAGAAGGAGTGGGGGGCACGGCCTGAACGCTGGAGGTGAGCAGGGAGGCTCACAGAATGGGGGGGGGGGCAGGGCCTGTACGATGAAGGTGAACAGAGAGTCTCACAGACGGGGGGGGCAGGGCCTGAACGGTGGACGTGAACAGAGAGGCTCACAGAAGAGGGGGGGGGGGGCAGGGCCTGAACGATGGAGGTGAACAGAGAGGCTCACAGAAGGGGGGTGGGCAAGGCCTGAACGATGGAGGTGAGCAGAGAGGCTCACAGAAGGGGGGGTGGCAGGGCCTGAACGATAGATGTGAGCAGAGAGGCTCACTGAAAAGGGGGGGGCAGGCCTTAAACGATGGAGGTGAGCAGGGCCGCAGGGCCTGAACGATGGAGGCTCACAGAGGCTCACAGAATGGGGGGGGGGGTCAAGGGCCTGAAGGATGGAGGTGAACACAGAGGCTCACAGAAGGGGGGGGGGCAGGGCCTGAACGATGGAGGTGAGCAGGGAGGCTCACAGATGGGGGTGTGGGGCCTGTACGATGGAGGTGAACAGAGAGGCTCACAGACGGGGGGGGGGGTGGGCAGGGCCAGAACGATGGAGGTGAACAGAGAGGCTCACAGAAGGGGGGGGGGAGGCAGGGCCTGAACGATAGACGTGAACAGAGAGGCTCACAGAGGGGGGGGGGGGACGGCCTTGAACGATGGAGGTGAGCAGAGAGGCTCACAGAAGAGGGGGGAGGGCGTACATGGCCTGAACGATGGAGGTGAGCAGCGAGGCTGACAGAAGGGGTGGGAGGCACGGCCTGAACGCTGGAGGTGAGCAGGGAGGCTCACAGAATGGGGAGGGGTCAGGGCCTGAACGATGGAGGTTAACAGATAGGCTCACAGAAGGGGGGGGGGCAGGGCCTGAACGATGGAGGTGAACAGAGAGGCTCACAGAAGGGGGGGGGGGCGGCAGGGCCTGAACGATGGACGTGAACAGAGAGGCTCACAGAAGTGGGGGGGGGGGGGCGGGCCTGAACGATGGAGGTGAGCAGGGCCGCAGGGCCTGAACGATGGAGGTGAGCAGAGAGGCTCACAGAAGTGGGGGGTCGGCAGGGCCTGAACGATGGAGGTGAACAGAGAGGCTCATAGAAGCGGGGCGGCAGGGCCTGAACGATGGAGGTGAGCAGAGAGGCTCACAAGGGGGGGGGGGTGCAGGGCCTGAACGATGCAGGTAAACAGAGAGGCTTACTGAACGGGGGGGGGGGGGTGGCAGGGCCTGAACGTTGGAGGTGAGCAGAGAGGCTCACAGAAGGGGGGGGGAGAGGCAGGGCCTGAACGATGGAGGTGAGCAGGGATGCTCACAGAAGGGGTGGGGGGAGGGCAGGGCCTGAACGATGGACGTGAAGAGAAAGGCTCAGAGAAGGGGGGGGCAGGGCTTGAACTATGGAGGTGAGCAGGGAGGCTCACAGAAGGGGGGGGCAGGCCTTGAACGATGGAAGTGAGCAAGGGGGCTCACAGAATGGGGGGGGGGGGTGCGGCAGGGCCTGAACGATGGAGGTGAACAGGGAGGCTCAGAGAAGGGGGGACAGGGCCTGAACGATGGAGGTGACCAGGGAGGCTCACAGAAGGGGGGGGGCAGGGCCTGAACGATGGACGTGAACAGAGAGGCTCACAGAAGGGGGGGGGCAGGGCCTGAACGATGGAGGTGAGCAGGAAGGCCCACAGAAGGGGGGGCAGGGCCTAAACGATGAAGGTGAGCAGGGAGGCTCACAGAATGGGGGGGGGGGGGTGGGCAGGGCCTGAAAGATGGAGGTGAGCAGAGAGGCTCACAGAATGGGGGGGGGCAAGGGCCTGAAGGATGGAGGTGAACACAGAGGCTCACAGAAGGGGGGGGGCAGGGCCTGAACGATGGAGGTGAGCAGGGAGGCTCACAGAAGGGGGGGTGGGGCCTGTACGATGGAGGTGAACAGAGTGGCTCACAGACGGGGGGGGGCAGGGCCTGAACGATGGAGGTGAACAGAGAGGCTCACAGAAGGGGGGGGGAGGCAGGGCCTGAACGATAGACGTGAACAGAGAGGCTCACAGAAGGGGGGGGGGCAGGCCTTGAACGATGGAGGTGAGCAGAGAGGCTCACAGAAGAGGGGGGAGGGCGGACATGGCCTGAACGATGGAGGTGAGCAGCGAGGCTGACAGAAGGGGTGGGGGGCACGGCCTGAACGCTGGAGGTGAGCAGGGAGGCTCACAGAATGGGGAGGGGTCAAGGCCTGAACGATGGAGGTTAACAGATAGGCTCACAGAAGGGGGGGGGCAGGGCCTGAACGATGGAGGTGAACAGAGAGGCTCACAGAAGGGGGGGGGGGGCGGCAGGGCCTGAACGATGGACGTGAACAGAGAGGCTCACAGAAGTGGGGGGTCGGCAGGGCCTGAACGATGGAGGTGAACAGAGAGGCTCATAGAAGGGGGGCGGCAGGGCCTGAACGATGGAGGTGAGCAGAGAGGCTCACAAAGGGGGGGGGGGTGCAGGGCCTGAACGATGCAGGTAAACAGAGAGGCTTACTGAACGGGGGGGGGGTGGCAGGGCCTGAACGTTGGAGGTGAGCAGAGAGGCTCACAGAAGGGGGGGGGAGAGGCAGGGCCTGAACGATGGAGGTGAGCAGGGATGCTCACAGAAGGGGTGGGGGGAGGGCAGGGCCTGAACGATGGACGTGAAGAAAAAGGCTCAGAGAAGGGGGGGGGGGCAGGGCTTGAACTATGGAGGTGAGCAGGGAGGCTCACAGAAGGGGGGGGGCAGGCCTTGAACGATGGAAGTGAGCAAGGGGGCTCACAGAATGGGGGGGGGGGGCGGCAGGGCCTGAACGATGGAGGTGAACAGGGAGGCTCAGAGAAGGGGGGACAGGGCCTGAACGATGAAGGTGAGCGGAGAGGCTCACAGAAGGGGGGGCAGGGCCTGAACGATGGAGGTGAACAGAGAGGGTCACAGAACGGGGGGGGGGGCTGAACGATAGATGTGAGCAGGGAGGCTCACAGAATGGGGGGGGGGACAGGGCCTGAACGATGGACGAGAACAGAGGCTCACAGAATGGGGGGGGGCAGGGCCTGAACGATGGAGGTGAGCAGAGAGGCTCACGGGAGGGGGGGCAGGCTCTGAACGATGGAAGTGAGCAGAGAGGCTCACAGGAGGTGGGGTGGCGCGGGGGGGGGGGCGCAGGTACGTCCAGATCACGGGAATTTATCTTGAGCAAACAAGGAATAGCAAAGGGAGTTAAGATGTAGAATGAACAGAAGATTTACGTTTACGTTACGTTACAGTGGATGGTATTGTGTCAAAGAAACGAACGACGGACAGATTGGGCGGATTGTGTTGTGTATAACACACATGAGATTGGCAAACATAACGGGTCAGAATGGAAGGTGTATGTAACGCTGACATAAGAAGGGCAGTGGGGGGGGGGGGGGGGGCGTGCATCAAACTCGAGAGGGAGGGTGTGATGTACGTCTTACAGGACTATTAATGGACAGATCAATACAAAGTGGTCTAGGAGACTCCCAACCAAGATGTTCTTAATATGCTAAATATTTACATTAAGGTCAAGCAAAACTCAGAATGTCCTGTAATCACCGAAAGTTACTCACTCGGTGCTATTTGTAAGAAGGAATGGCTTGTAATTTACATGCTGCTAAATAAATCATCAGTTAGATAATGGAGAGTATACACGCAATGTTCTATTTAGATCTTACAGGTACACACATATTTTCACAAGCCATGACGTTACTGACCATCCATAACGTAAGACATTTGCTTTGATTTGATATAATCACCACTACAGTTACTAAATCCACCACAGTACAATACCAAAACGCTTTCCTCTCTCGCCGACATCACTCAGTCTGAACAGCAGACGACGTCTGCCGAGCCGCGACTGACAGTTGTCAATTTCAATGTCTATATAAGTTTACACCCTAGCTAGCCTGCCATATATCTGCATATTTTAGAATGCCGGGCATCTGGGCGGGGAAAGGGGAGGGAGATTGGGAATAGGAGGGGGTGAAGGAGGGGCAGGGGTATTGCTTCCCTCTATGAAAAGCGGTTCATGTTTCATAAACATCCATTTCTATTACACAACGCATGGTTTCATGCCTTGTAAATAAGGACTCGATCCATTGCAGGCCTGAATTCCATACCATCTGGCTACCTCTCCCATTGTTACTTGTCCACTGATATCAAAGTGAAACAGAAACTGGAACTGAGTGTTTCATAAATGCCAAGGGTTCCCCATGGACTGGAATCACACCGAAGTGATCATTACCAGTATGGGCGGACGTACAGTGTGGGCGGACGTACAGTGTGGGCGGACGTACAGTGTGGGTGGACGTACAGTGTGGGTGGACGTACAGTGAAGGCGGACGTACAGTGTGAGCGGACGTACAGTGTGAGCGGACGTACAGTGTGGGTGGACGTGCAGTGTGGGCGGACGTACAGTGTGAGCGGACGTACAGTGTGAGCGGACGTACAGTGTGGGTGGACGTACAGTGAAGGCGGACGTACAGTGTGGGCGGACGTACAGTGTGGGCGGGCGGACGTACAGTGTTAGCGGACGTACAGTGTGGGCGGACGTACAGTGTGGGCGGACGTACAGTGTGGGTGGACGTACAGTGAAGGCGGACGTACAGTGTGGGCGGACGTACAGTGTGGGCGGACGTACAGTGTTAGCGGACGTACAGTGTGGGCGGACGTACAGTGTGGGCGGACGTACAGTGTGGGTGGACGTACAGTGAAGGCGGACGTAGAGTGTGGGCGGACGTACAGTGTGGGTGGACGTACAGTGAAGGCGGACGCACAGTGTGGGCGGACGTACACTGTGGGCGGACGTACAGTGTGGGTGGACGTACAGTGAAGGCGGACGTACAGTGTAGGCGGACGTGCAGTGTGGGCGGACGTACAGTGAAGGCGGACGTGCAGTGTGGGCGGACGTGCAGTGTGGGCGGACGTACAGTGAAGGCGGACGTATAGTATGGGCGGACGTACAGTTTGGGCGGACGTACAGTGTGGGTGGACGTACAGTGTGGGCGGACGTACAGTGTGGGTGGACGTACAGTGTAGGCGGACGTACAGTGTGGGCGGACGTACAGTGTAGGGGGACGTACAGTGTGGGTGGACGTTCAGTGTGGGCGGACGTGCAGTGTGGGCGGACGTACAGTGTAGGCGGACGTACAGTGTAGGCGGACGTGCAGTGTGGGCGGACGTACAGTGAAGGCGGACGTATAGTATGGGCGGACGTACAGTTTGGGCGGACGTGCAGTGTGGGTGGACGTACAGTGTGGGCGGACGTACAGTGTGGGTGGACGTACAGTGTAGGCGGACGTACAGTGTGGGCGGACGTACAGTGTAGGGGGACGTACAGTGTGGGTGGACGTTCAGTGTGGGCGGACGTGCAGTGTGGGCGGACGTACAGTGTGGGCGGACGTACAGTGTGGGCGGGTGGACGTGCAGTGTGGGCGGACGTACAGTGAAGGCGGACGTACAGTGTAGGCGGGTGGACGTGCAGTGTGGGCGGACGTACAGTGAAGGCGGACGTACAGTGTGGGTGGACGTACAGTGTGGGCGGACGTACAGTATGGGCGGACGTACAGTGAAGGCGGACGTACAGTGTAGGCGGACGTACAGTGTGGGCGGACGTACAGTTTGGGCGGACGTACAGTGTGGGTGGACGTACAGTGTGGGCGGACGTACAGTATGGGCGGACGTACAGTGAAGGCGGACGTACAGTGTAGGCGGACTTACAGTATGGGCGGACGTACAATGTTGGGCGGACGTACAGTGTTGCGAACGTTTGTTTTTATTCAGTTTGGTCAAAACAGTTACTCTAGTTCATTACATAGGTGATAAACACATCTTTCTTGGGCTCCTCTATATCTAAACATACAATAGTGCTAATACGTCATATTTACCCAAAGTTGGTCCGCAGCTTTGAGCGTGCGGTCCGCGTCAATCGGGACTTGTTTGGCCCGCACGTCCCTGGCCCGAGGGTTGTCACCAGCTACGGGCGTTCTCCCAGCACCAAGCGGAAGCTCTCTGGGGTTTTCTGGCACGTCCCTACCTCGAGCACCGCCATCGCCTGAAGGTAAAGCCTGAAGGTTTCATCGATGTAAGTTGTGACCAATCAAATGCGTTTTCTGCCTGATGTGGTCTAATCAAATGCGTCATATATTGAACCGCCGTTATTCCGCAGTTCTATCGGGTTATTGAAGATGTTACTAAGGTGTGTGTGTGGGGGGGGGGGGGGGCGGGGTTACATGGTCTAGCGGCCGCAGAGCGGACCGGAGGGTCAAGGAGTGCTTTTCACGTTTCAGGTAGTCTTGTTTGCATACAGTGTAATGTTTGCCCAAAAGTGACCATAAGATATCCGAAAATATATCACATGACCTCGTATGCTTTTATATGCACATGAATTAAAGTGTACTACTGTGTAATGTCGAAAGAAAGGTGCCCTTGCCAACACCGGTCTATACTGTGTTCAATGTGTCACCGACCCCAAGGGCAGCGGGTGTGTAAACCTTGGGACAGTGGAGCGGCCCACATATTAACCGTATATATGATCTATATTGGTGTCGCTATATAATCATTATATTACGACATAACGTTGCTCGTTTTTACTCACCGTGTTCCCCTGGGGCTGGCGTGACAGAACTTCCAACGTTCATCCGGCTGAACATCATGCTGCAAACAACATCAACAGCGTGAAATAAGTGTTACAAATATTGATGACCCCCCACCCGGGGTGCTTAACACATTGCAGGGTTTTGAAGGGTTCCTTAAGCTACAAGGCAGTGTCATAAAGCCACGACATCCACGACTTGTCCAGTAAAGTTGTGAACTTAAAGTGGTTGATTCAATGGGATCCGGTTTATTTAGCTTACATTTCATTGATAACCATATTATAGCATGCATCTTTCTGTAGTAATTTGTCATAATGACATATTAGAATAAGATGAATCTTTAATAATATCGTATCCAAATACATACAAATGCACAGCATACCCATGACAAAAAAGGCAAAAATATATGAAAAGACATAGCATAAATATTAAGGATAAAAAGCAATTTTTTTCAGCTCAACTAAAGTTAGCACTTCAACAAACATCACTTTTAAAGAACACTTCTCCAGGACTGAATGGTTCAGGTGGCCTCGCCCTTTCGCTTGTTTGCATTTTGTGGACACGGTAATTTTTGTAATAAAGGTGAAATATTCTAAAATTATTACCAGATATAATAACCTACCCGTACCGGGACCGGCTAGACCTATCCCGACCGGAACCACCCCGACCTACCCCGACTCGGACCACTCCGACCCGGACCACTCCGACCTACTCCGACCCGGACCACTCCGACCTACTCCGACCCGGACCAATCCGACCTACCCCGACCCGGACCACTCCGACCTACCCATACACGGACCACTCCGACCTAGCCCGACCCGGACCACTCCGACCTAGCCTGACCCGGACCACTCCGACCTACCCCAACATGGACCAGCCTGACCTACCTAGACCAGGACCACTCTGACCTCCGGCCCACACGACCTACCCGGACCCGGACCACTCCGACCTACCCCGACCCGCACCACCCCAACCTACCCCGGCACGGACCACTCCGACCTACCTAGACCAGGACCACTCCGACCTACCACAACCGGGACCTCCCTGAGCTACCCTGACCCGGACCACTCCGACCTACCCCAACCCGGACCACTCCGACCTACCCCAACCCGGACCACTCCGACCTACCCAGACACGGACCACTCCGACCTACCCCGACACGGACCACTCCGGCCTACCCCGACACGGACCACTCAGACCTATCCCGAACCGGACCACCCTGACCTACCCCGACCCGGACCACTCCGACCCGGACCACTCCGACCCGGACCACTCCGACCCGGACCACTCCGACCTACCCTGACCCGGACCACTCCGACCTACTCCGACCCAGACCGCTCCGACCTATACTGACCCGGACCACTCCGACCTACCCCAACCCGGACCACTCCGACCTACCCAGACACGGACCACTCCGACCTAGCCCGACCCGGACCAACCCGACCTACTCCGACCTACCCCGACCCGAACCACCCCGACCTACCACGACCCGAACTACCACCACCTACCCGGTTGGTTGGTTATTCAGGACGCTTTAACCACTTATGGTCATATCGCGTCAATGGGAGAAGGAAGGGAGAGTGGAGCCATGTCCCCGAGGGTAACCCTCTACTAATTACGAAGACATGGGACCTTTATCCTGCGACCACACAGACATGGCCACAGCAGGGCTCGAACCACCGACCCACGTGCCGTTAGGCTCTCAGGTGACCAGAGCTCTCAATGCGAGCGCTCTAGCCCACTGAGCTATCGCGCCGGCCCCCACGACCTACCCAGACCCGGACCACACCGACCTACCCCGCCCCACACCACTCCAACCTACCCCGACACGGACCACTCCGATCCACCCCCACCCGGACCACCCGGACCTAACCCGACCCGGACCACTCCGACCTACCCCGACCAGGACCACTCAGACCTACCCCGACCCGGACCTCCCTGACCCACCCCGACCCGGACCACTCAGACCTACCCCGACCAGGACCACTCAGACCTACCCTAACCGGTACCACTCTAACCTAACCCGACATGGACCACTCAGACCTAACCCGACCCGGGCCACTCCGACCTACTCCGACCCGGGCCACTCCGACCTACCCCGACCCGGACCACTCCGACCTACCCCGACATGGACCACTCCGACCTACCCCGACCAGGACCACTCAGACCTACCCTAACCGGTACCACTCTGACCTAACCCGACATGGACCACTCCGACCTAACCCGACCCGGGCCACTCCGACCTACTCCGACCCGGGCCACTCCGACCTACCCGGACCCGGACCACTCCGACCTAACCCGACATGGACCACTCCGAACTACCCCTACCCGGCCACTCCCGACCTACCCCGACCCGGACCACTCCAACCTACCCCGACCCGGGCCACTCCGACCTACCACGACTGGGACCTCCCCGACTTAACCCGACCGGGACCACCTCGACCTACCCCGACACGGACCCCTCCGGCCTACCCCGACCCGGACCACTCCGACCTAGACAATTCCGACCTACCCCAACCCGGACCACGCCGACCCGGACCACTCCGACCTACCCCAACCAGGACCTCTTCGACATACCCCGACCCCGACCACCCCGACCCGGACCACTACGCCTTACCGACTTACCACGAACCGGACCACTCCGACCTACCCCGACCCGGACCACCCCGACCCGGACCACCCCGACCCGGACCTCCCCGACCTACCCCGACCGACCCCGACCCCGACCACTCCGACCTACCCCGAGCCGGACCACTCCGACTTACCCCGACTGGGACCTCCCTGACTTACCCCGACCGGAACCACCCCGACCTACCCCGACACGGACCCCTCCGGCCTACCCAGACCTGGACCACTCCGACCTACCCCGAGCCGGAGCACTCAGACCTACCCCGACCCGGACCACCCTGACCTACCCCGACCAGGACCACTGGGACCTACCCCGATCCGGACCACTCCGCCCTACCCCGACCCGGATCAATCCGACCTACCCCGACCCGGACCACTCCGACCTACCCCGACCCGGGCCACTCCGACCTACCCCGACATGGACCACTCCGACCTACCCCGACATGGACCACTCCGACCTACCCTGACGCGGACCACCCCGACCTACCCCGACCCGGACCTCCCTGACCTACCCTGACCCGGACCACTCCGACCTACCCCGAATCGGACCACCCCGA
This sequence comes from Arenicola marina, assembly GCA_964019135.1. Lineage (NCBI taxonomy): Eukaryota > Metazoa > Annelida > Polychaeta > Arenicolidae > Arenicola > Arenicola marina. The sequence goes on along the minus strand of OZ025250.1, from coordinate 52,484,125 downwards.
ACTACCCCAACCTACCCCGACCCTGACCACTCCGACCTACCCCGAGCCGGACCACTCCGACTGGGACCTCCCCGACTTACCCCGACCGGGACCACCCCGACCTACCCCGACACGGACCCCTCCGGCCTACCCAGACCTGGACCACTCCGACCTACCCCGAGCCGGACCACTCCGACCTACCCCGACTGGGACCTCCCCGACTTACCCCGACCGGGACCACCCCGACCTACCCCGACACGGACCCCTCCGGCCTACCCAGACCTGGACCACTCCGACCTACCCCGAGCCGGAGCACTCCGACCTACCCCGACCCGGACCACCCCGAACTACCCCGATACGGACCACTCCAACCTACCCCGACACGGACCCATCCGGCCTACCCCGACCCGGACAACTCCGACCTAGACAATTCCGACCTACCCCGACACGGACCACTCCGACCTACTCCGACAGGGACCACTCTGACCTACCCCGACCCGGACCACCCCGACCCGGACCACCCCGAACTACCCCGACTGGGACCTCCCCGACCTACCCCGACCAGGACCACTCCAACCTACCACGACACGGACCCATCCGACCTACCCCGACACGGACCACTCCGACCTACTCCGACAGTGACCACTCTGACCTACCCCGATCCGGACCACCCCGAACTACCCCGACCCGGACCACCCCGAACTACCCCGACCCGGACCTCCCCGACCTACCCCGACCAGGACCACTCCGACCTACCCCGAATCGGACCCCTCCGGCCTACCCCGACCCGGACCACTCCGACCTACCCCGACACGGACCACTCCGACCTACTCCGACAGGGACCACTCTGACCTACCTCGAGCTGGACAGCTCCGACCTACCCCGACCGGGACCACCCCGACCCGGACCACCCCGACCCGGGCCATTCCGACCTACCCCGACCCGGGCCACTCCGACCTACCCCGACTGGGACCTCCCCGACTTACCCCGACCGGGACCACCCCGACCTACCCCGACACGGACCCCTCCGGCCTACCCAGACCTGGACCACTCCGACCTACCCCGAGCCGGAGCACTCCGACCTACCCCGACCCGGACCACCCCAAACTACCCCGACACGGACCACTCCGACCTACCCCGACCGGGACCACCCCGACCCGGACCCCCCCGACCCGGGCCACTCCGACCTACCCCGACTGGGACCTCCCCGACTTACCCCGACCGGGACCACTCCGACCTACCTCGACACGGACCCCTCCGGCCTACCCCGACCCGGACCACTCCGACCTACCCCGACACGGACCACTCCGACCTACTCCGACAGGGACCACTCTGACCGACCCTGACCTACCCTGAACTACCCCGACCTACCCCGACCAGGACCACCCCGAACTACCCCGACCCGGACCTCCCCGACCTACCAGGACCACTCCGACCTAACCCGAAACGGACCCCTCCGGCCTACCCCGAACCGGACCACTACGACCTTCCCCGAGCCGGAGCACTCCGACCTACCCCGACCCGGACCACCCCGAACTACCCCGACACGGACCACTCCGACCTACCCCGACCGGGACCACCCCGACCCGGACCCCCCCGACCCGGGCCACTCCGACCTACCCCGACTGGGACCTCCCCGACTTACCCCGACCGGGACCACTCCGACCTACCTCGACACGGACCCCTCCGGCCTACCCCGACCCGGACCACTCCGACCTACCCCGACACGGACCACTCCGACCTACCCCGACCGGGACCACCCCGACCTACCCCAACCCGGACCAACCCGACCTACCCCGACCCGGACCACCCCGAACTACCCCGACCCGGACCACTCCGACCCGGACCACCCCGACCTACCCCAACACGGACCCCTCTGGCCTACCCCAACCCGGACCACCCCGACCTACCCCAAGACGGACCCCTCTGGCCTACCCCGACCCGGACCACTCCGACCTACCCCGACCCGGACCACTCCGACCTACCCCGACTGGGACCTCCCCGACTTACCCCGACCGGGACCACCCCGATCTACCCCGACACGGACCCCTCCGGCCTACCCCGACCCAGACCACTCAGACCTATCACTACACGGACCACTCCGACATACCCCGAACCGAACCACTCAGACTTACCCCAACCTGGATCTCTTCGACATACAACGACCCGGACCACTCCGAGACACCCGGACCCGGACCACTCCGACCTAGACAATTCCGACCTACCCCGACACGGACCACTCCGACCTACTCCGACAGGGACCACTCTGACCTACCCCGACCCGGACCACCCCGAACTACCCCGACCCGGACCACCCTGAACTACCCCGACCCGGACCTCCCCGACCTACCCCGACCAGGACCACTCCGACCAACCCCGACACGGACCACTCCGACCTACCCCGACCGGGACCACCCCAACCTACCCCAACCCGGACCACTCCGACCTACCCCGACCGGGACCACCCCGACCTACCCCAACCCGGACCTCCCCGACCTACCCCGACCAGGACCACTCCGACCTACCCCGACACGGACCACCCCGACCCGGATCTCCCCGACCTACCCCGAGCCGGACCATTCCGACCTACCCCAACCCGGACCACCCCGACCCGGATCTCCCCGACCTACCCCGAGCCGGACCACTCCGACCTACCCCAACCCGGACCTCCCTGACTTACCCCGACTGGGACCACCCCGACACGGACCCCTCCGGCCTACCCCGACCCGGACCACTCCGACCTACCCCGACACGGACCAGTCCGACCTACCCCGACCCGGACCACTCCGATCTACCCCGACTGGGACCTCCCCGACCTACCCCGACCAGGACCACCCCGATCTACCCCGACACGGACCACTCCGACCTACCACAACCCGGACCAACCCGACCTACCCCGACCCGGACCACCCCGACCCGGACCACCCCGACCCGGACCACCCCGACTTACCCCGACCCGGACCACTCCGACCTACCCCAACATGGACCCCTCTGGCCTACCCCGTCCAGGACCACTCCGACCTACCCCGACCCGGACCACTCCGACCTACCCCGACCGGGACCACCCCAACCTACCCCAACCCGGACCACTCCGACCTACCCCGACCGGGACCACCCCGACCTACCCCAACCCGGACCTCCCCGACCTACCCCGACCAGGACCACTCCGACCTACCCCGACACGGACCACCCCGACCCGGATCTCCCCGACCTACCCCGAGCCGGACCACTCCGACCTACCCCAACCCGGACCACCCCGACCCGGATCTCCCCGACCTACCCCGAGCCGGACCACTCCGACCTACCCCAACCCGGACCACCCCGATCTACCCCGACACGGACCACTCCGACCTACCCCAACCCGGACCAACCCGACCTACCCCGACCCGGACCACCCCGACCCGGACCACCCCGACCCGGACCACCCCGACTTACCCCGACCCGGACCACTCCGACCTACCCCAACACGGACCCCTCTGGCCTACCCCGACCCGGACAACTCCGACCTACCCCGACTGGGACCTCCAGGACTTACCCCGACCGGGACCACCCCGACCTACCCCAACCCGGACCACCCCGACCCGGATCTCCCCGACCTACCCCGACACGGACCACTCCGACCTACCCCGACACGGACCACTTCGATCTACCCCGACCGGGACCACCCCGACCTACCCCAACCCGGACCTCCCCGACCTACCCCGACCAGGACCACTCCGACCTACCCCGACACGGACCACCCCGACCCGGATCTCCCCGACCTACCCCGAGCCGGACCACTCCGACCTACCCCAACCCGGACCACCCCGACCCGGATCTCCCCGACCTACCCCGAGCCGGACCACTCCGACCTACCCCAACCCGGACCACCCCGATCTACCCCGACACGGACCACTCCGACCTACCCCAACCCGGACCAACCCGACCTACCCTGACCCGGACCACCCCGACCCGGACCACCCCGACTTACCCCGACCCGGACCACTCCGACCTACCCCAACACGGACCCCTCTGGCCTACCCCGACCCGGACCACTCCGACCTACCCCGACTGGGACCTCCCCGACTTACCCCGACCGGGACCACCCCGACCTACCCCGACACGGACCCCTCCGGCCTACCCCGACCCGGACCACTCCGACCTACCCCGACTGGGACCTCCCCGACCTACCCCGACCGGGACCACCGCGATCTACCCCGACACGGACCCCTCCGGCCTACCCCGACCCCGACCACTCCGACCTATCACTACACGGACCACTCCGACATACCCCGAACCGGACCACTCAGACCTACCCCAACCTGGATCTCTTCGACATACAACGACCCGGACCACTCCGAGACACCCGGACCCGGACCACTCCGACCTACCCCGATCCGGACCACTACGACTTACACCGACCCGGACCACTCCGACCTACTCCGATACCGACCACAACGACCTACCCCAACCTCGAACACACCGACCAAGACCGACCCAACCCACCCAGACCAGGACCACTCCGACCTAGCCCCGACACGGACAACACCGACCTACCCCGACCCGGACCTCCCCGACCTACCCCGACCCGGACCTCCCCGACCTACCTAGACCAGGACCACTCCGACCTACCCCGAATCGGACCACTCCGACCTACCCCGACACGGACCACTCCGACCTACCCCGACACGGACCACTCCGACCTACCCCGAGCCGGAGCACTCCGACCTACCCCGACCCGGACCACCCCGAACTACCCCGACCCGGGCCACTCCGACCTACGCCGACTGGGACCTTCCCGACTTACCCCGACCAGGACCACTCCGACCTACCCCAACACGGACAACACCGACCTACCCCGACCCGGACCTCCCCGACCTACCTAGACCAGGACCACTCCGACCTACCCCGACACGGACCACTCCGACATACCCCGAACCGAAGACCACTCCGACCTACCCCAACCAGGACCTCTTCGACATACCCCGACCCCGACCCGGACCACTACGACTTACCACGAACCGGACCACTCCGACCTACCCCGACCCGGACCACCCCGACCCGGACCTCCCAGACCTACCCCGACCCGGACCACTCCGACCTACCCCGAGCCGGCCCACTCCGGCCTACCCCGAGCTGGACAGCTCCGACCTACCCCGGCACGGACCACTCCGACCTACCCCGACCCGGACCACTCAGACCTACCCCGACCCGGACCACTCCGACCTACCCCGACCAGGACCAACCCGACCTACCCCGACCCGGACCACCCTGACCTACCCCGACCAGGACCACTGGGACCTACCCCGACCAGGACCACTGGGACCTACCCCGACCAGGACCACTCCGACCTACCCCGACCCGGACCACCCTGACCTACCCCGACCAGGACCACTGGGACCTACCCCGACCAGGACCACTGGGACCTACCCCGACAAGGACCACTCCGACCTACCCCGAACCGGAGCACTCCAACCTACCCCGACAAGGACCACTCCGACCTACCCCGACAAGGACCACTCCGACCTACCCCGACCCGGACCACCCTGACCTACCCCGACCAGGACCACTGGGACCTACCCCGACCAGGACCACTGGGACCTACCCCGACCAGGACCACTCCGACCTACCCCGATCCGGACCACTCCGACCTACCCCGACACGGACCACTCCAACCTTCCCCGACAAGGACTACTCCGACCTACCCCGAACCGGCCCACTCCGACCTACCTAGACCAGGACCACTCCGACCCACCTCGACACGGACCACTGCGACCTAACCCGACACGGACCACTCCAACCTACCCCGACCCGGACCAATCCGACCTACCCCGAACCGGACTACTCCGACCTACCTAGACCAGGACCACTCCGACCTATCTCGACCCGGACCATTCCGACCTACCGCGACCCGGACCACTCCAACCTACCCCGACCCGAACCACTCCGACCTACCCCGACCCGGACCACTCCGACCTACCTAGACCCGGACCATTCCAACCTACCCCGACCCGGACCACTCCAACCTACCCCGACCCGGACCACTGCGACCTACCCCGACCCGGACCACTCCGACCTACCTCGACACGGACCACTCCGACCTACCCCGACCCGGACCACTCCGACCTACCCCGACCCGGACCACTCCGACCTACCCCGACCCGGACCACTCCGACCTACCCCGACCCGGACCACCCTGACCTACCCCGACCAGGACCACTGGGACCTACCCCGACCAGGACCACTGGGACCTACCCCGACCAGGACCACTCCGACCTACCCCGATCCGGACCACTCCGACCTACCCCGACACGGACCACTCCAACCTTCCCCGACAAGGACTACTCCGACCTACCCCGAACCGGCCCACTCCGACCTACCTAGACCAGGACCACTCCGACCCACCTCGACACGGACCACTCCGACCTACCTAGACCCGGACCATTCCAACCTACCCCGACCCGGACCACTCCAACCTACCCCGACCCGGACCACTGCGACCTACCCCGACCCGGACCACTCCGACCTACCCCGACCCGGACCACTCCGACCTACCTAGACCCGGACCATTCCAACCTACCCCGACCCGGACCACTGCGACCTACCTAGACCCGGACCACTCCAACCTACCCCGACCCGGACCACTGCGACCTACCCCGACCCGGACCATTCCGACCTACCCTAACCGGTACCACTCTGACCTACCCCAACCTGTACCACTCCGACCTACCCCAACCACTACCACTCCGACCTACCCCAAACACCACCACTCCGACCTAGCCCCGTCCAGTACCACTCCGACCTATCCCAACCGGTACCACTCCGAATTGCCTCGACCGAAACCACGCCGACCCAAACAAGTCATTTCTTTTCTATTTTAATCGACCGACCGACTTATTGTGCTGATCTCATAGTCATGACGAACGTGTCATTTTACCGGGATGTTATCCTCTCTCGTCCAATGAAACATGATGCAGAAACGACTATATATGTCTATATGTAAGACAACATCACACCTTCTAAGCTTGAATGGCCGTAATGGGCTTCAGGGTATTATACTTACTTGTTTAGTTCATATTGGATAACCCCGATGTCAGGTCTGCTCTCAGGGTCAAAGTGACAGCACCGGCGGTATATGACACCCAGGCCAGTCTCATCCGCTAGGTGCTTGTATCTGTTCGATCCTCTGGGCAACTGTCTGGCAGCGATCCTCGCCTTCAGCACCTCATCTTGATTACCTTGGCTTGGCAGGTCCATGTCCCATGGCAACATGATATCAGGAGAGATCAGGCAGAATATGATCATTCCACAGCTCCAAACATCGATCCGTTTCAAAGCGGTCATGTCTGCCACTTTCAAGGAGTCCATGATTTGTTCCGGTGAGAAAAAGCGTCTTGTTCCTCGTTGAACACGGTCAGTGTTCTCCTGTGGCTCAGATTCAGTTTGTAGGTTAGTGGCTCTACCTTCACCGAAGTCGGTCAGCTTAAAGGTAAACAAATGCCCCGTATTTGTTACCAGAATGTTAGCCGGCTTCATATCCCTATGGCATATGTCTCTATAATGGAGGAACGCCAGCCCTGTAACAACGTCAACGGCTGCTTTATGAAGCACCTGCCGCTTCACACCAATTTCTTCGACGAGATTGGCTCGTTCCAAAACGTCAAGTAATTGTGCCAGGGTGCTGCCTTTGCAATGGCCGTGGATATTAAGTTGCTCCAAATTATACTCCATGTATTCCATAATAGGACTGAAGCTTGTGGGCTCTATGTACAATGCCAGCATATTTACAATATTTGGGTGCTTCAGCGTACTGAGTAATTTAGTCTCCTTTGCGAACAGCTTGACTTGATCGACGTTATACTTGGAGGCCAGCATCCTTTTAATGACGACTCGGGAATCATCTGAATATAATTGACGTACATATATGTTTACAAATAACGCTGCATGCTAATATCTAATCCAGATATATTGTCAAACAGATCATATTGCGAATGTGTTACCTTGCCCCCCGCCACCCCCCCCCCCCCAGCTTTTCTTGTCGAAACTCAAACCCATGGCGTCAATTTGATCTAAAGTGATTTAAAACCGATGACGGTTGGCGAATGATGAATAACATCTTATCCGATAAAAACAGGCTGATTGACTTCGTATATAAAGTGAGTAGATTACCAAATTTAGGAGCCTTTCTTCCGTTAGCGTTGCCATAGTAGCAGTAATATCGGCGTACTTAATTAAATGATTCACGTGTTTAACCAAGTCCATATACGTGTACTTGCAACTGCTGTAGTAGTGATTGCTACTCGTGTTTTATTGCAACATCTCGACTGTAAAAGTCCGATAATTCATCTTCAACTGCTTGTCGACCAAATGTTTGGCGACCGTAATGTAATAAATTGATTCTACACTGTATGTATGACCTCAGATTTTCATAGGTTCTGTTTGTGCTTCAAGCTTAATGGCTATTGTACTACATTACATATCGATATATTGGCGGGGGGTGTTAATACCGGATTCGCGGAGAGTTTTCGGTCGAATGTTAACATCTAGGTCAACATATTAATAGCCGGAAGGGTGGATTCGAAGAGTGGACGTTCCACTCTATTGACTGATACTCCATGACTAAAACTAAAGGAGACATTTGACGCCGGGCACATAACGAGATTAACATCATGGCGGACCCGAATTCACCTTCTAAGACTCGTGAGATTTCAGTGCCTTGGTACGTCTTACCTGACTTAAGAGTGCCTATAATGACTCGTGCATAGCCGCCTTTGGCAATCTCACGCTCTTCCACGATGTCTCGGCGTCCCAGGACAGCAATGCCAGCGCGCTCCATGTTCTGTTGCAAGTCTGTCCTTATCGATTCTAACTTCTCCATCACGGTAGGTTTTATCTGACGAATACGTCTACACCTCTTGCGTGCCTAATATGAAAATATGAAACGATTGCTCCCGCATAAGGTTGCATGTCATGAGAGTGCCTATAGAGGAGACACAGGGAATGGAAGTGCTAAGAGATGACAAACAAAGAATGCGAGGGCCATGATAAGGAAAGGATGGAATAACAATATCCTCCAGATGTAAGGGGACGGGAGTACCGAAAGAGGATAAGAAGCGGACGGGAGTGCCAGAAGGGCATAAGAAGAGCATGGCGGTGTCACGAGAGGATAGGGATGGAATGAGAATGTCTGGGGAGTGTAAGAACGGAATGAGAGTGCCTGGAAAGGATAACATTGGAATAGAAGAGCCATTTGAGACCAATGAGGGTGTGATAGGAGAGGTTACCGGGAGTGCCAAGAGAGGACAATCAGGGAATAGGTGTGCATGAAGAAGATACAAAGGGAATGGGAGAATCGGGAGAGGATAACGCGGGAATGAGAGTGCCAGGAGAATATACGGAGGGACTATACGGAGGGACCATTACAGGTTAAGGAGGGAATGGGAGAATATGGAAGGCTACGGTGTGAATGAGAGTTCCAGCACAGGATATGCGGGGAATAAGAGCGCCAGTAGAGAATAAGGAGGGAGTGGGAATGCCAGGAGAGGACAAGGAGGGAATGAGAAGGCCAGGAGAGGACAAGGAGGGAATGAGAAGGCCAGGAGAGGACAATGAGGGAATGAGAAGGCCAGGAGAGGACAAGAAGGGAATGAGAAGGCCAGGAGAGGACAAGGAGGGAATGAGCAGGCCAGGAGAGGACAAGAAGGGAATGAGAGGGTGAGGAGAGGACAAAGAGGGAATGAGAAGGTCAGGAAAGGACAATGAGGGAATGAGAAGGCCAGGAGAGGACAAGGAGGGAAAGAGAGAGCCAGGAGAGGACAAGAAGGGAATGAGAAGGCCAGGAGAGGACAAGGAGGGAATGAGAAGGCCAGGAGAGGACAAGGAGGGAATGAGCAGGCCAGGAGAGGACAAGAAGGGAATGAGAGAGTGAGGAGAGGACAAAGAGGGAATGAGAAGGTCAGGAAAGGACAATGAGGGAACGAGAAGGCCAGGAGAGGACAAGGAGGGAAAGAGAGAGCCAGGAGAGGACAAGGAGGGAAAGAGAGAGCAAGGAGAGGACAACAAAGGAATGAGAGGGTCAGGAGAGGACAAAGAGGGAATGAGAAGGCCAGGAGAGGACACGGAGGGAATAAGAAGGCCAGAAGAGGAAAAGGAGGGAAAAAGAATGGGACAAGGAGGGAATGAGAATGCCAGGAGAGGACACGAAGGGAATGAGAGGGTCAGGAGAGGACAAGGAGGGAATGGGAAGGCAAGGTGAGAACAAGGAGGGAATGAGAGGGCCAGGAGAGGACAAGAAGGGAATGAGAGGGTCAGGAGAGGACAATGAGAGAATGAGAAGGCAAGGAGAGGACAAAGGGGGAATGAGAAGGCCAGGAGAGGACAAGGAGGGAAAGAGAGAGCCATGTGAGGACAAGGAGGGAATGAGAAGGCCAGGAGAGGACAATGAGAGAATGAGAGGGCCAGGAGAGGGCAAGGAAGGAATGATAGGGCCAGGAGAGGAAAAGGAGGGAATGAGAAGGCCAGGTGAAGACAATGAGGGAATGAGAAGGCCAGGGGAAGGCAAGGAAAAAATGGGAAGGCCAGGAGAGGACAAGGAGGGAAAGAGAGAACAAGAAGAGAAAAAGTAGGGAATGAGAAGGCCAGGAGAGGACAAGGAGGGAATGAGAAGGCCAGAAGAGGACCATGAGAGAATGAGAAGGCCAGGAGAGGACAAAGAGGGAATGATGGGGCCAGGAGGGCACAAAGAGGGAATGAGAAGGCCAGGTGAGGACAATGAGGGAATGAGAAGGCCAGGAGAGGACAAAGAGGGAATGAGAAGGCCAGGTGAGGACAAGGAGGGAATGAGAAGGCCAGGTGAGGACAAGGAGGGAATGAGAAGGCCAGGAGAGGACAAGGAGGGAATGAGAAGGTCAGGGGAGGATAAGGAGAGAATGGGAAGGCCAGGAGAGGACAAGGAGGGAAAGAGAAAGCAAGGAGAGGAAAAGCAGGGAATGAAAAGGCCAGGAGAGAACAAGAGGGAAATGAGCAGGCCAGGACAGGACGTGTCAGGAGAGGATAAACAGAGTAGTGCCAGGAGGGGATACAGAGTGAATGATTGGGCCAGGAGAAGATACAGAGGGAATTGGAGTGCCACGAGAGGATAAACAGGAAATTAGAGTGCCAGGAGAGAATGAACAGGGAATTAGAGTGCCAGGAGAGGACACAGAGGGAATTAGAGTGCCACGAGAGGATAAACAGAGAATAAGAGTGCCAGGAGAGGATACAGAGGGAATTAGAGTGCCACGAGAGGATAAACAGGGAATAAGAGTGCCAGGAGAGGATAAACAGAGAATTAGAGTGTCAGGAGAGGATAAACAGAGAATATGAGTGCCAGGAGAGAATACAGAGGGAATTAAGAGTGTCAGGAGAGGATAAACAGGAAATTAGAGTGCCAGGAGAGGATACAGAGGGAATTAGAGTGCCACGAGAGGATAAACAGGGAATAAGAGTGCCAGGAGAGGATAAACAGAGAATTAGAGTGTCAGGAGAGGATAAACAGAGAATATGAGTGCCAGGAGAGAATACAGAGGGAATTAAGAGTGCCAGGAGAGGATACAGAGGGAATTAAGAGTGTCAGGAGAGGATAAACAGAGAATAAGAGTGCCAGGAGAGGATAAACAGGGAATTAGAGTGCCAAGAGAGGATAAGGAGGGAATTAGAGTGCCAGGAGAGGATACAGAGGGAATGAAAGTGTCAGGAGAGGATACAGAGATAATTAGAGTGTCAGGAGATGATACAGAGGGAATTAGAGTGCCAGAAGAGGATGCAGAGGGAATTAGAGTGCCAGGAGAGGATAAACAGGGGATTAGAGTGCCAGGAGAGGATACACAAGGAATTAGAGTGCCAGGAGAGGATACAGAGGGAATTAGTGTCAGGAGAGGATAAACAGAGAATTAGAGTGCCAGGAGAGGATAAACAGAGAATAAGAGTGCCAGGAGAGGATAAGAAGGGCATTAGAGTGCCAGGAGAGGATACAGAGGGAATTAGAGTGCCAGGAGAGGATACAGAGGGAATTAGAGTGCCAGGAGAGGATACAGAGGGAATTAGAGTGCCAGGAGAGGATACAGAGGGAATTAGAGTGCCAGGAGAGGATACAGAGGGAATTAGAGAGTCAGGAGAGGATACAGAGGGAATTAGTGTCAAGAGAGGATAAACAGACAATAAGAGTGCCAAGAGAGGATAAGAAGGGAATTAGAGTGCCAGGAGAAGATACAGAGGGAATTAGAGTGCCAGGAGAGGATAAACAGGGAATTAGAGTGCCAGGAGAGGATACACAAGGAATTAGAGTGCCACGAGAGGATACAGAGGGAATTAGTGTCAGGAGAGGATAAACAGAGAATTAGAGTGCCAGGAGAGGATAAACAGAGAATAAGAGTGCCAGGAGAGGATACAGAGGGAATGAAAGTGTCAGGAGAGGATACAGAGATAATTAGAGTGTCAGGAGATGATACAGAGGGAATTAGAGTGCCAGAAGAGGATACAGAGGGAATTAGAGTGCCAGGAGAGGATACAGAAGAAATTAGAGAGTCAGGAGAGGATAAACAGGAAATTAGAGTGCCAGGAGAGGATACACAGAGAATTAGAGTGCCAAGAGAGGATAAGGAGGGAATTAGAGTGCCAGGAGAAGATACAGAGGGAATGAGTGTGCCAGGAGAGGATAAACAGGGTTGATTTGATTGGGGCTTAACTGCACTTTCAGCCTGGAAGGCTATATCGTGCCATATTGGTCAATATTAGTCGATAAACTTGGAATTAGAGTGCCGGGAGAGGATACAGAGGGAATTAGAGTACCAGGAGAGGAAACAGAGGGAATTAGAGTGCCAGGAGAAGATACTGAGAGAATTAGAGTGCCAGGAGAGGATAAACAGGGAATTAGAATAACAGGAGAGGATACAGAGAGAAATAGAGTGCCAGTAGAGGATACAGAGGGAATTAGAGAGTCAGGAAAGGATAGAGGGAATTAGAGTGCCAGGAGAGGATACAGAGGGAATGAAAATGTCAGGAGAGGACACAGAGGAAATTAGAGTGCCAGAAGAGGATACAGAGGGAATTAGAGTGCCAAGAGAGGATACAGGGGGTATTAGAGTGTCAGGAGGGGATACAGAGGGAATTAGAGTGTCAGGAGAGGATACAGATGGAATGAGTGTGCCAGGAGGGGATACAGAGGGAACTAGAGTGTCAGGAGAGGATAAACAGAGAATTAGAGTGCCAGGAGATGGTACAGAGGGAATGAGTGTGCCAGGAAAGGATAAACAGAAAATTAGAGTGTCAGGAGAGGATACAGAGGGTATTACTGTGTCAGGAGAGGATAAACAGGGAATTAGAGTGTACCAAGAGAGGACACAGAGGGAATTAGAGTGCCACGAGAGGATAAACAGAGAATAAGAGTGCCAGGAGAGGATCAACAGGCAATTAGAGTGCCAGGAGAGGATACTGAGAGAATTCGAGTGCCAGGAGAGGATAAACAGGGAATTAGAATGACAGGAGAGGATACAGAGAGAAATAGAGTGCCAGTAGAGGATACAGAGGGAATTAGAGAGTCAGGAGAGGATAGAGGGAATTAGAGTGACAGGAGAGAATACAGAGGGAATGAAAGTGTCAGGGGAGGATATAAAAGGAATTAGAGTGCCAGAAGAGGATACAGAGGGAATTAGAGTGCCAAGAGAGGATACAGAGGGTATTAGAGTGTCAGGAGGGAATACAGAGGGAATTAGAGTGTCAGGAGAGCATACAGATGGAATGAGTGTGCCAGGAGAGGATACAGAGGGAACTAGAGTGTCAGGAGAGGATAAACAGAGAATTAGAGTGCCAGGAGATGGTACAGAGGGAATGAGTGTGCCAGGAAAGGATAAACAGAGAATTAGAGTGTCAGGAGAGGATACAGAGGGAATTAGAGTGTCAGGAGAGGATAAACAGAGAATTAGAGTGCCAGGAGACGATAAACAGAGAATTAGAGTGCCAGGAGAGGATAAACAGAGAATAAGAGTGCCAAGAGAGGATACACACGGAATGAAAGTGTCAGGAGAGGATACAGAGATAATTCGAGTGTCAGGAGAGGATACAGACGGAATGAAAGTGTCAGGAGAGGATACAGAGATAATTAGAGTGTCAGGAGATGATACAGAGGGAATTAGAGTGCCAGAAGAGGATACAGAGGGAATTAGAGTGCCAGGAGAGGATACAGAGGGAATTAGAGAGTCAGGAGAGGATAAACAAAGAATTAGAGTGCCAGAAGAGGATACAGAGGGAATTAGAGTGCCAGGAGAGGACACAGAGGGAATTAGTGTCAGGAGAGGATAAATAAAGAATAAGAGTGCCAACAGGATAAGGAGGGAATTAGAGTGCCAGGAGAGGATACAGAGGGAACGAGTGTGCCAGGAGAAAGATAAACAGGGAATTAGAGTGCCAGGAGAGGATACACAAGGAATTAGAGTGCCAGGAGAGGATACAGAGGGAATTAGTGTCAGGAGAGCATAAACAGAGAATAAGAGTGCCAGGAGAGGATACAGAGGGAATTAGAGAGTCAGGAGAGGATACAGAGGGAATTAGTGTCAAGAGAGGATAAACAGAGAATAAGAATGCCAAGAGAGGATAAGAAGGGAATTAGAGTGCCAGGAGAAGATACAGAGGGAATTAGAGTGCCAGTAGACGATAAACAGAGAATTAGAGTGCCAGTAGAGGATACACAAGGAATTAGAGTGCCAGGAGAGGATACAGAGGGAATTAGTGTCAGGAGAGGATAAACAGAGAATTAGAGTGCCAGTAGACGATAAACAGAGAATTAGAGTGCCAGGAGAGGATAAACAGAGAATAAGAGTGACAGGAGAGGATACAGAGATAATTAGAGTGTCAGGAGATGATACAGAGGGAATTAGAGAGTCAGGAGAGGATAAACAGGGAATTAGAGTGCCAGGAGAGGATACACAGGGAATTAGAGTGCCAAGAGAGGATAAGGAGGGAATTAGAGTGCCAGGAGAAGATACAGAGTGAATGAGTGTGCCAGGAGAGGATACAGAGGGAATTAGAGTGCCAGAAGAGGATACAGAGGGAATTAGAGTGCCAGGAGAGGATACAGAGGGAATTAGAGAGTCAGGAGAGGATAAACAGGGAATTAGAGTGCCAGGAGAGGATACACAGGGAATTAGAGTGCCAAGAGAGGATAAGGAGGGAATTAGAGTGCCAGGAGAAGATACAGAGTGAATGAGTGTGCCAGGAGAGGATAAACAGGGTTGATTTGATTGGGGCTTAACGGCACTTTCAGCCTGGAAGGCTATATCGTGCCATATTGGTCAATATTAGTCGATAAACAGGGAATTAGAGTGCCGGGAGAGGATACACAGGGAATTAGAGTACCAGGAGAGGAATCAGAGGGAATTAGAGTGCCAGGAGAGGATACTGAGAGAATTAGAGTGCCAGGAGAGGATAAACAGGGAATTAGAATAACAGGAGAGGATGCAGAGAGAAATAGAGTGCCAGTAGAGGATACAGAGGGAATTAGAGAGTCAGGAAAGGATAGAGGGAATTAGAGTGCCAGGAGAGGATACAGAGGGAATGAAAGTGTCAGGAGAGGATACAGAGGGAATTAGAGTGCCAGAAGAGGATACAGAGGGAATTAGAGTGCTAAGAGAGGATACAGGGGGTATTAGAGTGTCAGGAGGGGATACAGAGGGAATTAGAGTGTCAGGAGAGGATACAGATGGAATGAGTGTGCCAGGAGAGGATACAGAGGGAACTAGAGTGTCAGGAGAGGATAAACAGAGAATTAGAGTGCCAGGAGATGGTACAAAGGGAATGAGTGTGTCAGGAAAGGATAAACAGAAAATTAGAGTGTCAGGAGAGGATACAGAGGGTATTACTGTGTCAGGAGAGGATAAACAGGGAATTAGAGTGTACCAAGAGAGAACACAGAGGGAATTAGAGTGCCACGAGAGGATAAACAGACAATAAGAGTGCCAGGAGAGGATAAACAAGGAATTAAAGTGCCAGGAGAGGATACTGAGAGAGTTCGAGTGCCAGGAGAGGATAAACAGGGAATTAGAATGACAGGAGAGGATACAGAGAGAAATAGAGTGCCAGTAGAGGATACAGAGGGAATTAGAGTGTCAGGAGAGGATAGCGGGAATTAGAGTGTCAGGAGAGGATACAGAGGGAATGAAAGTGTCAGGAGAGGATATAGAAGAAATTAGAGTGCCAGAAGAGGATACAGAGGGAATTAGAGTGCCAAGAGAGGATACAGAGGGTATTAGAGTGTCAGGAGGGGATACAGAGGGAATTAGAGTGTCAGGAGAGTATACAGATGGAATGAGTGTGCCAGGAGAGGATACAGAGGGAACTAGAGTGTCAGGAGAGGATAGACAGAGAATTAGAGTGCCAGGAGATGGTACAGAGGGAATGAGTGTGCCAGGAAAGGATAAACAGGGAATTAGAGTGTGCCAGGAGAGGATACACCGAGAATTAGAGTGCCAGGAGAGGATACAGAGGGAATTAGAGTGCCAGGAGAGGACACAGAGGGAATTAGTGTCAGGAGAGGATAAATAAAGAATAAGAGTGCCAACAGGATAAGGAGGGAATTAGAGTGCCAGGAGAGGATACAGAGGGAATGAGTGTGCCAGGAGAAAGATAAACAGGGAATTAGAGTGCCAGGAGAGGATACACAAGGAATTAGAGTGCCAGGAGAGGATACAGAGGGAATTAGTGTCAGGAGAGCATAAACAGAGAATAAGAGTGCCAGGAGAGGATACAGAGGGAATTAGAGAGTCAGGAGAGGATACAGAGGGAATTAGTGTCAAGAGAGGATAAACAGAGAATAAGAATGCCAAGAGAGGATAAGAAGGGAATTAGAGTGCCAGGAGAAGATACAGAGGGAATTAGAGTGCCAGTAGACGATAAACAGAGAATTAGAGTGCCAGTAGAGGATACACAAGGAATTAGAGTGCCAGGAGAGGATACAGAGGGAATTAGTGTCAGGAGAGGATAAACAGAGAATTAGAGTGCCAGTAGACGATAAACAGAGAATTAGAGTGCCAGGAGAGGATAAACAGAGAATAAGAGTGACAGGAGAGGATACAGAGATAATTAGAGTGTCAGGAGATGATACAGAGGGAATTAGAGTGCCAGAAGAGGATACAGAGGGAATTAGAGTGCCAGGAGAGGATACAGAGGGAATTAGAGAGTCAGGAGAGGATAAACAGGGAATTAGAGTGCCAGGAGAGGATACACAGGGAATTAGAGTGCCAAGAGAGGATAAGGAGGGAATTAGAGTGCCAGGAGAAGATACAGAGTGAATGAGTGTGCCAGGAGAGGATAAACAGGGTTGATTTGATTGGGGCTTAACGGCACTTTCAGCCTGGAAGGCTATATCGTGCCATATTGGTCAATATTAGTCGATAAACAGGGAATTAGAGTGCCGGGAGAGGATACACAGGGAATTAGAGTACCAGGAGAGGAATCAGAGGGAATTAGAGTGCCAGGAGAGGATACTGAGAGAATTAGAGTGCCAGGAGAGGATAAACAGGGAATTAGAATAACAGGAGAGGATACAGAGAGAAATAGAGTGCCAGTAGAGGATACAGAGGGAATTAGAGAGTCAGGAAAGGATAGAGGGAATTAGAGTGCCAGGAGAGGATACAGAGGGAATGAAAGTGTCAGGAGAGGATACAGAGGGAATTAGAGTGCCAGAAGAGGATACAGAGGGAATTAGAGTGCTAAGAGAGGATACAGGGGGTATTAGAGTGTCAGGAGGGGATACAGAGGGAATTAGAGTGTCAGGAGAGGATACAGATGGAATGAGTGTGCCAGGAGAGGATACAGAGGGAACTAGAGTGTCAGGAGAGGATAGACAGAGAATTAGAGTGCCAGGAGATGGTACAGAGGGAATGAGTGTGCCAGGAAAGGATAAACAGAAAATTAGAGTGTCAGGAGAGGATACAGAGGGTATTAGTGTGTCAGGAGAGGATACAGAGGGAATGAGTGTGCCAGTAGAGGATAAACAGGGAATTAGAGTGTGCCAGGAGAGGATACACGGAGAATTAGAGTGCCAGGAGAGGATACAGAGGGAATTAGAGTGTCAGGAGAGTATACAGATGGAATGAGTGTGCCAGGAGAGGATACAGAGGGAACTAGAGTGTCAGATGAGGATAGACAGAGAATTAGAGTGCCAGGAGATGGTACAGAGGGAATGAGTGTGCCAGGAAAGGATAAACAGAAAATTAGAGTGTCAGGAGAGGATAGAGAGGGAATTAGAGTGTCAGGAGAGGATACTGAGGCAATTAGAGTGTCAGGAGAGGATACAGAGTGAAACAGAGTCTCAGGAGATGATACAGAGGGAATTAAAATGTCAGGAGAGGATATGGAGGGAATTAGAGTGCCAGGAGAGGATACATAGGGAATTAGAGTGTCAGGAGGGGATACAGAGGGAATTAGAGTGCCAGGAGAGGATACAGAGGGAATGAGTGTGCCAGAAGAGGATAAACGGAGAAGTAGAGTGCCAGGAGAGGATACATAGGGAATTAGAGTGTCAGGGGAGGATACAGAGTGAATTAGAGTGTCAGGAGAGGATACAGAGGGAATTAGAGTGCCAGGAGAGGATAAACAGAGAATTAGAGTGCCAGGAGAGGATAAACAGAGAATTAGAGTGCCAGGAGAGAATAAACAGAGAATTAGATTGCCAGGAGAGGCTAAACAGAGAATGAGAGTGCCAGGGGTGGATAAACGGAGAATTAGAGTGCCAGGAGAGGATACAAAGGGAACGAGTGTGCCAAGAGAGGATAAACAGAGAATAAGAGTGCCAGGAGAGGATACAGAGGGAATTAGAGCGCCATGAGAGGATACAGAGAGAATTAGAGTGCCATGAGAGGATACAGAGGGAATTAGAGTGCCAGGAGAGGATACAGAGGGACTAAGTGTGCCAGGAGAGGATAAACAGGGAATTAGAGTGCCAGGAGAGGATACAGAAGGAATTAGAGTGTCAGGAGAGGATACAGAGGGAATAAGTGTGCCAGGAGAGGATAAACAGGGGATTAGAGTGCCAGGAGAGGATAAACAGGGAATTAGAGTGCCAGGAGAGGATAAACAGGGAATTAGAGTGCCAAGAGGGAAAAGTGTCAGGAGAGGTATCGGACGAAATGGGTGGGCCAGGAGAAGAAATGAGGGGAAGGATCAGGAGAAATGAGTGACATGAGAGGCTGATAAGGGAATAAGATTGCCAAGAGAGAAGAAAAGAGTAAATGCAACTATCAGGAGTAGGTAAGAAGGGAAGGCGGGTGCCAGGAGAGGGTAGGGAGGGAATGGTTGTACCAGGTTAAGCAGGGAATATGAGTACCGGTACTAGGAGAGGACAAGCAAGGCATTAAAGTGGCAGGAGAGGACAAAGGGGAGGACAAGCAGGGAATAAAAGTGACAGGGTGGGGTGAAGAAAGAATGCGAATGCCGGCAGAGGTTAAAGGGGAATGTCAGTACCAGGCGAAGGCAATAAGGGCATACGAGGGCGAGAAAAGAATGTTTCAGGAGAGGGTAAGCAGGGCAGCAGTCATGCTTCTGGACTGAGAGACAACACGTCTTGCGTGTCAGGTATGGGAACGCCAGATATGATAGTAGTCCATGTGACGGTGAGATGGTGCGCATGAATATGATGGGTACTATTTACTGCTTGAGGGATGTAAAGCTGCGATGAATAGAGTCTAGAAATAATAAGAAAAAATAATATTGGTATGTACCGGTAATTAAATACATATTATCGTATCCCTCTCCTTAAGCTTAGTTATTACAGTTGAGACAGGTTAACAACGATCACTCTGTCACAATGAGGATAACAATTAATATAGTAATTTGAAACGTTATTTAAACCAATTTAATATTATTCATAACGAATGGGCCTCACAAGGCCTCCACTTCCGGTACGGTAGCCACCTAGATCATTAACTGTGGGGTCAGTAGGCCCTGTTGATCCGCTACCCGTGTCAGCTGATGGGAGTTGGCTCGGTACCGCTCCAGACGTTTTACCCTGCGATCCGCGGATGCCCAGATTCTGGATTACCAACAGGCAGGTCTACCGTGTCTGCGAAGCGAAGTTTTTTTGGCGGGGCCGGGATGTCCTTGATGTGTCGCCGATTCCTTCTTAGACAGCTACCCTATTCAGTCGAGACGATATACGATCGGGGCTCGTCACACTTCTGCTGGATGGAAGTGGGTACCCACTGCTTGGATCTGGGATTCTGGATAGTGACCGCCTGACCTGGAATGAGAGGTGATCAATCGTGAGCAGTATAGTTATGATAATTTCGCTGCTGCTCTTGCCTTTGCTGAAGCCTTATTTGGATAATGTCTCTGTTGTAGTGAGTGTTCCTGACTTCCATGGGTACATTCCCCTGTGTCCTTCTGTTGAACAAAAGTTCAGCGAGATTGACACAGTCAATCGGAGTGGTTCTCAAGCAGAGGAGAGCTAAATCTGGATCCAGATTGCTACTCCCGGCACGGACCAAAGCATATTTTACCGATTGGATTGTGCGTGCAATCCGCTTGATTGAGCATAATAAGGCGATGATGTTAAATGGTCCAACTCCCAGATTTTAGCAAACTCACGGTCATAGCGGCGATCAAAGTGACGACCCCTGACACTGCCGATTTGTTCAATAATGACATGCTCCGCAAACAAACAATGGAGGTTATAGGATCAGGATAAGTATAGTAAAAGGAGGGATTGGCAGTCCCAGGAGAGGATAAGAACCTCCCACCAAGCAATAGGACAGGCGCTACCTCACATTAAACGATAGGCACCATGTTCCGAAGGGAGTACACTAAAACATAGACCGGTAAAAGGCACCCCAAGGGGCTACCACGCACGAAAAGATATGCAGGGCTACAGCATACAGATAGATACAGGGACTACAGCGCACTAAACTATATGTCGGTACAATGAACCACAAGAGTCAGACGCAACCTCGAGGGGCCATCTCACAGTAAACAATAGCGCAGGGGCTACCTCACAGTCAACAAAGCGCAGGGGCTACCTCACAGTGTCAGGAGAGGTAACGGACGAAATGGGAGTGCCAGGAGAAGAAATGAGGGGAAGGATCGGGAGAAATGAGTGGCATGAGAGGCTGATAAGGGAATAAGATTGCCAAGAGAGAAGAAAAGAGTAAATGCAACTATCAGGAGTAGGTAAGAAGGGAAGGCGGGTGCCAGGAGAGGGTAAGGAGGGAATGGTTGTACCAGGTTAAGCAGGGAATATGAGTACTAGGAGAGGACAAGCAGGGAATAAAAGTGACAGGGCGGGGTGATGAAAGAATGCGAATGCCAGCAGAGGTTAAACGGGGAATGTCAGTACCAGGCGAAGGCAATAAGGGCATACGAGGGCGAGAAAAGAATGTTTCAGGAGAGGGTAAGCAGGGCAGCAGTCATGCTTCTGGACTGAGAGACAACACGTCTTGCGTGTCAGGTATGGGAACGCCAGATATGATAGTAGTCCATGTGACGGTGAGATGGTGCGCATGAATATGATGGGTACTATTTACTGCTTGAGGGATGTAAAGCTGCGATGAATAAAGTCTAGAAATAATAAGAAATAATAATATTGGTATGTAATTAAATACATATTATCGCATCCCTCTCCTTAAGCTTAGTTATTACAGTTGAGACAGGTTAACAACGATCACTCTGTCACAATGAGGATAACAATTAATATAGTAATTTGAAACGTTATTTAAACCAATTTAATATTATTCATAACGAATGGGCCTCACAAGGCCTCCACTTCCGGTACGGTAGCCACCTAGATCATTAACTGTGGGGTCAGTAGGCCCTGTTGATCCGCTACCCGTGTCAGCTGATGGGGGTTTGCTCGGTACCGCTCCAGACGTTTTACCCTGCGATCCGCGGATGCCCAGATTCTGGATTACCAACAGGCAGGTCTACCGTGTCTGCGAAGCGAAGTTTTTTTGGCGGGGCCGGGATGTCCTTGATGTGTCGCCGATTCCTTCTTAGACAGCTACCCTATTCAGTCGAGACGATATACGATCGGGGCTCGTCACACTTCTGCTGGATGGAAGCGGGTACCCACTGCTTGGATCTGGGATTCTGGATAGTGACCGCCTGACCTGGAATGAGAGGTGATCAATCGTGAGCAGTATAGTTATGATAATTTCGCTGCTGCTCTTGCCTTTGCTGAAGCCTTATTTGGATAATGTCTCTGTTGTAGTGAGTGTTCCTGACTTTCATGGGTAGATTCCCCTGTATCCTTCTGTTGAACAAAAGTTCAGCGGGATTGGGTAAGACACAGTCAATCGGGGTTGTTCTCAAGCAGAGGAGAGCTATCTCTGGATCCAGATTGCTACTCCCGGCACGGACCAAAGCATATTTTACCGATTGGATTGTGCGTGCAATCCGCTTGATTGAGCATGATAAGGCGATGATGTTAAATGGTCCAACTCCCAGATTTTAGCAAACTCACGGTCATAGCGGCGATCAAAGTGACGACCCCTGACACTGGCGATTTGTTCAATAACGATATGCTCCGCAAACAAACAATGGAGGTTATAGGATAAGGATAAGTATAGTAAAAGGAGGGATTGGCAGTCCCAGGAGAGGATAAGAACCTCCCACCAAGCAATAGGACAGGCGCTACCTCACATTAAACGATAGGCACCATGTTCCGAAGGGAGTACACTAAAACATAGACCGGTAAAAGGCACCCCAAGGGGCTACCACGCACGAAAAGATATGCAGGGCTACAGCATACAGATAGATACAGGGACTACAGCGCACTAAACTATATGTCGGTACAATGCACCACAAGAGTCAGACGCAACCTCGAGGGGCCATCTCACAGTAAACAATAGCGCAGGGGTTACCTCACAGTCAACAAAGCGCAGGGGCTACCTCACAGTGTCAGGAGAGGTAACGGACGAAATGGGAGTGCCAGGAGAAGAAATGAGGGGAAGGATCGGGAGAAATGAGTGGCATGAGAGGCTGATAAGGGAATAAGATTGCCAAGAGAGAAGAAAAGAGTAAATGCAACTATCAGGAGTAGGTAAGAAGGGAAGGCGGGTGCCAGGAGAGGGTAAGGAGGGAATGGGTGTACCAGGTTAAGCAGGGAATATGAGTACTAGGAGAGGACAAGCAGGGAATAAAAGTGACGGGGCGGGGTGATGAAAGAATGCGAATGCCAGCAGAGGTTAAACGGGGAATGTCAGTACCAGGTGAAGGCAATGAGGGCATACGAGGGCGAGAAGGGAATGTTTCAGGAGAGGGTAAGCAGGGCAGCAGTCATGCTTCTGAACGGAGAGACAACACGTCTTGCGTGTCAGGTATGGGAACGCCAGATATGATAGTAGTCCATGTGATGGTGAGATGGTGCGCATGAATATGATGGGTACTATTTACTGCTTGAGGGATGTAAAGCTGCGATGAATAAAGTCTAGAAATAATAAGAAATAATAATATTGGTATGTACCGGTAATTAAATACATATTATCGTATCCCTCTCCTTAAGCTTAGTTATTACAGTTGAGACAGGTTAACAACGATCACTCTGTCACAATGAGGATAACAATTAATATAGTAATTTGAAACGTTATTTAAACCAATTTAATATTATTCATAACGAATGGGCCTCACATGGCCTCCACTTCCGGTACGGTAGCCTCCTAGATCATTAACTGTGGGGTCAGTAGGCCCTGTTGATCCTCTACCCTTGTCAGCTGATGGGGGTTGGCTCGATACCGCTCCAGACCTTTTACCCTGCGGATCCGTGGATGTCCGGATTCTGGATGACCAACAGGCAGGTCTAGCGTGTCCGAGAAGCGAAGTTTTTTTTGGCGGGGCCGGGATGTCCTTGATGTGTCGCCGATTCCTCCTTAGACAGCTACCCTATTCAGTCGAGACGATATGCGATCGGGGCTCGTCACACTTCTGCTGGATGGAAGTGGGTACCCACTGCTTGGATCTGGGATTCTGGATAGTGACCGCCTGACCTGGAATGAGAGGTGATCAATCGTGAGCAGTATAGTTATGATAATTTCGCTGCTGCTCTTGCCTTTGCTGAAGCCTTTTTTGGATAATGTCTCTGTTGTAGTGAGTGTTCCTGACTTTCATGGGTAGATTCTCATGTGCCCTTCTGTTGAACAAAAGTTCAGCGAGATTGACACAGTCAATCGGAGTGGTTCTCAAGCAGAGGAGAGCTAACTCTGGATCCAGATTGCTACTCCCGGCACGGACCAAAGCATATTTTACCGTTGGATTGTGCGTTCACTCCGCTTGATTGAGCATAATAAGGCGATGATGTTAAATGGTCCAACTCCCAGATTTGAGCAAACTCACGGTCATAGCGGCGATCAAAGTGACGACCATTGACGTTGGCGATTTGTTCAATAATGACATCCTCCGCATAGGACAGGCGCTACCTCACATTAAACGATAGGCATCATGTTCCGAAGGGAGTACACTAAAACATAGACCGGTAAAAGGCACCCCAAGGGGCTACCACGCATGAAAACATATGCAGGGCTACAGCATACAGATAGCTACAGGGACTACAGCGCACTAAACTATATGTTGGAACAATGCAGAACAAGAGTCAGACGCAACCTCGAGGGACCATCTCACAGTAAACAATAGCGCAGGGGCTACCTCACAGTAAACAATAGCGCAGGGGCTACCTCACAGTAAACAATAGCGCAGGGGCTACCTCACAGTAAACAATAGGACACGGGCTACCTCACAGTAAACAATGGCGCAGGGGCTACCTCACAGTAAATAGCGCAGGGGCTACCTCACAGTAAACAATAGCGCAGGGGCTACCTCACAGTAAACAATAGCGCAGGGGCTACCTCACAGTAAACAATAGCGCAGGGGCTACCTCACGGTAAACAATAGGGCATGGGCTACCTCACAGTAAACAATAGCGCAGGGGCTACCTCACAGTAAACAATAGCGCAGGGGCTACCTCACAGTAAACAATAGGACACGGGCTACCTCACAGTAAACAATAGCGCAGGGGCTACCTCACAGTAAATAGCGCAGGGGCTACCTCACAGTAAACAATAGCGCAGGGGCTACCTCACAGTAAACAAGTCTTTATATTATATCGATTATATGTACGTACATACCCCCGTCACTGCCACAGAAAGGTGGTTGGTACTATTCCGAGTTTTCTCCAACTATTCCACAGCTATTCCGGGTTTTACCCACTACCCCGAAATACGGCCCTCTCGCGGAATTACAAGGACTGAATATGACAAACTTAAAAACTTTGAGGAAGCTACTGATACATGTTTGACAATTGCAATGGTTTACAGACAATCCAGCTGCTTTTAATGAAGGATTATAGGCAAAATAAAAGACTTTCCCAAGCACGATATTGATAACCATGAGTCAGAAACCAAGGCGAGAGTTATCACACGATCGGGGTGGGGGCTCTAACTACGTAAACATACTCCTAACTGGATCACCTTTATAGCAATTTGTTGTCAGGGATAAGCAGCGATTCTGTACGCGTCCTTAGTCATTTGTCGCATTAAAATGTCAAATGCCGCATTTGATTGAACTGTGAGGGGACATGGTAATGCATTTTAAATATATAGTGAGCAGACTATGCAATATTTTCTTTTAATTAATGTACAATTATTTTTCGGATGTCCCGTAATTTTAAAGAGCTCTGGGACGACCAGGCAAACCGGCCGCAGACGAAGCCGGCCGCCGTCCGAAAACAGACGGTGGGTGAGGGCCCCCTATCTATTGGCACCCCCCCACCCCCACTCACCCACCCCCTCCCACCGTCTGTTGTCGGACGGCGGCCGGCTTCGTCTGCGGCCGGTTAAAATGTACACCTCTGGGACACTGGGACCCACCCACTGGCCTACCTATCACTGAATAAGCCTATGCTAAGTGGTTCGTTGAAGAACAGTGTAGGATAAATTCCATACGCCAGGCCCAGGGCAGGGGATGGTAGCTTCGGGAGTGGGGGCAGTAAACTATGGACAGATATGAACCTGGATTTTCCCAATCAGTGACAGTGCAAGCCGGTGGAAAACCAGAACTTATGCGGTTGAAATATATAAGTCTACCTACCGGGTAATTAAAATAATCAACAAATAGTTGTTCAACCTGGGAAACAGTTTCGGCTTTAGTGGAGCTGATGGAAAATAAAATGTCTAGAAGCAGCGGGAACTGAACATGTGCGTACAAAAAATTCACCGGACCGCGATTGGCCACTCTATCCACTGTACCATCTCGCGACACTTGTTACGAAGTCGTCAGTTTACATGATCATGTATTAGCCTACAACTGATAGATTTATTTAACTCAATATTCATGCTGTAATCTAAACTAAACATCTGCGTAAATTTGCACATTTTGATTTTGAAGGAATGACGCATTCGCACGAAATCGAGGTTTTTCAAATTAAACCGAAAAGGCTGACGATAACAAAGAGAAATATTATTCTCCCTCGCCACGGTCAGTGTATAGAGGTTATAGATCTTTATCAGGATTAGGACGTCAATAAAGAAATCAACGATACAATGTTGCAAGCACAGGAGTGCATGTCACGTGTATAACCTTACAGATTTTACAACGGCAAGAAAAAAAACCTACATGAAGCAGCTGATTTTGTTTTTCATATTTAGAAACATAAAATTTATTGAAATTGAGGTGTTTCAAAAACGCACCATTGAACATGGACGCAAGTTTCATTGAACAGGAAAGACGGCAGAGGGAGCAAAGCAAACAATTGATTTATGAATTGAGACATTTACTTGCTGGGATTTATATTCTGCAGCCATGCTTAAATATATCTTTAATGCACTTTAATGAAACCAGCCTATGGGTGTCATTGGTGGCTTAGAACATGTTGTGCGTTTTGAGATGGAAGAATATTGTTTCGGGGCAGTATACGTAAGGAGTTTATGCTTCGCAACTTTAGATCTATCACACTTTTTTTTCGTAAATCGAAATTAATATTTCAACTGGATATGGAATGAAGCTCACCGCGGTCGAATTGAACGCCACAGATAGCGCTGGCCATACTGACAGGCTGATCTTTCCGCCACATCTGAACAAATGTTACCTATTGTCTTTTCTAGCCGATGTTTGTTATATAAAACCTGTGGATACCTTGATCAGTCTTGTCATTGTTGCAAAATCTCACTGCGCAACCAATTACCCATCATAGATTAGACCAGATAAATGCTTAATTGTTCATCATTCATTCTAAATGCTTAATTTTTAATTCGTAATGCCTACTTGTTAATTCCTAATGCTTAATTCTTAATGTTTAATTGTTAATTCTTAATGCTTAATTGTTAATTCTTAATGCTTAATTTTTCATTTTAAGTGTTTAGTTCTACAATGTAAAATTTTCCCTGAAAAAGATTGACATGTAAGCGGGACAATAATATGCATGTAATTACAAGCAACTATTACGAATTTCGAACTACGACTGCGTAACTAGCCATTAAGAAGTTAGAACTACGAATGTAGATATATATACGCATCGAGAAGTACGGATCATGCATAGCGCGATCATGATATTCATTCTGTAAAATTATAATGCAAGATGTCGCTGTCCGTTTGGAGATTGCTTTGTGGCAATAAAGAAAGAAACGCTCCCTGGGCCTCACTCTTCTTTTTAAGCTCTACCACAGCCCGTAATTTCGAACAGGGTATAAAGTCGGGTTCGAACCCCCAACTTCCAGGCGCTCTGGGCAAGTTAGTTGCTTGGAAACGAATACTACGAGTCCGATCGCCGTGATTTGGACTATATTCCATTTAAACGAAAACCATAAGGCAAGTCGTCGAAATCGGGGGGACCAGAACTTTTATTGGCTCATAATCGGGACTTTCGTTGCTATGGAAACCAACAGTATTGATGGGATCGCCCTGATTTTTGATGTAGGGTACCTCAGCGGTACCCTTAAAGTTCGTGCAAAACTCGTAACGATCGGAACACCGTACCTGTATTTTGTGTCGTCAATGTTGTCATTTTGCACATGACCTAGCTCGAAAACTATTGGTCCCACGTCAAATTTGATGGCAGTAACGAGAAAGATATTCAGGAGCTGGGTAACATGTCTAGCTATAATATTAGCCGAGTTAGACTGGAAAATGTGTTTCGGACGTATGACGTCATGGCGACGTTGACGTTCGACCGATTTCACCCGTCAACGAACTTGAGGTTAGACTTCTGGCATCTGTTGGCGAAGTTCGACAACGATACCTGGCGTTCGAGCGCGCACGGACAGACACAGACACAGTCACACAGACAAACACGACTCAATCATAGTGTGACGATTTTCGTCATAACAAATGTGGTCCCCAGGGGAATTATACGGAAACAGCTTTCATCAAGGAACATGCAGTCCCCGGGATGCACTGGCTGCATGGCTGCATGGCACTCCATGGCTGCTCGAGCCTGGCCGTGGGATGTAGGAGGGGGGCCGGGGGTCACGAAGAATACATTTCTTAGTTATAAAAGGAGAACTACCCGCATACAAATGAAGGGCGGATACATGATATCAATTACCAGATTCACGGTTAATTGATTAATATTAAAATTCCCAGTTCACTTTTAATAAAAAATCCTCGGTCGTCGGATAATACCAAAAGATAAAAAAACTAAAGCTAGGCTCTCGAAACTCTTGAGACCGGCCTATCCAGCATCTCGGGATCCCACCCTGCTGCAAGCCGCGATCAGCGTAACTTCAAGCACAGATATTAGTACACCAAGATAGGTCATACGGCGATTCCTTGTAATCTCCTTTTACTCGGGTGGCGCCGCCAAGCGGTGAGCGCGTAGTGTTGCACAGTGCCGCCGTCAACAGGCATAAACTTCAAGTCTGTTCTGCCATAAATTTCGCGAATTCACGAATGACAGATATCTAACAATGTGATTCTTCAGATTTCCCAAGGAAAAAGAAAGGTAAGACTTGCTTCTTGCGGTAATTTCTCAGTCATTGATATCGTGCTTCGAATAGTAACACCCCAATGTCTGATAATTCTCTGTTATCGCCCACATCAAAGCGGGCGGCTGATGTGAGCAAGCCAAGTCAAAGATCTATCGTTGACTATCTATTATTCAACAATTACCAGAAGACAACAAGCTCTAAGTGCCGGCTAATGCCTAAAAAATGTGTAATGAGGTGTCCTAGTCGATGTTCTGGGGTTTGAATAAAAATTGGATGAACTCAGACCGTATAGTATGATCATGGACTGCCTTGGCCTGGGTGTCCGGCTCCCTGGGTCTGGTTGCCTTTGACAAAGCTAGCCAGACCGCGGAAAAGCAAAGCCTTTGTCTGCATTCTGAACCCTTATCAAGTTAATTTTGTTTATGTTTATTAATTACTTTTGTATTAAAAATATCAATTGGTTGAGCATGGCTTTGTTGTTTTTATTAATATTTAGGCTTACAGGAGTGGATCCAGAAGATCTGGATAGAGGGGGCCGGTTTCAGGACCGGATTAAGATATGCTGGATATGGGGGGGGGGCGATTTAGATTTCATAGGTTAAATGTTATAAATTATATAAATGTGTACGGAGTAAAGTACGTACGGGACAATTTTTTATTTTAAGTTCATTATTAATCCCCGGAATATAGACTATACATTGTCCAATAACAGCTTTAATTAGACTCAGGGGGGGAAGGGGTGGGGGGGTGCTTATAACTTATCGACTATAATCCGCCCCTGCTTTAGTTATGTGTACACCACCTATGTAGTAAGTAGTTATATTCGGCATAACGGTTTATCTTCGTGGAGCGGGCCAAATCCACTTAGGCTACTGGTCGGGTGTCGTCTTTCTTTCACAAAGCCGGTATCCGTGCATGTTGCTCGTTTTTCGTGCTCGAGTGGTATCATATCAAAGTTCACAACTTGTACACCGTACGACACAACAGCTTGACGGCATTACGCCAGAAAAGGCCCGGTTTTTAGACTGTGACGATTCAAACATCCCCAAACCCACAGCTCACTTAGGTTTGGACTGCGTGTGGCACGGCGCTCTTCTGCCCTAGACAACAACTTCCACGTAGCTACTTAGCTATTCGTGACGTCACATCGCAGCCCCGCATGACCTATCTTGGTGTACTAATATTTGTGCTACAAGTAAAGTCACTCGCTAGTACTGACTATTCATGACGTTATAATTTATAGGTCATCTAGCGTCGTGCATGCAAAAGGCCGGCCATTACCGGGCAGAAATTTAAAAGTTTTGCCCTTATCGCTAAATCATATCCTGGCCACTGTTGTGCACGGTTGAGCGATTGCTATGTAAATGTCCGGAACCGGTTAGGCAACCAGTCTAATACAACATAATGCAGAGTCTGGGGAGTACTCTGTACTAATCGTACTAATCGCGGTCCATCTGACATTTTTTCGCCACGCCTCTGTCGTCATAAATTGGGGAGTAAAACCCATTATGACGACAGATGGCGCTGAATGTCGCCTGGAACAGCTAGGCTCATTAATGCGAAGTATTTACAAATGAAGTACTTGAAAAGCAGTATGTAAAAGGCAGCATTAGAACCTTCAGACCTTGAATGATGTATTGCGAATATAGTATTACGCATTTAGGAATACGAATTAATATTTTAAGAATAAAAAATTTAAAACATTAAGAATTAACAATTGAACATTTAGAATTAGCAATTAAACATTAATAAATTATAATTAAGCATTTAGAATGAACAAGTAACAATTAAGCATTTAGAATGAAGAATTAACAATTAAGCATTTAAAATGAAGAATTAACAATTAACCTTTAGAAGTACGGACTTAGAATTATGGCACCTATCCCCTTCCATACATCATGGCCTACATTCGCATGCAAATGGTCCGCGCGAGACAACTGTTGACGGTTCCTATTTGCGACGTCACAACTCACCATCGCGCGGTCGGTCCGTTTTTGGCGAAGTGGGAAAATAGCCCAGTCAAGGCGGTTTAAAATTAATTAATATTGTCAATATACCATATGTTTGTATTTTGGTTATTCTTTAGGATCCTGGCATTGGTGAATGATTTAATTTGGGTTTTCAGTCACTTTAAGCTTAGTTAGTATTGACAAGGCGAAGGGCCCTGAAAGAAAACAAATAGATACCAGTACACGGATAAGTTTGACGTAAACATGTCTTCTCTGGAAAACTACATAATGACCAAGGTATTTTCAAAAATCGGAGTCACAACATCACAATATCTCAAGTTGTCACTGCCTGGCAACTGACACAAATTACATTTATGAGATGAACATAAGCTTCTGTTAGTGCTAAATCGTCCTTTTAGAATCAGCCATCTATACATCTTATAGTGTTCGCCGCAGAGCGCGGCCTTGCGCTATTGCCCCCTAATAATCCAAATGTCCCGTAAAACTGCGGCACATGCGTCCCCATGTCCCACTGCTGTCAGGCCATTTAATTCATTACAATACGATCACTGTATAGTGATTACATACCCCATGTATTCCTTGTGCACCGACAATGACGTTTTCAACTGTAGGGTGTATCATACATTAGCGGGCGTTTGTGTCACTCTGATATTGTACATCTTTGGGATGTGTAAGGACGCAGAATCTCCTCTGAGCGGACGGAGTCTGCGGCAAATTTTATAGCTTGCACGCAGTGTGTGATACTTGTAGTTTTCGGCCGCACCGAGAAACGGCAGAATGCGCGCAAGCGAGGGCCATAATGAGAGATCGCGAGTGCGAGAACGGACTATGGCTATGGCCGTGCGCTGTGATATGGCTCGGGGCGCCGGGCTATAGGAGAGCTCCGGTCGCGGGCTATGGCTCCGGCCGTGGGCTATTGCTCCGGTCGTGGGCCATTGCTCCGGCTCCGGTCGCGGACTACGGCCGGGGCGCCGGGCTATGGCTGCGGTGGTGGGCTATTGCTCCGGTCGTGGGCTATTGCTCCGGCCGTGGGCTATTGCTCCGGTCGTGGGCTATTGCTCCGGTCGCGGACTATTGCTCCGGTCGTGGGCTATTGCTCCGATCGTGGGCTATTGCTCCGGTCGTGGACTATGGCTCCGGTCGCGGGCTATGGCTCCGCGCTGGACTTTGCCCCCGTGCGCCGGGCTGTGGCTCCGTGCGCTGGATTATGGCTCCGGTCACAGGATATGGCTCTATGCGCTGGACTACGGTTTGACGCACTGGTCGTAAACAGCGCTATAACTGCCTTACGACCGCTACATTAACTCTGAGCCCGCTGCGCACAGCGGCCTTCAGAAGTTTGACAGGTCCCCCTGTTATCCAAAATGTCCCCCAACATTCCATAATGGATACGATGTCCCGCATTTAAAAATAGGGCAATCACTGATCTTAGTGGCTGTAAGAAAAAATGCATGAGGTCAGCTGACCTGGACAGGTAGCAAATAAGTCAAATATCAGCTGACCACATGCGTACGCCTGTAGACAACAGTGTACACCTGTAGAAAACAGTGTACACCTGTAGAAAACAGTGTACACCTGTAGAAAACAGTGTACACCTGTCGAAAACAGTGTACACCTGTAGAAAACAGTGTACACCTGTAGATAACAGTGTACACCTGTAGATAACACTGTAGATAACAGTGTACACCTGTAGATAACAGTGTACACCTGTAGATAACAGTGTACACCTGCAGATAACAGTTTACACCTGTACACAATAGTGCATGATGCTGCCACCAAATTCGCAGAAATTTATCAAAACATTGAGCGCATTTCTTTGGTGGCTTGGTATCCCCGCGGTAACCTGAAAACGTACACTACACATGGTGATTGGTAAATCGCCCGACACTTCTTTCAGCCGGGTATGGGTGCGCGCACATCCATGATTTGGTATGCCAATGTGCCCCGTCCAAAACAGCACAGGACATCCGGGAGAAGATGGCGGCTGATTGAAAGGTGATGCTAGTAGGTTGGTTCCAGTGGCCCTACGTGCACCGTATTTGAACGGTGTGTGCATTTGAATCATTGGAATACGCATATCCCTGTCGGCTAGCCATGAATTCATGGTTGTGGTTGAAAAATCATAGCCATGTTGCATTCTATAGTAAAAAGTCAGCTTCACACGACAAATTAAATTGGTGAAAAACAGCTTTCATAATTAGTTTCATTAAATCAGCCGTACTTTCTTATACAAAATTACTAAGTTTGAACTCTTCAAAAGGTGTCAAAATCTTCAAAAGGAGCCATGATTGTGCACTGGCTGAAAATGGACAACAACATGCCACCATTTTTTATTACAGGAAGTTGATCAATAAACATGTGCAGGTCATCACATGATCACATAAGCCATGCTTATTGGTTTATTGATTACTTCCTGTTCAGAGAGGGTCAATGAATGCACATGTTTTCATGTGAGTTTCTGGTGACAGATTGGATTAGCCTGGCCATCCAAGACAGTTTACTGTGATTTATTGTGATTAGTCATTACTTGTCATGAATTAATAGAAAAAGGATTAAGGTTTGTTTCTGTTATAAAGCTTTTTTCACAGGAATAGGACAATGAGAGTTACACTTGGTCGAAGTCAAACAATCCTGAAATGGGGTTGTTCCAGACCTAAATTTTACTATAGAATGCGACTAGGATGTGTCTCACACACAGCCTAGGAGTCTGGGCTACCTGTCGGCAGACCCGGAAGTTCCCTGTCAATTGTTGCGGATGCCGAACCTGGCCCAAAGAAATGCTCCCATTAAAGTTTATATAAAATTCTGCGAGTAACATTTCCTTCTTCTATGCAACTTCTTCTATTACCTTACATTTTAGCTGAAATCTTTACTCACTTTATAAAGGTACTCGCAGCGATTTCATCCGCTGCTTAAAATTTACGCCGTGCGCGATGACAAACAAATATGGCGGTTCGTTCACGTGCGAATGTGCTTAAAGTAGCTCCACCTGGCGGTGACTATTCCAACAGAGGCTAAGATCTTACCTGCCCGCTCAGACGGGTGGGGAGGGGTGGGGGGTGGGGGTAATTGGAGGGAGGCACTCTGGGCCAATGAAAATATTGTGGTTGTTACTGAGTTGCTTGCTGACAGAGGATGGGGGTGGAGGCGTGCAGACTGCATAACACACATGCAGTCATAAATGCATCCAATGCCGAAACCACATAGTGTGACAGCACTCCAGTGCAGTCATCAACAGCCAGACCGCAACGGCCATATTAGCCCACACACCCGTCTCAGCGTGCAGGCGTCTCAGCATGCAGCCGCCGGTGAGTGGAGCAGCCATTTGTTACTGGGCCAGCCGTCAGAAGGGTGTCACCGCACACCCTTCTGAGCATGCAGGTGTCTGACCTATTTAGCGGAATACCGCGCAGAAGCGCCTGAGTGCTCATCTATTAGGCGCCATAGTGGACAAAAGCTCCACAAGTCAGCCTGCAAGGGTTGAGTTTAGTCCTGCAAGGGTTGAGTTGGTGCCTGCAAGGGTTAAGTTGGTGCCTGCAAGGGTTGAGTTTAGTCCTGCAAGGGTTGAGTTGGTGCCTGCAAGGGTTAAGTTGGTGCCTGCAAGGAATGAGTTTAGTCCCACAAGGATTGAGTTTAGTTCTGCAAGGGTTGTTTTGGTGCCTACAAGGGTTGAGTTGGTGCCTGCAAGGGTTGAGTTTAGTTCTGCAAGGGTTGAGTTGGTGCCTGCAAGGGTTAAGTTGGTGCCTGCAAGGGTTGAGTTTAGTCCTGCAAGGGTTGAGTTGGTGCCTGCAAGGGTTAAGTTGGTGCCTGCAAGGAATGAGTTTAGTCCCACAAGGATTGAGTTTAGTTCTGCAAGGGTTGTTTTGGTGCCTACAAGGGTTGAGTTGGTGCCTGCAAGGGTTGAGTTTAGTCCTGCAAGGGTTGAGTTGGTGCCTAAAAGGGTGGAGTTGGTGCCTGCAAGGGTTGAGATGGTGCCTGCAAGGGTTGTGATTGTGCCTGCAAGGGTTGGTTGGGGCCTGCAAGGGTTGAGTTGGTGCCTGCAAGGGTTGAGATGGTGCCTGCAAGGGTTGAATTTAGTCCTGCAAGGGTTGAGTTTAGTCCTGCAAGGGTTGAGTTGTTGTCTGCAGGGGTTGAGTTTAGTCCTGCAAGGGTTGAGTATTTGCTTGGTGGCTGCAAGGGCTGGACCATCGCCTGCATGGTTTGCGTTTGTGCTGGTATCGGTTGGATGTTTGCGTGTGTGTGTGTGTGTGTGGGATGGGGATACTCTCTTGCAATCTCCTCAATAGTATTCAGAAATTCTTGGAGATTCGCGAATAGCTGTTGGCATTTTTTTGAAATAGTTACTCTGTATAATTCCTGGTTCAACGCGAAGACCCTTCCCTACTAGGTTTTTGGCAGGGATAAGGATCTGAAAAAGCGACATCGACACAGATTTTTGAAAAAAAATATTACGTTAAAAACTGAGAATTTTGAAACATTGACACTGGACACTGGCCCCCCTTTCCAGACACCTTCTACTTACCGGAAACGCTATAGCCCTCGATATTTGAGATATTCTGCCCCCCGGACCCTCCGAGCAGAAAACTCAAAAAGCTATTTCTCTCGATCTGCCCATATGAGACTGAACTTCTTCCATAATGGCTCCATAATCGCAGCTCTTGACTGACTATTCCAGTTGATATTGAAAGTGTTCAAATAATTAACCTCAATATACTTTGCCATGATTGAGCTGTAGCGTCTATTTTAGATGCTTTTTTGAACTAATTTTTTTCTCTCAGTGACCGTAATATCTGGCACATTTTTCTCGCTCTCCATTTGCCCTCTGTTGCATGGGCGGCACACCCCCACCACTGTAGTACTGTGGTGCCCCCCCCCCCCCACCACCACCCCTGTAATGTAAAGGAAGATACCTAAATTACCATTCACATCCTTGGCCGACTTAAAACTATACTGTTGTCCAATAAGGCAACACGCCCACATCATTTTCGGGCAAAAGGCCTAGAAGGTTATATTGGGTAGGCCCTGTACAGCATTATTCATGTTCTCATTAGGACTATATTTCTGTATGAGTAATGTCAAATCATGTCAAACACACGATGGGCGTTGGAAAAGCTTTTTCGCATTGAGCAGAGCCAGCAGTATCAGATCCATCTGTTCTGGTCCTGGCCAAGCTGATACACATTCTAATGCCAAAAAACAAGCGACTAAATGTCATGTGGATGCCAGGACGCCACAAGTGGTTTACGACATTATTAGACATTGTTCCATCCGTGGCTCAAAATATGTCAAGAGCCTTGCACCGAGACTTTCCCGTCGATGGCGCCGAAAATCGGGCGGAACTCTGAATTAAATGCCTTCAGTCATAATCTCCTACATGTTTGCATAATGTCGCCGAGTTGCTAATTTTTTTATATTAGAATAGAGCCCGGGAAGTTGAAGTTGAAGCAAAATAATCAAATGCAAGATATTAAATTATGGCTCATCAAAAAGGAGAGAGATTATAATATCACAATTTGCAGATGGTTCAACCCTGTTCACCAGAAGCATGACAGCAGCACTTTCTGAATTAGAACGCTTTGGGGCTGGAAACGTAAATAAAATTATTGGTTTGTGGTTAAAAGGTGGTAGCCAACAACCTGACGATGCACATGACATATGTGGTGTAAGAGTAACGTCGAAACCAATAAAATGCCTTGGAGTCTTTGTAGACAACGATGCTATGAAATGAGAAGAATTTAATTGGAACTCAAAATTATGTAGCACTGAGCGCGTGCTGGAGGCCTGGGGCCGTATTCATAATCCCCTCGTACGTTACGCACGAAAAGTGCGTTTTCATCTTAGCCTCACCAGCTCCTTGTGGTAGTGCTCATGATCAAGAAATCGTCTTCAATATAAGTTTAGCGCTTTCTTCATTCAGAAAATCCACTTTTGGGTGAATACTTATGTATTTTGAACCCGATATTGTCTCGACAAATCTTCCACTTAGCGCTAAGTCTAGTGGCGTAGCCGAATTGGTGTTTATGAACCCGCCCAAGTTTTGCAGGTTCAAACTCAACCTATGCATTCACAAACCCAATACTTGCAGGTATAAACTAAACACTTGCAGGTATAAACTCAACCCTTGCAGGCATCAACTCAACACTGGCATGTCTTGCAGGTCTTGCATGTACGAATTTAACCCTTGCAGGATTAAATTGAACCCATGCAGGCCCAAATTCAATCCATGCAGGTACGAACTCAACCCATGCAGGCCCAAACTCAACCCATGCAGATCCAAACTCAACCCTTGCAGGCACCAACTCAACCCCTGCAGGCACCAACTCATGCAGGCATGTCCACTATGGCGCCCCATATGTGACCTGCTGGCCTCACACGATACGGAGACTAGAGAGCCCGCTTCGGCCCGGTCCTCGGTCAGGGCTAGTTTAGCCAAGTGAAACGCACACTTAAATATTCATGAGCAACGTCACTCGCAGTCCCGTCGACCCCAAAAGCGCTATTTTTAGCATTTAAGGGTTTTCACCACTTGCAGTCCACACGAAGGAATATGGTGGGGTTGTCAGGAACGCGATCGTTCGCCAGCGCAGAAGAAGCGCTGGCAGCGGTCAGAACATACGAAATTGAGACTGCCTTTCGATTTGTTACAAATTATACGTACATCCCAAAGGCCGGAAATGGTATGGCTTAGGCCTACTAAGTTTACTTACTTTACTGTCAAGTCACTTTGTGACATAAGTGCCGGCCCCCGGCCACCTGCATGGTTCTCTATACTCGACTATACTATAGACAGTATAGTGCTAAATTACCCTGGCCACTGTTGTGTGGCCAGGGTGATTTAGCACTATAGACAGTATAGCCCCTATACTATGGTATAGTATAGACAACCTAGACTATACTATAGTATAATATGATAGTAATTCTTTTAATTGCTATTTTAATGATTGATTCATTGTTATATTTTAGAAGTATCCGAAATGGGAAGTGTATTAGACCTAATTAAGAAATTATATATCATAACTCTCATGGTGAATTCAGCCATCGATCTTTATGCCATTTATAGTTTCCACCCATATTATTTTAAATTATATTTACACTAATATAGGAAGAATGAGAAAAAGGCCATGTACGTGGGCAGGCAGTATGTTTTATTTTTGGTAGGCAAAGTTTTCATTTGGCGGGCACTCATTTAATGTTTGCCCACCCACCCTTTTTGTCAGGATCGAGGTTTAGAAAAAAAAATAGTGCTCACAATTTTATTTGACATTGAGTACTACTATTGTTTATAGAATTATAAATTGCGAGCTCAAAATGTGAAAACCTGATCAGGTGGTGCCATATTGTCATGTACACTGAACCCTTTTTTTACCAACCAAAATTTTAGCTGGCAAAAAGCATTCTAGATAATACCTTGATGAGCCAATTTTCAGGTGTGATTGTTGTATCTTGGTTATCATGTACTGTCTCTTAAATACAATCAATATCATTAAGAAATGTATATCTTTTCACTTTAAAAACTAATTGATGAAAATATGAAATGAAATGGTTTTATTATCAACATCATTGTAGAATTAAACTTAAACCACAAGATTTATTGGCGGATGGAGCCAGGCATTGAGGACACTGGGGTTCCATTTGTCTTGCTGGAGACAAAGTCGCTCATGTGTCATCAAGGGCGAGACAGAGGAGTTTGTATGAAGGCAAAGTTTAAAACAATGAGAGATAATAAAATGGTTAGTAGATTGATATTTATATTATATTTTGGTTCCATAGATATATGTATTACTCATGTAAATGTATATGTGTATCTGTATATATGTAAATATATATGTATCAGTATATATGTATCAGTATATATGTATATATGTATCAGTATATATGTATCAATATATGTATCAGTATATATGTATCAGTATATATGTATATATGTATCAGTATATATGTATCAGTATATATGTATATATGTATCGGTATATATGTATCAGTATATATGTATATATGTATCAATATATATGTATATATGTATCAGTATATATGTATCAGTATATATGTATATATGTATCAGTATATATGTATCAGTATATATGTATATATGTAT
Source organism: Arenicola marina (assembly GCA_964019135.1). Taxonomy (NCBI): domain Eukaryota; kingdom Metazoa; phylum Annelida; class Polychaeta; family Arenicolidae; genus Arenicola; species Arenicola marina. Next base: position 52,445,168 of record OZ025250.1, on the reverse strand, counting down.
CAGTATATATGTATCGGTATATATGTATATATGTATCAATATATATGTATATATGTATCAGTATATATGTATCAGTATATATGTAAATGTATATATGTATCAGTATATATGTAAATGTATATATGTATCCACCAAATATACAGACCTTGAAATAGAATTGCACACTAAAGTTACCTGTCCTTATATGCCTGTCATAAATATAATCTACAAACTATTCTTTTCCATTTCGGGGGATAACACATGTGTATGTCGTTGGCAATCCCCACAAAAATTCTTTTCCAAGAAGGCATGACGAAATTAGTTGCGCACGATAAATTCCAATCCCATAAGTAGCTGGGCCAGTGGAATTATGGTTGTCTATCAATAAAATGTTGAAGAAGGATGTTATGTTTGTTTGATAATCTAGGGGAAAACCATTGTTCATTGTAAGTAAAGGTAATGTTTATAGCTAACATATAACACCTCCCCCCCCCCCCCCATCAGGCTCCTTTAATCTCTTTTCATTTTTGACATTCACGCTGTGGCATAAGGGAAATCAAATCAAATTGTATTATTAAGAGTGTACATACTTTCAGGCAAGAACCAGGGGTGGGCAGGGGGCGGGGGGGGGACACTATTATACAAATATGGTTTGGAGGGACCCTAGACATCCAGTGATGTATAATTAGGAGATAACAGTTTTCATGAGAAAAAAACTTACTCCACAGAACTGACCTACATGATGTATGTTACTAAAAACTTGCGACCAGTGCGTATACGGTGTCATTCGATAACAAGCTGTCAACGTAAATGATGCCCAACCATGTTAATGAATTCTCTGAAAAAAACTGAATAAGTCATTCACACCTGTCGATAACAGATGTCGATGCTACCCACTACCCGCCTCCCTGTGTCAAGGGTTAGTGGGAGTTATTTGGTTCTACCAGCGACTTTTACTATAGAGACCTGGGTGAGGGCTCTGGGGATTCCACTGCTAAAATGGGGCTCCACACCGCAAAAGGTTCGCATATTATCCCTAATAAATTAAAAAAAAAAAAAAAGTCTTCACAGTCATTGACATTGCCTTGCTTGATAGGCCCTTAACTACCCCCCCCCCCAAAATAAATTCCTTGACAACAACGGACACGTGTCTATAGTCAGATAGTGTGCATTCTACTTAACGTTAGGGTTGAGGTCGTGAGGGCCATGCGTCAGGCCTAGACCAAGGCATTCATATTATGAATGAACTCTGTTAGAAATGTTTAAATGGTTTGCAGCGACAGTAAGCCTAAGTGCCTGTCGGGAAATACCCTTAAATGCTTAAAATAGCGCTTTTAGGGTTTATTTGCCCGCCAAATGAAAACTTTGCCTACCAAAAATAAAACATACTGCCTGCCCACGTACATGGCCTTTTTCTCATTCTTCCTATATTAGTGTAAATATAATTTAAAATAATATGGGTGGAAACTATAAATGGCATAAAGATCGATGGCTGAATTCACCATGAGAGTTATGATATATAATTTCTTAATTAGGTCTAATACACTTCCCATTTCGGATACTTCTAAAATATAACAATGAATCAATCATTAAAATAGCAATTAAAAGAATTACTATCATATTATACTATAGTATAGTCTAGGTTGTCTATACTATACCATAGTATAGGGGCTATACTGTCTATAGTGCTAAATCACCCTGGCCACACAACAGTGGCCAGGGTAATTTAGCACTATACTGTCTATAGTATAGTCGAGTATAGAGAACCATGCAGGTGGCCGGGGGCCGGCACTTATGTCACAAAGTGACTTGACTTGGCTAAACTAGCCCTGACCCCGGTCCTCAGCGGGGGCATGTAACAGGGCTACCCCCTTTCCCCTCTCTCCGTCGCTTTACGGTGCCTAGCTGTGGCTAGATTTTATACATGTAAATGTTGTACATTACAACTCTTTGCATGCAAAAAAAGATCCACTTCTAGCTTTCTAAGTCAAAAGTAAAACAGAACCACCGACCATTCTCGCCCTTGGGATCCAATGGCCCACCCTTTAGGCTCAGCGACTTTACGACATATGTTTGCCGAGTTGGTACCTGCGCCAGTAAACCACCGATGAAGCCTGCAAAGTTCCAAAGAATGAAGAAACTTAGTCTTGTCATGATCAAAAAGTGATACTTAAAGATCAAAACGGTCTTGTTTTTACTTTTATCGTGTATTGTAATGATGCATTATGGTGTTCTTATGCCATGCATCACACAGCTTTGCAGTAAAATGGTTATGTCGACAACTTGCTCTGGCCATCTTTGTTGGTGAGATGCCGCGGAGGCTGATGAGATTTTTGTGACGTCACTGTACGGAATTCCGTACAGTGAATTTAGCCGTTTACAGACCCAATCTGAGTGAGCTGGCCACGCAGCGGGGGCTGTGGAGACTACGCTGTGCAACACTACGCCCTCACCGCTTGGCGGCGCCACCGGAGAACGACTACAAGGAAATAGCCGTATGACATACCTAAGAATAGGACAACCAGACAAAACCTGGTCGTTCTATTCATAGGTACGTATGACCTATCTTGGTGTACTAATATCTTTGATAATGTTATCAGATCGCAGGCTATGAGGGTGTTGTCTTCAGGGAGGAGTTCTCGGCGGCTCAGCCCTGGTGGTGACAGTTTATGGTGGATCATACCTCAAAAGAAGCTCTGGCTCAGGCCAAGGATGAGGGCAATCTGGTTGTCTCGATGATCAAGGCTGAGATTGCTTGGCACGTCTTTCTTGCAGTGTAGTTCATCTTCGTCTGTTGTTTCCTCCTGCCAGATGGCGCCACGCCTCGGTGACCTCACTCGCTAGGTCAACCAATGCAAGTTAGCGCTATTCGCTCGGTGGCGGGTCACTGTTTGACAATAGGTGAAGAGACAGGTAAACTGAAAGAGCGAAGCATAACATTCGTGGACTATTGGTCCATTTGACAATGCATATCCTGCAGTGTGATGATATCCAGTAGGTATCGCAGGTCTATTAAAGTGCCGTTTGCGGTCGTGTGACCACTTATCTACTGATATTACGTCGCTACGGGGCGGGCGTCTGCATGGGAAGCTCTCCACAGCGACGGCCTAAATAACACTGCCTGTACTTTTAGCGGCCTCTCGCATTTAGAGTGTGCTGCTACTTCCAAATTAGGGTAGATATACCTGTCACAAATTGTACGCGACGGCCTCAATAACACTGAATGCACTGTTAACGGTCGCCACACATGCGCCCTCCCCTCCAAGGCGCTTGGGTCGAGTTGCGGTTGTCGATCGTGCTGCGCAACTCAACCGTGGCTGGAGGGACGTTGGCGGCCGTCACGCCTGCGTGAACCCTCTAGACTCTCTGCATGCGTCTGGGTGGAGAGGGGCGGAGTGAAGTGAAACGAGTTATCATTCAACGTTTCAAAAACCAAATTTATGATATTTTGTATGCCGCGCAAAGTTGTTAGAATTCCGCACTTGTCTATAAATGACATACCTCTCGAGTGCGTAGATGAGTTTGACTTTTTGGCCATCCTATGTTCTGAAACTTATATACAACTCTTTAATCCTACCAGATTTACATTATAATGTTCTAGCATGGGGTTACCAAGCCGATCGTATAAGGCTATTGCAAAAAAGGCGACTCGTATCATAGCCAAGAGCTCTTACCATTCTCATTCGGAACCAAAATTTAAACAATTTAGTATATTGAAGTTGGCTGACATAATGATTTACCACCAACTAAAATTCTATTACAAGTATCTCCACGGTGATCTGCCAGATTTTTTTTTAACTGATTTGTCTATCTCTAAATTGTCGGATCTGCATAATTACAACACAAGACACAAGGATGATCTGTTCGTTACACGTGTGAAGCATAAGTTTGCCGAACAATGTTTGAAATATCGCGTTGCTAGATGTATAAACCAAATGCCAGATATTATATTGAATAAGATTGAGACACATGTACTGAATGGATGTTAAAAATATATCAAAAATGTCTTAGTCGAAAGGTATTCACTGGAATGTCATTTAGTTAATTGTTATATTTGTAAAAATGATTAGGTTATTAGAGGTTCTCCCCTGTTTCATATATCTCTAGAAATGGGCTATGTGTAAATCTTTCATTTATTTATCGCAAGATTCCTACATTTACATACATATAAGTGCAACTTCATTTATGTTGTCCCATACCTGTTCCATTACGATTATGCGATGATTTTTGTTTTACTGGTTTTTTGTGTGGTGGCTCCTATGCTAGCGACCTTCGTGGTCTTAATAGGAGTCTCCAGAGTAAGAATTGGTTAAGTTATCATGTTGTTTTGTATTTTACGTTTGTATGCATTCGATCTTGCTCAAATAAATGGTATTGAATTGAAAAAAAAGTGAATTGACGGACACCGAAGATGCGAGTAGCGAGTGAAGTTAGACATGGGACACCGGAGGCGCGGGAGGCAATATGCCATATGATGCACAGGCATTGGGGGAGTGGGGCGCGGGAAGGGCGCAGGGAGGAATTGCGGGACAAAAATAATATTATATACATAACAATCAACATAGCCAAGAGAATTAGTATATAAAAGTTAGCTCAGGGAACACAACCACCGTTTATCCGTTCGGTGATATTTTAGGTAACGAGTATTTCTCTTGCGTCCAATTAGTTCCAGACTTTCCCCAATCAAGACAGATATGGGAAGAAAGCGTATTAGACCCCTTAACTACCATGTAAAGTTTAAAATCTCATATAGAAGATCTGGCTCAGAGAACATGGAAATGTTTCATCGATTTGTTGATCTTTCAGGTAACGACTATTTCTTAGGAGTCCAATTAGCTATAATCAAATTTAAGCATCAGAAATATCTTTCATACCCGACCAATGAAAGTGAATCTAATCGAAGATATATTTGCAGTTTGGCATCAAATACACCAGTGTTCAGCAGTTGCTGTACAACCAGTACCGTACAGCGCGAGCAATTAATTGTATATACATGAACACTTCTTGACAATACATAAACGGTTATGTTATGTTTGTAACACTGGGAATTCCTATATAGTTTATTATGTATAGTTTAGTGTTCCTTTTATGTATTCAAAGTAACTGATAGGCCCAAGAAGGGCTGGTACCCTTCTTTCGTGTCACGATTTAACTTAATAAATTTTTTTACCAACTGCACCATTTACATAGTCGTATTATCTGACATGTTAAAGTTTGAAGTTGGCGAACTAGTCCAGCAAAGCTAGGGTATACCGAAAAGAAATTGCAAATTTAATAAAGCCTGTTCTTCCTTATTCATTATGTTTGTAAGAGGGGCATGTTTAAAAAAGTCTACGCTATAGTTGGGTGGGTCTCCCATTTGACAGCTTTATGCATACGTGGTTCCATATTCAAGAAATCCCCATTTTTATTTCCGTTTTTACTAATAACGCATTATTCATCTTCATAGAATGTAAAATTTCCATAAGCCTGGACAATTGATCACAGTTTGGTACTGTACAGAAATCTGGTGGGGGGTCGTAACATTTTGACTCACTAAGTAGAGCGGCGGAGGAGATGGGATAATAAACCGAGCTTGAAGGATATTCGGGGCTGCGATGTGACGTCACGAATAGCTAAGTAGCCACGTGGAAGTTGTTGTGTATGGCAGAAGAGCGCCGTGCCAGCGAGCGGTGGGTTTGGTGATGTTTGGATCGTCACCATCTAAAAACAGGGTAAAATGCATGGGTATCGGCTCTGTGAAGGAAAGATAACACCCAACCAGTACGTGAATCTGGCCCGCGTGGCTTAGTAAATAAGAGATAGGCGGGCAAATCACGAGGGGGGAAATTGTCTGGAAGGGAATTGTTTAGGGGGATTGTGGAGTGGGAAACAATCTGGGGGGAATTGTCCGGGAGGAAATTGTCTCGAGGAGAATGGTCTGGGGGGATTGTGGTGTGAGAAAGAATCTGGGGGGAATTGTTTGGAGGGGAGTTGTCGCGAGTACGGGAAATTGCCTGGGGGCAAATGTCAGGGGGCAAGGTGTGTCGGGGTGAATTGTCCCAGGGGGGAAATATCTGAAAGGGGGGGGGGGGAGGGTTGGCCGAGGGGGAGTTGTCCTATGGCCCGTGTAACACCCTAGTTTGTGTGCGTCGGTATCTGTGAAATCACTCCTGGAAATGTCATGCGTAAGCTACGCTTGGTTTATGAATACCACCCCAGGACCCGGGACATTGTTACGCGGATTGTGATAAAACATGACACGCGTTACCTAATGCAAACATGCGATACGGACAATTATAGTGAGAGATTCAGGGGTTTGAGAGATCCATGGTGGAGCACCTTATGTAGAACTGATATGCTGGCACACTATTTACGCCAAAACGGCCATGTAATCATCGTAATCACATGCCGACTCTAACTTTCTTCGAGCGTTTATATATTACATTGCAATGGGTCAAATTCCCTTTCATATATCATAAACAGATGCCGCACAAAACATGATAGGATTCTGTCGTGGGGGGTGGCGGAATGGCAAAAATGGACATTTGACTTGTTATATATACCTTCTGTCGTGCCGCACATGCCTAAATGACGGGCATGACGTTCAACACTTTCTCCATAGAATAAAGTAACATTGTTGTTATAAGCGCGTTTTTAATTTCAGTATGTTATCAGATAACAGCAAAACCGTTTCATCCGTCGTACCAGGAGAACGCATTAGTCGTGCCTGGGCCATGGCTAGAGTTACATAATGTAGATGGTCTTTTCGCAACCTCATTTTCGGTCTTCATACTGTGTTATCGGCGCGGGGGAGTTAAAATATGAAACTTGCGTCATGCCGTTTTAGTTTTATGGACATTAGCATATAACTTTACTCATATTATAATAAAATAAAACATCTTTCGACAAGGGCACCATTCCCACTGTCCACTGGATATTATTTTACTGTTCTGCTAAATGTGTTGAGCCTTCATTGCAGCATGTTATGCCACTTTTTGGTTAGTTAGCAGGAGTTGTCTGTTTAAATAATTATTACGAAATGGCGAAAGAGCAGAAAGAATATGGGACGCGCCGCGTCCCGCCTTCTCGGGATTGGCCGAGTGGTATCCGGCTCTGTGGTGTGGGCGAGCCGGGTAGGATTGTATGGGAGTTGGGGAGTGACCGGCCTAGAGAGCAGTTGCGTATGCGAGTAGAATAGAGACCGCTGCCTGATGTGTTGTGTTCGCTCATATAGACCAACGAAGTGGGCCGAAGTGAAATGTAAATAAACGCTTATGTTGGTCTCCAACAAATAAAAATAGGATATACATGTAATTACATTTCACAGAGAGTGACCTCCCAGCTAACAATTGAACGTTCCGCGAACGTTAATAGAGGGTTCGCTGAGTGTGTCGCGAACGTTCACATGGAACGTTCGAGGTACGTTCGCCAGGAAAGTTTTTTTACGTCAGTTGAACCTTTAAGCCAACGTTCGCTGAACGTTCACATGGAACGTTCGAGGTACGTTCGCCAGGAAAGTTTTTGTTACGTTAATTGAACCTTCAAGCAAACGTTCGCTGAATGTTTAGAAAAACCGTTACCTCATCTGCTAACGTCCGACAAACGATCAAATTACGATCCAGTCACACGAAACGATATCACCATGTGATGTATAATTCCCTTTAATAGTACAAGCCCTAATGATGGCCGCTCCAATCCGCTGGCCGTGGAGTACTCGTTAACATGCCCGCATGGGCGACACAAACATAAGAACAAAGTGGTAAGTAATAATAGGGGTACCTACTATTGACCCTCATGATAGACCACAAATTACTGGTATCTTAAATAGCCTCATTATACAGACATTTAGACTGCTATTAAGATTTGTTACTAACATAACTGATCACATTATTGCTACTCTCTCTCTACCTTCCAACAAAACTGCCTATCAAAATCCCAACCGGCGAACGAAGCCAATAGGGCTATAAAGTCTCGTTCGCCTAGACTTCCGGTTTACTCATTTTGGGGACAAACAAACGAAGCACGTGTTCGGAACGAGTTTAGAATCTCTGCGCACACTGGTATCCTGACTATCTGTGACGTAGGCGTGACGTTATGTTACGCAAAGAGTGAGACTGGGAACCAGACTACCTGCGCAAGAGCCAGGCGCCGAGGGGTGGGTCCATTGCGGAAGGCATGACGATATAATTAAGAATATTTAAGATATATAGCTGCCCAAAACGGATAGACGACATATTTTTCATTCATTTGCGCCACCACAATGACTAATATTTGTTACGACGGGACAACACGGCTGAGAAACTAACGTTTTTTTGCATTTCCTACGAAAACGAGACATTATGACGTCACATGGATTCTCCCCGAGTGACAACGTTGGCGCCACGCTTCAAACAGAAAACTTACAAAAAATGAAGAACTTTGTCTTTTCGTGATCCAAAAGTGATACGAAAACATCCTACTCGTCTTAATTTACCTTTACCATGTGGTGTAATGACGCGTCCGTGTGTCGTTACTCCATGCGCTGCATATTTTGACAGCGGAATGGTTAAGTCGATCACTTGCTCTCGCCATTTTTGTTACCGCGGAGGCACGTGAAACTCTGTGATGTCACTCGCAGTTTGGAGAACTCGCGAAAGCCCGGGTGCAGGGCTAAATTTAGAACGCTATTTTTAGCTTTCGAGTGTAGTGAAGACGGATTTTTCCTTGTATATTCCCAAAGTTCTGCGCTCCATCGCCTCCAAATATTTTAACGTCTACCTCCCATAGCCATCTTTAGTGAAATGGTACTCGTAGTCTTTAGAATAAACCTCGAAAGAAATTGACTTATAGCTGCCTATAGTTCAACATGGAGCACGTGTGTTTGTTTGTCCCCAAAACTGAAGTCTCGCTGCCCGATCGCGAGAACTGTATAGCCCTATTACTTCGGTGCCAATTCTAGACACAATGGGATAGGCTTATTTATTTTCTGGTGGGGGCGGGGGGGGGCTACTGTGGCTTAAGCCCCCCCCCCCACCCCCTGGTCAAGCCGCAGAAGCCCCCGTGTAAATAAATAAGCCTATCCTATGTCAAGGAGCAGCAGCCTGATGCTGACGAAGGGCCAGAATCCCCCCCCCCCTCCACTTCAGCTGCCTAAGCACTGTCATCGCGAAATTCAAGCCCCCCCCCCCCCACCCCACCCCCTATAGTCTGGATCCGCCCCTCCTGTGAGATAGGCCCAGCTGCTTCATGTCTGTTTATCCCCGTTCATCTCTTGTGCCTTGCAGTTGCACGCACGGATCCCCGCTGAATCTGGAACCACAGATCGATGGCACAGGCCACAGGGTGCCCCCCTCCCCCCCCCCCCCACCTCCCAAGCCTGTGTCTGTCGATCCGCTTCTCGCGTACACGTGTTACTCATGTAACTCGACGAGGACAGATAGACGTGTTAGAAATCATTCATAGTGACTTAATCACCGATAATGCGAACAATCAAATGGAGCGATGTTGGTCACCAATAAGTGTCCTATTCGAAGAAACACTGACAATTCATCAATCTTAATAAACGTCCAGATGGCAGATTTAGGACTTACAGACGAGGCTCAAGGCAACCAAGTAAAATTTTTACCCCTGAAGGCCTTGGGTTGCCGTCTAACAGAAGCTTTGTAGAACAACCCTTATGAAAAAACACCATGGTATACCATGGTAATTTAGCATGGTATACCATGGTGTTTTGAAACAGGTATACCATGGTATACTATGGTAAATTACCATGGTAAACCATGATATAACATGGTATACCATGGTGTTTTGAAACAGGTATACCATGATATACCATAGTAAATTATCATGGTAAATTACCATAGTAAATTACCATGGTATAGCATGGTAATTTACAAGTACAAGTACCAGGGTATGCTAATTTACCATAGTACTTTAAAACATGAACACCATGGTATACTATGTTACTAATCACCGTTACATATAGCAATATATAAATATAATGCTATGATATATATATATAATGCCAGTCTAAAAAATACAAAAATAAAGAATAGAAAGATTCACAATCCACTTTCATATATATGTATTACAATAAAAAGGTGCAGTATGTGAACATGTGACATTATAAACACATAATTAACCCAAGGTTACCTGTTACGTAAATGACACAAATTCCAAAAGATTTATACAATATACACATTCTAGCCATATAGATATATTAGAAAACCAAGCTACCATTATGTAAAGAAATGTTCATTGCTTATATGCATATTGACGTAAAATTAAATCAACAAATAATATTAATATACACCATATAGCAACATCATAGTTACATACCTTCAAATTTAAATTTCACATCTAAAAAGTGTTTGAATGATTAATATATTGATATATTATAATAAATTTTGTCCACTTTACAGCTTATACATTTGAGCGAGTTGAAAAAAAATGCCATCATGGAATTTTGCCTAGTCATTATATGAGCAATAAAATCACACAGTATATAGACATACTAAAAGTATATACATGACATAAAAACCAGCTGTATTCGATTATTACCCAAATAATATATACTATACAGGAATCAACTGTTATAAATGAATTGATAGAGTATTCTTTTTTTTTCTAATGGATACAAATTCCCCATCAAAATGAGATGCACCACCATGCAGCACTTCGCAACTACTACGTAACTACTACTCAACTTTAAAAAAACTGTTAGATCTAAAAACAAGTAGATCTTTCAATTTTTCTTCTTATTATCCAGCCTTTACAGGGTTGCTGAACTTCCCTCGCATTAACATGCAAATTTCTTTTACATCTTTGCCATGAAATTCTCGCCTAACTTGATCTGTAACAAAGGATACACTTATCGTCTTAGTAAATTATCATTTGCCAATGCTGTTTAACATTGTAAGACATGGGCACTAATATGTTGGAAAACTATCTTACAAAACTTTGTACCACATTTATTTTTACAGTATGCAGGAAGCAAAATAAATACCAAAGAGAATGTTATAAACAGAATAGCCTGAAAACATACTGTAGTACAGAGTTCCCACATGAAATATAAAAACAATTACCTGATTTTTCCCTGAGTAACAGAAAGGCATGTGGCCTTCGACCCCCCCACACCGACACCACCAAATAATTAGGGGGAGGGATGTGACAGGGCTATAGGGTTGAGGCACTCATAGACACATGTACAAAGAAACCAACAAAGTATCTTAACAATATGTTAACGAGAGAAATGCACAGGACATACATGAGTCTTATGACAGGCCACTTCATCACTCACAGGCTAGGCCAGCTCTGCTAAACATGAGTCACAATCGTTGTACGAAGGTTCATACACATAAGAACAGACAATAGTTTCATGAAACTGGCTGCAGGCTAGTGCCATAGTGGCAGTACCATAGCCTATGGCTGTCCAGCCACACTATAGACTCTGTGTGGCCGCCAATTGACATATCCAAGTTGGGAGCTGACCGCGTTTAATTTGTTGAACTACCTGGCTATGGCTATGGCTATGGCATAGGAGGGGAAATAGGTACAAGAACCACAAACTCCAGAGAGAGGAAGGGGGGGGGGGGTTTAGCCCTAGCCCAGAACCCTGGCCTAGGCTGTGTGTGGCTGAAATGATTGTTCAACCATAGCCATGTTCATGGCTAGCCCCCACTCCCTCCAGTGTTTGGGGTTCTTGTCCTGTAGTGTAGATGGTTCCTGCTGTGCCAGGGGCTGCCCCAACACAAAACCCTCCGCCTCCCCCACCCCGCACCTTATCCTCCGCCCCTTCCTAGCGGCCGAAATGTCCCGCGGCCGAAACATCCAGCGGCCCAGGTGGGCATACACCGTGTAGGCCAAACAAGACTATCATTTCATCAACAAGTTGCAATGTATAAAGGCTCCTGTTCGCCTGTTGTTATGGTGTCACGCTCGAATTTGGGCGTCTTCAGGTTCTATACAGTATAGTATTTATAAATACTTACCTTTCATTTATATAAATAAGCAAATATTCGTGAATATAAGCTAATCGTATAGACATGCCGTAGGACTCCGCTCGCCTTTCCGCAACATTTTTCAAACTTCGCGCATGCGCCTTGCGATCTCCGCTGCGCATCTTCGCTAGGCGGCAGCTGCCGTCTGGTGGCGCACTACTCACTTCGCGGGCTGTGGCACACTGCAAATCTCACTAATGTTTTAGGGCGGGGTGTGTGTGTGTGTGGAGGGTGGGGGGGCACCCCTACTTCCCCGCCAAGATGTGCTCGTAAGGGACATTTTACCTTGAAAATCGGCTCGAACGTTTTAACGCGAAAATATCCGCTCGGAAGAGAAATTTCTTTTACCTTGGACCCGCTCGGTTTATTATTTTCACCGGCAAACCAGGCCTATGAACGCACGTTTTCAGTCCCGCCACCGAATTTGGTGGTGCAAAAGGTGGCTTACTGCGAAAATCCCCACGGAAAACCCGGCAATAAGCATCCCCCTCCCCCACAATATCCAGGGGATATTGCATAGCCGGTGCGCCAGTGTTCCTACTTATTTTCGAAGTCGATCGGATTCCCGTATTGATTGATTCTCCTAATTTGGAATCACAGAACAATAGTGTTTATCATGATTTATTATGATTAGTTTATTAATTCTGAGCGCGCTTAACGGTTGACTGTTGAGTAGCACGACCGAAAAAAATTTAAGTCTCTAAGTTCCAGTATTCAACCAGTGCCCAACTGCATAGTTAGTTTTCAATTAATCTTTTAATTGTGCGTGTGGTTGAGAAGTCACTTGTTTTCTGTACGGTATGTCAAGTGTAGTTATATCATGCCGATCTTAGTATATATGGATTATTCTGCTGATACGTACCATGGTATAACTCTGGCGGTACAATGATTTACCATAATATTCCATGGTAATATATGGTACATACATGTTAGGGTATATATGGTGTACCATGATATACCATGGCAGGATATGGTGTATCATGGTTTATCATAATATATCTATACCATGGTTTACCATTGGTACCTCCGTGATAGGGCATGATATATCATGGTTTACCATGATATACCATGGTATGCATGCATATGCCTCCATGGTATGATATGGTTTACCATGATATACCATGGTATACCATGATATACCATGCTACATATATGGTAGGCCCTATGGTACACCATGATATATTATGGCATACCATGATATATCATGGTATACCACGATATATATGTTTTTTTTAATAAAGGAAACTAAGCAACACTCACCGCCAAATCTCGTATTTTTTAACTCCATAGATGTTATGTTCCTGCATCGTTGATATCTTACAACAGTCCTCGATGTTTCACGACATGTCCATCTTTTCCCACACAACAAATTTCGAATCGCCCGCCTCTCGCCGCTTGTCTTGGCGGAAGTTGTGAACTGCTCGCGTCGCGCGCAGGCAGAGCGAATATTTGTCAACCATCACACGTGGACCGGCATCTCAACCGGATTCCGCAGCGATCATTTTTTGGAGACAGCCAAAAAAGTATCATGAAAGGAAAAGAGGCAAACAAAACATGAATATATATATATATATACTCTCCTTTATTTACAGGTTTCACAGACCGTACAACACGAAAATCACAAATGGACGGTTACACCCCAGCTGACGGCAAGGTACATTGTGTACATCAGGGTCGTAAATTGTCCAAGCCTGCCTGGATGACGTGTTCTCGATGACTCGTCCAATTGCATTGCGTCAGGACGATCCGCGTCGGATAAGCAACACCCTGGCCCAGTGAACTTGACCCTTCTGACAACAAGCTGATAGCCTTACACCCCCGTTAGGGCCCGTTAGGGTTCAGGTCGTGAGGGCTATGCATCAGGGCTAAGCAACATCCTGGCTCATACGCCACCGCCACCCATCAGTCAAGCAGCGCAATTCCTGATTCAAACGCGATGATTAGAACAGCGACTGTTCTATGATGACTACACTGTAGACGGTGTGGCACGAACTCGGTGTATTGTCCATGCTCCTCAGGGTACTTGTGCGTATCCTCGCCACGCAGCGGCTGGGACGACGCGACGGATTTCCTGTCCCAACAGACTATGTTGCTACAGGATGAACTGCCGACAGGCGCCAAGCCTCATTCCGCGGTGTTGTCGCCCATTTTATAGAACGCCAAGATGTCTGCGCCACGTGGACGGAGAAGCCATCCATGATGCACGGTTCCATTTCCTGCACGCAAAAAAATGGACAGATGTATCGATAAGTAGTATGTGGATGTTTTTAGCTGTTGTAAATCAATGGATAATGCGCTGTTCGAAGGATTGCCCTTCGCTTTTATATATGTATTAGTTTTAACTGAAGGAGAGGGACGTCACTGATGGTGAATACAGGTGCAGAGACAGTGTCCAACCTTCCCTTAAAACAGTTCAATTGTGATTGTGGGGAGGGGGGGGGGGGAGGGGGGGGGTTATAACTAAATTTAATGCCAGGGCATTGGGTTGAGTCAATAGATAAATATATATTTGCCGGCCGTGTCTCAGCAATGTCCTGGCATTCAAGCCTGCCGGTAAAATAGCGCAGAACGGTCCATGACTGGCAATATAGTGATGTCATGAACAGTAGCCAATCAGCTGCTAATGCCGGCAAAATAGCCTTATACAATCGGTAGCTGGTCACAGTCAAATATCCACTGCCTTAATGTGTTTATATCTTCTGTTTAATAAATGTTTATATATAATACATTTTATATAAAAAAAAAAAATCTGCAACTTATGTTGCTATATATGTATATAATATAATATATAAGAATCCCGGGATACACCGTTTATTAGTTTTTTGTTTTGCTTGTATAAAAACATTATATAAGCAGAATTTTCTATTTTTTCAAGTTTGTGTTTCACAAAAGGTAAAGCAGAAAAGAGTTTCGGCAATTCCTTTTAACATTTTCGAACATGAAAAAGCAAAAAAGGTAATAGTCATCAAGATACGTTTGCCCTTTTCGAAAGGAGCATAACGATAACAGGTAACACTCGCGCGATACCGTTTTATCCTTTCCTCGAACTATAATTCCCTCAGTATCCTCTCCTGGCACTCTAATTCCCTCTGTATCCTCTCCAGACACACCCTAATTCCCTGTTTATCCTCTCCTGGCACTCGAATTCCCTGTTTATCCTATCCTGGCACTCTAATTCCCTGTTTATCCTCTCCTGGCACTCTAATTCTCTGTTTATCCTCTCCTGGTGCACTTATTCCCTCAGTATCCTCTCATGGCACTCTAATTCCCTCAGTATCTTCTCCTGGCACTCTAATTCCCTGTTTATCCTCTCCTGTCACACTCATTCCCTGTGTATCCTCTCCTGGCACTCTAATTCCCTGTTTATCCTCTTCTGGCACTCTAATTCCCTTAGTATCCTCTCTTGGCACCCTAATTCCGTGTTTATCCTCTCATGGCACTCTAATTCTCTGTTTATCCTCTCCTGGCACGCTAATTCGCTGTTTATCCCAACCTGGCACTCTAATTCTCTGTTTATCCTCTCCTGGCACACTCATTCCCTCTGTATCCTCTCCTGGCACTCTAATTCTCTGTTTATCCTCTCCTGACACTAAAATTCTCTGTTTATCCTCTCCTGACACTAAAATTCTCTGTTTATCCTCTCCTGGCACTCTAATTCTCTGTTTTTCCTCTTCTGACACTATAATTCTGTTTATCCTCTCCTGACACTCAAATTCTTCGTTTATCCTCTCCTGGCACTCTAATTCTCTGTTTATCCTCTCCTGACACTCTAATTCTCTGTTTATCCTCTCTTGGCACTCTAATTCTCTCTTTATCCTCTCCTGACACTCTAATTCTCTCTTTATCCTCTCCTGGCACTCTAATTCTCTGTTTATCCTCTCCTGACACTCTAATTCTCTGTTTATCCCCTCCTGACACTCTAATTCTCTGTTTATCCTCTCCTGGCACTCTAATTCTCTGTTTATCTACTCCTGACACTCTAATTCTCTGTTTATCCTCTCCTGACACGTCGTCTCCTGGCCTTCCCATTCTCTCCTGGCCCTCTCATTCCTTTCTTGTCCTCTCCTGGCCTTCTCATTCCCTCCTTGTCCTCCACTGGCCTTCTCATTCCCTCTTTGTCCTCTCTTGGCCTTTTCACCCCCTCCTTGTCCTCTCTTGGCCTTCTCATTCCCTCCTTGTCCTCTCCTGGCCCTCTCATTCCCTCCTTGTCCTCTCCTGGCCTTCTCATTCCTTCCTTGTCCTCTCCTGACCATCTCATTCCCTCCTTGTCCTCACCTTGCCTGCTCATTTCCTCCTTGTCCTCTCCTGGCCCTCTCATTCCCTCCTTGTCCTCTCCTCGCCTTCTCATTCCCTCCTTGTCCTCTCCTGGCCTTCTCATTCCCTCCTTGTCCTCTCCTGGACCACTCATTCCCTCCTTGTCCTCTCCTGGCCTTCTCATTCCCTCCTTGTCCTCTCCTGACTCTCTCATTCCCTCATTGTCCTCACCTTGCCTACCTATTCCCTCTTTGTCCTCTCTTGGCCCGCTCATTCCCTTATCCTCCTCTCCTGGCCTTCTCATTCCCTCCTTGTCCTCTCCTGGCCTTCTCGTTCTCTCCATGTTCTCTCCTGACCCTCTCATTCCCTTCTTGTCTTCATGGCCTTCTCAATCCCTCCTTGTCCCCTCCTGGCCCTCTCATTCCCTCCTTGTTCTCTCCTGGCCTTCTCATTCCCTCCTTGTCCTCTCCTGGACCACTCATTTCATCCTTGTCTTCTCCTGGCCTTCTCATTCCCTCCTTGTCCTCGCCTGACCCTCTCATTCCCTCATTGACCTCACCTTGCCTTCTCATTCCCTCCTTGTCCTCTCTTGGCCCTCTCATTCCCTCATCCTCCTCTCCTGGCCTTCTCATTCCCTCCTTGTCCTCTCCTGGCCCTCTCATTCCCTCCTTGTCCTGTCCTTGCTCTCTCTTTCCCTCCTTGTCCTCTCCTGACCCTCTCATTCCCTTCTTGTCGTCTCCTGGCCTTCTCATTCCCTCCTTGTCCTCTCCTGGCCTTCTCATTCCCTCCTTGTCCTCTCCTGGCCCTCTCATTCCCTCCTTGTCCTGTCCTTGCTCTCTCTTTCCCTCCTTGTCCTCTCCTGACCCTCTCATTCCCTTCTTGTCGTCTCCTGGCCTTCTCATTCCCTCCTTGTCCTCTCCTGGCTCTCTCTTTCCCTCTTTGTCGTCTCCTGGCCTTGTCATTCTCTCTTTGTCCTCTCCTGGCCCTCTCATTCCCTCCTTGTCGTCTCCTTGCTCTCTCTCTCCCTCCTTGTCCTCTCCTGGCCTTGTCATTCTCTCTTTGTCCTCTCCTGGCCTTCTCATTCCCTCCTTGTCCTCTCCTTGCTCTCTCTTTCCCTCCTTGTCCTCTCCTGGCCTTCTCATTCCCTCCTTGTCCTCTCCTGGCCTTGTCATTCTCTCTTTGTCCTCTCCTGGCCTTCTTATTCCCTCCTTGTCCTCTCCTGGCCTTCTCATTCCCTCCTTGTCCTCTCCTGGCCTTCTCATTCCCTCCTTTTCCTCTCCTGGCCGTCTCATTCCCCCCTTGTCCTCTCCTGGCCTTCTCATTCCCTCCTTGTCCTCTCCTGGCCTTCTCATTCCCTCCTTGTCCTCTCCTGGCATTCCCACTCCCTCCTTATTCTCTACTGGCGCTCTTATTCCCCGCATATCCTGTGCTGGAACTCTCATTCACACCGTAGCCTTTCATATGACTCCCATTCCCTCCTTAACCTGTACTGGTCCCTCCGTATAGTCCCTCCGTATATTCTCCTGGCACTCTCATTCCCGCGTTATCCTCTCCCGATTCTCCCATTCCCTTTGTATCTTCTTCATGCACACCTATTCCCTGATTGTCCTCTCTTGGCACTCCCGGTAACCTCTCCTAACACACCCTCATTGGTCTCAAATGGCTCTTCTATTCCAATGTTATCCTTTCCAGGCACTCTCATTCCGTTCTTACACTCCCCAGACATTCTCATTGCATCCCTATCCTCTCGTGACACCGCCATTCTCTTCTTATGCCCTTCTGGCACTCCCGTCCGCTTCTTATCCTCTTTCGGTACTCCCGTCCCCTTACATCTGGACGATATTGTTATTCCATCCTTTCCTTATCATGGCCCTCGCATTCTTTGTTTTTCATCTCTTAGCACTTCAATTCCCTGTGTATCCTCTGTAGGCACCCTCATGACATGCCACCTTATGCGGGATCAATCATTTCATATTTTGATATTAGGCACGCAAGAGGTGTAGACGTATTCGTCAGATAAAACCTACCGTGATGGAGAAGTTAGAATCGATAAGGACAGACTTGCAACAGAACATGGAGCGAGCTGGTATTGCTGTCCTGGGACGCCGAGACATCGTGGAAGAGCGTGAGATTGCCAAAGGCGGCTATGCACGAGTCATTATAGGCACTCTTAAGTCAGGTAAGACGTACCAAGGCACTGAAATCTCACGAGTCTTAGAAGGTGAATTCGGGTCCGCCATGATGTTCATCTCGTTATGTGCCCGGCGTCAAATGTCTCCTTTAGTTTTAGTCATGGAGTATCAGTCAATAGAGTGGAACGTCCATTCTTCGAATCCACCCTTCCGGCTATTAATATGTTGACCTAGATGTTAACATTCGACCGAAAACTCTCCGCGAATCCGGTATTAACACCCCCCGCCAATATATCGATATGTAATGTAGTACAATAGCCATTAAGCTTGAAGCACAAACAGAACCTATGAAAATCTGAGGTCATACATACAGTGTAGAATCAATTTATTACATTACGGTCGCCAAACATTTGGTCGACAAGCAGTTGAAGATGAATTATCGGACTTTTACAGTCGAGATGTTGCAATAAAACACGAGTAGCAATCACTACTACAGCAGTTGCAAGTACACGTATATGGACTTGGTTAAACACGTGAATCATTTAATTAAGTACGCCGATATTACTGCTACTATGGCAACGCTAACGGAAGAAAGGCTCCTAAATTTGGTAATCTACTCACTTTATATACGAAGTCAATCAGCCTGTTTTTATCGGATAAGATGTTATTCATCATTCGCCAACCGTCATCGGTTTTAAATCACTTTAGATCAAATTGACGCCATGGGTTTGAGTTTCGACAAGAAAAGCTGGGGGGGGGGGGGGCGGGGGGGCAAGGTAACACATTCGCAATATGATCTGTTTGACAATATATCTGGATTAGATATTAGCATGCAGCGTTATTTGTAAACATATATGTACGTCAATTATATTCAGATGATTCCCGAGTGGTCATTAAAAGGATGCTGGCCTCCAAGTATAACGTCGATCAAGTCAAGCTGTTCGCAAAGGAGACTAAATTACTCAGTACGCTGAAGCACCCAAATATTGTAAATATGCTGGCATTGTACATAGAGCCCACAAGCTTCAGTCCTATTATGGAATACATGGAGTATAATTTGGAGCAACTTAATATCCACGGCCATTGCAAAGGCAGCACCCTGGCACAATTACTTGACGTTTTGGAACGAGCCAATCTCGTCGAAGAAATTGGTGTGAAGCGGCAGGTGCTTCATAAAGCAGCCGTTGACGTTGTTACAGGGCTGGCGTTCCTCCATTATAGAGACATATGCCATAGGGATATGAAGCCGGCTAACATTCTGGTAACAAATACGGGGCATTTGTTTACCTTTAAGCTGACCGACTTCGGTGAAGGTAGAGCCACTAACCTACAAACTGAATCTGAGCCACAGGAGAACACTGACCGTGTTCAACGAGGAACAAGACGCTTTTTCTCACCGGAACAAATCATGGACTCCTTGAAAGTGGCAGACATGACCGCTTTGAAACGGATCGATGTTTGGAGCTGTGGAATGATCATATTCTGCCTGATCTCTCCCGATATCATGTTGCCATGGGACATGGACCTGCCAAGCCAAGGTAATCAAGATGCGGTGCTGAAGGCGAGGATCGCTGACAGACAGTTGCCCAGAGGATCAAACAGATACAAGCACCTAGCGGATGAGACTGGCCTGGGTGTCATATACCACCGGTGCTGTCACTTTGACCCTGAGAGCAGACCTGACATCGGGGTTATCCAATATGAATTAAACAAGTAAGTATAATACCCTGAAGCCCATTACGGCCATTCAAGCTTAGAAGGTGTGATGTTGTTTTAAATATAGACATATATAGTCGTTTCTGCATCATGTTTCATTAGACGAGAGAGGATAACATTCCGGTAAAATGACACGTTCTTCATGACTATGAGATCAGCACAATAAGTCGGTCGGGCGATTAAAAAGGAAAAGAAATGACTTGTTTGGGTCGGCGTGGTTTCGGTCGAGGCAATTCGGAGTGGTACCGGTTGGGATAGGTCGGAGTGGTACTGATTGAGGTATGTCGGAGTGGTACCGGTTGGGGTAGATCGGAGTGGTTTGCGTCGAGGCAGGTCAGAGTGGTACCGGTTGGGGTAGGTCGGTGTGGTACAGGTTGGGTTAGGTCGGAGTGGTGGCGGTTGGGGTAGGGCGAGAGTAGTGCCGGTTGGGCTAGGACGGAGTGGTACCGGTTGGGGCAGGTCGGAGTGGTACCGGTTGGGGTAGGTTGGTGTGATACCGGTCGGAGTAGTTTGGAGTGGTACCGGTTGGTGTAGGTCGGTGTGGTACCGGTTGGGGTATGTCGGAGTGGTCCGGGTCGGGGTAGGTCGGGTTGGTCCTGGTCGGGGTAGGTCGGAGTGGTCCGGGTCGGGGTAGGTCTGAGTGGTCCGGGTCGGGGTAGGTCGGAGTGGTCCGTGCCGGGGTAGGTCGGAGCTGTCCAGCTCGGGGTAGGCCGGAGTGGGCCGGCTCGGGGTAGGTCGGAGTGGTCCGGGTCGGGGTAGGTCGGAGTGGTCCTTGTCGGGGTGGGTCGGAGTGGTCCTTGTCGGGGTAGGTTGGAGTGCTCCGGTTCGGGGTAGGTCGGAGTGGTCCTTGTCGGGGTAGGTCCCAGTGGTCCTGGTCGGGGTAGGTCAGGGTGGTCCGGGTCGGGGTAGGTCCCAGTGGTCCTGGTCGGGGTAGGTCCCAGTGGTCCTGGTCGGGGTAGGTCCCAGTGGTCCTGGTCGGGGTAGGTCCCAGTGGTCCTGGTCGGGGTAGGTCAGGGTGGTCCGGGTCGGGGTAGGTCGGGTGGGTCCTGGTCGGGGTAGGTCGGAGTGGTCCGGGTCGGGGTAGGTCTGAGTGGTCCGGGTCGGGGTAGGTCGGAGTGGTCCGTGCCGGGGTAGGTCGGAGCTGTCCAGCTCGGGGTAGGCCGGAGTGGGCCGGCTCGGGGTAGGTCGGAGTGGTCCGGGTCGGGGTAGGTCGGGGAGGTCCGGGTCGGGGTGGTCCGGGTCGGGGTAAGTCGTAGTGGTCCAGGTCGGGGTCGGGGTATGTCGAAGAGGTCCTGGTTGGGGTAGGTCGGAGTGGTCTTCGGTTCGGGGTATGTCGGAGTGGTCCGTGTCGGGGTAGGTCGGAGTGGTCCTGGTCTAGGTAGGTCGGGGAGGTCCGGGTCGGGGTAGGTCGGTGTTGTCCGTGTTGGGGTAGGTCGGAGTGGTCCTGGTCGGGGTAAGTCGGGGAGGTCCGGGTCGGGGTAGGTCGGGGAGTTCCGGGTCGGGGTAGGTCGGTGTTGTCCGTGTCGGGGGTAGGTCGAAGTGGTCCTGGTCTGGGTGGGTTGGGTCGGTCTTGGTCGGTGTGTTCGAGGTTGGGGTAGGTCGTTGTGGTCGGTATCGGAGTAGGTCGGAGTGGTCCGGGTCGGTGTAAGTCGTAGTGGTCCGGATCGGGGTAGGTCGGAGTGGTCCGGGTCCGGGTGTCTCGGAGTGGTCCGGGTCGTTGTATGTTGAAGAGATCCAGGTTGGGGTAGGTCTGAGTGGTCCGGTTCGGGGTATGTCGGAGTGGTCCGTGTAGTGATAGGTCGGAGTGGTCGGGGTCGGGGTAGGCCGGAGGGGTCCGTGTCGGGGTAGATCGCGGTGGTCCCGGTCGGGGTAGGTCGGGGAGGTCCCAGTCGGGGTAGGTCGGAGTGGTCCGGGTCGGGGTAGGCCGGAGGGGTCCGTGTCGGGGTAGGTCGGGGTGGTCCCGGTCGGGGTAAGTCGGGGAGGTCCCAGTCGGGGTAGGTCGGAGTGGTCCGGGTCGGGGTAGGCCAGAGGGGTCCGTGTTGGGGTAGGTCGGAGTGGTCCGGGTCGGGGTAGGCCAGAGGGGTCCGTCTTGGGGTAGGTCGGGGTGGTCCGGGTTGGGGTAGGCCAGAGGGGTCCGTGTTGGGGTAGGTCGGGGTGGTCCGGGTCGGAGTGGTCCGGGTCGGGGTAGGTCGGGGTGGTCCGGGTCGGGGTAGGTCGGGTTGGTCCGGGTTGGGGTAGGTCGGGGTGGTCCCGGTCGGGGTAGGTCGGAGTGGTCCGTGTCGGGGTAGGTCGGAGTGGTCCGGGTCTAGGTAGGCCGGAGGGGTCCGTGTCGGGGTGGTCCCGGTCGGGGTAAGTCAGGGAAGTCCCAGTCGGGGTAGGTCGGAGTGGTCCGGCTCGGGGAAGGTCGTAGTGGTCCGGTTCGGGGTAGGCCGGAGGGGTCCGTGTCGGGTTAGGTCGGAGTGGTCCTGGTAGGTCGGGGAGGTCCGGGTCGGGGTAGTTCGGGGTGGTCCGGGTCGGGGTAGGTCGGGGTAGTTCAGGGTAGGTCAGAGTGGTCCCTGTCGGAGTAGGTCGGAGTGGTCCGTGTCGGAGTAGGTCGGAGTGGTCCGGGTCGGGGTAGGCCGGAGGGGTCCGTGTCGAGGTAGGTCGGAGTGGTCCCGGTCGGGGTAAGTCGGGGAGGTCCCAGTCGGGGTAGGTCGGAGTGGCCCGGGTCGGGGGGGTCCGGGTCGGGGTGGTCCCGGTCGGGGTAGGTCGGAGTGGTCCGTGTCGGGGTAGTTCGGGGTGGTCCGGTTCAGGGTAGGTCGGAGTGCTCCGGCTCGGGGTAGGTCGGAGTGGTCCAGGTCTGGGTAGGCCGGAGGGGTCCGTGTCGGGGTAGGTCGGGGTGGTCCCGGTCGGGGTAAGTCGGGGAGGTCCCAGTCGGGGTAGGTCGGAGTGGCCCGGGTCGGGGTAGGTCGGAATGGCCCGGGTCGGGGTGGTCCGGGTCGGGGTGGTCCCGGTCGGGGTAGGTCGGAGTGGCCCGGGTCGGGGGGGTCCGGGTCGGGGTGGTCCCGGTCGGGGTAGGTCGGAGTGGTCCGTGTCGGGGTAGTTCGGGGTGGTCCGGTTCAGGGTAGGTCGGAGTGCTCCGGCTCGGGGTAGGTCGGAGTGGTCCAGGTCTGGGTAGGCCGGAGGGGTCCGTGTCGGGGTAGGTCGGGGTGGTCCCGGTCGGGGTAAGTCGGGGAGGTCCCAGTCGGGGTAGGTCGGAGTGGCCCGGGTCGGGGTAGGTCGGAATGGCCCGGGTCGGGGTGGTCCGGGTCGGGGTGGTCCCGGTCGGGGTAGGTCGGAGCTGTCCAGCTCGAGGTAGGTCAGAGTGGTCCCTGTCGGAGTAGGTCGGAGTGGTCCGTGTCGGGGTAGGTCGGAGTGGTCCGGGTCGGGGTAGGCCGGAGGGGTCCGATTCGGGGTAGGTCGGAGTGGTCCTGGTCGGGGTAGGTCGGGGAGGTCCGGGTCGGGGTAGTTCGGGGTGGTCCGGGTCGGGGTAGGTCAGAGTGGTCACTGTCGGAGTAGGTCGGAGTGGTCCGTGTCGGGGTAGGTCGGAGTGGTCTGGGTCGGGGTAGGCCGGATGGGTCCGTGTCGTGGTAGGTTGGAGTGGTCCTGGTCGGGGTAGGTCGGGGAGGTCCCAGTCGGGGTAGTTCGGGGTGGTCCGGGTCGGGGTAGGTCAGAGTGGTCCCTGTCGGAGTAGGTCGGAGTGGTCCGTGTCGGGGTAGGTCGGAATTTTCTAGGTCGGAGTTGTCCGGGTCGGGGTAGGCCGGATGGGTCCGTGTCGGGGTAGGTCGGAGTGGTCCGTATCGGGGTAGTTCGGGGTGGTCCGGGTCGGGGTAGGTCGGAGTGCTCCGGCTCGGGGTAGGTCGGAGTGGTCCAGGTATGGGTAGGCCGGAGGGGTCCGTGTCGGGGTAGGTCGGGGTGGTCCCGGTCGGGGTAAGTCGGGGAGGTCCCAGTCGGGGTAGGTCGGAGTGGTCCGGCTCGGGGTAGGTCGGAGTGGTCCAGGTCTGGGTAGGCCGGAGGGGTCCGTGTCGGGGTAGGTCGGAGTGGTCCGGGTCGAGGTGGGTCCGAGTGGCCCGGGTCCGGGTAGGTCGGAATGGTCCGGGTCGGGGTAGGTCGGAGTGGTCCGGGTCGAGGTGGGTCGGAGTGGTCGGGGTAGGTCGGAGTGGTCCGGGTCGGGGTAGGTCGGAGTGGTCCGGGTCGGGGTGGGTTGGAGTGGTCCGGGTCGGGGTAGGTCGGAGTGGTCCTGGTTGGGATAGGTCGGAGTGGTCGGGGTAGGTCGCAGTGGTCCTGTTCGGAGTAGGTCGAAGTGGTCCGTGTCGGGTAGGTCGGAGTGGTCCGGGTCATTGTAAGTCGAAGTGGTCCGTGTCGGGTAGGTCGGAGTGGCCCGGGTCATTGTAAGTCGAAGTGGTCCGGGTCAGGGTAGGTCAGGGAGGTCCGGGTCGGGGTAGATCAGAGTGGTCCCTGTCGGAGTAGGTCGGAGTGGTCCGTGTCGGGGTAGGTCGGAATTGTCTAGGTCGGAGTGGTCCGGGTCGGGGTAGGCCGGAGGGGTCCGTGTCGGGGTAGGTCGAGGTGGTCCCGGTCGGGTTAAGTCGGGGAGGTCCCAGTCGGGGTAGGTCGGAGTGGCCCGGGTCGGGGTAGGTTGGAGTGGTCCGGGTCGGGGTAGGTCGGGAGTGGCCGGGTAGGGGTAGTTTGGAGTGGTCCATGTCGGGTTAGGTCGGAGTGGTCCGGGTAGGTCGGAGTGGCCCGGGTCGGAGTAGGTCGGAGTGGCCCGGGTCGGGTTAGGTCGGAGTGGTCCATGTCGGGTTAGGTCAGAGTGGTACCGGTTAGGGTAGGTCTGAGTGGTCCTGGTCGGGGTAGGTCGGAGTGGTCCATGTCGGGGTAGGTCGGAGTGGTCCGGGTCGGGGTAGGTCGGAGTGGCCCGGGTCGGAGTAGGTCGGAGTGGCCCGGGTCGGGTTAGGTCGGAGTGGTCCATGTCGGGTTAGGTCAGAGTGGTACCGGTTAGGGTAGGTCTGAGTGGTCCTGGTCGGGGTAGGTCTGAGTGGTCCGGGTCGGGGTGGGTCAGGGAGGTCCGGGTCGGGGTAGGTCTGAGTGGTCCTGGTCGGGGTAGGTCGGAGTGGTCCGGGTCGGGGTAGGTCGGAGTGGTCCGGGTCGGGTTAGGTCCGGGTGGTCCGGGTGGGGGTGGATCGGAGTGGTCCGTGTCGGGGTAGGTTGGAGTGGTGTGGGGCGGGGTAGGTCGGTGTGGTCCGGGTCTGGGTAGGTCGTGGGGGCCGGCGCGATAGCTCAGTGGGCTAGAGCGCTCGCATTGAGAGCTCTGGTCACCTGAGAGCCTAACGGCACGTAGGTCGGTGGTTCGAGCCCTGCTGTGGCCATGTCTGTGTGGTCGCAGGATAAAGGTCCCATGTCTTCGTAAAGAGTAGGGGGTTACCCTCGGGGACATGGCTCCACTCTCCCTTCCTTCTCCCATTGACGCGATATGACCATAAGTGGTTAAAGCGTCCTGAATAACCAACCAACCGGGTAGGTGGTGGTAGTTCGGGTCGTGGTAGGTCGGAGTGGTTCGGGTCGGGGTAGGTCGGAGTAGGTCGGAGTGGTCCGGGTCGGAGTGGTCCGGGTCGGAGTGGTCCGGGTTGGAGTAGGTCGGAGTGGTCCGGGTTGGGGTAGGTCGGAGTGGTCCGGGTCAGTATAGGTCGGAGCGGTCTGGGTCGGAGTAGGTCGGAGTGGTCCGGGTCAGGGTAGGTCGGAGTGGTCCGGGTCGGGGTAGGTCGGAGTGGTCCGGGTCGGAGTGGTCCGGGTCGGAGTGGTCCGGGTCGGAGTGGTCCGGGTCGGAGTGGTCCGGGTCGGGGTAGGTCAGGGTGGTCCGGTTCGGGATAGGTCTGAGTGGTCCGTGTCGGGGTAGGTCGGAGTGGTCCGTGTCGGGGTAGGTCGGAGTGGTCCGTGTCTGGGTAGGTCGGAGTGGTCCGGGTTGGGGTAGGTCGGAGTGGTCCGGGTCAGGGTAGGTCAGGGAGGTCCCGGTTGGGGTAGGTCGGAGTGGTCCTGGTCTAGGTAGGTCGGAGTGGTCCGTGCCGGGGTAGGTCGGAGTGGTCCGGGTCAGGCTAGGTCGGAGTGGTCCGGGTCGGGCTAGGTCGGAGTGGTCCGTGTATGGGTAGGTCGGAGTGGTCCGGGTCGGGGTAGGTCGGATTGGTCCGGGTCGGAGTAGGTCGGAGTGGTCCGGGTCGGAGTAGGTCGGAGTGGTCCGGGTCGGAGTGGTCCGAGTCGGGGTAGGTCGGGGTGGTTCCGGTCGGGATAGGTCTAGCCTTTATTACAAAAATTACCGTGTCCACAAAATGCAAACAAGCGAAAGGGCGAGGCCACCTGAACCATTCAGTCCTGGAGAAGTGTTCTTTAAAAGTGATGTTTGTTGAAGTGCTAACTTTAGTTGAGCTGAAAAAAATTGCTTTTTATCCTTAATATTTATGCTATGTCTTTTCATATATTTTTGTCTTTTTTGTCATGGGTATGCTGTGCATTTGTATGTATTTGGATACGATATTATTAAAGATTAATCTTATTCTAATATGTCATTATGACAAATTACTACAGAAAGATGCATGCTATAATATGGTTATCAATGAAATGTAAGCTAGCTAAATAAACCGGATCCCATTGAATCAACCACTTTAAGTTCACAACTTTACTGGACAAGTCGTGGATGTCGTGGCTTTATGACACTGCCATGTAGCTTAAGGAGCCCTTCAAAACCCTGCAATGTGTTAAGCACCCCGGGTGGCGGGGGTCATCAATATTTGTAACACTTATTTCACGCTGTTGGTGTTGTTCGCAGCTTGATGTTCAGCCGGATGAACGTTGGAAGTTCTGTCACGCCAGCCCCAGGGAAACACGGTGAGTAAAAACGAGCAACGTTATGTCGTAATATAATGATTATATAGCGACACCAATATAGATCATATATACGGTTAATATGTGGGCCGCTCCACTGTCCCAAGGTTTACACACCCGCTGCCCTTGGGGTCGGTGACAAATTGAACACAGTATAGACCGGTGTTGGCAAGGGCACCTTTCTTTCGACATTACACAGTAGTACACTTTAATTCATGTGCATATATAAGCATACGAGGTCATGTGATATACTTTCGGATATCTGATTGGTCACTTTTGGGCAAACATTACACTGTATGCAAACAAGACTACCTGAAACGTGAAAAGCAATCCTTGACCCTCCGGTCCGCTCTGCGGCCGCTAGACCATGTAACCCCCCCCCCCCCCCCCCCACACACACACACCTTAGTAACATCTTCAATAACCCGATAGAACTGCGGAATAACGGCGGTTCAATATATGACACATTTGATTAGACCACATCAGGCAGAAAACGCATTTGATTGGTCACAACTTACATCGATGAAACCTTCAGGCTTTACCTTCAGGCGATGGCGGTGCTCGAGGCAGGGACGTGCCAGAAAACCCCAGAGAGCTTCCGCTTGGTGCTGGGAGAACGCCCGTAGCTGGTGACAACCCTCGGGCCAGGGACGTGCGGGCCAAACAAGTCCCGATTGACGCGGACCGCACGCTCAAAGCTGCGGACCAACTTTGGGTAAATATGACGTATTAGCACTATTGTATGTTTAGATATAGAGGAGCCCAAGAAAGATGTGTTTAACACCTATGTAATGAACTAGAGTAACTGTTTTGACCAAACTGAATAAAAACAAACGTTCGCAACACTGTACGTCCGCCCAACATTGTACGTCCGCCCATACTGTAAGTCCGCCTACACTGTACGTCCGCCTTCACTGTACGTCCACCCATACTGTACGTCCGCCCACACTGCACGTCCACCCACACTGTACGTCCGCCCAAACTGTACGTCCGCCCACACTGTACGTCCGCCTACACTGTACGTCCGCCTTCACTGTACGTCCGCCCATACTGTACGTCCGCCCACACTGTACGTCCACCCACACTGTACGTCCGCCTTCACTGTACGTCCGCCCACACTGCACGTCCACCCGCCTACACTGTACGTCCGCCTTCACTGTACGTCCGCCTACACTGTACGTCCGCCCACACTGTACGTCCGCCCACACTGCACGTCCGCCCACACTGAACGTCCACCCACACTGTACGTCCCCCTACACTGTACGTCCGCCCACACTGTACGTCCGCCTACACTGTACGTCCACCCACACTGTACGTCCGCCCACACTGTACGTCCACCCACACTGTACGTCCGCCCAAACTGTACGTCCGCCCATACTATACGTCCGCCTTCACTGTACGTCCGCCCACACTGCACGTCCGCCTACACTGTACGTCCGCCTACACTGTACGTCCGCCCACACTGCACGTCCGCCTTCACTGTACGTCCGCCCACACTGCACGTCCGCCTACACTGTACGTCCGCCTTCACTGTACGTCCGCCCACACTGTACGTCCGCCCACAGTGTACGTCCGCCCACACTGTGCGTCCGCCTTCACTGTACGTCCACCCACACTGTACGTCCGCCCACACTGTACGTCCACCCACACTGTACGTCCGCCCAAACTGTACGTCCGCCCATACTATACGTCCGCCTTCACTGTACGTCCGCCCACACTGCACGTCCGCCTACACTGTACGTCCGCCTACACTGTACGTCCGCCCACACTGCACGTCCGCCTTCACTGTACGTCCGCCCACACTGCACGTCCGCCTACACTGTACGTCCGCCTTCACTGTACGTCCACCCACACTGTACGTCCGCCCACAGTGTACGTCCGCCCACACTGTGCGTCCGCCTTCACTGTACGTCCGCCCACACTCTACGTCCGCCCACACTGTACGTCCGCCCACACTGTACGTCCGCTAACACTGTACGTCCGCCCACACTGTACGTCCGCCCACACTGTACGTCCGCCTTCACTGTACGTCCACCCACACTGTACGTCCGCCCACACTGTACGTCCGCTAACACTGTACGTCCGCCCACACTGTACGTCCGCCCACACTGTACGTCCGCCTTCACTGTACGTCCGCCTTCACTGTACGTCCACCCACACTGTACGTCCGCTCACACTGTACGTCCGCCCACACTGCACGTCCACCCACACTGTACGTCCGCTTAAACTGTACGTCCGCTCACACTCTACGTCCACCCACACTGTACGTCCACCCACACTGTACGTGCGCCCACACTGTACGTCCGCCCACACTGTACGTCCGCCCATACTGGTAATGATCACTTCGGTGTGATTCCAGTCCATGGGGAACCCTTGGCATTTATGAAACACTCAGTTCCAGTTTCTGTTTCACTTTGATATCAGTGGACAAGTAACAATGGGAGAGGTAGCCAGATGGTATGGAATTCAGGCCTGCAATGGATCGAGTCCTTATTTACAAGGCATGAAACCATGCGTTGTGTAATAGAAATGGATGTTTATGAAACATGAACCGCTTTTCATAGAGGGAAGCAATACCCCTGCCCCTCCTTCACCCCCTCCTATTCCCAATCTCCCTCCCCTTTCCCCGCCCAGATGCCCGGCCTTCTAAAATATGCAGATATATGGCAGGCTAGCTAGGGTGTAAGCTTATATAGACATTGAAATTGACAACTGTCAGTCTCGGCTCGGCAGACGTCGTCTGCTGTTCAGACTGAGTTATGTCGGCGTGAGAGGAAAGCGTTTTGGTATTGTACTGTGGTGGATTTAGTAACTGTAGTGGTGATTATATCAAATCAAAGCAAATGTCTTACGTTATGGATGGTCAGTAACGTCATGGCTTGTGAAAATATGTGTGTACCTGTCAGATCTAAATAGTGCATAGCGTGTATACTCTCCATTATCTAACTGATGATTTATTTAGCAGCATGTAAATTACAAGCCATTCCTTCTTACAAATAGCACCGAGTGAGTAACTTTCGGTGATTACAGGACATTCTGAGTTTTGCTTGACCTTAGTGTAAATATTTAGCATATTAAGAACATCTTGGTTGGGAGTCTCCTAGACCACTTTGTATTGATCTGTCCATTAATAGTCCTGTAAGACGTACATCACACCCTCCCTCTCGAGTTTGATGCACGCCCCCCCCCCCCACTGCCCTTCTTATGTTAGCGCGACATAAACCTTCCATTCTGACCCGTCATGTTTGTCAATCTCATGTGTGTTATACATCACACAATCCGCCCAATCTGTCCGTCGTTCGTTTCTTTGACACAATACCATCCACTGTAACGTAACGTAAACGTGAATCTTCTGTTCATTCTACATCTTAACTCCCTTTGCTATTCCTTGTTTGCTCAAGATAAATTCCCGTGATCTGGACGTACCTGCGCCCCCCCCCCCCCCCCCCCGCCACCCCACCTCCTGTGAGCCTCTCTGCTCACTTCCATCGTTCAGAGCCTGCCCCCCCTCCCGTGAGCCTCTCTGCTCACCTCCATCGTTCAGGCCCTGCCCCCCCCATTCTGTGAGCCTCTGTTCTCGTCCATCGTTCAGGCCCTGCCCCCCCCCCCATTCTGTGAGCCTCCCTGCTCACATCTATCGTTCAGCCCCCCCCCCCCCGTTCTGTGACCCTCTCTGTTCACCTCCATCGTTCAGGCCCTGCCCCCCCCTTCTGTGAGCCTCCCTGCTCACCTCCATCGTTCAGGCCCTGTCCCCCCTTCTCTGAGCCTCCCTGTTCACCTCCATCGTTCAGGCCCTGCCGCCCCCCCCCCATTCTGTGAGCCCCCTTGCTCACCTCCATCGTTCAAGGCCTGCCCCCCCCCTTCTGTGAGCCTTTCTGTTCAGGTCTATCGTTCAGGCCCTGCCCCCCCCCCCTTCTGTGAGCCTCTCTGTTCACCTCCATCGTTCAAGGCCTGCCCCCCCCCCTTCTGTGAGCCTTTCTGTTCACGTCTATCGTTCAGGCCCTGCCCCCCCCCCCTTCTGTGAGCCTCTCTGTTCACGTCCATCGTTCAGGCCCTGCCACCCCCCCCCCCTTCAGTGAGCCTCTCTGTTTACCTGCATCGTTCAGGCCCTGCCCCCCCCCTCCCCCTTCTGTGAGCCTCCCTGCTCACCTCCATCGTTCAGGCCCTGCCTCCCCCCCCCCCTTCAGTGAGCCTCTCTGTTTACCTGCATCGTTCAGGCACTGCCCCCCCCCCTCCCCCTTCTGTGAGCCTCCCTGCTCACCTCCATCGTTCAGGCCCTGCCTCCCCCCCCCCCTTCTGTGAGCCTCTCTGTTCACCTCCATCGTTTAGGCCCTGCCCCCCCCCCTTCTGTGAGCCTCGCTGTTCACCTCCATCGTTCAGGCCCTGCCCACCCCCCGTCTATGAGCCTCCATGCTCACCTCCATCGTTCAGGCCACGCCTCCCCCCCTTCTGTGAGCCTCTTTGTT
Source organism: Arenicola marina (assembly GCA_964019135.1). Classification (NCBI taxonomy): domain Eukaryota; kingdom Metazoa; phylum Annelida; class Polychaeta; family Arenicolidae; genus Arenicola; species Arenicola marina. Next base: position 52,413,770 of record OZ025250.1, on the reverse strand, counting down.
CACCTCCATCGTTCAGGCCCTGCCCCCCCCCCCCCTTCTGTGAGCCTCTTTGTTCACCTCCATCGTTCAGGCCCTGCCCCCCCCCCTTCTGTGAGCCTTTCTGTTCACCTCCATCGTTCAGGCCCTGCCCCCCCCCCTTCTGTGAGCCTCCCTGCTCACCTCCATAGTTCAAGCCCTGCCCCCCCCCCTTCTCTGAGCCTTTCTCTTCACGTCCATCGTTCAGGCCCTGCCCTCCCCCCACCCCCTTCTGTGAGCATCCCTGCTCACCTCCATCGTTCAGGCCCTGCCCCCCCCCCTTCTGTGAGTCTCTCTGTTCACCTCCATCCTTCAGGCCCTGCCCCTCCCCGCCATTCTGTGAGCCTCTGTTTACCTCCATCGTTTAAGGCCTGCCCCCCCCCCTTCTGTGAGCCTTTCTGTTCACGTCTATCGTTCAGGCCCTGCCCCCCCCCCTTTCTGTGAGCCTCTCTGTTCACCTACATCGTTCAGGCCCTGTCCCCCCTTCTGTGAGCCTTTCTCTTCACGTCCATCGTTCAGGCCCTGACCCCCCCCCCCCATTCTGTGAGTCTCCCTGCTCACCTCCAGCGTTCAGGCCGTGCCCCCCACCCCTTCTGTCAGCCTCGCTGCTCACCTCCATCGTTCAGGCCATGTCCGCCCTCCCCCCTCTTCTGTGAGCCTCTCTGCTCACCTCCATCGTTCAAGGCCTGCCCCCCCCCCCTTCTGTGAGCCTTTCTGTTCACGTCTATCGTTCAGGCCCTGCCCCCCCCCTTCTGTGAGCCTCTCTGTTCACCTCCATCGTTCAGGCCCTGTCCCCCCTTCTCTGAGCCTCCCTGTTCACCTCCATCGTTCAGGCCCTGCCGCCCCCCCCCCCCCATTCTGTGAGCCCCCTTGCTCACCTCCATCGTTCAAGGCCTGCCCCCCCCCCCTTTCTGTGAGGCTTTCTGTTCAGGTCTATCGTTCAGGCCCTGCCCCCCCCCCCCTTCTGTGAGCCTCTCTGTTCACCTCCATCGTTCAAGGCCTGCCCCCCCCCCTTCTGTGAGCCTCTCTGTTCACCTCCATCCTTCAGGCCCTGCCCCCCCCCGCCATTCTGTGAGCCTCTGTTCACCTCCATCGTTTAAGGCCTGCCCCCCCCCTTCTGTGAGCCTTTCTGTTCACGTCTATCGTTCAGGCCCTGCCCCCCCCCCGCCATTCTGTGAGCCTCTGTTCACCTCCATCGTTTAAGGCCTGCCCCCCCCCCCCCTTCTGTGAGCCTCTCTGTTCACCTACATCGTTCAGGCCCTGTCCCCCCTTCTGTGAACCTCCCTGCTCACCTCCATAGTTCAAGCCCTGCCCCCCCCTTCTCTGAGCCTTTCTCTTCACGTCCATCGTTCAGGCCCTGCCCTCCCCCCACCCCCTTCTGTGAGCATCCCTGCTCACCTCCATCGTTCAGGCCCTGCCTCTCCCCCCCTTCTGTGAGCCTCTCTGCTCACCTCCAATGTTCAGGCCCTGCCACCCCCCCCCCCTTCAGTAAGCCTCTCTGTTCACGTCCATCGTTCAGACCCTGCCGCCCCCCCCCCTTCTGTGAGCCTCTCTGTTCACCTCCATCCTTCAGGCCCTGCCCCCCCCCCCGCCATTCTGTGAGCCTCTGTTCACCTCCATCGTTTAAGGCCTGCCCCCCCCCCCCTTCTGTGAGCCTTTCTGTTCACGTCTATCGTTCAGGCGCTGCCCCCCCCCCCGCCGCCATTCTGTGAGCCTCTGTTCACCTCCATCGTTTAAGGCCTGCCCCCCCCCTTCTGTGAGCCTCTCTGTTCACCTACATCGTTCAGGCCCTGTCCCCCCTTCTGTGAGCCTCCCTGCTCACCTCCATAGTTCAAGCCCTGCCCCCCCCCCTTCTCTGAGCCTTTCTCTTCACGTCCATCGTTCAGGCCCTGCCCTCCCCCCACCCCCTTCTGTGAGCATCCCTGCTCACCTCCATCGTTCAGGCCCTGCCTCTCCCCCCCTTCTGTGAGCCTCTCTGCTCACCTCCAATGTTCAGGCCCTGCCACCCCCCCCCCCCCTTCAGTAAGCCTCTCTGTTCACGTCCATCGTTCAGACCCTGCCGCCCCCCCCCCTTCTGTGAGTCTCTCTGTTCACCTCCATCGTTCAGGCCCTGCCCCCCCCCCCCTTCTGTGAGCCTATCTGTTCACCTCAATCGTTCAGGCCCTGACCCCCCGCCCCCATTCTGTGAGCCTCCCTGCTCACCTCCAGCGTTCAGGCCGTGCCCCCCCCCCCCTTCTGTCAGCCTCGCTGCTCACCTCCATCGTTCAGGCCATGTCCGCCCTCCCCCCTCTTCTGTGAGCATCTCTGCTCACCTCCATCGTTCAAGGCCTGCCCCCCCCCTTCTGTTAGCCTTTCTGTGCACGTCTATCGTTCAGGCCCTGCCCCCCCCCCTTCTGTGAGCCTCTCTGTTCACCTCCATCGTTTAGGCCCTGCCCCCACCCCCATTCTACGAGCCTCTCTGTTCACCTCCATCGTTCAAGCCCTGCCCCCCCCCATTCTGTGAGCCCCCCTGTTCACCTCTATCGTTCAGGTCCTGCCCCACCCCCCATTCTGTGAGCCTCCCTGCTCACCTCCATCGTTCAGGCCCTGCCCCCCCCCCCTTCTGTGAGTCTCTCTGTTCACGTCCATCGTTCAGGCCCTGCCCCCCCCCCCCCACTTTCTGTGAGCCTATTTGTTCTCCTCCATCGTTCAGGCCCTGCCCCCCCCCCTTCTGTGAGCCTCTCTGCTCACCTCCATCGTTCATGCCCTGTCCGCCCCCCTCCCCCTGTGAGCCTCCCTGCTCACCTCTATCGTTCAGGCCCTGCGCCCCCCCCCCCCTCCCTCTATGTGAGCCTCTCTGCTCATCTCCATCGTTCCGGGCCTGTCCCGTCCCTATGTCCCACTCTCTCATTCTCTTCCAAGCTCTGTTTCGTATTCTAACAAAGCAGTATGTACCCCTGCGTGCTTCACCTTCTGTTCTTTCTGTTCTCGATATGTCCCCACCTTGTTTTTGCCCTGCTCCCGTCCCTGTTTTACCATCTGTCCCTCTCCCTGTTTCACCATCTGTCCCTCTCCCTGTTCCCCGCACTGTGCCCTACCCTATTTCACGCACTGTTCCCCTCCCTATGTCACCTTCTGTCCCTCCCCGTTTCCCGCACCGTTTCCCTCCCTGTTTCCCACACCCAGGGAGCGCACAGGCTTGAAAAGTGCTTGAATTTTGACTGATGCCTGGAAAAGGTCATAAAAACAGAAATAGGCATTGAGGTCGATCCAATGTACTTGAATTTGCTTCAAAATAGGGCAGTTACAATGAAAAGTGCTTGATTTCAAACTGGACCGAGCACTGGCAAAGACCCAAGAAAAAATCGAAAAAAAGCTAGCTGAATTGAAGAAGTAGCAATTAATAAAAGTAAAGTGATTAACTCCAATAAATGCTGTTGGTTGGTAATAAGTAATCATGAACACTGCCTTCTTGTTGTCATTCCTTATTTCCGCATATCAAAGATTGTATGCATACAATTTAGTCCCAAGTTTTTGCAATTTGTATGCTTAAATAGACCAGTAAATGTAAAAATTGTCCTTGAAAAGTCCTTGAATTTTTTTAGTGCTTGCCTTAAAAAGGCTTGACTTTGATTGAACCTTGCCTGTATGAACCCTGCACACTGTTCCCCTCCCTATTTCACCTTCTGTCCCTCTCCGTTTCCCGCACTATTCCCCTCCCTGTTTCCCACACTGTTCCCCTCCCTATTTCACCTTCTGTCCCTCTCCGTTTCCCGCACTGTTCCCCTCCCTGTTTCCCACACTGTTCCCCTCCCTATTTCACTTTCTGTCCCTCTCCGTTTCCCGCACTATTCCCCTCCCTGTTTCCCACACTGTTCCCCTCCCTATTTCACCTTCTGTCCCTCTCCGTTTCCCGCACTATTCCCCTCCCTGTTTCCCGCACTGTTCCCCTCCCTGTTTCACGCACTGTTAGCTCCCTGTTACCCGCACTGTAACCCTACCTGTTTCCCGCACTGTTCCCCTCCCTGTTTCACGCACTGTTCCCCGGCCTGTTTCCCTCCCTGTTTCCCGTACTGCACCCCTCCATGTTTCACACAGGCTGAAAGTGCTGTTAAGCCATAATCAAATCAAACCATGTTTCCCACACTGTTCCCGTCCCTATTTCTCGCACTGTTCCTGTAACCGTTTTCCGCTCTGCCCCCGCTCCCCGTGTTTCGGTTTCACGAGCCTGTTTCTCGCGCGGTTCCCCTCCCTGTCCCCCTGTACGTTCCAAACTCGGCCAATCCCTTTACTGTTCCCCGCATTGCCCCCCCCCCCCCGCCTCCTCTCTGTTCCCCACACTGTCCCCCCTGCCTCCTCTGTTTTCCGCACTGTCCCCCCCCCCCTGCCTCCTCACTGTTCCCTGCACTGCCCCTCCCCCCACGCCTTCTCTCTGTTCCCCACACTGTCCCCCTCTGCCTCCTCTCTGTTCCCCGCACTGCCCCCCCCCCATCTGCCTTCTCTCTGTTTCCCGCACTGTCCCACCTACCTCCTCTCTGTTCCCCGCACAGCCCCCCGCCCCCTGCCTCCTCTCTGTTACCCGCACCCCCCCCCCTGTCTCCTCTCTGTTCCCCGCACTGCCCCCCCCCCCACCTGCCTCCTCTCTGTTCCCCACACTGCCCCCCCCTGCCTCCTCTCTGTTCCCCGCACTGCCCCCCCCCCTGCCTCCTCTCTGTTCCCCGCACTGCCACCCCCCGCACTGTCCCCCCCCGCCTCCTCTCTGTTCCCCGCACTGCCCCCCCCCACCTGCCTCCTCCCTGTTCCCGGTACTGTCCCCCCTGCCTCCTCTCTGTTCCCCGCACTGCCCCCCCCCCCCACGGCTTCTCTCTGTTCCCCACACTGTCCCCCCCTGCCTCCTCTATGTTAGCCGCACTGCCCCCGGTACTGTCCCCCCTGCCTCCTCTATGTTAGCCGCACTGCCCCTCCCCCTTGCCTCGTAACTGTTTCCCGCAGTGCCCCCCCCCCCCACCTGCCTCCTCTCTGATCACCGCACTGCCCCCCCCCCTGCCTCGTATCTGTTCCCCGCACTGTCTCCCCCCCCCCACACCTGCCTTCTCTCTGTTCACCGCACTGCCCCCCCTGCCTCCTCTCTGTTCCCCGCACTGCCCCCCCCCTGCATCCTCCCCCCTGCCTCCTCTCTGTTCACCGCACTGACACCCCCCTTCAGCCTCCTCTCTGTTCCCCGCACTGCCCCACTGCCTCCTCTCTGTTCCCCGCACTGCCCCCCTGCCTCCTCTCTGTTCCCCGCACTGCCCCCCTGCTTCCTCTCTGTTTCCCGCACTGGACCCCCCCCCCCTCTGCCTCCTCTCCGTTGCCCGTACTGCCCCCCCCCCTGTTTACCGTTCTGCCCTCGCCCCCCCCCCATACAACACCTGGCCCGTTTCCCGCCCTGTTCACCTCCTGATCTCGCGCACGGTTTATCAAGCCGCGTGCTGTCTTCTGACACCCGCTCAGTGCAGTCTGCCATCTATCACCAGTGCAAGTGTACCCCACTCCCCCCTCCACCTCCCCTGATACACCCAGCCAGCCAGTCGCACTGAGGTATCATATATAACATGGACGACATATTAATAGTTTTTGTTTACATTATTTGCAGACGACAGCCATTGAATCTTCACAGACTGCAGTCCGCCGTGAGTCGTTGTTTATTTCAGTCTCCAAGTCGCCAGGAAACTCTTCAGACATCGGTGGAAATGTACAACACCAAATACGGCACGTGCGGCCTTGACCTTGACGTGTGACATACACCCCCGCCCCCCCCCCGCCCCCCCCCCCCCCACGTCAGTTATATGTTGGGTTGTCACTGAGATGTTTGTCGTTGTAGGATGCGGCGGCGTATGGCGGTCTGCGGGTGACGGGGGTGGTGGGGGAGAAGGCCGGACCCGGGCAGCTGCAGGACCCCCGGGGTGTGGCCGCCCACGATGACTTGGTGTGGGTGGTGGACAGGGACAGGCGCAGGCACAGGGTGGTGGTCTTCCGGCGGACCACAGAAGGCGGCCACACAGCCCACCGCTACGTGGCGGGGTCCCCCGTGTATGGTCCATGGAGTATCGTCGCGACAGACACGGATATCTGGATCTCCCAGGACAATGGCCAGCTCCAGGGAGTCCGGTTGGTGGGTGGAGAGGTCGTCCTGACGCGCACACTGCCGGCCACAGGACGCCGGGCACGGCCATGTGGACTGGCGTACAGGGAGTCAACCAGGACTCTCTATGTCTGCTGCACGGACGGCGTCCATGTGGTGGATGTGGCGGGGGGCGGGGTGGTGGCCACCCTCAACACGCCGCCAGAGGTGAAGGGGCGGCGGCCGGGGTTTGTGTCCGTCCTCCAGGACACCATCCTGGTGATGTACGGCCCCCCCTCCCGCCTGGTGCTGTACACCGGGGACGGCGCTCCGGGCCGCGTCCTCAACCTCCCAGGACTCTCGTATCCCCGTGACGTCACCCACAACGGGGAACACTTTGTGGTGTGTGACAGGGTGGGTGACTCTCTCCTCGTGGTGAGCCGGGAGGGGGAGGCGGTCACCACGGTGAGGCTGGAGGGGGAGGCGGTCACCAGGGTGAGGCTGGGGGAGGTGCAGCCCGTGTATATATCATGGCCCCCCCCCACCACCACCTCCTCTACGTCACGGACCTCAACAACAACAAACTGTTTGTCGTGAGCCGCTGACGACAGCAACGCGCCGTCCGCGTAAGTAACAGTGACGTCATCACGTCACTCACACCTTGTTAAGATGATTGATTAAGGACAACATACCCCACACCCTCTCCCCTACCCACCTTCTCCCTGGTGGGGGGGGGGGGGTGAAGGGTAGGTGTGGTGGGGGGGTGCTGTCACAGCTTTAAGTGATATTTGACATGTTGTTTACTTTTAGAAAGGTGTCACTGTAAACGTCTCTGTGAGGGAGGGACAGGGTGCCACTCCCACCGCCTCCCCCCACCCACCTCAGCCACACTAGGCCCTCCCTAACCTATCTTACCTTACATTAACCTACCTGGGGGCGGGGGGGGGGGGGTTCAGCCGGTTAAGCTGCCCTCAACTGACGTTAGTTGAATTGTTTATGGCTCGATGTCTGTAATTGTGAGCTGTGGCCGCCTGCTCCACCCATTAACGCCCCCACCTACCCCCATCCCCCTCTCCCTCTACAAACACCTTCCAGTTTTCAGTGATTGAAACTTATATGAAATCAAGTTGATTCCAAGGACTCAAAGGGATTTTAATAGCTTTTAAAACACATGGTCAGACATTGTCTAACATTGAATATAATGAGGAGGAGAGTTATTTTGTCTGCGCCGGTGACATGTAACGTGTTGTGTAGTGCCTGACTTGTAGTTATAATAGGAGTCTAAATAAGGTTTTAAGCATCGAGTTGAAATAGCTTTTAGCATGTGAGGTAAATGTAATACTTGATAAGACTAGTAATAATAGATGGTGAGTCCGTGAAATGAAAATGAAATTATTATTTACATTCACATTTAAACATTAACAGAATTTGTTGAACACCTATTCGGGGCCGGTCCGTAGAGTTGTGTTCGTCACATCGCTCACTTATTACTCTTCCACGCTCTGTTCCTATTCATGTTTTCTTTTCTGTTTGCTATGCCATGTTCCTGCGTTGTTGCCTCCCTGTTTGCCGCACTGTTTCCTCTTAGCCCAGAACCCTAGGCTGTGTGGGCTGAAACACAGCCTAGTCGCATTCCATAGTAAAAATCTGGTCTGGAACAACCCCATTTCAGGGTTGTTTGACTTTGAGCAAGTGTAGCTCTGATTCTCCTTTGCTGTGGGAAAAGTTTGATAACAGAAACAAACCTTAATCCTTTTCTTAATACTTCCTGACAAGTAATGACTAATCACATAAGTAACCTTTCTTGAAAGGCAAAATTAATCCAGTCTGTCACCAGAAATTCATATGAAAACATGTGTTCTCACTGACCCAATGACTGGGTCCCTGAACAATGAACCAATTAGCATGGCTTATAATATCATGTGATGACCTTGCACATGTGCAGCGATCAACTTCCTGTAAAAAAAATGGTGGCATGTTGTTGTCCATTTTTATGCCAGTAGGCAATTATGGCTCCTTTTGAAGAGTTCAACAACCTTGGAAGAGTTCATACATCAGTAATTATATGTAGAAAAGTACTTTTACATTGTTGAAACTAATTATGAAACCTGTACTTAAACAATTCAATTTGTCATGTGAAGTTGATTTCTCACTACAGAATGCAACGTGGCTATGATTCTTCAACCATAGCCATGGATTCATGGCTAGTTTCCTCTCAGTTGTTGTTCTGCTTGCTGTTCTGTTTGCTGTTCTGCTGATCCTCCCCGCCCCACCCCCACCCCTGTCATCTTCCTGTATGCCATGGGATTTTGATTATTCATATTATAAGGACTGTATAACGAACATTAGCAATATTGTAGATTTGCCCATAAGATATACCAATTGATGCAGTGATGGTGAGGGGAGTAAGTTGACACAGACCCATGGAAGTTGATGATGTATACCCCCCTCCCCCTCCCCGCCCTTGCCTCACACCCCTACAGGAAGTCCTTGTGTTCCTCTCGCTTAAATAGACGTATCATATCTGCCTAAAATAAATAAAATTTGCTCAATCCGTTTCAATGGTTGCAACGTATATACCACTCACATAGATAAGATTGTCTTTTGTATTTGTATTTGGTCTAATACAATGAAGAATAAAAATGTACTTTAAATAATTCAGTATGCGTATTTTCTGACCAGTATTAATCTTTGAAGAAGAGGATGTGGCGAATAGAAATTCAATGTACTTGTCGCAGAAATATCTTCTTGCCTAACCCTAACCCTAACCCCCGCCGCCACTACCAACCCCCACAATTAGACCAACATATATGTATATATATATAATCTAATGTATAATACATTTGACATTGTGACAAATGTAAATTGAATTTAATCCTACGAGCATATTTGACGCTTTGCTTAGACATATAAAATGACGATGCACGTTTACTGAACTAATCTGTTTTTCTGGTTGATTTGGTTTCCGGATAAACAAATATGTCAATGTGCAGTGGGGGTTTATGCTATGGACTGTACTGACAACATATTAATTGTGTTTTTCTCGTCATTTCAGCTGGACGCATTGCCCACAGATCCTCACTGGAAGCTTGGATTAATGAATGAATTGTATTAACACCCACCAAGATGCTGGTCATAACGGTCCCTTGCTATTGTATAGAGTTTTAGCTCCTCATGATAACGATCACAAAGATTGGTCTGCCGCACTGAAAACTCTGGCTAATAATGTTATGACGATTGAAGTTCACGCTCTGTTTATGCTAATAGTGTCCTTATATCGGGGTTATGCTGATTATATAACATATCGCATCACTTTACCTGTTGTCAGTGTGGCTGGACTTTATCACGTCATCGATGCATTAAGGCTATAATGCAATGTGTGCTAATCGTGCTTTTTAACGTGTTTAGTTATTAACATGCGATACAATAAATCTTGTTAAATTGTAACCAAATGCTGTTTTCTGTTCATTATCTGCGCGCGTTTCTGTTTTCCTAATTAGGTATATATCCCATTGATACATGCGAGATCAACTTTAATTGTTGTCCCCGGGAGGTTGTCACAGGGAGGCGTCTTAAGTCTAAGAATTAAATGATAGATAGAAGTATCTTTGCCCGGTGTTGTATCTATGTAGTGTAGTAGTGTAGTAGCTCAGTGAAGGGGAACACTTCGACATATTGTAATTATCTTATTGACTCCGCTTGATGCGTCCTAACTAAAAGGTAAACACTTTTTCAGTTCTCAATATTGTGTTGACCTCTTTTGCAAACACAAATCTACACTGTCCGCTTCAAGTCCCATTAATATATGTTCCATTCACACCATCCGTTCACGCTCGGCCAGTCAATATAAAGCGATGAAGCAAAGAAACTCTTACAAATCAGCTGTCGGTGAGCTTCAGTGGCGTTCAACACCATGCATGCGACTAACAGAGATTATTTGATTACGATTAGTCCTGGCGACAACGCTTACCGACCTAACCCGATGATCTTCTCTTGCAATGTATTTTTCTTATGTCCAGTGAGAAGATAATAAGTATGAAGCTATCCCTTTACCAAAAAATCGATCCAGCGAACAAGGACTATCAATCATTTTTTGTTCGCCCGTAAATAAGACCCCATCTATAATACTTTAGTCTATTATATATATATCAACAAAATAAAAACCACGCATTCTTCCATACATCAATGCCGCAATCAATTGTGAGACTTAAATATAATCAAGTTACTGAAGGACGCTCGTCCTATCGACTGAGCCCATAGCACTACCGGTTACAGTAATTGTAGATATAGCGTTTATAATCATAACGCGGTCTGTTCCCAACAATCATAGCGCGCTCATTTACAACAACCAAAGCGTCAAGGCGTCGCTATGGCGTAATTAAGTCCTCATTATAGTGGCATGATGACGTCATTATAGCCTCATTGTGGCGTCAAATTAGCGGCATGATGGCGTCATTATAGCAGCATAATGGCGTCATTATAGCGGCATTCTGGCGTCATTATAGCGGCATGATGGCGTCATTATAGGGGCATGATGGCGTCATTATAGCGGCATGATGGCGTCTTTATAGCGGCATTATGGCGTCATTATAGGGGCATAATGGCGTCATAATAGCGGCCTGATGGCGTCATTATAGGGGCATAATGGCGTCATTATAGCGGCCTGATGGCGTCATTATAGCGGCATGATGGCGTCATTATGGCGGCATGATGGCGTCATTATAGCGTCATTAAGTATGGTGTAGTCAGTGTGCCATCGATGCGTCATGTTGGCGTTATCACTGCGTCGTCACGTGTCATCAAATCGCCGATTCGGGAACCTTTCTCCTTTTCAGATCATATCATATTTTACTCCTAGAAAACACCAAATACATTTTACGCTGCGATAATTACAAGATATATGTGGGAAACAAAATGAATTGGGGTTTTCGCCGGTTTTGTACACACAAGGGTAAAACTGCCCGATGAAGGACGAATGAATAAAATACACGCCCCAAATTAGGTGTCTGGGTCCGTATTCGAACCTAGGACATTAGCGGGCGGATGATTCAAAGTGAGAATCAGTCTTCAATGAATGTCAAGCAGGTTTCATGATATATATAAAACCTTCCAAAACACTCATTATTACGGATATCACAGGTGAGTTTTTCACTTGTTTATTTCTAAATGCAAGGATTATATTTTACCAACTAATGCTAGTTGATCTTGGACACCTCGCTCCTGGTGGCGTACACCTCGCTCCTGGTGGCGTACACCTCGCTCCTGGTGCTGTACACCGGGGACGGCGCTCCGGGCCGCGTCCTCAACCTCCCAGGACTCTCGGATACCCGTGACATCACCCGCAACGGGGATCACTTTGTGGTGTGTGACAGGCGGGGTCACTCTCTGCACGCCGTGAGCCAGGAGGGGAAGGCGGTCACCAGGGTGGCGCTGGGGGAGGTGACCCCCTGGTATATATCATGGCCCCCCATCACCACCTCCTCTACGTCACGGACTACAACAACAACAAACTGTTTGTCGTGAGCCGCTGACGACGATGCTCTCGGTGATGCTTGACTTAACATGCGATACAATAAACATTGTTTAATTATAACCAAATGCTGTTTTCTGTTTAATATCTGCGCGCGTTTCTGTTCAGGTCAGGGGCGTAGCCAGGGACTTTAGCAAGTGTACGCACATGTTGCACAGGAAATGAAAAACAATTACTCCCGAACAACAGGATTGCACAGACCGGCACAACCCAATGTGTACGCACGTGCGTACGTGCGTACGTCTGTCGACGCCTCTGACCCCGAAAAAGCTTTAGCTTATATTATTCTTCTGTGTTTACTTTCTGATATTCCTGAGTTGTAGCGCCCTAAATAGTAGACTGGAATACTTTTTTGCAATGCCGATTTAAATTTTAGGAGCGAGGAAAGTGACGCCTCGTAGGAAAGTGGGACCACATTTTGGTCGCTCGTTAGGACTGACCTCTATCCATATAGCAGAGGTCGGAATACTACATGTAACTTAGGGATGAAAATGATGACACGTGGTATGGAAATGTTACGTGGACAAGCAGTTGCTCAAATGTGACCCAGATAGTGCAACGCACGTCGCATCCTGTTCTTAAACTACACACAAGTGTAACGCGACTCCATGACTCGTAACGCTTCATTCAACGAATATAGCGTGTGGTGAACTGACCTTGACCCTTGGTCGCTTCCGGTTCAGTCTCAGGCGACCGCGGATCGTTCTTCCACGACTTAAATATCTTTTTACGCTCCGACAAACTGGGAGTTCGTTTTACGCTGACCGGGCTAGCGCGCGTGGAGGTGACGTCACGCAAAAGGTCATTTTCCTTCTCGTCGAGACCGCTGTACTTAACGTCACCTCGCCATTGCCGCCGATGACGTCACGGGGGACAAGGGTTTGGCGCTCGTGACCTTTGACCCGAAGGTGGCCTGCGCAGTGGGAGTCGCGGCCTTGGGTTTGGGCGGCGTCTTCTTCACCTCGGTCGGCACGTTGCTGGCGTCCTCCTCCAGACTCGTCAGATACTTACGTCCCTCAACCAGAATAATTTTTCATGACGTCAGAGGAATCTGACGACGAAGACGAGTGGTCGCTGATCTGTATCGGCGCGCGTTCCTTAGCAACAACCGCCGGTTGAACAGATCCGACATTCGCTTCTTCCAACCGGAGTCACGTGACGCTGGCGCGGGAGCTGAGGCGACGGCGGTGGGGGCGGTAGTCGAGTGACTGTCGCTGGCGCCTTGCCCCGGGACCTCGAACTTCTTCTTCAGGTCCTGGATACCTGGCGACGTGGACGAGTCGCGGTCACTCTCCTCCCGTGATCCCGGTGACCTTGCGCCAAGGTCACCGGGCTGGGGAGACTTCTGACCTCCGAACGTCACTGACGTCACCGGCAAAGTAGCGCTCAGCAGCGACGGCCTGGCAGAAATTCCTTTAGATTTCACCTCCGTTTTATCCGACACTCTGGCGACATCCTCAGGCGGCGTGCCGACCTTGACCGCGTCCTTCACCCCCTTGTTGCCTCGCTCGTCCGGCGTGGATGAGCACGTCTCTTCACTGGAAACCAAAACCAGCGGCTTGCCAGGTCCTCGGCTTTGTGGCGTATCCTCGATTTTGTGCTTGGACCTCGGCAGCGTGGCCGGCCGGAAGTGGTCGCTTTCTAAAGTGGCGGACGAACCTTCGCCGCTACTGTTGGTCGGGATGGTGGTGGTGGTGGTGGAGCTCTCGAAGCGCGACAGCAACTCGCGGACGCTCTTTTCTCGGCGCAATACGGCCAGACTCTGAGAATCCTGGGCCGTGTCCGAGTCCGTGTCAGTCACGGCGGGGGCGGCGGCGCCGCCGGTGGAGGCGAGCCTCAGCCTCGAGTCTGAGTGGCGCGCACCGCTGACGTCATCCAGCGTGTACTCGGGCGACACCGACATGCTGGTGTCACCACGAGGGCCCGAGCCGCGTGACGTCACCGCCTTGACGTAGAATGCGTCATCGTTGTCGCAGGACGCGTTGAGCTTGGACTGCTCGCCATGGTTACCACCGGCACCGCCGACGGTTCCCGCGGTGCATTGGTGTCCGTCCAAGTCCTCCATTTCAAAGAGCAGCGAATACGCGCTCTTCTTCATGTCTCGCGCCTCGCTGGTCGCCGACGTCGGTAGACTTTCCGGACGCGGTATTTCCGGCTTCGGTGACGTCAACGACGCCGGCGACGCCGCTTCCGGTATGTCTGCGCCCGTTCCGCCACCAGGTGGCAGCACCGGGGTGGTGTGGAAGCTCTGCGATACCTCCGCTTCCGTGTAGTCACCAAACACGGCCGGCTTAGCCTTCCGCGCTTCCATGAACGTCGGGCTGGCCGACGTGCTTCTGTCGGCCAAGTAACCATCCACGGTGACCGCCGCCTGCGCTCGAGGCGCAGTCGGGACTGGACCAGTTGCGACCGCCTGGCGGTGTTTATAAACGTGGTGGGGCCGCCGAGACTGGTCAGCCTTTCCGGCGGAGACGTCGGTGGCGTCACCTGGTGGTCAGGAGGGGACGGGCAGGAGTGGGGCGCCACGTGTTGGTGGCGGATGGGCGATGGCGGGCGTGCCACCAGGCGGCTTGGTTGGAGCACGCGGCAGGATTGCGCCCTACCGGGAGAGGCCAGGGGTTTCCGGATGACGATGCATCCCGGTTCCGATCTGGGCTCCACGGATCCTCTGATCCGGAGCCCCTCCCTCTCCGCAACGACGCGTGACCCGACCAACTCCGGTTGAGTCGCCGCTGTACCGCGAGGATGAGAATCGCGACTGAGCGTCGGGCGAACCGAGGTCAAGGTCGGTGGAGGAGGCACCGCTGTTGGGCCGGGGCGGCGGCGGCGGCGGCGGCAAGCAGAGGCCCGAGTCCAGGTCACGTGTCAGTGTGGATGGCGGCGAGCTGAGGGCCTCGGCGTAGAGTTTGGCGGCCCCAGGGAAATCCGACTCGTCGCTGCTGGTGGCGGTGGCGGTGGTGGTGACGGTACCGCTGGCCGCTCCGTCACTGCTCACCGTGAAGTTAGTGCTCAGGGTGGCGCCGCTCACGTGGCTTCCGCATATCGAGAGTACCGTGTCCTGATTGGTCGACGTGGTGGACGTCGTCATGGGGTCGGCGGACAGGCGCGACGAAATGACGTTCCCTTGTCCCTCGCCACCGAATACTGAAAGTTATCCGGGATATAAGGAGTGGATTCGTGTTCAAGTCGATTGGCTCCAACCGCGTATCCGACATGACCTTGGGCGCCGTCACAGGGACGCTCAAGGTGATCCCGGGAGCTGGTCAGGACGTTTCAGTCCCGTTCGATGGCTGTCTCAAATTGTCTGCTATCCATGTCCACGGCGTCCGGCTCGCTGAAGGGGTCCCTGGCGGCGGACACCCCTCCGGACGAGTCGAGCGGGGTGGCGGGAGCCATGTTTTCGTGACTGGCACTCGAACTGTCGCCCTCCGTGCTGCCGAAGTGCGTGAGGCTGTCGTTGACGTTGGCGTCTCCGCGCGCGCACAAGGCCTCTCTGCGACCGGCCGCCTCGGTCTCGGAATCCGTGGTGTTCAGTGAGAGATTCTCGGCGTGAAAGATTTCCTCATCCGTCAGACTGACCTGGTAGTTGGCCAGCTCGCACGCGGCCCCTTCCACGCCCAGGGCGTTCATTTCCTGGGAAGTGGAAGAATCGGTGGATACAGATTGAGCCGGATCCAGGTTGGTGGAGAAGCGCCTCCTGGCGCTTGGACTCTCTGTCAGCTGGACAGTCACTACCTGATCCAGAGACGGATGGCGCTATGGCGGCAGCCTCTCCAAGACGAGCGGAGCGTAATCCCATTTCCGATCCAGAGAAGAGGAGAAGCGGTCGCCGTCGAATTACGTAGTGAGGGGGTCGTTTACACCGGGGTTTGAAGCGTCAAGACTTGCTATCACACTTTGTAGTATCGTCGTGAATATGTTTCGTTGGGGTTCGAGTCGATATAAAGAGTGAGGCGGAAGCGTGGAATGCAGCGGCAGACCCTATGGAAGGCCGATAGCAGGATTCTGTGTGGGCAATGATTAAGCGACCGAACCATTTGAAAAGTGCTTGGGGTCTATATATGCTGGGAGGGGGGGGGGGGGTGATGGTGTGGAGGATCCCTTACCGGTAGTGCACCGTGCAGGCGGCAGGGCACCGCGTTTCGATGAGGGAGTGGACTGCGGGGTGGGAGGGTACGTTGGTTGGTTGTATATTCAGGACGCTTTAACCACTTTTTGGTCATATAGCGTGAATGGGAGAAGGTGGGGGAGAGTGGAGCAAGTCCAGAACGTCACTGAGGTGTACAACGCCAAACACGTCCACAACGTCATCCCGGGTTTGTACGTCACTGAGGTGTACAACGCCAAACACGTCCACAACGTCATCCCGGGTTAGAACGTCACTGAGGTGTACAACGCAAAACACGTCCACAACGTCATCCCGGGTTTGTACGTCACTGAGGTCTACAACGCCAAGCACGTCCACAACGTCATCCCGGGTTTGTACGTCACTGAGGTGTACAACGCCAAACACGTACACAACGTCATCCCGGGCTAAAACGTCACTGAGGTGTACAACGCCAAACGCGTCCACAACGTCATCCCGGGTTAGTACGTCACTGAGGTGTACAACGCCAAACACGTCCACAACGTCATCCCGGGTTAGTACGTCACTGAGGTGTACAACGCCAAACGCGTCCACAACGTCCTCCCGGGTTTGTACGTCACTGAGGTGTACAACGCCAAACGCGTCCAAAACGTCATCCCGGGTTAGTACGTCACTGAGGTGTACAACGCCAAACGCGTCCAAAACGTCATCCCGGGTTAGTACGTCACTGAGGTGTACAACGCCAAACACGTCCACAACGTCATCCCGGGTTAGTACGTCACTGAGGTGTACAACGCCAAACACGTACACAACGTCATCCCGGGTTTGTACGTCACTGAGGTGTACAACGCCAAACACGTCCACAACGTCATCCCGGGCTAAAACGTCACTGAGGTGTACAACGCCAAACGCGTCCACAACGTCATCCCGGGTTAGTACGTCACTGAGGTGTACAACGCCAAACACGTCCACAACGTCATCCCGGGTTAGTGCGTCACTGAGGTGCACAACGCCAAACGCGTCCACAACGTCATCCCGGGTTAGTACGTCACTGAGGTGTACAACGCCATCCCGGGTTAGCACGTCACTGTGGTGCACAACGCCAAACGCGTCCACAACGTCATCCCGGGTTAGTACGTCACTGAGGTGTACAACGCCAAACACGTCCACAACGTCCTCCCGGGTTGGTACGTCACTGAGGTGTACAACGCCAAACACGTCCACAACGTCATCCCGAGTTTGTACGTCACTGAGGTGTACAACGCCAAACACGTCCACAACGTCATCCCGGGTTTGTACGTCACTGAGGTGTACAACGCCAAACACGTCCACAACGTCACCCAGGTTTGCGACGACACCTAAGGCTACAAGGTTATACATAGTTTCAACGGGACCTTATAAGTGCCAGAGCCCCTTGCCCCTCCCCCGCCCCCCCCCCCCCCCGCCCCTTGGCTTGAAAATAGCCATTTTTTGCTGAAGAAGATTGCACAGGGGCGGATCTAGGAATTTGCCAGGGGGGGGCGGGGGTTGCTCTCTGAAAACTTGCGACCGGGGGTGGGGGGGCGCTGCTCGGCCGACTTTAGCAGTGTATGTTCAGGTTCCCAAGGGGGGGGGGTTGCAACCCCCCTAACCCCACCCGCCTGGATCCGCCCCTGTTGCATATAGGAGGCACAATCGCAAGCTCACCAGTCCCCCTCTCCCTCCCCCTCCTCTCGCCCGCCCCCCCCTTCCTCCCTCCCTCCCTCCCTTCATCCCTCGCAAGTTTCTCACTGGATTCGCGAATGAAAATTACTTCAGCAGGGCATCCCCCGCCCCCCCCCCCACCCCCCCCCCCCCCCCCCCCACTCGCCCGGTCGCACTTTCTGCGCAATTTCTGCCTTGTTCCGCGCCTGGATAGTAGGGGCTGCTTAAATAAATGGTGTCTGCTCCCTCACCTCCCCCCCCCCCCCACCCCACCCCCGATTTCGTTAATTCAATCCTGGATCCGCCACTGACTTACAAAGTGGCCGAGCGTTATATGTCTAAGATTACAAGGTTACAGAGGCTATATTAGCAAGCGACTCCATTGTCTAAACCAGAAATATACGCGTTTGAATAATAAAATCTGACCTTCATTTTATGGAATGTGTTCTTAGACAGAATAATTTGGTGCCGCCTGTGAGAACTATTTCCTCTCGCGGATATATCTTACCCGGTGATTATGACGTCGTTATCAAACAGTAAGTAGTTCGGAAAATCGCGGAGGAAGCGGCGGCATTTTAATTTAAATTTTATGTTTAACTTCACCATGCCTATCGATCACACTATCTGACAATGCCTATGTTATACCTGCTTGTAAATAAAAAAAATACTTATATTGCTCCCGTATTGACATTTATAACCTTTGGGCTAAATTGGAGCCCGCCAGCCCAATTCTAGGAGACCCCAACCGGGGTTCTCGATTAGTGAAGTGCTGCCACCTTGTGGGGTGTCTTGTAGACTTATGTCTTGTAGACTATGAGACAGGGAGCATATCATTGTTTAGTTAAGTTTGGGATTTAGTTGTGTAAATCATCGAAACTTGACCACTGCATTCACCTCCATTGCCTCGGCATCACCGAGTTAAAGCTGCTCATACAGCAATTTTTCATTTACCTCATGCAGAAGGGTTACCAGTCGACTCGTCAGCAGGGGTGGCCCTGGCCGGGGTGGTCCCGGCCGGGGTCACCCGTAGTAGGGAGGGGCCGCGGGGTGGCCCTGGCCGGGGTGGTCCCGGCCGGGGTCACCCGTAGTAGGGAGGGGCCGCGGGGTGGCCCTGGCCGGGGTCGCCCGTAGTAGGGAGGGGCCGCGGGGTGGCCTTGGCCGGGGTCGCCCGTAGTAGGGAGGGGCCGCGGGGTGGCCCTGGCCGGGGTGGCCCGTAGTAGGGAGGGGCCGCGGGGTGGCCTTGGCCGGGGTGGCCCGTAGTAGGGAGGGGTCGGGGGGTGGCCCTGGCCGGGGTGGCCCGTAGTAGGGAGGGGCCGCGGGGTGGCCCTGGCCGGGGTCACCCGTACTAGGGAGGTGACGTTTTCTTCTGAGTATACTCAGTCAGTATGCAGATGATTGCATTGTCTTCATACAAGATGTGCAAGAGATTCCCCGCCTCCTGTCAAGTATAGAGAGGTTCGTGTGTTTCGAAATTGAACCTATTGTCAAGCGTTTGCGATGTACCTCCTAACATAGTTAAACGTATAAATACTATCTTTTTTAATTTCATATGGGGACGAAGCGACAGGATTAGACGAGATATTTTAGTAGCGCCAATTGGTAGAGGTGGCTTGGATATGATCGATATGGAATGTTTCTTTATGTCGCTGAAAGCGGTGTGGGTATTCAGAATATTAAGTGCACATAGCAATGCCAACTGGGCCTTTTTAGCCAGACAACGTCTGCATCTTTTTGTAACAGATAACACGCTAGTACACCTTTCTGTTCAAGTTTTAAGTCAGTTCCCTGTATTAGACCAATGTTCGGCTTTTTACAGGGGTGTTATCCACGCCTTTTCAAAGCCTCAGTCGATCAGTACAATTAACCCCCAGAGTCAAAGGAGGACATACTTGACCACTGCTTGTGGGGAAATCGATTTTTTAAATACGGAAACCGTAAAGGTCTAGAGCATTTATACCTTTCAACATATGTCAAGAACAATATACTCTTTGTTGGGCAACTGCGCTCTGTCAATGGAAAATTAGACTCTGACTACATTTACAATACCCTAGATGATAAGCGGAACTTCATAGCGGAATGCGTCATCCTGCGTAAAGCCCTCAAGCCTTACGGTAATTTAATTGGTACCTGGAACCCAGAATCGTACAGAGTAAAGGAACGATACCATGAAATCGAAGAGAAAAGCAACCCTTATTAAAACCGGCTTTTATACATTAAAATAAAAAGACCAGTTTCTGAGCAAAAACTGAAACATTTGTTATCTCTAAATGTAGATTTTGACTTTTCAAGAACGTATAGGACGAAAATATCAAAATGTCAAATCCTGAAATTGGCTGAGTTTAATTACAAGATACTGCATAATGTACTACCATGTAACGCCAATCTTAAGAAATGGGGCAAACGCGAGTCAGCCAACTGCGACTTGTGCCCTGGAGTCCAAGACATACCACACCTCCTATTTCAATGTTGTCACGCGAGGAAGGTGCGGTCTGTCCTGAGTCGTTTGATTAAGCCAGTACATCTCCAGGATATATATGTGGGCCTCGAGAATAAAACTGAAGATCTGGTAGTAACATTGGTAGCATATTTATTATATAAAGAATGGTTAGTGTCTGTCAATGATGACAAACCACGTCTTTGGGATAATTCTACAAGGTTTTTTACTCACGAACTAGCATCAAGGGCATCACTGTATGCAAACACGATTAAACAGCAAGATACCATAACGCTACTAAAGCAACTATCCGTAGAATATAGAAAGTAATCTAGCATACACAAAATTGTAGTTATAATGTATGTACCATCAACGTGCTATACCACCTGCGTGTACTATATTTCTCTTTGTGAATAAACTTTTATTAAAAAAAAAATACAAAAATAAAAATAAAGTGTTTATTTGCTTATAGGAACTGGTCAGTGATATGTGTAGACGAATAATTTATGATCTCAGGGTTAATTATGGCAATGGCCATGTGGTTTGTTAGCTGGGTTAATTGTATGTTGTATTAACTGCATGGTTGTTATAATTTTGTAATTCTGTGCTTCCTTTTTTTTAGCATAAACTTCAAAAACTGTCAATCCCTGCCTGGTCGATTTTATTAATTTATTTATTTTGTGGGTTTTATCTCACACCCCTCGACCCGTGACATGTATCAAAACTATAATGGTTTGTGCGGCATTGTGCACTGGGTGGCCACTAGCGCTGGCCACGGCTAGTGCAGACGACAAATTCTTTTGCTTTGCCTTGTCTAAAGACATTCACTGCAATATATAAGCATCCGTGAAGTATCCTCTACCGATAACTGCAAAAACTGAAACATGCATTTGCAGAAAAATAAAAGATATGAAGGAAATTCCCTTGGGCTGTGATACGTACGGGCAAAACGTTAGAAAGGCGATTTATACGTTATTGTCCCGCAAACGGATCCCGCAAACGTATCTTTGTACGCCAGGAAACATCCCGAGTTTTGATGACGTAATTGCTCATCGGGTTACGTTTAGGGATACGTTTAATCGAAAACGTAGTGCAATAACTCCCTATTATATGTTCGAAAAGTACTTCTTTATATAGGCCGATCCAAAGACTCAACGTGCAAACGGGATGAGCGCCCAGGCGCTTCTGCGTGGTATTCCGCTAAATAGTCACCGCCAGGTGGAGCTAGGTCCGTGCCTACGTGGCTCTACTTCAAGTACATATGCAAACGAACCGTCATATTTGTTCGTCCTCGCGCAGTGTGAAACTTTAAGCAGCGCATTAAATCGCCGCGAGGACCTTTATAATGTGAGTAAAGATTTCAACTAAAAGGGAAAGTAATAGAAAAAGTTGCATAGAATAAGGAAACCTGAGAATGATACTGGCAGAATTTTATATAAACTTTAATGGGAGCATTTCTTTGGGCCAGGTGCGGTATCCGCAAATGCGCAACACTTTTGTCTTTTCACTTGACGGAACTTCCGGGTGTGCCGATAGGGATGTGCCCACAGGTAGGGATGTCGGACGATTTTGAAAAATGCTGTTGTTTTGGACATATTATACATCATTGTCATAGTTTTCGATAGAGAAGAACATTGGTGAAATCTAAATTGAGCTATCTTTTACCGCAAATGAATGACATGAAAAAATAACTTTTTGTTAAATGTCAGTTTTCTGCCATATTTTGGCTAAATCTTTCCACCATGTTAAATTATACATATGTAGTATAATAGAAGCAACAGTTATTATTGATGAACTTATTTAGATGCTGTACATGAGATAAAATAAATATTTGCTGTGTTAGTGTGTAAAATTATGGATAATTTACATCTAATTTTACAATAGGTCTATATACCATATATATCTTATATACCAAAAACATAATGACGCGGAAAGTAACAAATATTTAAAGTTATTCGATCAGTCGTTACTCCACAATACATTTTTTTTTGCATAGTGCAGTGATATGAAAGATTGAGCAGGTTCAAGGAAATATATTTCAATAGTAATTAAATAATAATAATAATTAATTCTTGCATTAATCAGGCTTCAAAATGTAACAATGTTAGATCCTGGTATGATTTGCCTGGGAAACAACTGTTTGAATAGCTTTAAGACTAGATATAGTTTTGTGATGCAAGGTACCAATACAACTTATTTTGATGCGCAGTCAGTCAAATGCCATATCATTTTAATAGTGATGAAATTAATTACCAGTAAATAGTAAATTAATAGTGAGTACCATTAATAGGATAGTATTATTTAGGAAAAAAATGTCGAATAATGTTATACCTGATATTAGTTCTCTACAAGTATCTGCAGATCCCCTTGTTTTACATCCTCCTGCAGCTTATAGGTATATACTGTGTGCTTGTTTTGATCATATACAACATTAAACCATTCAGAGAAGCCTGGCACCTGTGATACATCACCGTTTATCAGACTGTTACTGTATAACATCACTTTTTCTTAATCAAATAGGCGTGTCATAATTATATGGGAAAATGGCTTTCTTGTAGACCACATCATCAAACTTGTACATAATTATTTTCTGCTTTTTAACATGTCATCCACTTCTCATTCAGAGTCTAGGTTCAGTCACAGTGGGTCCAGAATGTTTTTCCAAAATATTTTGATCATAACTTAACCCAGTTAAGGGAAGATGGCTGTATGCATGAGCAGTTTTAATTAAAATTTGCAGGGGAAAATTGCTGTATGAGCAGCTTTAATCTATTATTATAAAGACAAATATTTTATTTTATTGATTAAAATAGAAGGTCACCAGGCAATAAACATTAAAGTTGAAGAAAGGTCTAAATTCACAACTAAACACAAAACCGGAAGTGAGCGATATTGAGGGTAATCATATTCATGGAGCAGACGCTTTGCGGTAGGTACATCTCAAATGCCATGCGATCTTTTGCGATCGTCTATGGAGACAAGGTAACGATATTTTCGGTTAGAACTAGGTTCAAACTTACACAATAAACAATGCCTATGCTTGCCAAACTAGTTTCAAATAAATGCTGGGCCCTTAAAATCTTGACTAAATTCAACTATAAATTAAGGTAACTTCTGATGTAGGTATGATCATAAACTTAGTTTCGCAAACATCTTTGAAGCTTCTTCTTTCTGTTAAAAAGGTCGGTTAAATCATATTGCCCTAAAATCCTTTGCAACATCCTTTCAATCATGTGACCTATGTCAAGAAACAAAATGGCCGCGCTCATGATTTCTTGTCCAGCTCACTAAGACAATCATAAATATATCAACGGAATATTTGCACAAAGTTTTAACCAATTGTTCCTATGTATTCGAAAATTGCTTGGCTCAATTTTGATACCAAATACGGGTAGAATAGAACAATATTTCTTTGCGAAATATATGCAAAACTAGGACCTGTATTTCACATGCTGTCAGAATAGCGCGGTTGCTGTTCGCGAATTCACTGACGTCCCTACCACAGGCGCTGCACATTTGTGGAGGTGGGGGGGGGGGTCTCACAACCCATATAAACATAACAAGCTATCCAGCTCTGTCCCTTGGAAATGTCTCGCGTACCCCAGCTTCTCTCCTAATCACTGATATTACTCACTTAGCCACGCCTTATCGCTGACACATTTTGATGTATGTTACAAGTCATTTCGACATTTGTCTTCCTTCTCAATCAAAAATTGGTGCCATAATCCCCTTTAAATTGTTAAAAAAAACATTTTTCTGACAACAACATACGTTTTTGAGCAACAGAGATACCTTGTTATATTTATATAGGCCGTGGGACCCTAGCCCTGGTACATGCCTCTCTGACCACGCCTGTAAACGGAGCAAGCGTGAGAGCCATGCCGCTCACCAGGCCTAAAAGTAGAAATGGCGGACCGGTGGCTCACGTTGAAGGTTGTAACAGAATAAATATCCAGCGCCTACCCGTCAAGGTACTCCATTAGGTACCTGAAGCTTTTATGACTTTCGTCTGACAGTCATTTCTTGGGTCGGTAGTGTATTTTCTTGTATTCTGGGCGATCTGTGTCCTCTCTCGCTTCGTTTTCCATGCTCCGCCGCTCGCCGGATGTCAGCAAACACCGCCTGGCACCGAGTGCTTACGCTAAGTTTGTTTATTTCCGGTGAGCGACCGGCCGAGTTGTGTCATCACAAATAGGATGCGTCAAAACTTGTCCAGCGCAGAATATTTGCATGTGAATGTAGGCCTATGCATGATTTAAGTTATTGCATCTGGTCTAATCTATGCAGGGTAATCAGTTGCGCAGTAAGATTTTGCAACAATGACAAGACTGATCAAGGTATCCACAGGTTTTATATAACAAACATTAAGTAGAAAAGACAATAGGTAAAATTTGTTCAGATGTGGCGGAAAGATCACCCTGTCAGTATGGCCAGCGCTATCTGTGTCGTTCAATTCAACCGCGGTGGGTTCCATTCCATAACCAGTTGGAATATTAATTTCGATTTACAAAAAAAGAAGTGTGATAGATCTAAAGTTGCGAAGCATGAACTCCTTAGGTATACTTCCCCAAAACCATATTCTTCCATCTTAAAACGCACAAAATGTTCTGAGCCACCAATGACACCCATGGGCCGGTTTCATAAAAGTGCATTAAAGATATATATTTAAGCATGGCTGCAGAATACAAATCCCAGCAAGTAAATATCTCAATTCATAAATGAATTGTTTTCTTTGCTCCCTCTCCATTTCTTTGATTTCTTTATTGACACCATAGTCCTGAATATAGATCTATAGCCTCTATACACTGACCGTGGCGAGGGAGAATAATCTTTCTCTTTGTTATCGTCAGTCTTTTTGGTTCTATTTGAAAAACCTCTATTTGAACCTCGAATGTGTTTAGTTTAAATTACAGCATGAATATTGAGTTAAATAAAACTGTCAGTTGTAGGCTAATACATGATCATGTAAACTGACGACTTCGTAACAAGTGTCGCGAAATGGTACTGGTCTGTGCCATGTCGTGATCCGCGCCATGTGGGAATATTCTCATATGGCGCTGCGCCAAATAGGAATTCCCACATGGCGCGTCCATATCGGAATCGTGTGGAATTTAATCTTTCTGCATTGTAATAATACTAATAATAACTGGATTTATTCTCGCCCAATTAAATAAAACAACTACAATAGAATAGCTAGCTCAGTTGGAATAATTTTCATATGGTTCTAGCCTAAATAGAATTTTATTTATGGAACCAAGTTCCAAATGATTCTGGCCATGTCTGCTTCTGGCGAATTAAAACCCATTTACCTGTTCAGCATTTTTAATAACATTTAGCATCACATTAAATCTTTCCCACCAACCAATGTTTTTGTGGTCTTCAGTATAACAGGATTGGATGGTCCAAAGCAAGCCTTAATTGCCGCTTATGATTTGTTATTGGCTGCCAAAGGTAGGGTGGACTAAGGTCTACTGCCTTTAATCATAATCAGTAATGGTTGGGAGCGTAGCAGTAAAGAGAGTGGCTAAATATATGCTGAGTGTTTCCAGTCTTCCAGGTCAACTGACTGTTAGGTTGGTGGAGATTTTTTGAATGTCCCGGGATCGCGCAGTTGCCGGTCGCGCTGAATGGGAATTACGAAAATGCGCAGCGCCAATTCCGAATCAGCGCAGATTCCAACTTTGCGCGGAACAGTACATTCACGGTCCGGTTAATTTTTTGGACGCACAGGTTCAGTTCCCGCTGTTTCCAGACATTTTATTTTCCATTAGCTCAAAACTAAAGCCGAAACTGTTTCCAAGGTTGAACAACTATTTGTTTATCGTTTTAATTAGGTAGACTCATATATTTTCAACCGCATAAGTTCTGGTTTCCCACCGGCTTGCACTGTCACTGATTGGGAAAATCCAGGTTCATACCTGTCCATAGTTTACTGCCCCCACTCCCGAAGCTACCATCCCTTGCCCTGGGCCTGACATATGGAATTTATCCTACACTGTTTTTCAACGATATAAACACTTAGCATAGGCTTATTCAGTGATAGGTATGCCAGTGGGTGGGTCCCAGTGTAACAGAGCTCCATAAAATTAATGGTCATCCAAAAAATAATTGGACATTAATTAAAATAAAATATTGCACAGTCTGCTCACTATATATTTACAATCCGTTACCATGTCCGCTCACAGAGGGTCTCACTTTATGGCGAAAAGACAGTATCTTGCGAAAAGACAGCTGAAATGGCGATAAATCCTTAGTTGAAGCTGCTGATCAAGCTGATTGGGTTTCCCTGTCTTTACTGCTCGTAAGACTGAAAAATATATTGTTTAATCAAGTTTATATATATTGTTTAACAATATTTTAACACAGACCCCGTTCAGCGTTCGGTGGGCTGCCGGCATGTTTGATGGACACTTGCCCGTTGCCTCACTAGGTGGCGTAACCTGTCGCGTGTAGTCGAGGACGTTAGTCGATGTGCCACAAGACGAAATCAGGTGGCTAATAAATCGTCAGTTGAAGTTACTGATAAGACTGATTGAGTTTCTAATGTATTTACTGCTCGTAAGAATGTTACAAGTTTTTGTCAACTTTTTCAAGGGAAAAGGCGATGGGCTGCTGGGGTGTTCATGAAGAACCAGAACTATCTACAGCATACCCCAATGCAAGACATTTGAGCAATGTTGTGTTTACTTCTTCCAGTTGACTGTAATGTTCACGTCACCACGTGGGCTGAGCCGTCGAGACCTCTACCCTGAAGACGACACACCTATAGCCCGCGATCTGATAACGTCATATACCAATCCGTGTCAGTGAGGGGTTCTCAAGCCTTCTCCAGTAGGCCATTGACCCTTAGACAGGATTATTTGATATATGATTGGAGGATCTGCTATGTGGTGATCTCCAACCAGGTGGCGCTCGTGGTATATAGGTTATCTGACCTACCCGTGACATTCACCGACCGGCGACAGGGCACGGAACAAGTTGGACGCATTGGAATCAAAGAGAACTCGGAATTAACAAACTTAAGGTAAGTTGGCATATGACGATCAGCATAGCTACTCCATGCACACCATCCCAATGCAGCCACATTATAAAGGATCTGGAAGGGGATGCCCAGTATCCAGTGTCCTTTTCCCCCAATTACCCGTGTCCAGTGTCCAATGCCTTACAAATAGGAAAATGTGCCCCGGCCCAAGTGTCTCCATTGCTTAGCATAGGTGTATCGATCCCTATTGGTGAACTGGCGTGTGGGGCAGATTGTCACAGAGGGAATATGGCCAGGACCAAGTGTCTCCATTACTTAGCATGGGTGTATCGATCCCTATTGGTGAAGGGGCGTGTGGGGCACATTGTCACAGAGGGAATGTGGCCTGGACCAAGTGTCTCCATTGCTTGGCTTGGGTGTATCGATCCCTTTATGTTATGTCCTGATATGTGATGTCCTGATATGTTCTGTCCTGATATGTTGTGTGTCGGTATGTTATGTCCTGATGCGTTGTTTCCCGACCTGTCTCCATGTCACTGAGTTGTTCCTTCAGATGCAGCAGATAGAGGCCTTAAAAGACGAGGTCAGGAATTCTGGCGCTAAAATCCTGAAGCGGTCTGATGTGAAGGAAGGTCGGGAGATAGCCAGAGGAGGTTATGGAAGAGTCCTCATGGGCACTTTGAAGGAAGGTTAGTCTTATCGTTGAGAATAAGAGTCAATTACTATAGATGGCCCTACGGCGTTGTAATTATTGCAACAACACTAGACGATATGGTATGACATTCCCCACGTATCCACATTTCGTTACCAGAGCTCTGCTCCAAATGTAATATCAATCTGTTCCGGTGTATGTTATTTTCAGATAATTCAAGAGTCGTGATCAAGCGAATGCTGGCCTCCAAATGGGATGTCGCTCAAGTCAAACTATTTTGTAAAGAAATCAAGCTCCTCAGCGCGGTAACCCACCCCAATATTGTCCGTCTTCTGGGAGTGTGCCTTGAGCCTTTCAGCCCTATTTTGGAATACATTGAGTTCAATCTGGACGAAATGAATATTCCCGAGACGGAGGGTTCTAGAGAAGGCAGCACTCTGGCGGAGCTGTTGAGTATTCTGGCGGAAGCGGATCTGGTTGAAGAAGTTGGGGTGAAGCGAAGATTGCTTCACAAAGCAGCGGTTGACATTGCGATGGGATTGGCGTTTCTTCATCATAACAATATATGCCATAGAGACCTCAAGCCGGCTAACGTTTTGGTGAAGAATTCCGGGGACATATTTACCTTCAAGCTGGCAGACTTTGGCGACGCTAGAGCGAACCACATACAAACCACCTCCGTTGTGCATAGCGTTACAGAGTGTGTACAGCGCGGGACAAAGTTATTCTTCGCCCCAGAACAATTACTGGAAACCCTGGCGTTTGCAGATACACCAGCTTTAAAAAGAGTCGACATTTGGTGCTACGGCATGACCGTATTCTGCCTGCTTTCTCCTGATTTCATGTTTCCCTGGGAACAAGAACGTGTAGTCCAGACTGATCTTGACAATGTCTTGATGACGGCAATGACGGCCAGGAAATTGCCCAGAGTTTCGGACAAGTACAAACACCTGCCGGAGAACACAGGTCTAGGCGACATCCACCAGCGGTGTTGCCGCTACGACCCGGCCACAAGGCCAGGGGTCGACGAACTGGTGGAGTTTCTAATCAAGTAAGGACAACCAATTTCCTGGTTGGAGGTGGGTCGGAGTGGCCCTGGTCGGAGTAGGTCGGAGTGGTCCGGGTCGGGCTAGGTCGGAGTGATATGGGTCGGAGTAGGTCAGGGAGGTCCGGGTCGGGGTAGGACTGAGTGGTCCTGGTCGGAGTGGTCGGGGTCGGAGTGGCCGGGTCGGCGTAGGTCTGAGTGGTCCGGGTCGGGGTAGGTCGGAGTGGGCCTGGTCGGCGTAGGTCGGAGTGGCCCGGGTCGAGGTGGGTCGGAGTGGCCCTGGTCGGGGTAGGTCGGAGTGGTCCGGCTCGGGGTAGGTCGGAGTGGGCCTGGTTGGGGTAGGTCGTAGTGGTCCTGGTCGGGATAGGTCGGAGTGGTCCATGTCGGGGTAGGTCGGAGTGGCCCGGGTCGGGGTAGGTCGGAGTGGTCCGGGTCAGGGTAGGTCGCAGTGGTCCTGGTCGGGGTAGGTCTGAGTGGTCCATGTCGAGGTGGGTCGGAGTGACCCGGGTCGGGGTAGGTCGGAGTGGTCCGGGTCGGGGTAGATCGGAGTAAGCCTGGTCGGGGTAGGTCGGAGTGGCCCGGGTCGAGGTTGGTCGGAGAGGCCCGGGTCGAGGTGGGTCGGAGTGGCCCGGGTCTGGGTAGGTCGGAGTGGCCCGGGTCGGGGTAGGTCGGAGTGGCCCGGGTCGGGGTAGGTCGGAGTGGTCCGGGTCGGGGTAGGTCGGAGTGGTTTGGGTCGGGGTAGGTTGGAGTGGCCCGGGTCATTGTAAGTCGAAGTGGTCCGGGTCGGGGTAGGTCAGAGTGGTACGGGTCAGGGTAGGTCAGGGAGGTCCCGGTCGGGGTAGATCGGAGTGGTCCGGGTCAGGGTAGGTCAGGGAGGTCCGGGTCGGGGTAGATCGGAGTGTTCCGGGTCGGGGTAGGTCAGGGTGGTCCGGTTCAGGGTAGGTCAGAGTGATCCGGGTCGAGGTGGGTCGGAGTGGCCCGGGTTGGGGTAGGTCGGAGTGGTTCGCGTTGGGGCAGGTCGGAGTGGTTCGGGTCGGGGTAGGTCGGAGTGGTCCGGGTCGAGGTGGGTCGGAGTGGTCCCGGTCGAGGTGGGTCGGAGTGGCCCGGGTTGGGGTAGGTCGGAGTGGTTCGCGTTGGGGCAGGTCGGAGTGTTCCGGGTCGGGGTAGGTCAGGGTGGTCCGGGTCAGAGTAGGTCAGAGTGGTCCAGGTCGAGGTGGGTCGGAGTGGCCCGGGTTGGGGTAGGTCGGAGTGGTTCGCGTTGGGGCAGGTCGGAGTGGTTCGGGTCGGGGTAGGTCGGAGTGGTCCGGGTCGAGGTGGGTCGGAGTGGTCCCGGTCGAGGTGGGTCGGAGTGGCACGGGTCGGGGTAGGTCGGGGTGGTCCGGGTCGGGGTAGGTTGGAGTGGCCCGGGTCGGAGTGGCCCGGGTTGGGGCAGGTCGGAGTGGTTCGGGTAGGGGTAGGTCGGAGTGGCCCGGGTCGAGGTGGGTCGGAGTGGCCCGGGTTGGGGTAGGTCGGAGTGGTTCGGGTTGGGGTAGGTCGGAGTGGCTCGGGTCGGGGTAGGTCGGAGTGGCCCGGGTCGAGGTGGGTCGGAGTGGTCCCGGTCGAGGTGGGTCGGAGTGGCACGGGTCGGGGTAGGTCGGGGTGGTCCGGGTCGGGGTAGGTTAGAGTGGCCCGGGTCGGAGTGGCCCGGGTTGGGGCAGGTCGGAGTGGTTCGGGTAGGGGTAGGTCGGAGTGGTCCGGGTTGGGGTAGGTCGGAGTGGTCCGGGTCAGGGTAGGTCGGATTGGTCCGGGTCGGGGTAGGTCGGAGTGGTCCCGGTCGGGGTAGGTCGGAGTGGTCCGGGTCAGGGTAGGTCGGATTGGTCCGGGTCGGGGTAGGTCGGAGTGGTCCGGGTCGGAGTGGGTCGGAGTGGTCCGGGTCGAGGTGGGTCGGAGTGGCCCGGGTCGGGGTAGGTCGGAGTGGTCCGGGTTGGGGTAGGTCGGAGTGGTCCGGGTCAGGGTAGGTCGGATTGGTCCGGGTCGGGGTAGGTCGGAGTGGTCCCGGTCGGGGTAGGTCGAAGTGGTCCGTTTCGGATAGGTCAGAGTGGCCCGGGTCATTGTAAGTCGAAGTGGTCCGGGTCGGGGTAAGTCAGAGTGGTCCGTGTCGGGGTAGGTCGGAGTGGTCCGGGTCGGAGTGGTCCGGGTCGGGGTAGGTCGGGGTAGTCCGGGTCGGGGTAGGTCGGAGTGGTCCGGGTCAGGGTAGGTTGGATTGGTCCGTGTCGGGGTAGGTCGGAGTGGTCCGGGTAGGGGTAGGTCGGAGTGGTCCGCGTCGGAATGGTTCGGGTTGGATTGGTCCGAGTCGGGGTAGGTCGAGGTTGTCCATGTCGGAGTGGTCCGGGTCCGTGTAGGTTGGATTGCTCCGTGTCGGGGTAGGTCGGAGTGGTCCGGGTCGGAGTGGTCCGTGTATGGGTAGGTCGGAGTGGTCCGGGTCAGGGTAGGTCGGAGCGGCCTGGATCGGAGTAGGTCGGAGTAGTCCGGGTCAGGGTAGGTCGGAGTGGTCCGGGTCGGGGTAGGTCGGAGTGGTCCGGGTCGGAGTGGTCCGGGTTGGAGTAGGTCGGGCTAGTCCGGGTCGAGGTAGGTCGGGGTGGTCCGGGTCGGGGTAGGTTGGATTGGTCCGTGTCGGGGTAGGTCGGAGTGGTCCGGGTCGGGCTAGGTCGGAGTGGTCTGTGTATGGGTAGGTCGGAGCGACCTGGATCGGAGTAGGTCGGAGTGGTCCGGGTCGGAGTAGGTCGGAGTGGTCCGGGTCGGAGTGGTCCGGGTCGGGGTAGGTCGGGGTGGTCCGGGTCGGGGTAGGTCGGAGTGGTCCGGGTCGGAGTGGTCCGGGTCGGGGTAGGTCGGGGTGGTCCGGGTCGGGGTAGGTCGGGCTAGTCCGGGTCGAGGTAGGTCGGGGTGGTCCGGGTCGGGGTAGGTTGGATTGGTCCGTGTCGGGGTAGGTCGGAGTGGTCCGGGTCGGGCTAGGTCGGAGTGGTCTGTGTATGGGTAGGTCGGAGCGACCTGGATCGGAGTAGGTCGGAGTGGTCCGGGTCGGAGTAGGTCGGAGTGGTCCGGGTCGGAGTGGTCCGGGTCGGGGTAGGTCGGGGTGGTCCGGGTCGGGGTAGGTCGGAGTGGTCCGGGTCGGAGTGGTCCGGGTCGGGGTAGGTCGGGGTGGTCCGGGTCGGGGTAGGTCGGGGTGGTCCGGGTCCGTGTAGGTTGGATTGGTCCGTGTCGGGGTAGGTCGGAGTGGTCCGGGTCGGAGTGGTCCGGGTCGGGGTAGGTCGGGGTAGTCCGGGTCGGGGTAGATCGGGGTGGTCCGGGTCGGGGTAGGTCAAGGTGGTCCGGGTCCGTGTAGGTTGGATTGGTCCGTGTCGGAGTAGGTCGGAGTGGTCCCGGTCGGAGTGGTCCGGGTCGGGGTAGGTCGGGGTAGTCCGGGTCGGAGTAGGTCGGGGTGGTCCGGGTCGGGGTAGGTCGGGGTGGTCCGGGTCCGTGTAGATTGGATTGGTCCGTGTCGGGGTAGGTCGGAGTGGTCCCGGTCGGAGTGGTCCGAGTCGGGGTAGGTCGGGGTGGTTCCGGTCGGGATAGGTCTAGCCGGTCCCGGTACGGGTAGGTTATTATATCTGGTAATAATTTTAGAATATTTCACCTTTATTACAAAAATTACCGTGTCAACAAAATGCAAACAAGCGAAAAGGCTAGGCCGCCTGAACCATTCAGTCCTGGAGAAGTGTTCTTTAAAAGTGATGTTTATTGAATTATTAACTTTAGTTGAGCTGAAAAAATTTACTTTTTATCCTTTATATTTATGCTATGTCTTTTCATATATTTTTGTCTTTTTTGTCATGGGTATGCTGTGCATTTGCATGTATTTGGATACGATATTATTAAAGAATAATTTTATTCTAATATGTCATTATGACAAATTACTACAGAAAGATGCATGCTATAATATGGTTATCAATGAAATGTAAGCTAAATAAACCGGATCCCATTGGATCAACCACTTTAAGTTCACAACTTTACTGGACAAGGCGTGGATGTCGTGGCTTTATGACACTGCCATGTAGCTTAAGGAAGCCTCCAAAACCCTGCAATGTGTTAAGCACCCCGGGTGGCGGGGGTCATCAATATTTGTAACACTTATTTCACAATGTTGGTGTTGTTCGCAGCTTGATGTTCAGCCGGATGAACGTTGGAAGTTCTGTCACGCCAGCCCCAGGGGAACACGGTGAGTAAAAACGAGCAACGTTATGTCGTAATATAATGATTATATAGCGACACCAATATAGATCATATATACGGTTAATATGTGGGCCGCTCCACTGTCCCAAGGTTTACACACCCGCTGCCCTTGGGGTCGGTGACAAATTGAACACAGTATAGACCGGTGTTGGCAAGGGCACCTTTCTTTCGACATTACACAGTAGTACACTTTAATTCATGTGCATATATAAGCATACGAGGTCATGTGATATACTTTCGGATATCTGATTGGTCACTTTTGGGCAAACATTACACTGTATGCAAACAAGACTACCTGAAACGTGAAAAGCAATCCTTGACCCTCCGGTCCGCTCTGCGGCCGCTAGACCATGTAACCCCCCCCCCCCCCCCACACACACACCTTAGTAACATCTTCAATAACCCGATAGAACTGCGGAATAACGGCGGTTCAATATATGACACATTTGATTAGACCACATCAGGCAGAAAACGCATTTGATTGGTCACAACTTACATCGATGAAACCTTCAGGCTTTACCTTCAGGCGATGGCGGTGCTCGAGGCAGGGACGTGCCAGAAAACCCCAGAGAGCTTCCGCTTGGTGCTGGGAGAACGCCCGTAGCTGGTGACAACCCTCGGGCCAGGGACGTGCGGGCCAAACAAGTCCCGATTGACGCATACCGCACGCTCAAAGCTGCGGACCAACTTTGGGTAAATATGACGTATTAGCACTATTGTATGTTTAGATATAGAGGAGCCCAAGAAAGATGTGTTTAACACCTATGTAATGAACTAGAGTAACTGTTTTGACCAAACTGAATAAAAACAAACGTTCGCAACACTGTACGTCCGCCCAACATTGTACGTCCGCCCATACTGTAAGTCCGCCTACACTGTACGTCCGCCTTCACTGTACGTCCACCCATACTGTACGTCCGCCCACACTGCACGTCCACCCACACTGTACGTCCGCCCAAACTGTACGTCCGCCCACACTGTACGTCCGCCTACACTGTACGTCCGCCTTCACTGTACGTCCGCCCATACTGTACGTCCGCCCACACTGTACGTCCACCCACACTGTACGTCCGCCTTCACTGTACGTCCGCCCACACTGCACGTCCACCCGCCTACACTGTACGTCCGCCTTCACTGTACGTCCGCCTACACTGTACGTCCGCCCACACTGTACGTCCGCCCACACTGCACGTCCGCCCACACTGAACGTCCACCCACACTGTACGTCCCCCTACACTGTACGTCCGCCCACACTGTACGTCCGCCTACACTGTACGTCCACCCACACTGTACGTCCGCCCACACTGTACGTCCACCCACACTGTACGTCCGCCCAAACTGTACGTCCGCCCATACTATACGTCCGCCTTCACTGTACGTCCGCCCACACTGCACGTCCGCCTACACTGTACGTCCGCCTACACTGTACGTCCGCCCACACTGCACGTCCGCCTTCACTGTACGTCCGCCCACACTGCACGTCCGCCTACACTGTACGTCCGCCTTCACTGTACGTCCACCCACACTGTACGTCCGCCCACAGTGTACGTCCGCCCACACTGTGCGTCCGCCTTCACTGTACGTCCACCCACACTGTACGTCCGCCCACACTCTACGTCCGCCTTCACTGTACGTCCACCCACACTGTACGTCCGCCCACACTGTACGTCCGCCCACACTGTACGTCCGCTAACACTGTACGTCCGCCCACACTGTACGTCCGCCCACACTGTACGTCCGCCTTCACTGTACGTCCACCCACACTGTACGTCCGCCCACACTGTACGTCCGCTAACACTGTACGTCCGCCCACACTGTACGTCCGCCCACACTGTACGTCCGCCTTCACTGTACGTCCGCCTTCACTGTACGTCCACCCACACTGTACGTCCGCTCACACTGTACGTCCGCTCACACTGTACGTCCGCCCACACTGCACGTCCACCCACACTGTACGTCCGCTTAAACTGTACGTCCGCTCACACTCTACGTCCACCCACACTGTACGTCCACCCACACTGTACGTCCGCCCACACTGTACGTCCGCCCACACTGTACGTCCGCCCATACTGGTAATGATCACTTCGGTGTGATTCCAGTCCATGGGGAACCCTTGGCATTTATGAAACACTCAGTTCCAGTTTCTGTTTCACTTTGATATCAGTGGACAAGTAACAATGGGAGAGGTAGCCAGATGGTATGGAATTCAGGCCTGCAATGGATCGAGTCCTTATTTACAAGGCATGAAACCATGCGTTGTGTAATAGAAATGGATGTTTATGAAACATGAACCGCTTTTCATAGAGGGAAGCAATACCCCTGCCCCTCCTTCACCCCCTCCTATTCCCAATCTCCCTCCCCTTTCCCCGCCCAGATGCCCGGCCTTCTAAAATATGCAGATATATGGCAGGCTAGCTAGGGTGTAAGCTTATATAGACATTGAAATTGACAACTGTCAGTCTCGGCTCGGCAGACGTCGTCTGCTGTTCAGACTGAGTTATGTCGGCGTGAGAGGAAAGCGTTTTGGTATTGTACTGTGGTGGATTTAGTAACTGTAGTGGTGATTATATCAAATCAAAGCAAATGTCTTACGTTATGGATGGTCAGTAACGTCATGGCTTGTGAAAATATGTGTGTACCTGTCAGATCTAAATAGTGCATAGCGTGTATACTCTCCATTATCTAACTGATGATTTATTTAGCAGCATGTAAATTACAAGCCATTCCTTCTTACAAATAGCACCGAGTGAGTAACTTTCGGTGATTACAGGACATTCTGAGTTTTGCTTGACCTTAGTGTAAATATTTAGCATATTAAGAACATCTTGGTTGGGAGTCTCCTAGACCACTTTGTATTGATCTGTCCATTAATAGTCCTGTAAGACGTACATCACACCCTCCCTCCCGAGTTTGATGCACGCCCCCCCCCCCCCCCCCACTGCCCTTCTTATGTTAGCGCGACATAAACCTTCCATTCTGACCCGTCATGTTTGTCAATCTCATGTGTGTTATACACAACACAATCCGCCCACTCTGTCCGTCGTTCGTTTCTTTGACACAATACCATCCACTGTAACGTAACGTAAACGTAAATCTTCTGTTCATTCTACATCTTAACTCCCTTTGCTATTCCTTGTTTGCTCAAGATAAATTCCCGTGATCTGGACGTACCTGCGCCCCCCCCCCCCCCGCCACCCCCACCTCCTGTGAGCCTCTCTGCTCACTTCCATCGTTCAGAGCCTGCCCCCCCCTCCCGTGAGCCTCTCTGCTCACCTCCATCGTTCAGGCCCTGCCCCCCCCCCCATTCTGTGAGCCTCCCTGCTCACATCTATCGTTCAGCCCCCCCCCCCCGTTCTGTGACCCTCTCTGTTCACCTCCATCGTTCAGGCCCTGCCCCCCCCCCTTCTGTGAGCCTCTCTGCTCACCTCCATCGTTTAGGCCCTGCCCCCCCCCCATTCTGTGAGTCTCTCTGCTTACCTCCATCGTTCAGGCCCTGCCCACCCCCCCCCCATTCTGTGAGCCTCCCTGCTCACCTCCATCGTTTAGGCCCTGCCCCCCCCCCTTCTGTGAGCCTCTCTGTTCACGTCCACCGTTCAGGCCCTGCCACCCACACCCTTCTGTGAGCCTCTCTGTTCACCTCCATCGTTCAGGCCCTGCCCCCCCCCCCTTCTGTGAGCCTCTCTGTTCACCTCCATCGTTCAGGCCCGCCCCCCCCCCCCTTCTGTGAGCCTCTCTGTTCACCTTCATCGTTCAGGCCCTGCCCCCCCCCCCCTTCTGTGAGCCTCTCTGTTCACGTCCACCGTTCAGGCCCTGCCACCCCCCCCTTCTGTGAGCCTCTCTGTTCACCTCCATCGTTCAGGCCCTGCCCCCCCCCTTCTGTGAGCCTCTCTGTTCACCTCCATCGTTCAGGCCCGCCCCCCCCCCTTCTGTGAGCCTCTCTGTTCACCTCCATCGTTCAGGCCCTGCCCCCCCCCCCCTTCTGTGAGCCTCTCTGTTCACGTCCACCGTTCAGGCCCTGCCCCCCCCCCCCCCGTCTGTGAGCCTCTCTGTTCACCTCCATCGTGCAGGCCCTGCCCCCCCCCTTCTGTGAGCTCTCTCTGTTCACCTCCATCGTTCAAGGCCTGCCCCCCCCCCCTTCTGTGAGCCTCTCTGTTCACGTCCATCGTTCTGGCCCTGCCCCCCCTTCTGTGAGCCTCTCTGTTCACCTCCATCGTTCAAGGCCTGCCCCCCCCCTTCTGTGAGCCTCTCTGTTCACCTCATCGTTCAGGCCCTGCCCCCCCCCTTCTGTGAGCCTCCTGCTCACCTCCATCGTTCAGGCCCTGTCCCCTCTTCTGTGAGCCTCCCTGCTCACCTCCATCGTTCAGGCCCTGCCGACCCCCCCTTCTGTGAGCCTCTCTGTTCACCTCCATCGTTCAAGGCCTTCCCCCCCCCCCTTCTGTGAGCCTCTCTGTTCACCTTCATCGTTCAGGCCCTGCCC
>OZ025250.1:52238932-52376335 GCA_964019135.1 Arenicola marina | reverse complement strand
CATATTTTAGAAGGCATCTGGGCGGGGAAAGGGGAGGGAGATTGGGAATAGGAGGGGGTGAAGGAGGGCGGGGTATTGCTTCCCTCTATGAAAAGCGGTTCATGTTTCATAAACATCCATTTCTATTACACAACGCATGGTTTCAATGCCTTGTAAATAAGGACTCGATCCATTGCAGGCCTGAATTCCATACCATCTGGCTACCTCTCCCATTGTACTTGTCCACTGATATCAAAGTGAAACAGAAACTGGAACTGAGTGTTTCATAATGCCAAGGGTTCCCCATGGACTGGAATCACACCGAAGTGATCATTACCAGTATGGGCGGACGTACAGTGTGGGCGGACGTACAGTGTGGGCGGACGTACAGTGTGGGTGGACGTACAGTGTGGGTGGACGTACAGTGAAGGCGGACGTACAGTGTGAGCGGACGTACAGTGTGAGCGGACGTACAGTGTGGGTGGACGTGCAGTGTGGGGCGGACGTACAGTGTGAGCGGACGTACAGTGTGAGCGACGTACAGTGTGGGTGGACGTACAGTGAAGGCGGACGTACAGTGTGGGCGGACGTACAGTGTGGGCGGACGTACAGTGTTAGCGGACGTACAGTGTGGGCGGACGTACAGTGTGGGCGGACGTACAGTGTGGGTGGACGTACAGTGAAGGCGGACGTACAGTGTGGGCGGACGTACAGTGTGGGCGGACGTACAGTGTTAGCGGACGTACAGTGTGGGGCGGACGTACAGTGTGGGCGGACGTACAGTGTGGGTGGACGTACAGTGAAGGCGGACGTAGAGTGTGGGCGGACGTACAGTGTGGGTGGACGTACAGTGAAGGCGGACGCACAGTGTGGGCGGACGTACACTGTGGGCGGACGTACAGTGTGGGTGGACGTACAGTGAAGGCGGACGTACAGTGTAGGCGGACGTGCAGTGTAGGCGGACGTACAGTGAAGGCGGACGTGCAGTGTGGGCGGACGTGCAGTGTGGGCGGACGTACAGTGAAGGCGGACGTATAGTATGGGCGGACGTACAGTTTGGGCGGACGTACAGTGTGGGTGGACGTACAGTGTGGGCGGACGTACAGTGTGGGTGGACGTACAGTGTAGGCGGACGTACAGTGTGGGCGGACGTACAGTGTAGGGGGACGTACAGTGTGGGTGGACGTTCAGTGTGGGCGGACGTGCAGTGTGGGCGGACGTACAGTGTAGGCGGACGTACAGTGTAGGCGGACGTGCAGTGTGGGCGGACGTACAGTGAAGGCGGACGTATAGTATGGGCGGACGTACAGTTTGGGCGGACGTGCAGTGTGGGTGGACGTACAGTGTGGGCGGACGTACAGTGTGGGTGGACGTACAGTGTAGGCGGACGTACAGTGTGGGCGGACGTACAGTGTAGGGGGACGTACAGTGTGGGTGGACGTTTAGTGTGGGCGGACGTGCAGTGTGGGCGGACGTACAGTGTGGGCGGACGTACAGTGTGGGCGGGTGGACGTGCAGTGTGGGCGGACGTACAGTGAAGGCGGACGTACAGTGTAGGCGGGTGGACGTGCAGTGTGGGCGGACGTACAGTGAAGGCGGACGTACAGTGTGGGTGGACGTACAGTGTGGGCGGACGTACAGTATGGGCGGACGTACAGTGAAGGCGGACGTACAGTGTAGGCGGACGTACAGTGTGGGCGGACGTACAGTTT
Source organism: Arenicola marina (assembly GCA_964019135.1). Classification (NCBI taxonomy): domain Eukaryota; kingdom Metazoa; phylum Annelida; class Polychaeta; family Arenicolidae; genus Arenicola; species Arenicola marina. The sequence continues at coordinate 52,374,644 of OZ025250.1, read as the reverse complement.
GGGCGGACGTACAGTGTGGGTGGACGTACAGTGTGGGCGGACGTACAGTATGGGCGGACGTACAGTGAAGGCGGACGTACAGTGTAGGCGGACTTACAATATGGGCGGACGTACAATGTTAGGCGGACGTACAGTGTTGCGAACGTTTGTTTTTATTCAGTTTGGTCAAAACAGTTACTCTAGTTCATTACATAGGTGTTAAACACATCTTTCTTGGGCTCCTCTATATCTAAACATACAATAGTGCTAATACGTCATATTTACCCAAAGTTGGTCCGCAGCTTTGAGCGTGCGGTCCGCGTCAATCGGGACTTGTTTGGCCCGCACGTCCCTGGCCCGAGGGTTGTCACCAGCTACGGGCGTTCTCCCAGCACCAAGCGGAAGCTCTCTGGGGTTTTTCTGGCACGTCCCTGCCTCGAGCACCGCCATCGCCTGAAGGTAAAGCCTGAAGGTTTCATCGATGTAAGTTGTGACCAATCAAATGCGTTTTCTGCCTGATGTGGTCTAATCAAATGCGTCATATATTGAACCGCCGTTATTCCGCAGTTCTATCGGGTTATAGAAGATGTTACTAAGGTGTGTGTGTGTGGGGGGGGGGGGGGTTACATGGTCTAGCGGCCGCAGAGCGGACCGGAGGGTCAAGGATTGCTTTTCACATTTCAGGTAGTCTTGTTTGCATACAGTGTAATGTTTGCCCAAAAGTGACCAATAAGATATCCGAAAATATATCACATGACCTCGTATGCTTATATATGCACATGAATTAAAGTGTACTACTGTGTAATGTCGAAAGAAAGGTGCCCTTGCCAACACCGGTCTATACTGTGTTCAATGTGTCACCGACCCCAAGGGCAGCGGGTGTGTAAACCTTAGGACAGTGGAGCGGCCCACATATTAACCGTATATATGATCTATATTGGTGTCGCTATATAATCATTATATTACGACATAACGTTGCTCGGTTTTACTCACCGTGTTCCCCTGGGGCTGGCGTGACAGAACTTCCAACGTTCATCCGGCTGAACATCAAGCTGCGAACAACACCAACAGCGTGAAATAAGTGTTACAAATATTGATGACCCCCCCCCCCCACCCGGGGTGCTTAACACATTGCAGGGTTTTGAAGGGTTCCTTAAGCTACATGGCAGTGTCATAAAGCCACGACATCCACGACTTGTCCAGTAAAGTTGTGAACTTAAAGTGGTTGATTCAATGGGATCCGGTTTATTTAGCTTACATTTCATTGATAACCATATTATAGCATGCATCTTTCTGTAGTAATTTGTCATAATGACATATTAGAATAAGATTAATCTTTAATAATATCGTATCCAAATACATACAAATGCACAGCATACCCATGACAAAAAAGACAAAAATATATGAAAAGACATAGCATAACTATTAAGGATAAAAAGCAATTTTTTTCAGCTCAACTAAAGTTAGCACTTCAACAAACATCACTTTTAAAGAACACTTCTCCAGGACTGAATGGTTCAGGTGGCCTCGCCCTTTCGCTTGTTTGCATTTTGTGGACACGGTAATTTTTGTAATAAAGGTGAAATATTCTAAAATTATTACCAGATATAATAACCTACCCGTACCGGGACCGGCTAGACCTATCCCGACCGGAACCACCCCGACCTACCCCGACGCGGACCACTCCGACCCGGACCACTCCGACCTACTCCGACCCGGACCACTCCGACCTACTCCGACCCGGACCAATCCGACCTACCCCGACCCGGACCACTCCGACCTACCCATACACGGACCACTCCGACCTAGCCCGACCCGGACCACTCCGACCTAGCCTGACCCGGACCACTCCGACCTACCCCAACATGGACCAGCCTGACCTACCTAGACCAGGACCACTCTGACCTCCGGCCCACACGACCTACCCGGACCCGGACCACTCCGACCTACCCCGACCCGCACCACCCCAACCTACCCCGGCACGGACCACTCCGACCTACCTAGACCAGGACCACTCCGACCTACCACAACCGGGACCTCCCTGAGCTACCCTGACCCGGACCACTCCGACCTACCCCAACCCGGACCACTCCGACCTACCCCAACCCGGACCACTCCGACCTACCCAGACACGGACCACTCCGACCTACCCCGACACGGACCACTCCGGCCTACCCCGACACGGACCACTCAGACCTATCCCGAACCGGACCACCCTGACCTACCCCGACCCGGACCACTCCGACCCGGACCACTCCGACCCGGACCACTCCGACCCGGACCACTCCGACCTACCCTGACCCGGACCACTCCGACCTACTCCGACCCAGACCGCTCCGACCTATACTGACCCGGACCACTCCGACCTACCCCAACCCGGACCACTCCGACCTACCCAGACACGGACCACTCCGACCTAGCCCGACCCGGACCAACCCGACCTACTCCGACCTACCCCGACCCGAACCACCCCGACCTACCACGACCCGAACTACCACCACCTACCCGGTTGGTTGGTTATTCAGGACGCTTTAACCACTTATGGTCATATCGCGTCAATGGGAGAAGGAAGGGAGAGTGGAGCCATGTCCCCGAGGGTAACCCTCTACTAATTACGAAGACATGGGACCTTTATCCTGCGACCACACAGACATGGCCACAGCAGGGCTCGAACCACCGACCCACGTGCCGTTAGGCTCTCAGGTGACCAGAGCTCTCAATGCGAGCGCTCTAGCCCACTGAGCTATCGCGCCGGCCCCCACGACCTACCCAGACCCGGACCACACCGACCTACCCCGCCCCACACCACTCCAACCTACCCCGACACGGACCACTCCGATCCACCCCCACCCGGACCACCCGGACCTAACCCGACCCGGACCACTCCGACCTACCCCGACCAGGACCACTCAGACCTACCCCGACCCGGACGTCCCTGACCCACCCCGACCCGGACCACTCAGACCTACCCCGACCAGGACCACTCAGACCTACCTTAACCGGTACCACTCTAACCTAACCCGACATGGACCACTCAGACCTAACCCGACCCGGGCCACTCCGACCTACTCCGACCCGGGCCACTCCGACCTACCCCGACCCGGACCACTCCGACCTACCCCGACATGGACCACTCCGACCTACCCCGACCAGGACCACTCAGACCTACCCTAACCGGTACCACTCTGACCTAACCCGACATGGACCACTCCGACCTAACCCGATCCGGGTCACTCCGACCTACTCCGACCCGGGCCACTCCGACCTACCCGGACCCGGACCACTCCGACCTAACCCGACATGGACCACTCCGAACTACCCCTACCCGGCCACTCCCGACCTACCCCGACCCGGACCACTCCAACCTACCCCGACCCGGGCCACTCCGACCTACCCCGACCGGGACCACCTCGACCTACCCCGACACGGACCCCTCCGGCCTACCCCGACCCGGACCACTCCGACCTAGACAATTCCGACCTACCCCAACCCGGACCACGCCGACCCGGACCACTCCGACCTACCCCAACCAGGACCTCTTCGACATACCCCGACCCCGACCACCCCGACCCGGACCACTACGCCTTACCGACTTACCACGAACCGGACCACTCCGACCTACCCCGACCCGGACCACCCCGACCCGGACCACCCCGACCCGGACCTCCCCGACCTACCCCGACCGACCCCGACCCCGACCACTCCGACCTACCCCGAGCCGGACCACTCCGACTTACCCCGACTGGGACCTCCCTGACTTACCCCGACCGGAACCACCCCGACCTACCCCGACACGGACCCCTCCGGCCTACCCAGACCTGGACCACTCCGACCTACCCCGAGCCGGAGCACTCAGACCTACCCCGACCCGGACCACCCTGACCTACCCCGACCAGGACCACTGGGACCTACCCCGATCCGGACCACTCCGCCCTACCCCGACCCGGATCAATCCGACCTACCCCGACCCGGACCACTCCGACCTACCCCGACCCGGGCCACTCCGACCTACCCCGACATGGACCACTCCGACCTACCCCGACATGGACCACTCCGACCTACCCTGACGCGGACCACCCCGACCTACCCCGACCCGGACCTCCCTGACCTACCCTGACCCGGACCACTCCGACCTACCCCGAATCGGACCACCCCGAACTACCCCAACCTACCCCGACCCTGACCACTCCGACCCGGACCACTCCGACCTACCCCGAGCCGGACCACTCCGACTGGGACCTCCCCGACTTACCCCGACCGGGACCACCCCGACCTACCCCGACACGGACCCCTCCGGCCTACCCAGACCTGGACCACTCCGACCTACCCCGAGCCGGACCACTCCGACCTACCCCGACTGGGACCTCCCCGACTTACCCCGACCGGGACCACCCCGACCTACCCCGACACGGACCCCTCCGGCCTACCCAGACCTGGACCACTCCGACCTACCCCGAGCCGGAGCACTCCGACCTACCCCGACCCGGACCACCCCGAACTACCCCGATACGGACCACTCCAACCTACCCCGACACGGACCCATCCGGCCTACCCCGACCCGGACAACTCCGACCTAGACAATTCCGACCTACCCCGACACGGACCACTCCGACCTACTCCGACAGGGACCACTCTGACCTACCCCGACCCGGACCACCCCGACCCGGACCACCCCGAACTACCCCGACTGGGACCTCCCCGACCTACCCCGACCAGGACCACTCCAACCTACCACGACACGGACCCATCCGACCTACCCCGACACGGACCACTCCGACCTACTCCGACAGTGACCACTCTGACCTACCCCGATCCGGACCACCCCGAACTACCCCGACCCGGACCACCCCGAACTACCCCGACCCGGACCTCCCCGACCTACCCCGACCAGGACCACTCCGACCTACCCCGAATCGGACCCCTCCGGCCTACCCCGACCCGGACCACTCCGACCTACCCCGACACGGACCACTCCGACCTACTCCGACAGGGACCACTCTGACCTACCTCGAGCTGGACAGCTCCGACCTACCCCGACCGGGACCACCCCGACCCGGACCACCCCGACCCGGGCCATTCCGACCTACCCCGACCCGGGCCACTCCGACCTACCCCGACTGGGACCTCCCCGACTTACCCCGACCGGGACCACCCCGACCTACCCCGACACGGACCCCTCCGGCCTACCCAGACCTGGACCACTCCGACCTAGCCCCAGTTCTGTGGCTGTAGACCGGGCAAAAATCTGACGGGCCCTGTCAGATTTTTGCCCGGCCTACAGCCACAGAACTGGGGCTAACTCCGACCTACCCCGAGCCGGAGCACTCCGACCTACCCCGACCCGGACCACCCCAAACTACCCCGACACGGACCACTCCGACCTACCCCGACCGGGACCACCCCGACCCGGACCCCCCCGACCGGGACCACTCCGACCTACCTCGACACGGACCCCTCCGGCCTACCCCGACCCGGACCACTCCGACCTACCCCGACACGGACCACTCCGACCTACTCCGACAGGGACCACTCTGACCGACCCTGACCTACCCTGAACTACCCCGACCTACCCCGACCAGGACCACCCCGAACTACCCCGACCCGGACCTCCCCGACCTACCAGGACCACTCCGACCTAACCCGACACGGACCCCTCCGGCCTACCCCGAACCGGACCACTACGACCTTCCCCGAGCCGGAGCACTCCGACCTACCCCGACCCGGACCACCCCGAACTACCCCGACACGGACCACTCCGACCTACCCCGACCGGGACCACCCCGACCCGGACCCCCCCGACCCGGGCCACTCCGACCTACCCCGACTGGGACCTCCCCGACTTACCCCGACCGGGACCACTCCGACCTACCTCCACACGGACCCCTCCGGCCTACCCCGACCCGGACCACTCCGACCTACCCCGACACGGACCACTCCGACCTACCCCGACCGGGACCACCCCGACCTACCCCAACCCGGACCAACCCGACCTACCCCGACCCGGACCACCCCGACCTACCCCGACCCGGACCACTCCGACCCGGACCACCCCGACCTACCCCAACACGGACCCCTCTGGCCTACCCCAACCCGGACCACCCCGACCTACCCCAAGACGGACCCCTCTGGCCTACCCCGACCCGGACCACTCCGACCTACCCCGACCCGGACCACTCCGACCTACCCCGACTGGGACCTCCCCGACTTACCCCGACCGGGACCACCCCGATCTACCCCGACACGGACCCCTCCGGCCTACCCCGACCCAGACCACTCAGACCTATCACTACACGGACCACTCCGACATACCCCGAACCGAACCACTCAGACTTACCCCAACCTGGATCTCTTCGACATACAACGACCCGGACCACTCCGAGACACCCGGACCCGGACCACTCCGACCTAGACAATTCCGACCTACCCCGACACGGACCACTCCGACCTACTCCGACAGGGACCACTCTGACCTACCCCGACCCGGACCACCCCGAACTACCCCGACCCGGACCACCCTGAACTACCCCGACCCGGACCTCCCCGACCTACCCCGACCAGGACCACTCCGACCAACCCCGACACGGACCACTCCGACCTACCCCGACCGGGACCACCCCAACCTACCCCAACCCGGACCACTCCGACCTACCCCGACCGGGACCACCCCGACCTACCCCAACCCGAACCTCCCCGACCTACCCCGACCAGGACCACTCCGACCTACCCCGACACGGACCACCCCGACCCGGATCTCCCCGACCTACCCCGAGCCGGACCATTCCGACCTACCCCAACCCGGACCACCCCGACCCGGATCTCCCCGACCTACCCCGAGCCGGACCACTCCGACCTACCCCAACCCGGACCTCCCTGACTTACCCCGACTGGGACCACCCCGACACGGACCCCTCCGGCCTACCCCGACCCGGACCACTCCGACCTACCCCGACACGGACCAGTCCGACCTACCCCGACCCGGACCACTCCGATCTACCCCGACTGGGACCTCCCCGACCTACCCCGACCAGGACCACCCCGATCTACCCCGACACGGACCACTCCGACCTACCACAACCCGGACCAACCCGACCTACCCCGACCCGGACCACCCTGACCCGGACCACCCCGACCCGGACCACCCCGACTTACCCCGACCCGGACCACTCCGACCTACCCCAACATGGACCCCTCTGGCCTACCCCGTCCAGGACCACTCCGACCTACCCCGACCCGGACCACTCCGACCTACCCCGACCGGGACCACCCCAACCTACCCCAACCCGGACCACTCCGACCTACCCCGACCGGGACCACCCCGACCTACCCCAACCCGGACCTCCCCGACCTACCCCGACCAGGACCACTCCGACCTACCCCGACACGGACCACCCCGACCCGGATCTCCCCGACCTACCCCGAGCCGGACCACTCCGACCTACCCCAACCCGGACCACCCCGACCCGGATCTCCCCGACCTACCCCGAGCCGGACCACTCCGACCTACCCCAACCCGGACCACCCCGATCTACCCCGACACGGACCACTCCGACCTACCCCAACCCGGACCAACCCGACCTACCCCGACCCGGACCACCCCGACCCGGACCACCCCGACTTACCCCGACCCGGACCACTCCGACCTACCCCAACACGGACCCCTCTGGCCTACCCCGACCCGGACAACTCCGACCTACCCCGACTGGGACCTCCCCGACTTACCCCGACCGGGACCACCCCGACCTACCCCAACCCGGACCACCCCGACCCGGATCTCCCCAACCTACCCCGACACGGACCACTCCGACCTACCCCGACACGGACCACTTCGATCTACCCCGACCGGGACCACCCCGACCTACCCCAACCCGGACCTCCCCGACCTACCCCGACCAGGACCACTCCGACCTACCCCGACACGGACCACCCCGACCCGGATCTCCCCGACCTACCCCGAGCCGGACCACTCCGACCTACCCCAACCCGGACCACCCCGACCCGGATCTCCCCGACCTACCCCGAGCCGGACCACTCCGACCTACCCCAACCCGGACCACCCCGATCTACCCCGACACGGACCACTCCGACCTACCCCAACCCGGACCAACCCGACCTACCCTGACCCGGACCACCCCGACCCGGACCACCCCGACTTACCCCGACCCGGACCACTCCGACCTACCCCAACACGGACCCCTCTGGCCTACCCCGACCCGGACCACTCCGACCTACCCCGACTGGGACCTCCCCGACTTACCCCGACCGGGACCACCCCGACCTACCCCGACACGGACCCCTCCGGCCTACCCCGACCCGGACCACTCCGACCTACCCCGACTGGGACCTCCCCGACCTACCCCGACCGGGACCACCGCGATCTACCCCGACACGGACCCCTCCGGCCTACCCCGACCCCGACCACTCCGACCTATCACTACACGGACCACTCCGACATACCCCGAACCGGACCACTCAGACCTACCCCAACCTGGATCTCTTCGACATACAACGACCCGGACCACTCCGAGACACCCGGACCCGGACCACTCCGACCTACCCCGATCCGGACCACTACGACTTACACCGACCCGGACCACTCCGACCTACTCCGATACCGACCACAACGACCTACCCCAACCTCGAACACACCGACCAAGACCGACCCAACCCACCCAGACCAGGACCACTCCGACCTAGCCCCGACACGGACAACACCGACCTACCCCGACCCGGACCTCCCCGACCTACCCCGACCCGGACCTCCCCGACCTACCTAGACCAGGACCACTCCGACCTACCCCGACACGGACCACTCCGACCTACCCCGACACGGACCACTCCGACCTACCCCGACACGGACCACTCCGACCTACCCCGACACGGACCACCCCGACCCGGATCTCCCCGACCTACCCCGAGCCGGACCATTCCGACCTACCCCAACCCGGACCACCCCGACCCGGATCTCCCCGACCTACCCCGAGCCGGACCACTCCGACCTACCCCAACCCGGACCTCCCTGACTTACCCCGACTGGGACCACCCCGACACGGACCCCTCCGGCCTACCCCGACCCGGACCACTCCGACCTACCCCGACACGGACCAGTCCGACCTACCCCGACCCGGACCACTCCGATCTACCCCGACTGGGACCTCCCCGACCTACCCCGACCAGGACCACCCCGATCTACCCCGACACGGACCACTCCGACCTACCACAACCCGGACCAACCCGACCTACCCCGACCCGGACCACCCTGACCCGGACCACCCCGACCCGGACCACCCCGACTTACCCCGACCCGGACCACTCCGACCTACCCCAACATGGACCCCTCTGGCCTACCCCGTCCAGGACCACTCCGACCTACCCCGACCCGGACCACTCCGACCTACCCCGACCGGGACCACCCCAACCTACCCCAACCCGGACCACTCCGACCTACCCCGACCGGGACCACCCCGACCTACCCCAACCCGGACCTCCCCGACCTACCCCGACCAGGACCACTCCGACCTACCCCGACACGGACCACCCCGACCCGGATCTCCCCGACCTACCCCGAGCCGGACCACTCCGACCTACCCCAACCCGGACCACCCCGACCCGGATCTCCCCGACCTACCCCGAGCCGGACCACTCCGACCTACCCCAACCCGGACCACCCCGATCTACCCCGACACGGACCACTCCGACCTACCCCAACCCGGACCAACCCGACCTACCCCGACCCGGACCACCCCGACCCGGACCACCCCGACTTACCCCGACCCGGACCACTCCGACCTACCCCAACACGGACCCCTCTGGCCTACCCCGACCCGGACAACTCCGACCTACCCCGACTGGGACCTCCCCGACTTACCCCGACCGGGACCACCCCGACCTACCCCAACCCGGACCACCCCGACCCGGATCTCCCCGACCTACCCCGACACGGACCACTCCGACCTACCCCGACACGGACCACTTCGATCTACCCCGACCGGGACCACCCCGACCTACCCCAACCCGGACCTCCCCGACCTACCCCGACCAGGACCACTCCGACCTACCCCGACACGGACCACCCCGACCCGGATCTCCCCGACCTACCCCGAGCCGGACCACTCCGACCTACCCCAACCCGGACCACCCCGACCCGGATCTCCCCGACCTACCCCGAGCCGGACCACTCCGACCTACCCCAACCCGGACCACCCCGATCTACCCCGACACGGACCACTCCGACCTACCCCAACCCGGACCAACCCGACCTACCCTGACCCGGACCACCCCGACCCGGACCACCCCGACTTACCCCGACCCGGACCACTCCGACCTACCCCAACACGGACCCCTCTGGCCTACCCCGACCCGGACCACTCCGACCTACCCCGACTGGGACCTCCCCGACTTACCCCGACCGGGACCACCCCGACCTACCCCGACACGGACCCCTCCGGCCTACCCCGACCCGGACCACTCCGACCTACCCCGACTGGGACCTCCCCGACCTACCCCGACCGGGACCACCGCGATCTACCCCGACACGGACCCCTCCGGCCTACCCCGACCCCGACCACTCCGACCTATCACTACACGGACCACTCCGACATACCCCGAACCGGACCACTCAGACCTACCCCAACCTGGATCTCTTCGACATACAACGACCCGGACCACTCCGAGACACCCGGACCCGGACCACTCCGACCTACCCCGATCCGGACCACTACGACTTACACCGACCCGGACCACTCCGACCTACTCCGATACCGACCACAACGACCTACCCCAACCTCGAACACACCGACCAAGACCGACCCAACCCACCCAGACCAGGACCACTCCGACCTAGCCCCGACACGGACAACACCGACCTACCCCGACCCGGACCTCCCCGACCTACCCCGACCCGGACCTCCCCGACCTACCTAGACCAGGACCACTCCGACCTACCCCGACACGGACCACTCCGACCTACCCCGACACGGACCACTCCGACCTACCCCGACACGGACCACTCCGACCTACCCCGAGCCGGAGCACTCCGACCTACCCCGACCCGGACCACCCCGAACTACCCCGACCCGGGCCACTCCGACCTACGCCGACTGGGACCTTCCCGACTTACCCCGACCAGGACCACTCCGACCTACCCCAACACGGACAACACCGACCTACCCCGACCCGGACCTCCCCGACCTACCTAGACCAGGACCACTCCGACCTACCCCGACACGGACCACTCCGACATACCCCGAACCGAAGACCACTCCCACCTACCCCAACCAGGACCTCTTCGACATACCCCGACCCCGACCCGGACCACTACGACTTACCACGAACCGGACCACTCCGACCTACCCCGACCCGGACCACCCCGACCCGGACCTCCCCGACCTACCCCGACCCGGACCACTCCGACCTACCCCGAGCCGGCCCACTCCGGCCTACCCCGAGCTGGACAGCTCCGACCTACCCCGGCACGGTCCACTCCGACCTACCCCGACCCGGACCACTCAGACCTACCCCGACCCGGACCACTCCGACCTACCCCGACCAGGACCAACCCGACCTACCCCGACCCGGACCACCCTGACCTACCCCGACCAGGACCACTGGGACCTACCCCGACCAGGACCACTGGGACCTACCCCGACCAGGACCACTCCGACCTACCCCGACCCGGACCACCCTGACCTACCCCGACCAGGACCACTGGGACCTACCCCGACCAGGACCACTGGGACCTACCCCGACAAGGACCACTCCGACCTACCCCGAACCGGAGCACTCCAACCTACCCCGACAAGGACCACTCCGACCTACCCCGACAAGGACCACTCCGACCTACCCCGACCCGGACCACCCTGACCTACCCCGACCAGGACCACTGGGACCTACCCCGACCAGGACCACTCCGACCTACCCCGACCAGGACCACTCCGACCTACCCCGATCCGGACCACTCCGACCTACCCCGACACGGACCACTCCAACCTTCCCCGACAAGGACTACTCCGACCTACCCCGAACCGGCCCACTCCGACCTACCTAGACCAGGACCACTCCGACCCACCTCGACACGGACCACTGCGACCTAACCCGACACGGACCACTCCAACCTACCCCGACCCGGACCAATCCGACCTACCCCGAACCGGACCACTCCGACCTACCTAGACCAGGACCACTCCGACCTATCTCGACCCGGACCATTCCGACCTACCGCGACCCGGACCACTCCAACCTACCCCGACCCGAACCACTCCGACCTACCCCGACCCGGACCACTCCGACCTACCTAGACCCGGACCATTCCAACCTACCCCGACCCGGACCACTCCAACCTACCCCGACCCGGACCACTGCGACCTACCCCGACCCGGACCACTCCGACCTACCTCGACACGGACCACTCCGACCTACCCCGACCCGGACCACTCCGACCTACCCCGACCCGGACCACTCCGACCTACCCCGACCCGGACCACTCCGACCTACCTAGACCCGGACCATTCCAACCTACCCCGACCCGGACCACTCCAACCTACCCCGACCCGGACCACTGCGACCTACCCCGACCCGGACCACTCCGACCTACCTCGACACGGACCACTCCGACCTACCCCGACCCGGACCACTCCGACCTACCCCGACCCGGACGACTCCGACCTACCTAGACCCGGACCATTCCAACCTACCCCGACCCGGACCACTGCGACCTACCTAGACCCGGACCACTCCAACCTACCCTAACCGGTACCACTCTGACCTACCCCAACCTGTACCACTCCGACCTACCCCAACCACTACCACTCCGACCTACCCCAAACACTACCACTCCGACCTAGCCCCGTCCAGTACCACTCCGACCTATCCCAACCGGTACCACTCCGAATTGCCTCGACCGAAACCACGCCGACCCAAACAAATCATTTCTTTTCCTTTTTAATCGACCGACCGACTTATTGTGCTGATCTCATAGTCATGACGAACGTGTCATTTTACCGGGATGTTATCCTCTCTCGTCTAATGAAACATGATGCAGAAACGACTATATATGTCTATATGTAAGACAACATCACACCTTCTAAGCTTGAATGGCCGTAATGGGCTTCAGGGTATTATACTTACTTGTTTAATTCATATTGGATAACCCCGATGTCAGGTCTGCTCTCAGGGTCAAAGTGACAGCACCGGCGGTATATGACACCCAGGCCAGTCTCATCCGCTAGGTGCTTGTATCTGTTTGATCCTCTGGGCAACTGTCTGTCAGCGATCCTCGCCTTCAGCACCTCATCTTGATTACCTTGGCTTGGCAGGTCCATGTCCCATGGCAACATGATATCGGGAGAGAGCAGGCAGAATATGATCATTCCACAGCTCCAAACATCGATCCGTTTCAAAGCTGTGATGCCTGCCACTTTCAAGGAGTCCATGATTTGTTCCGGTGAGAAAAAGCGTCTTGTTCCTCGTTGAACACGGTCAGTGTTCTCCTGTGACTCAGATTCAGTTTGTAGGTTAGTGGCTCTACCTTCACCGAAGTCGGTCAGCTTAAAGGTAAACAAATGTCCCGTATTTGTTACCAGAATGTTAGCCGGCTTCATATCCCTATGGCATATGTCTCTATAATGGAGGAACGCCAGCCCTGTAACAACGTCAACGGCTGCTTTATGAAGCACCTGCCGCTTCACACCAATTTCTTCGACGAGATTGGCTCGTTCCAAAACGTCAAGTAATTGTGCCAGGGTGCTGCCTTTGCAATGGCCGTGGATATTAAGTTGCTCCAAATTATACTCCATGTATTCCATAATAGGACTAAAGCTTGTGGGCTCTATGTACAATGCCAGCATATTTACAATATTTGGGTGCTTCAGCGTACTGAGTAATTTAATCTCCTTTGCGAACAGCTTGACTTGATCGACGTTATACTTGGAGGCCAGCATCCTTTTAATGACGACTCGGGAATCATCTGAATATAATTGACGTACATATATGTTTACAAATAACGCTGCATGCTAATATCTAATCCAGATATATTGTCAAACAGATCATATTGCGAATGTGTTACCTTGCCCCCCGCCCCCCCCCCCCCCCCAGCTTTTCTTGTCGAAACTCAAACCCATGGCGTCAATTTGATCTAAAGTGATTTAAAACCGATGACGGTTGGCGAATGATGAATAACATCTTATCCGATAAAAACAGGCTGATTGACTTCGTATATAAAGTGAGTAGATTACCAAATTTAGGAGCCTTTCTTCCGTTAGCGTTGCCATAGTAGCAGTAATATCGGCGTACTTAATTAAATGATTCACGTGTTTAACCAAGTCCATATACGTGTACTTGCAACTGCTGTAGTAGTGATTGCTACTCGTGTTTTATTGCAACATCTCGACTGTAAAAGTCCGATAATTCATCTTCAACTGCTTGTCGACCAAATGTTTGGCGACCGTAATGTAATAAATTGATTCTACACTGTATGTATGACCTCAGATTTTCATAGGTTCTGTTTGTGCTTCAAGCTTAATGGTTATTGTACTACATTACATATCGATATATTGGCGGGGGGTGTTAATACCGGATTCGCGGAGAGTTTTCGGTCGAATGTTAACATCTAGGTCAACATATTAATAGCCGGAAGGGTGGATTCGAAGAATGGACGTTCCACTCTATTGACTGATACTCCATGACTAAAACTACAGGAGACATTTGACGCCGGGCACATAACGAGATGAACATCATGGCGGACCCGAATTCACCTTCTAAGACTCGTGAGATTTCAGTGCCTTGGTACGTCTTACCTGACTTAAGAGTGCCTATAATGACTCGTGCATAGCCGCCTTTTGCAATCTCACGCTTTTCCACGATGTCTCGGCGTCCCAGGACAGCAATGCCAGCGCGCTCCATGTTCTGTTGCAAGTCTGTCCTTATCGATTCTAACTTCTCCATCACGGTAGGTTTTATCTGACGAATACGTCTACACCTCTTGCGTGCCTAATATCAAAATATGAAATGATTGATCCCGCATAAGGTGGCATGTCATGAGAGTGCCTACAGAGGATACACAGGGAATTGAAGTGCTAAGAGATGACAAACAAAGAATGCGAGGGCCATGACAAGGAAAGGAGGGAATAACAATATCCTCCAGATATAAGGGGACGGGAGTACCGAAAGAGGATAAGAAGCGGACGGGAGTGCCAGAAGGGCATAAGAAGGGAATGGCGGTGTCACGAGAGGATAGGGATAGAATAAGAATGTCTGGGGAGTGTAAGAACGGAATGAGAGTGCCTGGAAAGGATAACATTGGAATAGAAGAGCCATTTGAGACCAATGAGGGTGTGTTAGGAGAGGTTACCGGGAGGGCCAAGAGAGGACAATCAGGGAATATGTGTGCATGAAGAAGAAAAAGGGAATAGGAGAATCAGGAGAGGATAACGCGGAAATGAGAGTGCCAGGAGAATATACGGAGGGACTGGATGTTCCATTACAGGTTAAGGAGGGAATGGGAGTCATATGAAAGGTTACGGTGTGAATGAGAGTTCCAGCACAGGATATGCAGGGAATAAGAGCGCCAGTAGACAATAAGGAGGGAGTGGGAATGCCAGGAGGGGACAAGGAGCGAATGAGAAGGCCAGGAGAGGAAAAGGAGGGAATGAGAAGGCCAGTAGAGGACAAGGGGGGAATGAGAAGGCCAGGAGAGGACAAGAAGGGAATGAGACGGCCAGGAGAGGACAAGGAGGGAACAAGAAGGCCAGGAGAGGACAAGGAGGGAAAGAGAGAGCAAGGAGAGGACAAGCAGGGAATAAGTGTGCATGAAGAAGATACAAAGGGAATGGGAGAATCAGGAGAGGATAACGCGGGAATGAGAGTGCCAGGAGAATATACGGAGGGACTGGATGTTCCATTACAGGTTAAGGAGGGAATGGGAGTCATATGAAAGGCTACGGTGTGAATGAGAGTTCCAGCACAGGATATGCGGGGAATAAGAGCGCCAGTAGAGAATAAGGAGGGAGTGGGAATGCCAGGAGGGGACAAGGAGCGAATGAGAAGGCCATGAGAGGAAAAGGAGGGAAAGAGAGAGCCAGGAGAGGACAAGGAGGGAAAGAGAGAGCCAGGAGAGGACAATGAGAGAATGAGAAGGCCAGGAGAGGACAAGGAGCGAAAGAGAGAGCCAGGAGAGGACAGAGAGGGAAAGAGAGAGCCAGGAGAGGACAATGAGAGAATGAGAAGGCCAGGAGAGGACAAGGAGGGAGTGAGAAGGCCAGGAGAGGGCAAGGAGGGAAAGAGAGAGCCAGGAGAGGACAATGAGAGAATGAGAAGGCCAGGAGAACACAAGGAGGGAATGAGAGGGTCAGAAGAGGACAATGAGGGAATGGGAAGGCCAGGAGAGGACAAGGTGGGAATGAGAAGGCCAGGAGAGGACAAGGAGGGAATGAGAGGGTCAGATGAGGACAATGAGGGAATGGGAAGGCCAGGAGAGGACAAGGTGGGAATGAGAAGGCCAGGAGAGGACAAGGAGGGAATGAGAAGGCCAGGAGGGGACAAGGAGGGATTGAGAAGGCCAGGAGAGGACAAGGAGGGAAAGAGAGAGCCAGGAGAGGACAAGAAGGGAATGAGAGGGTCAGAAGAGGACAAGGAGGGAATGTGGCCAGGAGAGGACAATGAGGGAATGAGAAGGCCAGGAGAGGACAAGGAGGGAATGAGAAGGCCAGGAGAGGACAAAAAAGGAATGAGAGAGTCAGGAGAGGACAAGGAGGGAATGAGAAGGCCAGGAGAGGACAAGGAGGGAATGAGAAGGCCAGGAGAGGACAAAAAAGGAATGAGAGAGTCAGGAGAGGACAAGGAGGGAATGAGAAGGCCAGGAGAGGACAAGGAGGGAATGAGAAGGCCAGGAGAGGACAAGGAGGGAAAGAGAAGGCCAGGGGAGGACAAGGAGGGAATGAGAAGGCCAGGAGAGGACAATGAGAGAATGAGAGGGCCAGGAGAGGACAAGGAGGGAATGTGGCCAGGAGAGGACAAGGAAGGAATGATAGGGCCAGGAATGGAATGTTGGTGTTTTAGGCCACTTTTGTGCACATACAGGCTAAATTGGGCCAAGGAACCTCCCGAGACGATGAAGGATGAAGGAATGAAACATGCCCCAGATTAGGTGCCCGAGCCCGGATTCGAACCCAGGACCTATTGATCTGCGGTCTAGTGCGCTAACCACTACACCAGGGAGGCCCCCCGATAGGGCCAGGAGAGGACAAAGAGGGAATTGGAGTGCCAGGAGAGGATACAGAGGGAATGAGAAGGCCAGGAGAGGACAAGGAGGGAATGAGAAGGCCAGGAGAGGACAATGAGAGAATGAGAGGGCCATGAGAGAACAAGGAAGGAATGATAGGGCCTAGAGAGGAAAAAGAGGGAATGAGAAGGCCAGGTGAGGACAATGAGGGAATGAGAAGGCCATGGGAGGGCAAGGAGAGGACAAGGAGGGAAAAAGAGAGCAAGAAGAGAAAAAGTAGGGAATGAGAAGGCCAGGAGAGGACAAGGAGGGAATGAGAAGACCAGAAGAGGACAATGAGAGAATGAGAAGGCCAGGAGGGGACAAGGAGGGAATGATGGGGCCAGGAGAAGACAAGGAGGGAATGATGGGGCCAGGTGAGGACAATGAGGGAATGAGAAGGCCAGGAGAGGACAAAGAGGGAATGAGAAGGCCAGGTGAGGACAATGAGAGAATGAGAGGGCCAGGAGGGGACAAGGAGGGAATGATGGGGCCAGGAGAAGACAAGGAGGGAATGAGAAGGCCAGGTGAGGACAATGAGGGAATGAGAAGGCCAGGAGAGGACAAAGAGGGAATGAGAAGGCCAGGTGAGGACAATGAGGGAATGAGAAGGCCATGGGAGGGCAAGGAGAGGACAAGGAGGGAAAAAGAGAGCAAGAAGAGAAAAAGTAGGGAATGAGAAGGCCAGGAGAGGACAATGAGAGAATGAGAAGGCCAGGAGGGGACAAGGAGGGAATGATGGGGCCAGGAGAAGACAAGGAGGGAATGATGGGGCCAGGTGAGGACAATGAGGGAATGAGACGGCCAGGAGAGGACAAAGAGGGAATGAGAAGGCCAGGTGAGGACAATGAGAGAATGAGAGGGCCAGGAGGGGACAAGGAGGGAATGATGGGGCTAGGAGAAGACAAGGAGGGAATGAGAAGGCCAGGTGAGGACAATGAGGGAATGAGAAGGCCAGGAGAGGACAAAGTGGGAATGAGAAGGCCAGGTGAGGACAAGGAGGGAATGAGAAGGCCAGGAGAGGACAAGGAGGGAATGAGAAGGCCAGGAGAGGACAAGGAGAGAATGGGAAGGCCAGGAGAGGACAAGGAGGGAAAGAGAGAGCAAGGAGAGGAAAAGCAGGGAATGAAAAGGCCAGGAGAGAACAAGAGGGAAATGAGCAGGCCAGGACAGGAGGTGTCAGGAGAGGATAAACAGAGAAGTGCCAGGAGAGGATAAACAGAGAAGTGCCAGGAGAGGATACAGAGTGAATGATTGTGCCAGGAGAGGATACAGAGGGAATTGGAGTGCCAGGAGAGGATACAGAGTGAATGATTGTGCCAGGAGAGGATACAGAGGGAATTGGAGTGCCAGGAGAGGATACAGAGGGAATTAGAGTGCCAGGAGAGGATAAACAGGGAATAAGAGTGCCAGGAGAGGATAAACAGAGAATTAGAGTGTCAGGAGGGGATACAGAGAGAATGAGTGTGCCAGAAAAGGATAAACAGGGAATTAGAGTGTCAGGAGAGGACAAACAGGGAATTAGAGGGCCAGGAGAGGAAAAACAGGAAATTAAAGTGCCAGGAGAGGATACAGAGGGAATTAGAGTGCCAGGAGGGGATACAGAGGGAATTAAGAGTGAAAGGAGAGGATAAGGAGGAAATTAGAGTGCCAGGAGAGGATGCAGAGAAAAAGAGTGTGCCAGAAAAGGATAAACAGGGAATAAGAGTGTCAGGAGAGGACAAACAAGGAATTAGAGTGCCAGGAGAGGATAAACGGAAAATTAAAGTGCCAGGAAAGGATAAACAGAGAATTAGAGTGCCATGAGAGGATAAGGAGAGAATTAGAGTGCCAGGAGAGGATAAACAGGAAATTAGAGTGCCAGGAGAGGATACAGAGGGAATTAGTGTCAGGAGAGGATAAATAGAAAATAAGAGTGCCAAGAGAGGATAAGGAGGGAATTAGAGTGCCAGGAGAGGATACAGAGGGAATGAGTGTGCCAGGAGAGGATAAACAGGAAATTAGAGTGCCAGGAGAGGACACACAAGGAATTAGAGTGTCAGGAGAGGATACAGAGGGAATTAGTGTCAGGAGAGGATAAACAGAGAATTAGAGTGTCAGGAGAGGATACAGAGGGAATTAAGAGTGCCAGGAGAAGATACAGAGGGAACGAAAGTGTCAGGAGAGGATACAGAGGGAATTAGTGTCAGGAGAGGATAAACAGAGAATAAGAGTGCCAGGAGAGGATACAGAGGGAAATAAGAGTGCCAGGAGAAGATACAGAGGGAACGAAAGTGTCAGGAGAGGATACAGAGATAATTAGAGTGTCAGGAGATGATACAGAGGGAATTAAGAGTGCCAGGAGAAGATACAGAGGGAACGAAAGTGTCAGGAGAGGATACAGAGATAATTAGAGTGTCAGGAGATGATACAGAGGGAATTAGAGTGTCAGGAGAGGATACAGAGCGAATTAGAGTGTCAGGAGAGGATACAGAGGGAATTAGACTGTCAGGAGAGGATACAGAGAGAATTAGTGTGCCTGGAGAGGATAAACAGAGAATTAGAGTGCCATGAGAGGATAAACAGAGAATTAGAGTGGCAGGAGAGGATACAGAGCGAATTAGACTGTCAGGAGAGGATAAACAGAGAATTAGAGTGCCATGAGAGGATAAACAGAGAATTAGAGTGCCAGGAGAGGATACAGAGGGAATTAGACAGTCAGGAGAGGATAAACAGAGAATTAGAGTGCCATGAGAGGATAAACAGAGAATTAGAGTGGCAGGAGAGGATACAGAGGGAATGAGTGTGCCAGGAGAGGATAGACAGGGAATTAGATTGCCAGGAGCGGATACACAGGGAATTTAGAGTGCCAGGAGAGGATACACAGGGAATTAGAGTGCCAGGAGAGGATAAACAGGAAATTAGAGTGCCAGGAGAGAATACACAAGGAATTAGAGTGCCAGGAGAAGATACAAAGGGAATTAGTGACAGGAGAGGATAAACAGGGAATTAGAGTGCCAGGAGAGGATAAACAGAGAATTAGAGTGCCAGGAGACGATAAACAGAGAATTAGAGTGCCAGGAGAGAATACACAAGGAATTAGAGTGCCAGGAGAAGATACAAAGGGAATTAGTGACAGGAGAGGATAAACAGGGAATTAGAGTGCCAGGAGAGGATAAACAGAGAATTAGAGTGCCAGGAGACGATAAACAGAGAATTAGAGTGCCAGGAGAGGATAAACAGAGAATAAGAGTGCCAGGAGAGGATAAGGAGGGAACGAAAGTGTCAGGAGAGGATACAGAGATAATTAGAGTGTCAGGAGATGATACAGATGGAATTAGAGTGCCAGAAGAGGATACAGAGGGAATTAGAGTGTCAGGAGAGGATACAGAGCGAATTAGAGTGTCAGGAGAGGATACAGAGGGAATTAGACTGTCAGGAGAGGATACAGAGGGAATTAGTGAGCCTGGAGAGGATACAGAGGGAATTAGTGTCAGGAGAGGATAAACAGAGAATTAGAGTGCCAGAAGAGGAAACAGAGGGAATTAGAGTGTCAGGAGAGGATACAGAGCGAATTAGAGTGTCAGGAGAGGATACAGAGCGAATTAGACTGTCAGGAGAGGATACAGAGGGAATTAGTGTCAGGAGAGGATAAACAGAGAATTAGAGTGCCAGGAGAGGATAAGGAGGGAATTAGAGTGCCAGGAGTGGATACAGAGGGAATTAGAGTGCCAGGAGAGGATAAGGAGGGAATTAGAGTGCCAGGAGAGGATACAGAGAGAATAAGAGTGCCAGGAGAGGATACAGAGGGAATGAGTGTGCCAGGAGAGGATACAGAGGGAACTGGAGTGTCAGGAGAGGATAAACAGAGAATTAGAGTGCCAGGAGATGGTACAGAGGGAATGAGTGTGCCAGTAGAGGATAAACAGGGAATTAGAGTGAAAAGAGAGGATACAGAGGGTATTAGTGTGTCAGGAGAGGATAAACAGAGAATTAGAGTGCCAGGAGATGGTACAGAGGAAATGAGTGTGCCAGTAGAGGATAAACAGGGAATTAGAGTGCCACGAGAGGATAAACAGAGAATAGGAGTGCCAGGAGAGGATACAGAGGGATTAGAGTGCCAGGAGAGGATACAGAGGGAATTAGAGTGCCACGAGAGGATAAAGAGGGAATAAGAGTGTCGGGAGGATAAAGAGGGAATTAGAGTGTCAGGAGAGGATACACAGAGAATTAGAGTGCCAGGAGAGGATACAGAGGAAATTAGAGCGTCAGGAGAGGATACAGAGGGAATTAGAGTGTCATGAGAGGATACAGAGGGAATTAGAGTGTCAGGAGAGAATGCAGAGTGAAATAGACTCTCAGGAGAGGATACAGAGGGAATTAGAGTCTCAGGAGAGGATACAGAGGGAATTAGAGTGTCATGAGAGGATACAGAGGGAATTAGAGTGTCAGGAGAGAATGCAGAGTGAAATAGACTCTCAGGAGAGGATACAGAGGGAATTAGAGTCTCAGGAGAGGATACAGAGGGAATTAGAGTGTCAGGAGAGGATACAGAGCGAATAAGAGTGCCAGGAGAGGATACAGAGGGAACGAAAGTGTCAGGAGAGGATACAGAGATAATTAGAGTGCCAGGAGATGATACAGAGGGAATTAGAGTGCCTGGAGAGGATACAGAGGGAATGAGTGTGCCAGGAAAGGATACAGAGGGAATTAGAGTGCCAGAAGAGGATACAGAGGGAATGAGTGTGCCAGGAAAGGATACAGAGGGAATGAGTGTGCCAGGAGAGGATACAGAGGGAACTAGAGTGTCAGGAGAGGATAAACAGAGAATTAGAGTGCCAGGAGATGGTACAGAGGGAATGAGTGTGCCAGTAGAGGATAAACAGGGAATTAGAGTGCCAGGAGAGGATACAGAGGGAATGAGTGTGCCAGGAGAGGATAGACAGGGAATTAGATTGCCAGGAGCGGATACACAGGGAATTAGAGTGCCATGAGAGGATAAACAGAGAATTAGAGTGGCAGGAGAGGATACAGAGGGAATGAGTGTGCCAGGAGAGGATAGACAGGGAATTAGATTGCCAGGAGCGGATACACAGGGAATTTAGAGTGCCAGGAGAGGATACAGAGTGAATTAGTGTCAGGAGAGGATACACAGGGAATTCGAGTGCCTGGAGAGGATAAACAGAGAATAAGAGTGCCAGGAGAGGATAAACAGAGAATTAGAGCGGCAGGAGAGGATACAGAGGGAACGAAAGTGTCAGGAGAGGATAAACAGAGAATTAGAGTGCCAGGAGATGGTACAGAGGGAATGAGTGTGCCAGTAGAGGATAAACAGGGAATTAGAGTGCCAGGAGAGGATACAGAGGGAATTAGAGTGCCAGGAGAGGATAAACAGAGAATTAGAGTGCCATGAGAGGATAAACAGAGAATTAGAGTGGCAGGAGAGGATACAGAGGGAATGAGTGTGCCAGGAGAGGATAGACAGGGAATTAGATTGCCAGGAGCGGATACACAGGGAATTTAGAGTGCCAGGAGAGGATACAGAGTGAATTAGGGTCAGGAGAGGATACACAGGGAATTCGAGTGCCTGGAGAGGATAAACAGGGAATAGGAGTGCCAGGAGAGGATAAACAGAGAATTAGAGTGTCAGGATAGGATAAACAGGGAATTAGAGTGCCGGGAGAGGATAAACAGGGAATAAGAGTGCCAGGAGAGGATACAGAGGGAATTAGAGTGTCAGGAGAGGATACAGAGATAATTAGAGTGTCAGGAGATGATACAGATGGAATTAGAGTATCAGAAGAGGATACAGAGGGAATTAGAGTGTCAGGAGAGGATACAGAGGGACTTAGAGTGTCAGGAGAGGATACAGAGGGAATTAGACTGTCAGGAGATGATACAGATGGAATTAGAGTGCCAGAAGAGGATACAGAGGGAATTAGAGTGCCAGGAGAAGATACACAGGGAATTAGAGTGCCAGGAGAGGATACAGAGGGAATTAGAGTGCCAGGAGAAGATACACAGGGAATTAGAGTGCCAGGAGAGGATACACAGGGAATTAGAGTGCCAGGAGAGGATACACAGGGAATTAGAGTGCCAGGAGAAGATACACAGGGAATTAGAGTGCCAGGAGAGGATAAACAGGGAATTCGAGTGCCTGGAGAGGATACAGAGAGAATAAGAGTGCCAGGAGAGGATACAGAGGGAATGAGTGTGCCAGGAGAGGATACAGAGGGAACTGGAGTGTCAGGAGAGGATAAACAGAGAATTAGAGTGCCAGGAGATGGTACAGAGGGAATGAGTGTGCCAGTAGAGGATAAACAGGGAATTAGAGTGAAAAGAGAGGATACAGAGGGTATTAGTGTGTCAGGAGAGGATAAACAGAGAATTAGAGTGCCAGGAGATGGTACAGAGGAAATGAGTGTGCCAGTAGAGGATAAACAGGGAATTAGAGTGCCACGAGAGGATAAACAGAGAATAGGAGTGCCAGGAGAGGATACAGAGGGATTAGAGTGCCAGGAGAGGATACAGAGGGAATTAGAGTGCCACGAGAGGATAAAGAGGGAATAAGAGTGTCGGGAGGATAAAGAGGGAATTAGAGTGTCAGGAGAGGATACACAGAGAATTAGAGTGCCAGGAGAGGATACAGAGGAAATTAGAGCGTCAGGAGAGGATACAGAGGGAATTAGAGTGTCATGAGAGGATACAGAGGGAATTAGAGTGTCAGGAGAGAATGCAGAGTGAAATAGACTCTCAGGAGAGGATACAGAGGGAATTAGAGTCTCAGGAGAGGATACAGAGGGAATTAGAGTGTCATGAGAGGATACAGAGGGAATTAGAGTGTCAGGAGAGAATGCAGAGTGAAATAGACTCTCAGGAGAGGATACAGAGGGAATTAGAGTCTCAGGAGAGGATACAGAGGGAATTAGAGTGTCAGGAGAGGATACAGAGCGAATAAGAGTGCCAGGAGAGGATACAGAGGGAACGAAAGTGTCAGGAGAGGATACAGAGATAATTAGAGTGCCAGGAGATGATACAGAGGGAATTAGAGTGCCTGGAGAGGATACAGAGGGAATGAGTGTGCCAGGAAAGGATACAGAGGGAATTAGAGTGCCAGAAGAGGATACAGAGGGAATGAGTGTGCCAGGAAAGGATACAGAGGGAATGAGTGTGCCAGGAGAGGATACAGAGGGAACTAGAGTGTCAGGAGAGGATAAACAGAGAATTAGAGTGCCAGGAGATGGTACAGAGGGAATGAGTGTGCCAGTAGAGGATAAACAGGGAATTAGAGTGCCAGGAGAGGATACAGAGGGAATGAGTGTGCCAGGAGAGGATAGACAGGGAATTAGATTGCCAGGAGCGGATACACAGGGAATTAGAGTGCCATGAGAGGATAAACAGAGAATTAGAGTGGCAGGAGAGGATACAGAGGGAATGAGTGTGCCAGGAGAGGATAGACAGGGAATTAGATTGCCAGGAGCGGATACACAGGGAATTTAGAGTGCCAGGAGAGGATACAGAGTGAATTAGTGTCAGGAGAGGATACACAGGGAATTCGAGTGCCTGGAGAGGATAAACAGAGAATAAGAGTGCCAGGAGAGGATAAACAGAGAATTAGAGCGGCAGGAGAGGATACAGAGGGAACGAAAGTGTCAGGAGAGGATAAACAGAGAATTAGAGTGCCAGGAGATGGTACAGAGGGAATGAGTGTGCCAGTAGAGGATAAACAGGGAATTAGAGTGCCAGGAGAGGATACAGAGGGAATTAGAGTGCCAGGAGAGGATAAACAGAGAATTAGAGTGCCATGAGAGGATAAACAGAGAATTAGAGTGGCAGGAGAGGATACAGAGGGAATGAGTGTGCCAGGAGAGGATAGACAGGGAATTAGATTGCCAGGAGCGGATACACAGGGAATTTAGAGTGCCAGGAGAGGATACAGAGTGAATTAGGGTCAGGAGAGGATACACAGGGAATTCGAGTGCCTGGAGAGGATAAACAGGGAATAGGAGTGCCAGGAGAGGATAAACAGAGAATTAGAGTGTCAGGATAGGATAAACAGGGAATTAGAGTGCCGGGAGAGGATAAACAGGGAATAAGAGTGCCAGGAGAGGATACAGAGGGAATTAGAGTGTCAGGAGAGGATACAGAGATAATTAGAGTGTCAGGAGATGATACAGATGGAATTAGAGTACCAGAAGAGGATACAGAGGGAATTAGAGTGTCAGGAGAGGATACAGAGGGACTTAGAGTGTCAGGAGAGGATACAGAGGGAATTAGACTGTCAGGAGATGATACAGATGGAATTAGAGTGCCAGAAGAGGATACAGAGGGAATTAGAGTGCCAGGAGAAGATACACAGGGAATTAGAGTGCCAGGAGAGGATACAGAGGGAATTAGAGTGCCAGGAGAAGATACACAGGGAATTAGAGTGCCAGGAGAGGATACACAGGGAATTAGAGTGCCAGGAGAGGATACACAGGGAATTAGAGTGCCAGGAGAAGATACACAGGGAATTAGAGTGCCAGGAGAGGATAAACAGGGAATTCGAGTGCCTGGAGAGGATAAACAGAGAATAAGAGTGCCAGGAGACGATAAACAGAGAATTAGAGTGCCAGAAGAGGATACAGAGGGAATTAGAGTGTCAGGAGAGGATACAGAGCGAATTAGAGTGTCAGGAGAGGATACAGAGCGAATTAGAGTGTCAGGAGAGAATAAACAGAGAATTAGAGTGCCATGAGAGGATAAACAGAGAATTAGAGTGGCAGGAGAGGATACAGAGGGAATGAGTGTGCCAGGAGAGGATAGACAGGGAATTAGATTGCCAGGAGCGGATACACAGGGAATTTAGAGTGCCAGGAGAGGATACACAGGGAATTAGAGTGCCAGGAGAGGATAAACAGGAAATTAGAGTGCCAGGAGAGGATACAGAGGGAATTAGAGTGCCAGGAGAAGATACACAGGGAATTAGAGTGCCAGGAGAGGATACACAGGGAATTAGAGTGCCAGGAGAGGATACAGAGGGAATTAGAGTGCCAGGAGAAGATACACAGGGAATTAGAGTGCCAGGAGAGGATAAACAGGGAATTCGAGTGCCTGGAGAGGATAAACAGAGAATAAGAGTGCCAGGAGACGATAAACAGAGAATTAGAGTGCCAGAAGAGGATACAGAGGGAATTAGAGTGTCAGGAGAGGATACAGAGCGAATTAGAGTGTCAGGAGAGGATACAGAGGGAATTAGAGTGTCAGGAGAGAATAAACAGAGAATTAGAGTGCCATGAGAGGATAAACAGAGAATTAGAGTGGCAGGAGAGGATACAGAGGGAATGAGTGTGCCAGGAGAGGATAGACAGGGAATTAGATTGCCAGGAGCGGATACACAGGGAATTTAGAGTGCCAGGAGAGGATACACAGGGAATTAGAGTGCCAGGAGAGGATAAACAGGAAATTAGAGTGCCAGAAGAGGATACAGAGGGAATTAGAGTGCCAGGAAAGGAAACAGAGGGAATTAGTGTCAGGAGAGGATAAACATGGAATTAGAGTGCCAGGAGAGGATACAGAGGGAATTAGAGTGTCAGGAGAGGATACAGAGATAATTAGAGTGTCAGGAGATGATACAGATGGAATTAGAGTGCCAGAAGAGGATACAGAGGGAATTAGAGTGTCAGGAGAGGATACAGAGCGAATTAGAGTGTCAGGAGAGGATACACAAGGAATTAGGGTGCCAGGAGAGGATACAGAGGGAATTAGAGTGTCAGAAGAGGATACAGAGATAATTAGAGTGTCAGGAGATGATACAGATGGAATTAGAGTGCCAGAAGAGGATACAGAGGGAATTAGAGTGTCAGGAGAGGATACAGAGGGAATTAGAGTGTCAGGAGAGGATACAGAGCGAATTAGAGTGTCAGGAGAGGATACAGAGGGAATTAGACTGTCAGGAGAGGATACAGAGGGATTTAGTGAGCCTGGAGAGGATACAGAGGGAATGAGTGTGCCAGGAGAGGATACAGAGGGAATTAGAGTGCCAAGAGAGGATACAGAGGGAATGAGTGTGCCAGGAGAGGATATAGAGGGAATTAGAGTGCCAGGAGAGGATACAGAGGGAATTAGAGTGTCAGGAGAGGATACAGAGATAATTAGAGTGTCAGGAGATGATACAGATGGAATTAGAGTGTCAGGAGAGGATACAGAGGGAATTAGACTGTCAGGAGAGGATACAGAGGGAATTAGTGTGCCAGGAAAGGAAACAGAGGGAATTAGAGTGCCAGGAAAGGAAACAGAGGGAATTAGAGTGCCAGAAGAGGATACAGAGGGAATGAGTGTGCCAGGAGAGGATACAGAGGGAATGAGTGTGCCAGGAGAGGATACAGAGGGAACTAGAGTGTCAGGAGAGGATAAACAGAGAATTAGAGAGCCAGGAGATGGTACAGAGGGAATGAGTGTGCCAGTAGAGGATAAACAGGGAATTAGAGTGAAAAGAGAGGATACAGAGGGTATTAGTGTGTCAGGAGAGGATAAACAGAGAATTAGAGTGCCAGGAGATGGTACAGAGGAAATGAGTGTGCCAGTAGAGGATAAACAGGGAATTAGAGTGCCAAGAGAGGATACAGAGGGAATTAGAGTGCCACGAGAGGATAAACAGAGAATAAGAGTGCCAGGAGAGGATAAACAGGGACCTAGAGTGCCAGGAGAGGAAAATCAGAGAATAGGAGTGCCAGGAGAGGATACAGAGGGATTAGAGTGCCAGGAGAGGATACAGAGGGAATTAGAGTGCCACGAGAGGATAAAGAGGGAATAAGAGTGTCGGGAGGATAAAGAGGGAATTAGAGTGTCAGGAGAGGATACACAGAGAATTAGAGTGCCAGGAGAGGATACAGAGGAAATTAGAGCGTCAGGAGAGGATACAGAGGGAATTAGAGTGTCATGAGAAGATACAGAGGGAATTAGAGTGTCAGGAGAGAATGCAGAGTGAAATAGACTCTCAGGAGAGGATACAGAGGGAATTAGAGTCTCAGGAGAGGATACAGAGGGAATTAGAGTCTCAGGAGAGGATACAGAGGGAATCAGACTGTCAGGAGAGGATACAGAGTGAAATAGAGTCTCAGGAGAGGACACAGAGGGAATTAGAGTGTCAGGAGAGGATAGAGAGGGAATTAGAGTGTCAGGAGATGATACAGAGGGAATCAGAGTGTCAGGAGAGGATACAGAGGGAATCAGAGTGCCAGGAGAGGATACAGAGGGAATGAGTGTGCCAGGAGAGGATAAACAGAGAATTAAAGTGCCAGGAGAGGATAAACAGAGAATTAGAGTGCCAGGAGAGGATACACAGAGAATTAGATTGCCGGGAGAGGATACAGAGGGAATGAGTGTGCCAGGAGAGGATAAACAGAGAATTAAAGTGCCAGGAGAGGATAAACAGAGAATTAAAGTGCCAGGAGAGGATAAACAGAGAATTAGATTGCCGGGAGAGGATAAACAGAGAATGAGCGTGCCAGGGGTGGATAAACGGAGAATTAGAGTGCCAGGAGAGGAAACAAAGGGAACGAGTTTGTCAGGAGAGGATAAACAGAGAATTAGAGTGCCAGCAGAGGATAAACAGAGAATAAGAGTGCCAGGAGAGGATACAGAGGGAATTAGAGTGTCAGGAGAGGATACAGAGGGAATTAGAGTGTCAGGAGAGGATAAACAGAGGGAATTAGAGTGCCACGAGAGGATACACAGAGAATTAGAGTGCCAGGAGAGGATACACAGAGAATTAGAGTGACAGGAGAGGATACACAGAGAATTAGAGTGCCAGGAGAGGCTAAACAGGGAATTAGAGTGTCAGGAGAGGATACACAGAGAATTAGAGTGTCAGGAGAGGATATAGAGGGAATTAGAGTGCCAGGAGAGGATACAGAGGGAATGAGTGTGCCAGAAGAGGATAAACAGGGAACTAGAGTGCCAAGAGGGAAAAGTGTCAGGAGAGGTAACAGACGAAATGGGAGTGCCAGGAGAAGAAATGAGGGGAAGGATCAGGAGAAATGAGTGGCATGAGAGGCTGATAAGGGAATTAGATTGCCAAGAGAGAAGAAAAGAGTAAATGCAACTATCAGAAGTAGGTAAGAAGGAAAGGCGGGTGCCAGGAGAGGGTAGGGAGGGAATGGGTGTACCAGGTTAAGCAGGGAATATGAGTACCGGTACTAGAAGAGGACAAGCAGGGCATTAAAGTGGCAGGAGAGGACAAGCAGGGAATAAAAGTGACAGGGTGGGGTGAAGAAAGAATGCGAATGCCAGCAGAGGTTAAACAGGGAATGTCAGTACCAGGTGAAGGCAATAAGGGCATACGAGGGCGAGAAAAGAATGTTTCAGGAGAGGGTAAGCAGGGCAGCAGTCATGCTTCTGAACTGAGAGACAACACATCTTGCGTGTCAGGTATGGGAACGCCAGATATGATAGTAGTCCATGTGACGGTGAGATGGTGCGCATGAATATGTTGGGTACTATTTACTGCTTGAGGGAATGTAAAGCTGCGATGAATAAAGTCTAGAAATAATAAGAAATATTAATATTGGTATGTAATTAAATACATATTATCGTATCCCTCTCCTTAAGCTTAGTTATCACAGTGGAGACAGGTTAACAACGATCACTCTGTCACAATGAGGGTAACAATTAATATAGTAATTTGAAACGTTATTTAAACCAATTTAATATTATTCATAACGAATTGGCCTCACAAGGCCTCCACTTCTGGTACGGTAGCCACCTAGATCATTAACTGTGGGGTCAGTAGGCCCTGTTGATCCGCTACCCTTGTCAGCTGATGGGGGTTGGCTTCGGACCGCTCCAGACGTTTTACCCTGCGGATCCGCGGATGCCCAGATTCTGGATGACCAACAGGCAGGTCTACCGTGTCTGCGAAGCGAAGTTTTTTTGGCGGGGCCGGGATGTCCTTGATGTGTCGCCGATTCCTCCTTAGACAGCTACCCTATTCAGTCGAGACGATATGGGATCGGGGCTCGTCACACTTCTGCTGGATGGAAGTGGGTACCCACTGCTTAGATCTGGGATTCTGGATAGTGACCGCCTGACCTGGAATGAGAGGTGATCAATCGTGAGCAGTATAGTTATGATAATTTCGCTGCTGCTCTTGCCTTTGCTGAAGCCTTATTTGGATAATGTCTCTGTTGTAGTGAGTGTTCCTGACTTTCATGGGTAGATTCTCATGTGCCCTTCTGTTGAACAAAAGTTCAGCGAGATTGACACAGTCAATCGGAGTGGTTCTCAAGCAGAGGAGAGCTAACTCTGGATCCAGATTGCTACTCCCGGCACGGACCAAAGCATATTTTACCGTTGGATTGTGCGTTCACTCCGCTTGATTGAGCATAATAAGGCGATGATGTTAAATGGTCCAACTCCCAGATCTTAGCAAACTCACGGTCATAGCGGCGATCAGAGTGACGACCATTGACGTTGGCGATTTGTTCAATAATGACATCCTCCGCATAGGACAGGCGCTACCTCACATTAAACGATAGGCATCATGTTCCGAAGGGAGTACACTAAAACATAGACCGGTAAAAGGCACCCCAAGGGGCTACCACGCATGAAAAGATATGCAGGGCTACAGCATACAGATAGATACAGGGACTACAGCGCACTAAACTATATGTTGGAACAATGCAGAACAAGAGTCAGACGCAACCTCGAGGGACCATCTCACAGTAAACAATAGCGCAGGGGCTACCTCACAGTAAACAATAGCGCAGGGGCTACCTCACAGTAAACAATAGCGCAGGGGCTACCTCACAGTAAACAATAGCGCAGGGGCTACCTCACAGTAAACAATAGCGCAGGGGCTACCTCACGGTAAACAATAGGACATGGGCTACCTCACAGTAAACAATAGCGCAGGGGCTACCTCACAGTAAACAATAGCGCAGGGGCTACCTCACAGTAAACAATAGGACACGGGCTACCTCACAGTAAACAATAGCGCAGGGGCTACCTCACAGTAAATAGCGCAGGGGCTACCTCACAGTAAACAAGTTTTTATATTATATCGATTATATGTACGTACATACCCCCGTCACTGCCACAGAAAGGTGGTTGGTACTATTCCGAGTTTTCTCCAACTATTCCACAGCTATTCCGGGTTTTATCCACTACCCCGAAATACGGCCCTCTCGCGGAATTACAAGGACTGAATATGACAAACTTAAAAACTTTGAGGAAGCTACTGATACATGTTTGACAATTGCAATGGCTTACAGACAATCCAGCTGCTTTTAATGAAGGATTATAGGCAAAATAAAAGACTTTCCCAAGCACGATATTGATAACCATGAGTCAGAAACCAAGGCGAGAGTTATCACACGATCGGGGTGGGGGCTCTAACTACGTAAACATACTCCTAACTGGATCACCTTTATAGCAATTTGTTGTCAGGGATAAGCAGCGATTCTGTACGCGTCCTTAGTCATTTGTCGCATTAAAATGTCAAATGCCGCATTTGATTGAACTGTGAGGGGACATGGTAATGCATTTTAAATATATAGTGAGCAGACTATGCAATATTTTCTTTTAATTAATGTACAATTATTTTTCGGATGTCCCGTAATTTTAAAGAGCTCTGGGACGACCAGGCAAACCGGCCGCAGACGAAGCCGGCCGCCGTCCGAAAACAGACGGTGGGTGAGGGCCCCCTATCTATTGGCAGCCCCCCACCCCCCCTCACCCACCCCCTCCCACCGTCTGTTGTCGGACGGCGGCCGGCTTCGTCTGCGGCCGGTTCAAATGTACACCTCTGGGACACTGGGACCCACCCACTGGCCTACCTATCACTGAATAAGCCTATGCTAAGTGGTTCGTTGAAGAACAGTGTAGGATAAATTCCATACGCCAGGCCCAGGGCAGGGGATGGTAGCTTCGGGAGTGGGGGCAGTAAACTATGGACAGATATGAACCTGGATTTTCCCAATCAGTGACAGTGCAAGCCGGTGGAAAACCAGAACTTATGCGGTTGAAATATATAAGTCTACCTACCGGGTAATTAAAATAATAAACAAATAGTTGTTCAACCTGGGAAACAGTTTCGGCTTTAGTGGAGCTAATGGAAAATAAAATGTCTAGAAGCAGCGGGAACTGAACATGTGCGTACAAAAAATTCACCGGACCGCGACTGGCCACTCTATCCACTGTACCATCTCGCGACACTTGTTACGAAGTCGTCAGTTTACATGATCATGTATTAGCCTACAACTGATAGATTTATTTAACTCAATATTCATGCTGTAATCTAAACTAAACATCTGCGCAAATTTGCACATTTTGATTTTGAAGGAATGACGCATTCGCACGAAATCGAGGTTTTTCAAATTAAACCGAAAAGGCTGACGATAACAAAGAGAAATATTATTCTCCCTCGCCACGGTCAGTGTATAGAGGTTATAGATCTTTATCAGGATTAGGACGTCAATAAAGAAATCAACGATACAATGTTGCAAGCACAGGAGTGCATGCCACGTATATAACCTTACAGATTGTACAACGGCAAGAAAAAAAACCTACGTGAAGCAGCTGATTTTGTTTTTCATATTTAGAAACATAAAATGTATTCAAATTGAGGTGTTTCAAAAACGCACCATTGAACATGGACGCAAGTTTCATTGAACAGGAAAGAAGGCAGAGGGAGCAAAGCAAACAATTGATTTATGAATTGAGACATTTACTTGCTGGGATTTATATTCTGCAGCCATGCTTAAATATATCTTTAATGCACTTTAATGAAACCGGCCCATGGGTGTCATTGGTGGCTTAGAACATGTTGTGCGTTTTGAGATGGAAGAATATTGTTTCGGGGCAGTATACGTAAGGAGTTTATGCTTCGCAACTTTAGATCTATCACACTTTTTTTTCGTAAATCGAAATTAATATTTCAACTGGATATGGAATGAAACTCACCGCGGTCGAATTGAACGCCACAGATAGCGCTGGCCATACTGACAGGCTGATCTTTCCGCCACATCTGAACAAATGTTACCTATTGTCTTTTCTAGCCGATGTTTGTTATATAAAACCTGTGGATACCTTGATCAGTCTTGTCATTGTTGCAAAATCTCACTGCGCAACCAATTACCCATCATAGATTAGACCAGATAAATGCTTAATTGTTCATCATTCATTCTAAATGCTTAATTTTTAATTCGTAATGCCTACTTGTTAATTCCTAATGCTTAATTCTTAATGTATAATTGTTAATTCTTAATGCTTAATTGTTAATTCTTAATGCTTAATTTTTCATTTTAAGTGTTTAGTTCTACAATGTAAAATTTTCCCTGAAAAGGATTGACATGTAAGCGGGACAATAATATGCATGTAATTACAAGCAACTATTACGAATTTCGAGCTACGACTGCGTAACTAGCCATTAAGAAGTTAGAACTACGAATGTAGATATATATACGCATCGAGAAGTACGGATCATGCATAGCGCGATCATGATATTCATTCTGTAAAATTATAATGCAAGATGTCGCTGTCCGTTTGGAGATTGCTTTGTGGCAATAAAGAAAGAAACGCTCCCTGGGCCTCACTCTTCTTTTTAAGCTCTACCACAGCCCGTAATTTCGAACAGGGTATAAAGTCGGGTTCGAACCCCCAACTTCCAGGCGCTCTGGGCAAGTTAGTTGCTTGGAAACGAATACTACGAGTCCGATCGCCGTGATTTGGAATATATCCCATTTAAACGAAAACTATAAGGCAAGTCGTCGAAATCGGGGGGA
Organism: Arenicola marina; assembly: GCA_964019135.1. Taxonomy (NCBI): domain Eukaryota; kingdom Metazoa; phylum Annelida; class Polychaeta; family Arenicolidae; genus Arenicola; species Arenicola marina. Next base: position 52,340,672 of record OZ025250.1, on the reverse strand, counting down.
CAAGAACTTTTATTGGCTCATAATCGGGACTTTCGTTGCTATGGAAACCAACAGTATTGATGGGATCGCCCTGATTTTTGATGTAGGATACCTCAGCGGTACCCTTAAAGTTCGTGCAAAACTGGTAACGATCGGAACACCGTACCTGTATTTGGTGTCGTCAATGTTGTCATTTTGCACATGACCTAGCTCGAAAACTATTGGTCCCACGTCAAATTTGATGGCAGTAACGAGAAAGATATTCAGGAGCTGGGTAACATGTCTAGCTATAATATTAGCCGAGTTAGACTGGAAAATGTGTTTCGGACGTATGACGTCATGGCGACGTTGACGTTCGACCGATTTCACCCGTCAACGAACTTGAGGTTAGACTTCTGGCATCTGTTGGCGAAGTTCGACAACGATACCTGGCGTTCGAGCGCGCACGGACAGACACAGACACAGTCACACAGACAAACACGACTCAATCATAGTGTGACGATTTTCGTCATAACAAATGTGGTCCCCAGGGGAATTATACGGAAACAGCATTTATCAAGGAACATGCAGTCCCGGGATGCACTGGCTGCATGGCTGCATGGCACTCCATGGCTGCTCGAGCCTGGCCGTAGGATGTAGGAGGGTGGCCGGGGGTCACGAAGAATACATTTCTTAATTATAAAAGGAGAACTACCCGCATACAAATGAAGGGCGGATAAATGATATCAATTACCAGATTCACGGTTAATTGATTAATATTAAAATTCCCAGTTCTTTTTTAATAAAAAATCCTCGGTCGTCGGATAATACCAAAAGATAAAAAAACTAAAGCTAGGCTCTCCAAACTCTTGAGACCGGCCTATCCAGCATCTCGGGATCCCACCCTGCTGCAAGCCGCGATCAGCGTAACTTCAAGCACAGATATTAGTACACCAAGATAGGTCATACGGCGATTTCCTTGTAATCTCCTTTTACTCGGGTGGCGCCGCCAAGCGGTGAGCGCGTAGTGTTGCACAGTGCCGCCGTCAACAGGCATAAACTTCAAGTCTGTTCTGCCATAAATTTCGCGAATTCACGAATGACAGATATCTAACAATGTGATTCTTCAGATTTCCCAAGGAAAAAGAAAGGTAAGACATGCTTCTTGCGGTAATTTCTCAGTCCTTGATATCGTGCTTCGAATAGTAACACCCCAATGTCTGATAATTCTCTGTTATCGTCCACATCAAAGCGGGCGGCTGATGTGAGCAAACCAAGTCAAAGATCTATCGTTGACTATCTATTATTCAACAATTACCAGAAGACAACAAGCTCTAAGTGCCGGCCAATGCCTAAAAAATGTGTAATGAGGTGTCCTAGTCGATGTTCTGGGGTTTGAATAAAAATTGGATGAACTCAGACCGTATAGTATGATCATGGATTGCCTTGGCCTGGGTGTCCGGCTCCTAGGGGTCTGGTTACCTTTGACAAAGCTAGCCAGACCGCGGAAAAGCAAAGCCTTTGTCTTCATTCTGAACCCTTGTCAAGTTAATTTTGTTTATGTTTATTAATTACTTTTGTATTAAAAATATCAATTGGTTGAGCATGGCTTTGTTGTTTTTATTAATATTTACAGGGGTGGACCCAGAAGATTTGGATAGAGGGGGCCGGTTTCAGGACCGTATTAAGATATGCTGGATAAATTATATAAATGTGTACGGAGTAAAGTACGTACGGGACAATTTTTAATTTTAAGTTCATTATTAATCCCCCGAATATAGACTATACATTGTCCAATAACAGCTTTAATTAGACACAGGGGGGGGGTGTGCTTATAACGTATCGACTAGAATCCGCCCATGTTTTAGTTATGTGTACACCACCTATGTAGTAAGTAGTTATATTCGGCATAACGGTTTAATTATCTTCGTGAAGCGGGCCAAATCCACGAAGGCTACTGGTCGGGTGTCATCTTTCCTGCACAAAGCCGGGATACGTGCATGTTGCTCGTTTTTCGTGCTCGAGTGGTATCATATCAAAGTTCACAACATGTACACCGTACGACACAACAGCTTGACGGCATTACGCCAGAAAAGGCCCGGGTTTTAGACTGTGACGATCCAAACATCCCCAAACCCACCGCTCACTTCAACTGCGTGTGGCACGGCGCTCTTCTGCCCGACACAACAACTTCCACGTGGCTACTTAGCTATTCGTGACGTCACATCGCAGCCCCGCATGACCTATCTTGGTGTACTAATATTTGTGCTACAAGTAAAGTCACTCGCTAGTACTGACTATTCATGACGTTATAATTTATAGGTCATCTAGCGTCGTGCATGCAAAAGGACGGCCATTACCGGGCAGAAATTTAAAAGTTTTGCCCTTATCGCTAAATCATATCCTGGCCACTGTTGTGCACGGTTGAGCGATTGCTATGTAAATGTCGGGAACCGGTTAGGCAACCAGTCTAATACAACATTATGCAGAGTCTGGGGTGTACTCTGTACTAATCGTACTAATCGCGGTCCATTTTTTCGCCACGCCTCTGTCGTCATAAATTGGGGAGTAAAACCCATTGTCGCCTGGAACAGCTAGGCTCATTAATGCGAAGTATTTACAAATGAAGTACTTGAAAAGCAGTATGTAAAAGACAGCATTAGAACCTTCAGACCTTGTATGATGTATTGCGAATATAGTATTACGCATTTAGGAATACGAATTAATATTTTAAGAATAACAAATTTAAAACATTAAGAATTAACAATTGAACATTAAGAATTAACAATTAAACATTAAAAGATAATAATTAAGCATTTAGAATGAAGAAGTAACAATTAAGCATTCAGAATGAAGAATTAACAATTAAGCATTTAAAATAAAGAATTAACAATTAACCTTTAGAAGTACGGACTTAGAATTATGGCACCTATCCCCTTCCATACATCATGGCCTACATTCGCATGCAAATGGTCCGCGCAAGACAACTGTTGACGGCTTCTATTTGCGACGTCACAACTCACCATCGCGCAGTCGGTCCGTTTTTGGCGAAGTGGGAAAATGGCCCAGTCAAGGCGGTTTATAATTAATTAATATTGTCAATATACCATATGTTTGTATTTTGGTTATTCTTTAGGATCCTGGCATTGGTGAATGAATTTAATTTGGGTTTTCAGTCACTTTAAGCTTAGTTAGTATTGACAAGGCGAAGGGCCCTGAAAGAAAACAAATAGATACCAGTACACGGATAAGTTTGACGTAAACATGTCCTCTCTGGAAAACTCATAATGACCAAGGTATTTTCAAAAATCAGAGTCACAATATCACAATATCTCAAGTTGTCACTGCCTGGCAACTGACACAAATTACATTTATCAGATGAACATAAGCTTCTGTTAGTGCTAAATCGTCCTTTTAGAATCAGCCATCTATACATCTTATAGTGTTGGCCGCAGAGCGCGGCCTTGCGCTATTGCCCCCTAATAATCCAAATGTCCCGTAAAACTGCGGCAACTGTCCCACTGCTGTCAGGCCATTTAATTCATTACAATACGATCACTGTATAGTGATTACATACCCCATGTATTCCTTGTGCACCGACAATGACGTTTTCAACTGTAGGGTGTATCATACATTAGCGGGCGTTTGTGTCACTCTGATATTGTACATCTTTGGGATGTGTAAGGACGCAGAATCTCCTCTGAGCGGAGGGAATCTGCGGCTAACTTTATAGCTTGCACGCAGTGTGTGATACTTGTAGTTTTCGGCCGCACCGAGAAACGGCAGAATGCGCGCAAGCGAGGGCCATAATGAGAGATCGCGAGTGCGAGAACGGACTATGGCTCCGGTCGTGGGCTATTGCTCCGGTCGGGGACTATTGCTCCGGTCGTGGGCTATTGCTCCGGTCGTGGGCTATTGCTCCGGTCGTGGACTATGGCTCCGGTCGCGGGCTATGGCTCCGCGCTGGACTTTGCCCCCGTGCGCCGGGCTATGGCTCCGTGCGCTGGATTATGGCTCCGGTCACAGGATATGGCTCTATGCGCTGGACTACGGTTTGACGCACTGGTCGTAAACAGCGCTATAACTGCCTTACGACCGCTACATTAACTCGGAGCCCGCTGCGCACAGCGGCCTTCAGAAGTTTGACAGGTCCCGCTGTTATCCAAAATGTCCCCCAACATTCCATAATGGATACGATGTCCCGCATTTAAAAATAGGACAATCACTGATCTTAGTGGCTGTAAGAAAAAATGCATGAGGTCAGCTGACCTTGACAGGTAGCAAATAAGTCAAATATCAGCTGACCACATGCGTACGCCTGTAGACAACAGTGTACACCTGTAGAAAACAGTGTACACCTGTAGAAAACAGTGTACACCTGTAGATAACAGTGTACACCTGTAGATAACAGTGTGCACCTGTAGATAATTGTGTACACCTGTAGATAACAGTGTACACCTGTAGATAACAGTGTACACCTGTAGATAACAGTGTACACCTGTAGATAACAGTGTACACCTGTAGATAACAGTTTACGCCTGTACACAATAGTGCATGATGCTGCCACCAAATGCGCAGAAATTTATCAAAACATTGGGCGCATTTCTTTGGTGGCTTGGTATCCCCGCGGTAACCTGAAAACGTACACTACACATGGTGATTGGTAAATCGCCCGACACTTCTTTCAGCCGGGTATGGGTGCGCGCACATCCATGATTTGGTATGCCAATGTGCCCCGTCCAAAACAGCACAGGACATCCGGGAGAAGATGGCGGCTGATTGAAAGGTGATGCTAGTAGGTTGGTTCCAGTGGCCCTACGTGAACCGTATTTGAACGGTGTGTGCATTTGAATCATTGGAATACGCATATCCCTGTCGGCTAGCCATGAATTCATGGCTGTGGTTGAAGAATCATAGCCATGTTGCATTCTATAGTAAAAAGTCAGCTTCACACGACAAATTAAATTGGTGAAAAACAGCTTATAATTAGTTTCATTAAGTCAGCCGTACTTTCTTATGCAAAATTACTAAGTTTGAACTCTTCAAAAGGTGTCAAAATCTTCAAAAGGAGCCATGATTGTGCACTGGCTCAAAAATGGACAACAACATGCCACCATTTTGTATTACAGGAAGTTGATCAATAAACATGTGCAGGTCATCACATGATCACATAAGCCATGCTTATTGGTTTATTGATTACTTCCTGTTCAGAGAGGGTCAATGAATGCACATGTTTTCATGTGAGTTTCTGGTGACAGATTGGATTAGCTTGGCCATCCAAGACAGTTTACTGTGATTTATTGGGATTAGTCATTACTTGTCATGAATTAATAGTAAAGGGATTAAGGTTTGTTTCTGATATAAAACTTTTCTCACAGGAATAGAACAATGAGAGTTACACTTGGTCAAAGTCAAACAATCCTGAAATGGGGTTGTTCCAGACCTAAATTTTACTATAGAATGCGACTAGGATGTGTCTCAGCCCACACAAAGCCTAGGAGTCTGGGGGACTGGGCTACCTGTCGGCAGACCCGGAAGTTCCCTGTCAAGTGTTGCGGATACCGAACCTGGCCCAAAGAAATGCTTCCATTAAAGTTTATATACAATTCTGCGAGTAACATTTCCTTCTTCTATGCAACTTTTTCTATTACCTTACCTTTTAGCTGAAATCTTTACTCACTTTTCTAAAGGTACTCGCGGCGATTTCATCCGCTGCTTAAAATTTACGCCGTGCGCGATGACAAACAAATATGGCGGTTCGTTCACGTGCGAATGTGCTTAAAGTAGCTCCACCTGGCGGTGACTATTCCAACAGAGGCTAAGATCTTATCTGCCCGCTCAGACGGGTGGGGAGGGGTGGGGGGGGGGGGTAATTGGAGGGAGGCACTCTGGGCCAATGAGAATATTGTGGTTGTTACTGAGTTGCTTGCTGACGGAGGATGGGGGTGGAGGCGTGCAGACTGCATAACACACATACAGTCATAAATGCATCCAATGCCGAAACCACATAGTGTGACAGCACTCCAGTGCAGTCATCAACAGCCAGACCGCAACGGCCATATTAGCCCACACACCCGTCTCAGCGTGCAGGCGTCTCAGCATGCAGCCGCCGGTGAGTGGAGCAGCCATTTGTTACTGAGCCAGCCGTCAGAAGGGTGTCACCGCACACCCTTCTGAGCATGCAGGTGTCTGACCTATTTAGCGGAATACCGCGCAGAAGCGCCTGAGTGCTCATCTATTAGGCGCCATAGTGGACAAAAGCTCCACAAGTCAGCCTGCAAGGGTTGAGTTTAGTCCTGCAAGGGTTGAGTTTAGTCCTGCAAAGGTTGAGTTGGTGCCTGCAAGGTTTAAGTTGGTGCCTGCAAGGAATGAGTTTAGTCCCACAAGGATTGAGTTTAGTTCTGCAAGGGTTGTTTTGGTGCCTGCAAGGGTTGAGTTGGTGCCTGCAAGGGTTGAGTTGGTGCCTGCAAGGGTTGAGTTTAGTCCTGCAAGGTTTGAGTTGGTGCCTAAAAGGGTTGAGTTGGTGCCTGCAAGGGTTGAGATGGTGCCTGCAAGGGTTGTGATTGTGCCTGCAAGGGTTGGGTTGGTGCCTGCAAGGGTTGAGTTGGTGCCTGCAAGGGTTGAGATGGTGCCTGCAAGGGTTGAATTTAGTCCTGCAAGGGTTGAATTTAGTCCTGCAAGGGTTGAGTTTAATCCTGCAAGGGTTGAGTTGTTGTCTGCAGGGGTTGAGTTTAGTCCTGCAAGGGTTGAGTATTTGCTTGGTGGCTGCAAGGGCTGGACCATCGCCTGCATGGTTTGCGTTTGTGCTGGTATCGGTTGGATGTTTGCGTGTGTGTGTGTGTGTGTGTGGGATGGGGATACTCTCTTGCAATCTCCTCAATAGTATTCAGAAATTCTTGGAGATTCGCGAATAGCTGTTGGCATTTTTTTGAAATAGTTACTCTGTATAATTCCTGGTTCAACGCGAAGACCCTTTCCCTACTAGGGTTTTGGCAGGGATAAGGATCTGAAAAAGCGACATCGACACAGATTTTTGAAAAAAAATATTACGTTAAAAACTGAGAATTTTGAAACATTGACACTGGACACTGGCCCCCCTTTCCAGACACCTTCTACTTACCGGAAACGCTATAGCCCTCGATATTTGAGATATTCTGCCCCCCGGGCCCTCCGAGCAGAAAACTCAAAAAGCTATTTCTCTCGATCTGCCCATATGAGACTGAACTTCTTCCATAATGGCTCCATAATCGCAGCTCTTGACTGACTATTCCAGTTGACATTGAAAGTGTTCAAATAATTAACCTCAATATACTTTGCCATGATTGAGCTGTAGCGTCCATTTTAGATGCCTTTTTGAACTACTTTTTTTCTCTCAGTGACCGTAATATCTGGCACATTTTTCTCGCTCTCCATATGCCCTCTGTGGCATGGGCGGCACACCCCCACCACGGTAGTACTGTAGTGCCCCCCCCCCCCCTGTAATGTAAAAGAAGATACCTAAATTACCATTCACATCCTCGGCCGACTTAAAACTATACTGTTGTCCAATAAGGCAACACGCCCACATCATTTTCGGGCAAAAGGCCTAGAAGGTTATATTGGGTAGGCCCTGTACAGCATTATTCATGTTCTCATTAAGACTATATTTCTGTATGAGTAATGTCAAATCATGTCAAACACACGATGGGCGTTTGAAAAGCTTTTTCGCATTGAGCAGAGCCAGCAGTATCAGATCCATCTGTTCTGGTCCTGGCCAAGCTGATACCCATTCTAATGCCAAAAAGCAAGCGACTAAATGTCATGCGGATGCCAGGACGCCACAAGTGGTTTTCGACATTATTAGACATTGTTCCATCCGTGGCTCAAAATATGTCAAGAGCCTTGCACCGAGACTTTCCCGTCGATGGCGCCGAAAATCGGGCGGAACTCTGAATTAAATGCGTTCAGTCATAATCTCCTACATGTTTGCATAATGTCGCCGAGTTGCTAATTTTGTTATAGTAGAATAGAGCCCGGGAAGTTGAAGTTGAAGCAAAATAATCAAATGCAAGATATTAAATTATGGCTCATCAAAAAGGAGAGAGATTATAATATCACAATTTGCAGATGATTCAACCCTGTTCCCCAGAAGCATGACAGCAGCACTTTCTGAATTAGAACGCTTTGGGGCTGGACACGTAAATAAAATTATTGGTTTGTGGTTAAAGGGTGGTAGCCAACAACCTGACGATGCACATGACATATGTGGTGTAAGAGTAACGTCGAAACCAATAAAATGCCTTGGAGTCTCTGTAGACAACGATACTATGAAATGAGAAGAATTTAATTGGAACTCAAAATTATGTAGCATTGAGCGCCTGATGGAGGCCTGGGGCTGTATTCATAATCCCCTCGTACGTTACGCACGAAAAGTGCGTTTTCATCTTAGCCTCACCAGCTCCTTGTGGTAGTGTTCATGATCAAGAAATCGTCTTCAATATAATTTTAGCGCTTTCTTCATTCAGAAAATCCACTTTTGGGTGAATACTTGTGTATTTTGAACCCGATATTGGCTCGACAAATCTTCCACTTAGCGCTAAGTCTAGTGGCGTAGCCGAATTGGTGTTTATGAACCCGCCCAAGTTTTGCAGGTTCAAACTCAACCTATGCATTCACAAACCCAATACTTGCAGGTATAAACTAAAAACTTGCAGGTATAAACTCAACACTGGCATGTCTTGCAGGTCTTGCATGTAGGAATTTAACCCTTGCAGGATTAAACTGAACCCATGCAGGCCCAAATTCAATCCATGCAGGTACGAACTCAACCCATGCAGATCCAAACTCAACCCATGCAGATCCAAACTCAACCCATGCAGATCCAAACTCAACCCATGCAGATCCAAACTCAACCCATGCAGATCCAAACTCAACCAATGCAGATCCAAACTCAACCTATGCAGATCCAAACTCAACCCATGCAGGCCCAAACTCAACCCATGCAGATCCAAACTCAACCCTTGCAGGCCCAAACTCAACCCATGCAGATCCAAACTCAACCCTTGCAGGCCCAAACTCAACCTATGCAGGCACCAACTCAACCCTTGCAGGCACCAACTCAACCCTTGCAGGCACCAACTCATGCAGGCACCAACTCATGCAGGCACCAACTCATGCAGGCACCAACTCAACCCTTGCAGACACCAACTCGACCCTTGCAGGACTAAACCCTTGTAGGCACAGACTCGTAGGCCTTTTGTCCACTATGGCGCCCCATATGTGACCTGCTGGCCTCACACGATACGGAGACTAGAGAGCCCGCTTCGGCCCGGTCCTCGGTCAGGGCTAGTTTAGCCAAGTGAAACGCACACTTAGATATTCATGAGCAACGTCACTCGCAGTCCCGTCGACCCCAAAAGCGCTATTTTTAGCATTTAAGGGTTTTCACCACTTGCAGTCCACACGAAGGAATATGGCGGGGTTGTCAGGAACGCGATCGTTCGCCAGCGCAGAAGAGGCGCTGGCAGCGATCAGAACATACGAAATTGAGACTGCCTTTCGATTTGTTACAAATTATACGTACATCCCAAAGGCCGGAAATGGTATGTCTTAGGCCTACTAAGTTTACTTACTTTACTGTCAAGTCACTTTGTGACATAAGTGCCGGCCCCCGGCCACCTGCATGGTTCTCTATACTCGACTATACTATAGAGAGTATAGTACTAAATCACCCTGGCCACTGTTGTGTGGCCAGGGTGATTTAGCATTATAGACAGTATAGCCCCTATACTAAGGTATAGTATAGACTACCTAGGCTATACTATAGTATAATATGATAGTAATTCTTTTAATTGCTATTTTAATGATTGCTTCATTGTTATATTTTAGAAGTATCCGAAATGGGAAGTGTATTTGACCTAATTAAGAAATTATATATCATAACTCTCAGGGTGAATTCAGCCATCGATCTGTATGCCATTTATAGTTTCCACCCATATTATTTTAAATTATATTTACACTAATATAGGAAGAATGAGAAAAAGGCCATGTACGTGGGCAGGCAGTATGTTTCATTTTTGGTAGGCAAGGTTTCCATTTGGCCGGCACTCATTTAATGTTTGCCCACCCACCCTTTTTGTCAGGATCGAGGTTTAGAAAAAAATAATAGTGCTCACAATTTTATTTGACATAGAGAACTACTATTGTTTATAGAATTATAAATTGCGAGCTCAAAATGTGAAAACCTGATCAGGTGGTGCCATATTGTCATGTACACTGAACCCTTTTTTTACCAACCAAAATTTTAGCTGGCAAAAAGCATTCTAGATAATATCCTGATGAGCCAATTTTCAGGTGTGATTGTTGTATCTTGGTTATCATGTACTGTCTCTTAAATTCAATCAATATCATTAAGAAATGTATATCTTTTCACTTTAAAAACTAATTGATGAAAATATGAAATGAAATGATTTTATTATCAACATCATTGTAGAATTGAACTTAAACCACAATATTTATTGGCGGATGGAGCCAGGCATTGAGGACACTGGGGTTCCATTTGTCTTGCTGGAGACAAAGTCGCTCATGTGTCATCAAGGGCGAGACAGAGGAGTTTGTATGAAGGCAAAGTTTAAAACAATGAGAGATAATAAAATGGTTAGTAGATTGATATTTATATTATATTTTGGTTCCATAGATATATGTATTACTCATGTAAATGTATATGTGTATCTGTATATATCTTAATATATATATGTATCAGTATATATGTATATATGTATCAGTATATATGTATATATGTATCAGTATATATGTATATATGTATCGGTATATATGTATCAGTATATATGTATCAGTATATATGTATATATGTATCAGTATATATGTAAATATGTATCGGTATATATGTATATATGTATCAGTATATATGTATATATGTATCAGTATATATGTATATATGTATCGGTATATATGTATATATGTATCAGTATATATGTATCAGTATATATGTATATATGTATCAGTATATATGTATATATGTATCAGTATATATGTATATATGTATCAGTATATATGTATCAGTATATATGTATCAGTATATATGTATATATGTATCAGTATATATGTATATATGTATCAGTATATATGTATAGATGTATCAGTATATATGTATCAGTATATATGTATATATGTATCAGTATATATGTATATATGTATCAGTATATATGTATCAGTATATATGTATATATGTATCAGTATATATGTATCAGTATATATGTATCAGTATATATGTATATATGTATCGGTATATATGTATCAGTATATATGTATCAGTATATATGTATCAGTATATATGTATATATGTATCGGTATATATGTATCAGTATATATGTATCAGTATATATGTATATATGTATCAGTATATATGTATATATGTATCGGTATATATGTATCAGTATATATGTATATATTTATCGGTATATATGTATATATGTATCAGTATATATATATATATATTTACATTAATGCAACTATTGGGATACTTTCGATGAACTTTTGGGAGACCTGGAACTTTTAGGAGACTCGTACAGGTCTCCCGATAGTCAAATGCGATTATTTATGCGGATTTTAAAAAGTTTACCGAAAACTAATATTAGGAGACTTCGTTATCTCGTATTCAAGTGTCTGAACACAACAAAACGAAAAGTATGTCCTGAAAAAACGACACATGACCTCTTTTATGTTTTGGTATATTTACTGTTCGTGAACTTTTAGGAGACTTTACTAAAACCGGTACCACACAAAGAAAATGATATATATCTTTCTAAATTTGGACCAAAGTAATCAATTTAAGAATTTGTATCTATGTGTGAAATTTCAAGGGAAAATAACGCTCGCAAAAGTTATATATATTTTTTGTCATCATGCGCGTGTTTTAAGCTACCGTCGCACAACTTCTTAGTACGCCATTTCGGGTCGCGGTCAACGGCGCGCTTCGAATCACCGCAGAAGTCAATGTAAGTATTGCCATGTACGATGTGAAGCTATTTGTTTTTAATATTGATATATTTCTTAAACTTGTACATTATGCATTTTTCATATAGAAATTGTGCCTTGTGGCATTCACGCAAAGATACTAAGACAGTAAGAGGTCGAATCGCTCGAAATTCAATGCAAAGCCAAAGTCAAAGGTCAGTCGATCATGTTCGATTGAAGATCAACCATTTTAATGTCCCCGCGGCCTTGGCTGTCAAACATCTTACTAGATGCTAAGCTACTTAGGCATACAAGAGAATATAAAAACAACAAAGTTTATATTATTCGTATTGCATCGATCAACTATAGTCTGATTTAGAAGGAGCACCCGCTCCAAGGCCGCGATCTTGTGGAATGATATGAACATGAAGGTCACGACTGACACGAGAAGAGATCATCGATCACAGACACAATAATTACAGCCTATACCGGGCGATTTCGCCCTATTATTTCCAATCAATTTGAAAAAACTACAAACTAAATAAAAAGGTCATACTTTTGATGCTATAAATATTAGGCCCTTGAATATAATATTAACAGCCATATTAGGCCTAATTTGTGGGAGTGGGAGCTGGCTGCCAGTGTCAGCACTGGTCAGGCTGAACTGAATGAACAGTTAATCTCAACACTTTGTCTTTGATGCCTGGTTCAGGTTTGTTTATGTTCGTCCCTTGGTTTCTGGGCTAAGCTTAATAAAAGAAATGCAAAAACCTAGCATTCCACAGAATAAACAAAGGAAAAAGGCTGCAAATCCATGGTCTTTCGCGGAAGGTAGGATGCCACGGCCAAAAGAAATATTTATTTGTAATTTGAGGGCCAGCCAACTGCATGTAGCCTAATTAAGCTAAGGCTAATGTCTTTTTAGTAATGACTAATGTAAATGTGCTGCATGTGGTGTATGCTTACTTGGGCTGCTGGGTGTTTCGGCCAGCTGGACATTTCGGCCGCTAGGGAGGGGCGGGGTGGGGGAGGGGGTTGCGTTGCTGCTGGGGGTACGGTGTGGGGGGTTTTGTGGTCCTGTTTGAAGGGGTGGAGGCATGTCCAGGTCGCATAGGGATTACGATAGATGACTGCTGGGTTTTAATCACTGAGCCGCTGGGCATTGAGATGGCTGGATGAATGGAATACACCTTATGGTGTGAACGTTTCAAGTGACACCGAGCATATCGGGGTATAACACCTGGCTTCTGAGTGTTGGGGCCGTTGCAATGGATTGCAATACGGTGTGAACGTGTGAACAAAAATCTAACTTTATTTTATTTGGATAAAAGGATCTTATAAAAGTCATATTCTATCCTTATAAATCATTGTATGCTTGGGTGAATCACGCTAGAAAAATCATTCCATGTGGCCAATAGTACATTGTATCAGAAGGCAAACTGCAGTCATTTGACCTCGCTAATATTTGGCGAGACGAGAAATACAAACGAAAAAAAGGGGGATGGTACAGCGTTTATTACCATCAATTTATATAATCCCCGCCCGGGTCCAGCTCTCCCCTAAATCACTGTGTCCAACCAATTGGCCTGAAGCAACACAATAACCGTTTGATCGGTTTGCCCTTCAGCCTCCGCTTAATCTCTAATTCCCTCTGCCTAATGCCATCCCCCCCCCAACCCCCTACCCGCCCCTAACCCTCCACCCCTCCTCTAATGCCGAAGATCACAGCTACATGTAGGCGTTGTAGCCTAGTGCTAAATCACCCTGGCCACTGTTTGTGTACATCGTTGATGGAGAGGTGATTTAGCACTACATGTAACCTATTGCTACATCACCCCTCCATCAAAGATGTACAGGTACGCAACAGTGGCCAGGGTGATTTAGCTCTAGTAGAGGGTAGGCCTAATCAATTAACACATCAAAAAGTGTTGCACTATTTAAAACCTTCACCTTTGTGGTAGTTTGGATGTCAGAGCTAGATTCAAACATGTCACTAGCCTGAATGTTCAGAGGTTACGGTTTGACAGTCTGATGATATTACAGTATAAGACTTATCATCAGGATGTCAAACTGTAATATCTGAACATTCAGGCTAACATGTCATGTTCACCCAAAAGGTATGTATGCTGCCTCGGCTTAGTGAATAATACCCAGCCATCATTTATTATATTCCCCCTGCAACCTGGGCATACATCCACCCCTTCAAACATGACTGCCAAACCCCTTACACTGTACCCCCTGCACCAACGCAAACCCCTCCCCTCCCTTACAGTACCCCCTACCCCCCACCCCTTCCTCGCGGTCGAATTGTCCAGCGGTTAAAGTGGGCGTAAACCACTTAAGCTATACCCAGGAAATTATGGTAGTTACAGTATTTGCCTTGTTACAATTTACTTGCATCTAACGTAGGTATATAGAAGGTAAACCAGTGATTGCAAACTTGACAAAATGCCCTTTCGTTATTTTATTTCTAGTAATATTTATCTAAAAAGCTTTGCCAGACAAATACCTCCATGTATGACAGCTACCTTGACATTTATTTTTTAAGATTACAAGCAATCTGCATATTACTTCAATCATCTTTTGTTCTGTGAGCAATCACTGGTACCTGAGCAATCAATGGTCAGGTAACTATGGACACTCAATATAATAAGGAGTTGTGCCATATATTGTAAAAACCTTGTAGCTCAGGTCATATTTAAATATTTTATAGTATTTTATGTAGGTCATGAAACCCTCTTTTCTGTACATTTTATTTGAAGCATCTTGTAGACTAGATGTCAATAATTTAAGAAAGAAATAAACTTAGGCTATCACAAGAGGAAATTGCCCTTGCAATACTAATCAGTCAGGGAACTTTATTCAAGCTTCTTTGCTTTTCGGGGCTCTTTGGTATAAAATATTGGCTGACTGACAATAGCTAATTAGCCCCCTTAAATTACCCTTGATTATGAAGTTATGACATATGAAGCAAAGAGCCTCAAGAGGTAAATCAATTTACACATTGTTTATCTCTGTGAGTATAATCATTATAATAAGCAAAAAGACCACACCTGCCTCTTCTTGTAGCTTTACAAGGTTTTTGGAATTGCGTTTCACTAAAAAAAAATCATAACTTTGCCAAAGTCGTATGTTTGTGAAGGGGAATGGTTTTGTGAAGACCCTATATGGCCTTGGGATGCCAGTTAATACTCATAATAAACTCAAAGCCAATACAAAAATAAATATAATAATAACAGGAATCAGGTCACTTATCATTTCAGGTCCACTTGCATGACAAGATGACGACCAGAGGAAAGGAGTTGGTAAGTAAAACATTCACCAGTTATCAATACGTACATGGCATTCCATTTCATGAACCTGAATATAACATACAATATGTTATATATATATATGCCATTGACATTTGTGCCATTTTCCTTTGAAGGCATTATGGTCCCCAAAGTGAAGAGGTTAAATAGTTAAAACACTGAATCCTGGAAATATACATCTGTACTTATGTTATAATTCTAAGATCTCTCCAAGTGCACACAATACCAAAATCATATATTGCCAATGGCCTGTAAAATCTGGTATCCAGCGGTAAACATTCATCATTCTTCGTCTTCTTCTGAGTAGCGAGGTATATATCAGGTGCTGCAGCTACATCGTAATTCGTCGATGTGAAGGCTTCACAGCAATTACAACAGGGTTGCTGTCTTATGTTTATTTTGTTGTCTCATTTAATTGCAGGCGAGAGCTCTGGAACTGGCCCTGACAACACAGCGTTTCCCGAGGCTGACGTCGATATGTCAGGTAAAGGTTTTACATGTCGAGATATATATCAGGTGCTGCAGCTACATCGTAATTCGTCGATGTGTACGCCTCACAGTGTTTTTCAACAGAGATGGTTGGGATAGCAACATGATGACATGTTTATTTATGGGTATATTACTATCTTTCACCACCATATCTCATATTTGTAATAGGAAAATAGGTATTCAATATTTGCTGACGGCCTTATACAAATTGGCGGGGTTGAATATACCGGGGTAATTTTATTGTTCCAGAGGAGCAGTCCACGGTAGCTGCGGACACAACTAGCCCTGTTCCTGGTGTACAGTCGCGAAGTGGTGAAGGTACATATATAACACAAATATCCCATGTTACTACCTAATGTTCAAGGGTGTAATGTGTGCATCGGTTGTTATTCATTTCCTACATGCAAATGTAATATAGGAGACGTATTGAGACACTCACAACCGATGAATTTGTTGTTCAAGCTTGCTATAATCATAGGAGAGACTCTTTCACAACAGTAATATGGGATAAAATCCTAGAATTCCGTTGCCCAGCAAGCGAGCCGAGCAGTCTGTATCCCCCCATAGCGTGCAGACTGTGATGCCCCCCCCCCCCATCACTCGCACAAAGGTCTGGATACATGTAGTGATTCCACTGGTCCTGCGATGTTTAAAACTGCCGACAGTTGTTCCTCGAAGCGATAATTGACCTCATCACACACGTAAACAATTTACTTCATCACATGTGACGCAACCAAATTGATGCAATTGTCTCACCAGTTGAGCGAATTGTTTGCTTTCGGTATGTAAGGCGACTAACGTCCCGTGATTAATAGTTTCATCTCAGTTTATTATGGTGCGGCTTGATCGTTGTACTTCAGTGGAGTTGATTGCTTCATAACATTGCACAAAAGTAGCCACGTAGGAAGCTCTGAGCACATTAGCTCAGTTGATGATGTTCAGTAACTTTTTATATTAAGGTTATCATGTAATGCCCCAGCTAGTAATTTTAGCATGTTTGATGTTATGGCCATAATGTCGTGACATGTATATATTTGTTTGCAGGCAAAAAGGACGTTGAGTTATTTATCAACGAGAGGGGCTGGCCTGTAAAGTATATCAAGGTGCGCACCAAGCTGTTCAACGAACAGAAAAAGCATCAGGGCAAGCAAAAGGCGCTAAAATTTGTGTAAGATCCACTTGATTGTTTGGTGGGTCTAAATCTCGCAAGTCAAGTTGCCTTCTGTCACTAAGCAAACCTTGTCTTCATCTCAGTACGTTTTTTGAAATAAAATAGGCATCTATATTTTTTAACAGGCGCTAGCAGGAGACATCAGGATGAGCGATATCTTGAGCAGATATCATAATAAATGGCCTGTCTATTGCAGACAACGAGTTGTTGGAATGATGTGTTAAGGAAATGTTATTAGAGATAACAATGTGTCGCTTAATTTTAATGCAATAAACAAAAAAAACATATTTTTCACTTTCGTGTTGGTTTTTTACTTATAATATTATTATACACATATAATGGCTTGTTATGCCCGCTTCAACAGCTTAGCTGGTATATCAGAGTCTCACGGGCGTGAAGTGCATGATTAGGCCCTTCTGTGATGTCTTGGCGTTTAGCAAAGACAGGAGGGGCTACCCAAGATACATGGCTTCGCTCTAGTCTCCCTTCTTTACATTGCCGCAATATGATCATAATTGTCTAAAGCACATACACAACATACTTCGCTCTGTTGATACCAAAACTTTGGCCCCGGGCGTTGAGCGACGCATGTCCTACTGTACTATCTCAGTATTTTGCTCTGATTGTTAGCTTTCTACCTTATTATACACGGTGTGAGCAATAATACAGCACTGACTGAGCGAAACTAGCCTAAAAATGCTTACAATCGGGAACATGTAATGGGTCATCAAACTCCAAAAACTGCTAGAAAACCAGAAAACCCAAAACGGTCTTAGAATGTGTCACAAGCACCTGCAATTGTATATATAATTCATAGGAGAACTTTTGGGAGACTTTTAGGTTGTCTCCCAAAAGTATCAAAAATGCATATACAAGGTACGTGTACTATCGGGAGACCAAAAAATATACATTATAGAAAATTTTGTGTTCAAATCAGTCTGAAACTCTACTACATGATGTAAAACTAACTTTGTATCCAGATTTATTAATCTCCGATCAATAGTTTTGAAATTAAATCAATATATGTAATGTCTCCTAAAAGTTCAAGTCCCCGAATAGTGGCATTTAGAAGTATATATATATGTATCGGTATATATGTATCAGTATATATGTATCAGTATATATGTATCAGTATATATGTATCAGTATATATGTAAATGTATATATGTATCAGTATATATGTATCAGTATATATGTATCAGTATATATGTATCAGTATATATGTATCAGTATATATGTATCAGTATATAAGTAAATGTATATATGTATCCACCAAATATCCAGACCTTGAAATAGAATTGCACACTATAGTTACCTGTCCTTATATGCCTGTCATAAATATAATCTACAAACTATTCTTTTCCATTTTGGGGGATAACTCATGTGTATGTCGTTGGCAATCCCCACAAAAATTATTTTCCAAGAAGGCATGACGAAATTAGTTGCGCACGATAAATTCCAATCCCATAAGTAGCTGGGCCAGTGGAATTATGGTTGTCTATCAATAAAATGTTGAAGAAGGATGTTAGGTTTGTTTGATAATCTAGGGGAAAACCATTGTTCATTGTAAGTAAAGGACAAGGTAATGTTTATAGCTAACATATAACCCCCCCCACCCCACCCCCCCCCCCCCGCATCAGGCTCCTTCAATCTCTTTTCATTTTTGACATTCACGCTGTGGCATAAGGGAAATCAAATCAAATTGTATTATTAAGAGTGTACATACTTTCAGGCAAGAACCAGGGGTGGGCAGGGGGGGGGGGGGGGGGACACTATTATACAAATATGGTTTGGAGGGACCCTAGACATCCAGTGATGTATAATTAGAAGATAACAGTTTTCATGAAAAAAAACTTACTCCACAGAACTGACCTACATGATGTGTGTTACTAAAAACTTGCGACCAGTGCGTATACGGTGTCATTCGATAACAAGCTGTCGACGTAAATGATGCCCAACCATGTTAATGAATTCTCTGAAAAAAACTGAATAAGCCATTCACACCTGTCGATAACAGATGTCGATGCTACCCACTACCCGCCTCCCTGTGTCAAGGGCTAGTGGGAGTTATTTGGTTCAACCAGCGACTTTTACTATAGAGACCTGGGGGAGGGCTCTGGGGATTCCACTGCTAAAATGGGGCTCCACACCGCAAAAGGTTCGCATATTATCAGTAATAAATTATTAAAAAAAAAAAAAGTCTTCACAGTCATTGACATTGCCTTGCTTGAAGGGCCCTTACCTCCCCCCCCCCCACCCCCCCGCAATAAATTCCTTGACAACAACGGACACGTGTCTATAGTCAGATAGTGTGCATTCTACTTAACGTTAGGGTTGAGGTCGTGAGGGCCATGCGTCAGGCCTAGGCCTAATTAAGACACTACGGCGGCTGACACTGTGACAGTGTCCGTCACACCGACACACGTATTCAGTGACACCAGAGATCGTGTAGTACCTTACATAATCTCTGGTGACACTCACTGACTCAGCGCAGTTTGGCCGACTGGCAACAAATAAGTTGACGAGCGCTTCGGGATGGGTGTGCACGCGTTTAATGTGAATTTTGGCATAGAGTCTACCAAGGCATTCATATTATGAATGAACTCTGTTGGAAATGTTTAAATGGTTTGCAGCGACAGTAAACCTAAGTGCCTGTCGGGAAATACCCTTAAATGCTAAAAATAGCGCTTTTGGGGTCGACGGGACTGCGAGTGACGTTGCTCATGAATATTTAAGTGTGCGTTTCACTTGGCTAAACTAGCCCTGACCCAGGTCCTCAGCGGGGTCATGTAACAGGGCTACCCCCTTTCCCCTCTCTCCGTCGCTTTACGGTGCCTAGCTGTGGCTAGATTTTATACATGTAAATGTTGTACATTACAACTCTTTGCATGCAAAAAAAGATCCACTTCTAGCTTTCTAAGTCAAAAGTAAAACAGAACCACCGACCATTCTCGCCTTTGGGATCCAATGGCCCACCCTTTAGGCTCAGCGACTTTACGACATATGTTTGCCGAGTTGGTACCTGCGCCAGTAAACCACCGATGAAGCCTGCAAAGTTCCAAAGAATGAAGAAACTTTGTCTTGTCATGATCAAAAAGTGATACTTAAAGATCAAAACGGTCTTGTTTTTACCTTTATCGTGTATTGTAATGATGCATTATTGTGTTCTTACGCCATGCATCACACAGCTTTGCAGCGGAATGGTTATGTCGACAACTTGCTCTGGCCATCTTTGTTGGTGAGATGCCGCGGAGGCTGATGAGATTTTTGTGACGTCACTGTACGGAATTCCGTACAGTGAATTTAGCCGTTTACAGACCTAATCTGAGTGAGCTGGCCACGCAGCGGGGGCTGTGGAGACTACGCTGTGCAACACTACGCCCTCACCGCTTGGCGGCGCCACCGGAGAACGACTACAAGGAAATAGCCGTATGACATACCTAAGAATAGGACAACCAGACAAGACCTGGTCGTCCTATTCATAGGTACGTATGACCTATCTTGGTGTACTAATATCTTTGATAATGTTATCAGATCGCAGGCTATGAGGGTGTTGTCTTCAGGGAGGAGTTCTCGGCGGCTCAGCCCTGGTGGTGACAGTTTATGGTGGATCATACCTCAAAAGAAGCTCTGGCTCAGGCCAAGGATGAGGGCAATCTGGTTGTCTCGATGATCAAGGCTGAGATTGCTTGGCACGTCTTTCTTGCAGTGTAGTTCATCTTCGTCTGTTGTTTCCTCCTGCCAGATGGCGCCACGCCTCGGTGACCTCACTCGCTAGGTCAACCAATGCAAGTTAGCGCTATTCGCTCGGTGGCGGGTCACTGTTTGACAATAGGTGAAGAGACAGGTAAACTGAAAGAGCGAAGCATAACATTCGTGGACTATTGGTCCATTTGACAATGCATATCCTGCAGTGTGATGATATCCAGTAGGTATCGCAGGTCTATTAAAGTGCCGTTTGCGGTCGTGTGACCACTTATCTACTGATATTACGTCGCTACGGGGCGGGCGTCTGCATGGGAAGCTCTCCACAGCGACGGCCTCAATAACTCTGCCTGTACTGTTAGCGGCCTCTCGCATTTAGAGTGTGCTGCTACTTCCAAATTAGGGCAGATATACCTGTCTCAAATTGTACGCGACGGCCTCAATAACACTGAATGCACTGTTAACGGTCGCCACGCATGCGCCCTCCCCTCTAAGGCGCTTGGGTCGAGTTGCGGTTGTCGATCGTGCTGCGCAACTCAACCGTGGCTGGAGGGGCGTTGGCGGCCGTCACGCCTGCGTGAACCCCCTAGACTCTCTGCATGCGTCTGGGTGGAGAGGGGCGGAGTGAAGTGAAACGAGTTATCATTCAACGTTTCAAAAACCAAATTTATGATATTTTGTATGCCGCGCAAAGTTGTTAGAATTCCGCACTTGTCTATAAATGACATACCTCTCGAGTGCGTAGATGAGTTTGACTTTTTGGCCATCCTATGTTCTGAAACTTATATACAACTCTTTAATCCTACCAGATTTACATTATAATGTTCTAGCACGGGGTTACCAAGCCGATCGTATAAGGCTATTGCAAAAAAAGGCGACTCGTATCATAGCCAAGAGCTCTTACCTTTCTCATTCGGAACCAATATTTAAACAATTTAGTATATTGAAGTTGGCTGACATAATGATTTACCCCCAACTAAAATTCTATTACAAGTATCTCCACGGTGATCTGCCAGATTATTTTTTAACTGATTTGTCTATCTCTAAATTGTCGGATCTGCATAATTACAACACAAGACACAAGGATGCTCTGTTAGTTACACGTGTGAAGCATAAGTTTGCCGAACAATTTTTGAGATATCGCGTTGCTAGATGTATAAACCAAATGCCAGATATTATATTGAATAAGATTGAGACAGATGTACTGAATGGATGTTCAAAATATATCAACAATTTCTTAGTCGAGAGGTATTCACTGGAATGTCATTTAGTTAATTGTTATATTTGTAAAAATGATTAGGTTATTAGAGGTCCTCCCCTGTTTCATATATCTCTAGAAATGGGCTATGTGTAAATCTTTCATTTATTTATCGCAAGATTCCTACATTTACATACATATAAGTGCAACTCCAATTATGTTGTCCCATACCTGTTCCATTACGATTATGCGATGATTTTTGTTTCACTGGGTTTTTTTGTGGTGGCTCCTATGCTAGCGACCTTCGTGGTCTTAATAGGAGTCTCCAGAGTAAGAATTAGTTAAGTTATCATGTTGTTTTGTATTTTACGTTTGTATGCATTCGATCTTGCTCAAATAAATGGTATTGAATTGAAAAAAAGTGAATTGACGGACACCGAAGATGCGAGTAGCGAGTGAAGTTAGACATGGGACACCGGAGGCGCGAGAGGCAATATGCCATATGAGGCACAGGCATTGGGGTGTGAGGCGCGGGAAGGGGGCAGGGAGGAATTGCGGGACAAGAATAATATTATATACATAACAATCAATATAACCAAGAGAATTAGTATATAAGATATAACTCAGGGAACGCGACCGCCGTTCATCCGTTTGGTGATCTTTTAGGTAACGAGTATTTCTCTTGTGTCCAATTAGTTTCCGACTTTCCCCAATCAAGACAGATATCAGAAGAAAGCGTATTAGACCCCTTAACTACCATGTAAAGTTTAAAATCTCATATAGAAGACCTGGCTCAGAGAACATGGAAATGTTTCATCGATTTGTTGATCTTTCAGGTAACGACTATTTCTTATGAGTCCAATTAGCTATAATCAAATTTGAGCATCAGAAATATCATTCATACCCGACAAATGAAAGTGAATCTAATCGAAGATATATTTGCAGTTTGGCATCAAATACACCAGTGTTCAGCAGTTGCTGTACAACCAGTACCGTACAGCACGAGTAATTAATTGTATATACATGAACACTTCTTGACAATACATCAACGGTTATGTTATGTATGTAATACTGGGAATTCCTATATAGTTTATTATGTATAGTTTAGTATTCCTTTTATTTATTCAAAGTAACTGATAAGCCCAAGAAGGGCTGGCATCCTTCTTTCGTGTCACGATTTAAATTAATACGTGTTTTTACCAACTGCAACATTTACATAGTCTCCGTATTATCTGACATGTTAAAGTGTGAAGTTGGCGAACTAGTCCAGTAACGCTAGGGTATACCGAGAAGAAATTGCAAAAGTAATAAAGCCTGTTCTTCCTTATTCATTATGTTTGTAAGAGGGACATGTTTAAAAAAGTCTACGCTATAGTTGGGTGGGTCTCCCATTTGACAGCTCTATGCATACGTGGTTCCATATTCAAGAAATCCCCATTTTTATTTCCGTCTTTACTAATAACGCATTATTCATCTTCATATAATGTAAAATTTCCATAAGCCTGGACACTTGATCACAGTTTGGTACTGTACAGAAATCTGGTGGGGGTCGTAACACTTTGACTCACTAAGTAGAGCGGCGGAGGAGATGGGATAATAAACCGAGCTTGGAGGATATTCGGGGCTGCGATGTGACGTCACGAATAGCTAAGTAACCACGTGGAAGTTGTTGTGTAGGGCAGAAGAGCGCCGTGCCACACGCAGTCCCAGCCTAAGCGAGCGGTGGGTTTGGTGATGTTTGGATCGTCACCATCTTTAAACAATGCATGGGTATCGGCTCTGTGAAGGAAAGATAACACCCAACCAGTACGTGAATCTGGCCCGCGTGGCTTAGTAAATAAGAGATGGGCGGGCAAATCACGAGGGGGGAAATTGTCTGGAAGGGAATTGTTTAGGGGGATTGTGGTGTGGGAAACAATCTGGGGGGAAATGTCCGGCAGGAAATTGTCTCGAGGAGAATGGTCTGGGGGGATTGTGGTGTGAGAAAGAATCTGGGGGAATTGTTTGGAGGGGAGTTGTCGCGATTACGGGAAATTGCCTGGGGGCAAATGTCAGGGGGCAAGGTGTGTCGGGATGAATTGTCCCAGGGGGAAAATATCTGAAAGGGGGGGGGGGGGCTGGCCGAGGGGGAGTTGTCCTATGGACCGTATAACACCCTAGTTTGTGTGCGTCGGTATCTGTGAAATCACTCCTGGAAATGTCATGCGTAAGCTACGCTTGGTTTATGAATACCACCCCAGGACCCGGGACATTGTTTCGCGGATTGTGATAAAATATGACACGCGTTACCAGATGCAAACATGCGATACGGACACTTATTGTGAGAGATTCAGGGGTTTGAGAGATCCATGGTGGAGCACCTTATGTAGAACTGATATGCTTGCACACTATTTACGCCAAAACGGCCATGTAATCATCGTCTCATAATCACATGCCGACACTAACTTTCTTCGAGCGTTTATATATTACATTACAATGGGTCAAATTCCCTTTCATATATCATAAACAGATGCCGCACAAAACATGATAGGATTCTGTCGTGGGGGGTGGCGGAATGGCATAAATTGACATTTGACTTGTTATATATACCTTCTGTCGTTATAAGCGCGTTTTTAATTTCAGTATGTTATCAGATAACAGCAAAACCGTGTCATCCGTCGCACCAGGAGAACGCATTAGTCGTGCCTGGGTCATGGCTAGAGTTACATAATGTAGATGGTCTTTTCGCAACCTAATTTTCGGTCTTCATACTTAGTTAAAATATGAAACTTGCGTCATGCCGTTTTAGGTTTATGGAAAATAGCATGTGACTTTACTTTATAAAAAGTAAATCGTCTTTCGACAAGGGCACCATTCCCACTGTCCACTGGATATTATTTTACTGTTCTGCTAAATGTGTTGAGCCTTCATTGCAGCATGTTATGCCACTTTTTGGTTAGTTAGCAGGAATTGTCTGTTTAAATAATTATTAGGAAATGGCGAAAGAGTAGAAAGAATATGGGACGCGCCGCGTCCCGCCTTCTCGGGATTGGCTGAGTGGTATCCGGCTCTGCGGAGTGGGCGAGCCGGGTAGGATTGTATGGGAGTTGGAGAGTGACCGGCCTAGAGAGCAGTTGCGTATGCGAGTAGAATGGAGACCGCTGCCTGATATGTTGTGTTCGCTCATATAGACCAACGAAGTGGGCCGAAGTGAAATGTAAATAAACGCTTATGTTGGTCTCCAACAAATAAAAATAGGATATACATGTAATTACATTACACAGAGAGTGACCTTATAATTAGGTGGTGTCTGTTTCTAACATACTGCCCGCAACTGTTTACTACATTTATAAATTAATTGGTAAAATTACTTGCATAAATTGTTTTATTTTGGGCTATTGATGTCGCGGAACTGAGATATGGGTGGGAAAGCTACCTTTCACTACCGTTATTACTTACCTTGTTTTTCGGGAAGCAGCTGGGTCGGGCAGCCGATACGATGGTTGATTGTGTGTTGCAAGAAGTTCGGTGCCAGATAAGTCCTGACCAGCAACTGATAGCCTTAGACCCAGACTGTGCAATGATCCACGGTCCCCAAAAGTACCGTATTTCTGGAAATGTTCGAGTCAAGGACTGTCGTTGATAGCTGTACATGTGTGATGACGTGTAGGGTAGTCTCTCCCTCCATATCATGGTTCAGGAGTTGCCGCTTTTCATCTTGAAATCGCGGACACAATAGAGAGCCATGTGGAAGCCACAGACGTAAAAACGACCACAAACGTAAAAGCGGCCACAAACGTGAAAACAATTTTAGTCACAAACGTAAAAACGACCACAAACGTAACAACAAGCTGGGTCACAAACGTAAACATTCACAAACGTTAGAAAAAAGTGACCACAAACATCAAAATTGCAGGGTCACAAACATTAAAGAAAAACAGCCACAAACGTACAAAAGAGCGCGTTAGCTCACAAGCGTTAAAACGACTTTGACACAAACGTAAAACATATGAACTAATTCTCTTCTATTCAAAAGAAACAAAGAACGTCTAGCTAAGCGACGACTACTTAGATCCGCCTCTCTGGAATGGTAAGTTACGCAATTTGTTGACAAAGTTTTTGTTTACATTCTGAATTTATGTCATTCATCTGTCAGACTGTCTCTCTATCAGTTTACGGGAATGTGAGGCATGTAATGGTCGCGCAGATGTGTCAGGGTGTAGGGAGGAGGGATGTGGGTGGCGGGGAGGGTGGGATGGCAGACAGTAGGGGGCGTGGGCGGTTGTTAGCGGTTTTGTTTAGGCTTTGAGACAGCAGGTGTTGTTATCTCACAACAATCACAGGCACAGTAAATCAGTGGATTGCCCCCTCCCCCTGATTTACTGTGCCTCTGGCACTGAGTGAATGGGTATTAGCCAGATTTTTTTTGCGGCAACTAAAATTTTAGCTGGTAAAAAAAATGGTTCTAAACTAATAATTCTTCTAAACCTTCTTACCAAACAGGACTTGAGTGCCAGCCAAACTGAAAATCTGCCCGCCAAAAATTGGGCAGGCGGGTCGCTGGCTAATACCCTGCTGAGTGGGTTAAAGCGCTCCTGCTCTGGCAACCTGAGAGCCTAACACTTAAAAAGTAACAGCATGGTTGGGGGTGCGAACCCCACTGTGGTCAAGTCTGTGTAGTTGCCACATAAAAATCCCAAGTGCCCTTTTTCGGAAAGAGTACAGGTTTACCCCAGCGACATGGCTCCACTGTTCGCCTTCATTCTCCCATAGAACTTAAATGCCTAGAATTGGTTAAAGCATTCTAAATATATAACCAACCATTACCACACCCATAACCATATTGCATATACCTACTGGGTCTGTAATCATAATTTCATTATGTAATTAATACCTGGGGGATGGGGAGAGGGAGGTGGCACATATGTTTAGGTATCTGATTTATCATAACATATCAATAGATAGAATGGAATTACATGATTAAGAGATTATGCACCAGGGTATTAGCACACCTGCCCAGTTTCAAGTTTGGTGGGTAAATTTTCAGTTTGGCGGGCCGTTAGGTGATGTTTACCCATCCAAAAAGGGCATATTGGTCAAGAGGTTTAGAAGAAAATCATAACACTCACAATTGTATATGAACGCTTTTTTGTACCAGCCAAAATTTTGGATGGCAAAAAAAAAAATTCTTGCTAATACCCTATTATGCACATGCATTTGTAACTTAGTTACACTTATAGCTTTTTTTCCATGAGACTCCATTTGAATAGTTATAGCCAAAACAAATTCCTTTCAGAAATTATAGATACTTTAAATGTTAAATTTTGACTTTACACTCAAACAATTTATTGCCCACTTAGGGATAACAACCACTGGACAATGAAGTTTAGTAAAAGGAACACATTATCCTTGCAGTGCAATCAAACAATAAAATTTTGCAAATATGGTATGATTTGACCAGATACCGGTAAGGCTTATAAATAGCTTTTATTGTCAATCATTTTGTACAAGTACATGTTTTCATTATTATACCTACCCGGTAATACTTGAAAATATAAGTGTTTTTATGCTATACTGGTTAGTATACACCTCAGACAAATGTTGGATACATGTAATTATAGCTTTATGACTACACTAATACAAAAGTTAAATATCTTAAGCATAGAATTGAGTATATTATTCTCATATATATTATCATTTTAAAAGGTAGAAAATTAGCAATGCTTTCTAAATTGTGATAGCATGGTAATCAAGAAAGCTATATGGTGACATACATACAGTATATCCTGTAGCAAATGCAGAAAATGTCTTTGCTCTTTTATTTACTTATTTATTTACACACTAGATGTGTATCTTAGTTCAATAAAATATATCACTTCTACTTGAACTATTCAAAGGTTTACCATTAGAAGGAAATTCAAATAACTTTTTTTGTCGGTGTGTTTTAGTAGTTTTCATTTCATTTTTATTTCACAATGGGATAAAAGGTAAATGCTCCTTTTGTACTCAAGATCTCAACAGGAAATGACTGATATTACATGAAGGGCATGAGGTCGGAGGCGGTTTTCAAGGAACTCTGTCAGCTAAACAGATTTGTAATATTTCATTTTCATTAGAGCTCATTGTCTGGGGCGTTATCATCACTAAAACTGTGCCTACCTCGCCCACAGCCGTGACGCACCGCCGGCTGCCGCCCCCCAACCCCTACTAAGGAGTGGGACAATCTCGAGGTCGATCTTTATGGATGTACACCCTTTATGGTCTAAACTAAAGTGTTGTAAGACATTTATATTCAGTCAATCGTAACAATATTACTGTAAATCTGTAAATGTTACTTAGAGATATAGTCGTGTTATAAAACACAGCGATAATCGTATCATGAACGGAAAAGAGGCAAACAAAACATGAATATATATATATATATACTCTCCTTTATTTACAGGTTTCACAGACCGTACAACACGAAAATCACAAATGGACGGTTACACCCCAGCTGACGGCAAGGTACATTGTGTACATCAGGGTCGTAAATTGTCCAAGCCTGCCTGGATGACGTGTTCTCGATGACTCGTCCAATTGCATTGCGTCAGGACGATCCGCGTCGGATAAGCAACACCCTGGCCCAGTGAACTTGACCCTTCTGACAACAAGCTGATAGCCTTACACCCCCGTTAGGGCCCGCTGGGGTTCAGGTCGTGAGGGCTATGCATCAGGGCTAAGCAACATCCTGGCTCATACGCCACCGCCACCCATCAGTCAAGCAGCGCAATTCCTGATTCAAACGCGATGATTAGAACAGCGACTGTTCTATGATGACTACACTGTAGACGGTGTGGCACGAACTCGGTGTATTGTCCATGCTCCTCAGGGTACTTGTGCGTATCCTCGCCACGCAGCGGCTGGGACGACGCGACGGATTTCCTGTCCCAACAGACTATGTTGCTACAGGATGAACTGCCGACAGGCGCCAAGCCTCATCCCGCGGTGTTGTCGCCCATTTTATAGAACGCCAAGATGTCTGCGCCACGTGGACGGAAAAGCCATCCATGATGCACGGTTCCATTTCCTGCACGCAAAAAAATGGACAGATGTATCGATAAGTAGTATGTGGATGTTTTTAGCTGTTGTAAATCAATGGATAATGCGCTGTTCGAAGGATTGCCCTTCGCTTTTATATATGTATTAGTTTTAACTGAAGGAGAGGGACGTCACTGATGTTACGATAATAATTGCCGAGATTAATATGGCTACCATGGAACTGCAACGACTGGCTATCTGATTGTCTCTAATGTAGACGCCCACAGCCTTACTTGATCCTTATGAAAAAGTACCATGGTATACCATGGTAAATAGGGAAATGGTACTTTGGCGGAGGTATATACCATGGTATACCATGGTATTTGATACCATGATTTACTATGGTATATCATTATATACCATGGTATTTTGACGAACGTGTATATCATGATATATCATGATATTGGATACCATGGTATACCATGGTACTTTGGCGGAGATATATCATGATATATCATGATATTGCATGCCATGGTATACCATGGTACTTTGGCGGAGGTATATCATGATATATCATGATATTGCATGCCATGGTATACCATGGTATTTTGGCGGACGTATATCATGATATATCATGATATTGCATAGCATGGTATACCATGGAAGGGTGTTTAAAGGGGTGGAGAAATGCCCCGGTGGCGGCGGGATTACGATGAAAGGCGGCCGGGTGTCACTCACCACGCCGAGGTAGGTGTTATTCACTAAGCCAAGAACGTCCGGGCGTACCGCGGACCGGCGTCAAATTGTCCTGCGGGAACAAAGTCCCGCAGCCGAAGAGGGCATGCACCGCTATTTGGCCGCGTGACTGGCTACCAATGGTGTGGGGCTATTTTGCCGGCACTCGCCACTGATTGGCTGTTGTTCATGAGGTCGCCATATTACCGGTGCTATTTTATAGGCTTCAATGCCAGAGCATTGCACTGAGATACGTGGCCGGCAAAATAGGCTGTTTTCATATTTTATCGGCTTTTGATGCAATATCCGCAGGATAGAATGCCGGGGCATTGCACTGAGACCCAGTGTTTCACTATTTTAAGTGCAGGTTTCAATGCACTGAGACACAGCTGGCAAATAGGGTGTTTCGATACTTACTGTAAATGGAAAATATAGGTGCAGAGACAGTGTCCAACCTTCCCTTAAAACAGTTCAATTGTGATTGTGGGGAGGGGGGGGGGGAGGGGGGGGGGGTTATAACTAAATTTAATGCCAGGGCATTGGGTTGAGTCAATAGATAAATATACATTTGCCGGCCGTGTCTCAGCAATGTCCTGGCATTCAAGCCTGCCGGTAAAATAGCGCAGAACGGTCCATGACTGGCAATATAGTGATGTCATGAACAGTAGCCAATCAGCTGCTAATGCCGGCAAAATAGCCTTATACAATCGGTAGCTGGTCACAGTCAAATATCCACTGCCTTAATGTGTTTATATCTTCTGTTTAATAAATATTTATATATAATACATTTTATATAAAAAAAAATAATCTGCAACTTATGTTGCTATATATGTATATAATATAATATATAAGAATCCCGGGATATACCGTTTATTAGTTTTTTGTTTTGCTTGTATAAAAACATTATATAAGCAGAATTTTCTATTTTTTCAAGTTTGTGTTTCACAAAAGGTAAAGCAGAAAAGAGTTTCGGCAATTCCTTTTACCATTTTCGAACATGAAAAAGCAAAAAAGGTAATAGTCATCAAGATACGTTTGCCCTTTTCGAAAGGAGCAAAACGATAATAGGTAACACTCGCGCGATACCGTTTTATCCTTTCCTCGAACTTCAAAACGAAAATGAGTAACACTCGAGCGAATCTGTTTCTAGCTCTGGGGTATGTCTCCGGGCTATGGCTCCTGGCTCGGGCTACGGCTCTCGGTGCCGGGCTATGGCTCCGGGCTATGGCTCTTGTTGCCGGGCTATGGCTTAGGGATATGGCTCTCGGTGCCGGGTTATGGCTCTCGGTGCCGGGCTATGGCTTCGGGCTATGGATTTGTGCGTGAGGCTATGGCTCTGTGCGCGGCCTGAGCACGGAGACATAGCCCGGAGCCTGAGCCTAGAGCCGTATCCCGGAACTCAAAACAGATTCGCTCGAGTGTTACTCATTTTCGTTTTGATGTTCGCGAAAAGGGTAAAACATTCACATTGATGTCTAAATTATGGTTCATTTTGATGCATATATGCTTACTGTGCTCAGAGTAAAATCAATAGTTTCTTTTGATATTACTTTTGATATACTTTGAACAATTTTTATATGAAGGGAACATTTACCGTTACTGTTGGGACAATATTCAGGGATCAATGTTAAGCATATATTTAATATGTTATGTCTACCTTTATGCAAATCTACGTCTGTAGACAATTTTGAGCAATGAATGTCCAAATTTACAATATATTGTGTGAAAGATAGGGCAAACATTTTAATTTTTCATCATAGACCATTTGCAATTTTGGTGGTAATTATTTTTCAATTTACCACCAAACAAATATTTGTGATAACATATACCCCATTTTAGCAAGCAGACATACAAAATACCATTATTCACCCTTAATGACATTGTTTTGTCTTGATTCATTCATGTACGGAGAGTACAATATCTTTTAATTTGGGCTGTATTTTCAATAAGGAAATCTCAAATTTCCGAAACACTGCTTTGACTATTGAATGCGTTGACCTGACCATAGGTTCTCTTACGTACGACATGCAGGTCTTTTGGTAGCATAGTCTTTTCCCGACCAACCGCCATGCGTATGCAGCGCCACCT
The DNA here is from genome assembly GCA_964019135.1 of Arenicola marina. Classification (NCBI taxonomy): domain Eukaryota; kingdom Metazoa; phylum Annelida; class Polychaeta; family Arenicolidae; genus Arenicola; species Arenicola marina. The sequence goes on along the minus strand of OZ025250.1, from coordinate 52,309,066 downwards.
GGCGAGTCCCGCCATCATTTGAATCATTAGTAGCCTGGGTCCCAAACTTTGTAACCGTGAATTACCTGTGACAGAGGGCGCTGCTAGCGGAGAATCATATGCTAACGGAGCGGGGAAGCGTTTTTGCAATTCACACCCGGTTGGGACTTCCGGTTCCTCAATTTTTGTATATTTTGATCAAGAAACACTGATGAATATTCAGTACGTCGACGCAGGCAGATATCTGCATGCGGGCGTAAACATAACGTGACATGTTCCGCGCGTGTTGTTCGAGACGTCTCGAAACGGGAAAAGTAAAACTTTTCGAGATTCGACCGGGTCAGATCATTGCTGCTTCAACTGCTGAAAGGAGTAAACCTGTTTTTAGCCCTTCAGCAAGAGGTAAGTTATGATATATTTATATATGTACAATTGTCAACAAGACGCCGATGGACGATGGTTGACCAGCCGCAGCGCAGCCAGGCTAACGTCCACCGGGTTAGCTTAGCTGGTCGTCCGACTGGCCTAGGCTTTGCCATTGGGCCTTGGAGTTTGTGTGTCTGGCTCCGACGACTGGCTAATAGGCCTAATAAACGGATAAAGTAATGTAGCTAGCACAATAATATGTTCATACTCATAATCATAGCCTTGCATGGGCTTGGCTTGTAAGTTTTATAGGCACGCCTACCCCCCCCCCCCCCCCCCCCCCTCTGTGGATAGCCTTACAGTTACAAGTGTCAAGTTGTATAGACACGCTTACTTACCACCCCCTACTAGCCTTGGTGCATGCCCCTCCCTAGCTGTGATCTTCCCAGCTGGATGGATTCACAGCTAGCCCCTCCCTGCCTTGTTGCATGCCCCTCCCTTCCCAAGTCGCCCAATTCAAGGAATAGGATAAGCCAGGGAGGGGCATGTAACAGGGCTACCCCCCCCCACCCACCCCCACTGACTGTGAAACATTTCAAGTACTTGACCAAACCTAAAACATTTCACAAGTCATTGTTTTTTGTCCCTTTAAATTTAATATTGCCTTGGCCCTGTCACCATGCAGTGTTGGTGTTACATATACTGATATATGCTTATGTCTATACTATAGCCTGTAATAAATCTAAAGATTTACCATTTAGTCAGTAGATTTTATATATATCTACAGGCCAACACTTATACATAGAGGGTAGCCCTGAGCCTGAGGAACCCTTGCCTTGGTACCCATGCAGCCTATAACTGAGATCTCCCTATTTTACATCGAAGCTTATCAATTAACTGTTTTTAATATTATAAGCTTATGTAATAAGTTATTTGACAAATAGAAACAGGGTTACAAAGAGTTGAGCAGTATACATGGGTTATAATCAGCTTATAATCTCATAATAACTGACAGGCAAATACAGTAGCCTATGTTGAAAACCTCATGAAATAAGTGATGTTCACAAAAACATAAAAATAAAGTAAGCATATTGAATTAAAGAGCTATTTAGTCATTTACTATCGACATGTACCTAATGCAACAAATCAATAAATTTACTTGTTGAATTTAAACAGTTAAATTTCTTTGTCAAAGACTATTCTTTTTTATTACTGTAATAGCTAGTTTAAACCCCAGATAGACATGATAGATGGTATACCAGTTTGGAATGACATAGCTGTTAATTGATAATTTAATTTAATTCAATTGTAGACTATACATATATATGTATATATATATATATATTATCTATTAGCCCTGCATGGGTATAGTTTAACATAAAAAATTAGCACATGCACAGATGCAGTTAATAATTACATATTTGAAAGTAAATTAATATTGGTCAATAATTGTATATATCTAAATTTGTACTTGCTTTGCCAATTGCAATCCCCTTTGAAACCCCTTTTAATTAAGGTTGAAATTAGTACACCTCATGTCATCATCATCATTTATTTCGACCAGGAATCAATACAATACAACATAGCATACAACAGGAAAAAAAAAAAAAAAAAAAAAAAAAAAAATCCCTGGTCAAGGAGACCACCATTATGACAGAGTCGCTGGCATGGTGGCCACCTCAACGCCAAAAAAAACACACATAAAAAAAAAAAACACACACAAAAAAAAACCAGCGGAGGACAAGACTCTATAAAGACAAATTAACAAGTTAACAAGTTAACAATTACCTAAATACACCGTTATAGTTCGATAGTACAAATATGAAATAAGAATAATTTTTTGGGGGACTAGATAAAACGTAATTCTTTTTGGCAGACATAACAATGGACTTTAAAACAGTCAAAACAGTATCTATCAAGATCTCGTTTTTTAATATAGGTTGAGTATCCCGCTATTGAATGCGTAAATATCTTCGTTAAAGTCTCTTTTGGAGTTTGGTTTATTAAATGGGTTAGGTAATAGCGGATGCAGTTTTCGGCAAATTTGTGCTTGGTTCTGGGTATAATTATATTTTGCTTACGTCTGGTGTTATGCTCATGTCGGTCCAATATACGGGGAAAATAGAAAGAGGTAATAAAATATACAGGGAGATCATCATGCAGCAGCCTGTAATAAAACTTCAAAGCCTGTAACTCATGAATGTCGTCTATTTTAAGGAGATTCAATCGCTTAAATAAGGGTTCAGTGTGCGCAATATAATGACTCTTTGTTATGATACGGATGGCTCTTTTCTGAATATTTTTCAATCGATCACTTTGGTGGCCCCAGGCTAATATACAGTAATGCAAGTGAGATAAAATGAGCGAGTTATAAATGGTTAGCAGAATATGTTGAGGAAGGGTATATTTTAGATGCTGCATAACTCCAACTACCTTAGATAATTTGAAAGCAATTTTATCACCGTGACTGGACCATTTCAGATGTTTATGTAGGGTCAATCCGAGAAAATCAAAGTCGTCAACGCATTCTAGCTTGATATTTTCAATATAAAGTTCTGGTATCGTTACCCGCTTTTGTGGCATATAAAATAACATAAATTTGGTTTTTTTAACGTTAAGAGATGGTTGGTTAAGTTTAAGCCAATTGCTTACTAGAGAAAGTTCATGGTTTAATACTTCACTACTCACATTACCTTTTGGCGCTAATGTACTAATTGTGCTAGAAAGGGTTGTATCGTCAGCGTAAATAATTGCACTAAATATTGCACTCGCTCTAGATATATCGTTTATATATATTATAAACAAAAGAGGGCCAAGTATTGATCCCTGTGGTACTCCTCGGGAGATCATAACTTCTTTTGATTGAACGTTATCTATGCTTACATACTGTTTGCGATTCTGAAGATAATTTTGTAGCAGTTTGAGCGCAAGCCCAGAAACCCCATAGTGCTTCAGTTTAGCTAATAGTTTATCGTGATTAATGGTGTCAAAGGCTTTTGATAAATCAAGATAGATGTTTATCGGTATCTCCCCTTCGTCTAGTTTATGTATGGTTTTATCGATTAATTCCAGAGCAGCCAATTGGGTTCAACGTTTTTTTCCGGAAACCATACTGACCACTGTTAAACAGGGTTTCGTGGTCAAAGTGGTCATACATCTGGTTATAAATTACTTTTTCAAAAACCTTTGATATGGCTGGTAAAATTGAAATTGGCCTATAATTGTCAATATTAGATTTTTCCCCCTTTTTAAAAACTGGTACTACTTTTGCAAGTTTCAATTTATCTGGAAACATACCAGTACAAATTGATTGATTAATGATGTGAGTAATTGCCTTACTTAAATCTACTTTTAATAGTTTCAGCATTTTCATTGACATGTCATCATGTCCAGAACTAGCCTTTGGTTTCAGCTCATCAATTGTTTTATTAGTGACGTTATGATCGATTAAATTAAACACCATCATGTGAGCAAGTGTGGTCTATAGTAATGGACCCCCCCCCCCTCCCCTCTCCCAATGCCTCCAAAAATCCCTGTGGGTCTGCTACAGGAGCATACCCAGTGTATCTTTCTTTTGCTGTTCCAACTGAATTCTCTTGGCATAGTAGTGTGTAGCCTAGGTCTACTGAGGTTGAGAATTGCAGCCATATTCACATCTTTTTCATCTTATATTACAGTTACAGTTGATGGCTTGGCCTAGTTTAGGCTTACTGTGCGCATTATGACCAGATACTTTTCATTTTCATCACAGACTGCAGAGTTGTCAGTCCAGAGGCTTTCGCCAATTGAGGTGGAAAGCGAGCAGTCAGTGTCGGCTCTTGACAGCTATGACGGTGATTTTGTTTCCCCTCCGCGTCAGTGTATCCCTAAAAGTCAGCATGTCCCCAAGTGTATACCTAAAAGTCAGGATGCCCAACAAAATGTCTATAAACGTCAGCATGCCCCCAAGAGTATCCCAAAAAGCCAACATGGTCCCAAGAGTGTCCCTAAAAGTCAGCATGCCCCCAAGAGTATCCCTAAAAGTCAGGATGCCCCCAAAAGTGTTCCTAAGCATCAGCATGGCCTCAAAAGTAACCCTAAAAATCTGCATGCCCATAAAAGTGTCCCTAAAAATGTGGAATCTCATTCGGGGCCATTTGAAGGTGATCATATGTACGCGAAAAGTAACGACAAGGATATTAGGTCTAAGACTCCCAACAAACTGAAAGTGACCCTAAAAGCCCACATCCTGCAAATCCAGAATCACCTGAAGTTGGTCCCATACCCTCCAAAAACGTGACATTTAACGACGGCATAAATGTTACCCGGCCCGAAGGTGCTACTGATTCAAGCATATTTGGATGCCTTTTGTCATACATATATATCCACTGTGTTCAATAATATCATTAATACTAATTTATTAGCCACCATGTTTCATCAGTTTGGGAAGTCCGGGAAGTGGAAATATGCAAAACGGGCAAAATTAATCAACGGGATTAATGGTATTTCTGGAAAGCGAATTCCTGTTAATTCATCGGGTAGCATGCGGCGGAGACCTGGGTTAACACATAGGGGGAGGAGTGCTGTTAAACGTGGACGCCCAAAAGGTTCAAAATCTAAGAAATTAACCGATCCCGAAGTTTTGGTTCTGAGAAAGGGTAAAGGTAAAATGGTGCCCCATAATTTATCTGAGAACGTCAGCGACGGCCGGCAAAATGCTAAATAAGTTGTGCGGTAGTGGGTTATTTGTTAGAAATAACTTCTTAAACTATTTGAATGTACTTTATTAACTTCCATTTATTACGTTTCAGCTGATGTTCTGTTGTTAACAGATTCCATCGGCAAGTACCTGAGACATATGCAGGGATGTCAGGTAATAGCAAGTAGGGGGGCCACAGTTGAGCGGATCACCCAGGAGTGCAGGGGGAATGTCGCTTTGTTTCACAATCCTAGAGTAGTTGTCTTAATGGCGGGGACAAACAACATAGCCACGGGGGGACAGCGTATCATTCATTCTTCGGCAGGTGTGGGTTTGTTTGCCGTTTTTGAAAGAGGTGTGCACCCCAGGATGCCGTTTGTAGCATTCTCCCTAGGCCCGTCAATTTCGATAAAACCCAGCATACAATTGATTCAATTAAAGCAGATCTGCACAGGGAAAGTGTCAGAAGGGGCTTTTTGTTTGGAAAACCCATACAGCGGTCATCCCAGCCATTGCGACATTTATTTGCTGTTAGAGATGGGGGGCTACACTTAAACCCGGAGGGCACTCTGCTTCTCAGACAACGACTGTTGGTAGCATCTTTAAAGGGATAAAGTAGGTTGATGTCAATTGTTCTGATTTAGTGTTTCAGGCGCTATTAAAAATGGGCCTGGCACTGGCGGCTGTTCCCGCCTAACCAGTGGGGCTTAGTAATGGGCGTTGCACTGGCGGCCTGTCCCGCCTAACCAGTGGGGTTTCGTAGATATTATGAATATCAGATATTTCACAACAGACCAAAGTATTTTTCCTCTATTAATGTTTATGTCTAGCTACTTTCAGGTGTTTTGCAGAATACCATCGGACCATCGCTGTGGATAGCTCACGAATGTAACTCTACATTGACATTAAACACCATAACGACCTTGTTTTCGGCATTAGAACAGGTAATTACTAGTATAGCTCTTACTCCACGTCAAAAGAATCATAAACAGGTCCCGTATTTTGTCTTTAACGTGTTTTCCCCATTACGTCCAGTTGTGGCAGTCACTCTCCTGCCACCACATATAAAGAGAGTCGCGAAAATATAAACGAAACTGATTTTTCTGGTGCAGCACGGCATTAGGAGACCCTTTGACTGATTAGAGACTATAACATTGTTATATACTAATATCCTTTCTGTCTATACTATATATATATAGCACTATATGATTCATCTAGAACAAATACACTCCATTACACTCTAGTCATTGTGTTCGTGTTTTTATTGCTACATCTCGAAATCGCAGATGTTCACAGCATTAACAACATTACATATGAACAAACAATCCTTAAAGAAACAAACTACATCACACTTGCTTTATTGCACCAGCAACATACACATTTGGCTCGAATAACAAACAAGTATGGGTCATTATAGTCATAAACAACTTAACAATTATAGCTATGTATCAAAACATATTACTGGTATATATAACCAGATATACAACACATTTACAAACAAATACATAAGTAAATTTTGTAAGTGGCATGTGCATTTGATGTCTGAGGGTAGCATTGTAGTCCCAATGTCTGCATCTGAAATGTATGTAAAATGTTCACATAATTGATATAATTTGCACAAGTTTACATTTCAAAGTATAACACTTTGAAATTTTCTGCATTCATGTTTCTTGCAATCGCTACTGGCCAATCCATACTAATATACAACTTGCTAGCAAATAACAATGAAAAAATATCATATGAATCTTGTTTATGGGAGAGGAGAAGGATAGAAATACACTGGGTCTAGCCAGCTAGCAGTGATATAGCCACAGCGCAATAAGTGGTCTGACACATAGCCTTCCTGTAGCTATGTAATCTGATGAATAAGGCATAACACCATTAATGTACACAAATTGGTTGCGGCAGCACTTTATTTTTTTACTAAGAACTAATAAGAATGGGTTTAAACATTAATATTACATTCATTAATTCATAAACTGGGGGAGTTGTTAAATAAATATTGCTATCTTCTGATCTTAGTTACAATTAATGGCTGTTTTTACATATATCGTTATACAAATATATATTATTTGATAACGTCACATTTTTTGCTCCACAACAATATGTACTAGCCGCACTTATCTTTCATATTAAATAATATCCAAATTTAAGCAGTGTGCCTCATTTACCCTAATATTTCAATACGCATATGTTTCTCAAAGAGTTTATGCTAGCAAAATAAGACTATAATCAACAAGTCTTGTAGATATCTAAATGTGACGTTAACCCTAATGCTGGTTAAATAGGTCTTTGGGCAGCTTTAATATATTAGATAAGGAAATATATCGTTTAGGGCCTGCTCCCTTCCCATTGCCATATAATTATAGTTGAAGTGAATGGCACCCAGAGTGAGGGCAGAGGGGGGTTGACTGCATCAGTTGCAGTATGCACTGATAAAGACTAGTATGATAGCAGACCATGCAGGCTCACCTTTAATTATCGGAGGGGTATTTCCATTAACAACAAACAGTGCTACTATCTGCATGGGTACCCCTTAAAGTTAATGTGTAGCCTAGGCCTGCAGTGGTATCTATTAAAAAACTTACTTTAATATGGGTTACATATGGCTATGACTTTACATAATTACAGGTGAGCCTGATTTGCCATGCATATACAAATGAGGGGTGGGGGGGAGGGTTATTTCTATTCCTCAGGAATAGGCTTAAGGCATATAGGCTTATCAGGAATAGGCTTAAGGCATAGGCTTAAGGCAATAGGCATAATTCAAGGTGAGCCTGATTTGCCATGCATGTACAGGTGAGGGGGGGCAAGGGTTATTTCCATTCCTCAGCAATAGGCTTTTCATTTCACCATGAATTTGGAATGAGGAAAACAATTCTTCGTGAACTGGGAATAGGGTAATAGCTAACCATCGTGATTAACGATTTCATTAAATGTGAACTGGGAATTATAATATTAAATAACTGTGCATTGGGAAATCGCCAATTTATATAATGTATCTGCCCTTCGTTTGTAAATGGGGAATATTCTCCTTTGAATTCATTGTGACCTAGGAATGTATTTATCGGGAGCATGACCCACCTTGCCCCCCCCCCCTCCACAAATCGCAAGACAATTATTATAAGTTAATCCTATGCGTATGCAGTCAGGGGGGAGGGGGGTACGCTACAAGTAAACAACACACATGTCATATATGGACCAACAAATGCAGTAGGTATGCATTTTAGTGTCAGAGCCCCGGATTGGCCTGAAACTTTGAAAAAAAAATTCAGACGACAGGCCTACACCTGTACACTAGTCACTACAGACCACAGGCACTTGAATCATGGGGGGCATCCTCTTGTTTACATTTATATAAACACGTGTTTATAATAGATGCATGTAAACAAGACCCCCCCCCCATGATTCAAGTGCCTGTGCTACAGACAGTACTTTTGACACTTGTTCGTATGACACAGTCATAAGAACAAGGCCCCGGTTGGCTTTGGCGCAAGTCCCCCCAGGCAAGCCCGCTTCTCTGTTCTCTAGCCTAGAAAAGCGGGCTTGCCTGGGGACTGTGAGCTAAGAGTCGGGCGCTGTGTCCTGAACCAGTGAACAGGTGAATGACATGTGATTTGTGATGCCTGATGGCCGACGGCTGTCGCTACCCCTCCTGGCTCTGTCTCTGTTTCACCTCTGTCCTGGTCTTTAAAAGCATATTTACCTTGTTGACGCCTTCAGCTTCACTGTCTGTATCACCTATCTCTTCGGCTTTCCTTTTGCTGGTCAGATAATTCCGGATAGGGTGAAGATTTTGTCGAAGTGACCTGTTTACTCACTGTCAATGACAGTTTCCGGTAGAGAGAAGTGAACTTTCTTGCCTGCGTCGACGTACTGAATATTCATCAGTGTTTCATGATCAAAATATGCAAAAATAGAGGAACCGGAAGTCCCAACCGGGTGTGAATTGCAAAAACGCAGCGGGGAACCAAGTATTCACAGATACCGGCATCCGCCAAAAACAAATATGGCGGACGGTTGGTCGGGAAAAGTCGTGTGCTCCAACATTTCTTCGCGAAAATATAACTGAAACAACCTAGTGTTGACACACTTTCTTGATGTCAGAAGATAAAACAAGGTATATAGAATACGTAAGCACTATGATTGTACGCGCACACATTATGATAAAGGCTACAGTTGATTCCCTACTGGCGTCTAAAGAACTCTGCATGGACACCGTTGTGCCCCTAGAAAGCGGGCTTGCCTGGGGCACTTGCGCCAAGGGGTGAGTGTGGTTGTGTAGTATGACTGACTACGTTCGGTCTGGTGATTAAAGCAGCCTACTTACATGCGCCATCTTAGATTTTGTACAATTTGGAATCAAGACTAAAAGTATCTCAACATTATGATGCTTACATGTTTTATATCTCGTTGAGTTGTAAAACAACAATTTCAACATAAAACTGCGTGGTCTATTTTATCGCGCGCGGACGTCCTAGCGAGCCGGGGTCGACATCACACAGAATACCGAACAGCGAACAGGCGCGCAGGGATATAAAGCCGGCTACCAACTTCTGATCCGGTGAACAGATTTGCTTCTCTCCGGATAGCCCGCAGGCTTTCAGGATTTAAATTCAAGACAGAATATACTTATTTGACATTGAGAATAGATTGGTAACATAACAAATACAGAGCGTATTATTAAGGATGGGGCCCGGGGAGTCGATCGTCTGCAGGAGGTTGTTGTTTTCGTTATGTTCGTGAGATCAAGTGGCTGTCGTTAAACACAGACTAACCCATATATTTCATAGGCAAAGACAGCGAGACGAATTTGGGTTCAACGAACTAATTTATTGATCGAGCGTTCACCGTTCACTAAATATTTGGCGCGGTTTACGGTCGTTCTTCCATGTAAGCCGTCACGGGGACGGCGCAATGATGGGGAATGGGGGAAACGGGCAGCCGCCGTTTTCGTGATTCCAAACAGTCACGAAAAAGAGTGTGCACTTCAGTGGGCAGGCAGTGTACACTCAATGCCGGAACGGCTGATCGCGCACAGGACATACGGCGGCGTACGGCGCAGATAGATGTATGGACAGCAGGACACTGCACAAAGTGTGCAGTCACAGACGAACAGCGCATGGCACACAAGCCCGAGGGATACAACATGGCAGTTTTTGAACAATCCTGGCGAGGCTAACCTTTCTCCGCATCTGAAGCGACATGACAGTTCGAAAACTCAACCCTGCCAAGGAAACGACATGACGTGACAGTTCGAAACCCAACCTTTCTTTGAAGTTGAAGCGACACGACAGTTCGAAACACCACCTTTCTCTGAATGTGAAGCGACATGACAGTTTGAGACCCAACCTTTCCCTCAGTCTGAAGCGACATGACATGACAGTTCGTAATCCAACCTTGGCAAGGAAATGACATGACGTGACAGTTCGAAAGCCAACCCTGGCAAGGAAGCGACATGACGTGACAGTTCGAAACCCAACCTTTCTCTGAATGTGAAGCGACACGACAGTTTGAAACACCACCTTTCTCTGAATGTGAGGCGACATGACAGTTTGAGACCCAACCTTTCCCTCAGTCTGAAGCGACATGACATGACAGTTCGAAATCCAATCCTGGCAAGAACACGACATGACGTGACAGGTCGGAAGCCAACTCTGGCAAGGAAATGACAGGACACGACAGTTCAGAACCCAACCTTTTCCTGCATCTGAAGCGACATGACATGACAGTACAAAATCCAACCTTGGCAAGGAAATGACATGACGTGACAGTTCGAAAGCCAACCCTGGCAAGGAAGCGACACGACATGACAGTTCGAAACCCAACCTTTCTCTGAATGTGAAGCGACACGACAGTTCGAAACACCACCTTTCTCTGAATGGGAAGCGACATGACAGTTTGAGACCCAACCTTTCCCTCAGTCTGAAGCGACATGACATGACAGTTCAAAATCCAACCCTGGCAAGGAAGCGACATGACGTGACAGGTCAGAAGCCAACCTTGTCAAGGAAGCGACATGACGTGACAGTTCGTAACCCAACCTTTTCCTGCATCTGAAGCGACACGACATGACAGTTTGAAAGCCAACCCTGGCAAGGACACGACAGGACACGACAGTTTGAAACCCAACCCTGGCAAGGACACGACAGGACACGACAGTTCGAAAGCCAACCCTGGCAAGGAAGCGACATGACGTGACAGGTCAGAAGCCAACCCTGGCAAGGAAGCGACATGACATGACAGTTCAGAACCCAACCTTTTCCTGCATCTGAAGCGACACGACATGACAGTTCAAAATCCAACCCTGGCAAGGAAGCAACATGACGTGACAGGTCAGAAGCCAACCTTGGCAAGGAAGCGACATGACGTGACAGTTCGTAACCCAACCTTTTCCTGCATCTGAAGCGACACGACATGACAGTTCGAAAGCCAACCCTGGCAAGGACACGACAGGACCCGACAGTTCGAAACCCAACCCTGACAAGGACACGACAGGACACAACAGTTTGAAACCCAACCCTGGCCATAACACGACATGACGTGACAGGTCGGAAGCCAACTCTGGCAAGGAAATGACAGGACACAACAGTTCAGAACCCAACCTTATCCTGCATCTGAAGCGACACGACATGACAGTTCGAAAGCCAACCCTGGCAAGGACACGACAGGACACGACAGTTCGAAACCTAACCCTGGCAAGGACACGACAGTTCGAAACCCAACCCTGGCAATAACACGACATGACGTGACAGGCCGGAAGCCAACTCTGGCAAGGAAATGACAGGACATGACAGTTCAGAACCCAACCTTTTCCTGCATCTGAAGCGACACGACATGACAGTTCGAAAGCCAACCGGCAACCCTGGCCTGGCCTGGCAAGGACACGGCACTCGACAGTTCGAAACCCAACCCTGGCAAGTCGTGCCACGACTGCGGTTTCCTCAGTAGACATTACCTTCACTGCTGCAACACTTCAGTCAACAAATTATCACGCAATCGACTGGAAAGACATTTTGACATCGCTGCTTGAAGGCGTTTTTTCCGGCAGCTCTGTGGGATTTCCATCGCGAGTTTGCCTAGTCTGTGCGCCATAAGTTCGTTTCTGTTTATCACCAGGCGTAGCGCAGTGAGCATTCTCGAGGGTTCTCATTGGTTGTAAATGCTTACCGGCTATCAGTGGCTATCTGGTCTCCACTCTCTGCCTTCGACTCACTCCGCTAGGGCACCGTTATGTAAAAAGTAGCTTGCGTAGCGCCGCCGTCCTACGGGGCGTAGCGCCACCGTGCGGGGAGCTGGTCTAGTCTGTACTTTCGCTGGGAACCAGCCTGCCTGTCCGAAACAGTAGGCTGCGAGCAGCTCTAGGCCGGTACATAGTTATACCGAAACAGACCAAAACCGGCCGAAACCGACCAAAACCGGCATAAATATACCAAAACCAAGTCGCTAGCATGTTGAAGACACATATGATCTGGATGTATCATTAGTCCACATATATATACGTCTAATATTAATTGTATTTATTGCCAGTAATAGCAGATATCCCTGTCTTCTGTCTGCGGAAGTGGCTCAAACTGCGAATGCATGCGCCTCATTTTCCCCGTTGACGAAGAAATATTCCCTTCATTCCCAGTTCACGGTGAAATGAAAAGTCCATTCCCGAGGAATGTAAACACCCGTCCCCCCCACACACACACACTACGGAAAACAGGACGTCGTATTGGTGTCGGCGAACCGTAAATTGAAGCGAAGAAAACATGTCGCAGGATATCTACATTTCAGTTCCTTTTACGGATGTGTATAGGCTTAACTGTGTTGAACAAAGTTTGAGAGAGAGCGACAGGTGTGGTTAGATGCTATGTCCAGTACTGAACTGTACTGACAGAGGTCCAGGTTTGTGAAAGGTATCCAAATGAGAGATTTTCCGAGTGCAGCAATAATGCACAAAGAGGAGCGAAGGACATAGTGGTAATAGGAATGACATATACCGTTATTGCAATGTGCAACGTCGGACATGAGGTCACAATTTCCATCCTTAGGCTGGCCGGTCGACTGCGATTATAAACAACCAAGTGGTTTATCAGAATAACCTAAAAAACGCAGTATTTAATCGACCCACCAACCCAGCGCTCAGCGTCATCTACACCGTACGCAAGAACCCTGAAGATGATCATGATGTGGCCTTGCCAGAGCGGGCGGCCCTTACCCGAAATGGAGGTGTAGCGGCGGGTGAGAAAGAGGGTACCTAACCCTGATCCCAACCCAACCCTGAATGTAGTCTACACCGCACGCCTGAACCGTAAACATGGTAACGATGTGGCTTAAGAGAGAGGGCGGCCCTTATGCACAAGGGAAGTGACGCGGCGGGTGAAACAGAGGGTACCTAACCCTTACCCCAACCAGACCCCAAGCGCAATATACCCCCTGTACATGAACCCTAAGGATAGTACTGATGTAGCATTGACAGAGCGGGCGGCCGTAATCCGAAATGCAGGTGAGGCGGCGGGTGAAGAAGAGGGTAGCTAACCCTGACCCCAACCCGACCCCGAGCGCAATCTACACCCTACGCCTGAACCCTGAAGATGGTAATGATGTGGCTTAAGAAAGCGGGCGGCCGATACCCGAAATGGAGGTGAGGCGGCGGTTGAAGAGGGTTTCTAACCCTGACCCCAACCCGACCCTGACCGCAATATCTACCCCCTGTACCTGAACCCTGAGGATAGTACTGATGTGGCATTGACAGAGCGAGCGGCCGTGAACCGAAATGCAGGTTAGGCTGCGGGTGAAAAAGAGGGTACCTAACCCTGACCCCAACCCGACCCCGAGCGCAATCTACCCCCCGGACCTAAACCCTAAGGATAGTGCTGATGTAGCATTGACAGACCGGGCGGCCGTTACCCGAAATGCAGGTGTAGCGGCCGGTGAAAATGAGGGTACTTAACCCTGACCCCAACCCGACCCCGAGCGCAATGTACCCCCTGCACCTAAACCCTAAGGATAGTACTGATGACACATTGACAGAGCGGGCGGCCGTGAACCGAAATGCAAGTTAGGCTGCGGGTGAAAAAGAGGGTATCTAACCCTGACCCCAACCCGACCCCGAGCGCAATCTACCCCCTGTACCTAAACCCTAAGGATAGTACAGATGTGGCATTGACAGAGCGGGCGGCCCTAATCCACAAGAAAGGAGAGGCGGCGGGTGAAAAATAGGGTACCTAACCCTGACCCCAACCCGACCCCGAGCGCAATCTACCCCCTGTACCTAAGCCCTAAGGATAGTACTGATGTGGCCTTGACAGAGCGGGCGGCCGTTACCGGAAATGCAGGTTAGGCGGCGGGTGAAAAAGAGGGTACCTAACCCTGACCCCAACCCGACCCCGAGCGCAATCTGCCCCCTGTACCTAAACCCTAAGGGTAGTACAGATGTGGCATTGACAGAGCGGGCGGCGGTTACCCGAAATGTTGGTTAGGCTGCGGGTGAAAAAGAGGGTACCTAACCCTGACCCCAACCCGACCCCGAGCGCAATCTACCCCCTGTACCTAAACCCTAAGGATAGTACAGATGTGGCCTTGACAGAGCGGGCGGCCGTTACCCGAAATGCAGGTGCAGCGGCGGGTGAAAAAGAGGGTACCTAACCCTGACCCCAACCCGACCCCGAGCGCAATCTACCCCCTGTACCTAAACCCTAAGAAGAGTACAGATGTGGCATTGACAGAGCGGGAGGCCGTTACCCGAAATGCAGGTGTAGCGGCGGGAGAAAAACAGGGTACCTAACCCTGACCCCAACCCGACCCCGAGCGCAATCTACCCCCTGTACCTAAACCCTAAGGATAGTACAGATGTGGCATTGACAGAGCGGGCGGCCGTTACCCGAAATGTTGGTTAGGCTGCGGGTGAAAAAGAGGGTACCTAACCCTGAGCCCAACCCGACACCGAGCGCAATCTACCCCCTGTACCTAAACCCTAAGGATAGTACAGATGTGGCATTGACAGAGCGGGCGGCCATTACCCGAAATGCAGGTGTGGCGGCGGGTGAAAAAGAGGGTACCTAACCCTGACCCCAACCCGACCCTGAGCGTAATCTACCCCATGTGCCTAAACCCTAAGGATAGTACAGATGTGGCATTGACATAGCGGGCGGCCGTTACCCGAAATGCAGGTTCTACCCCCTGTACCTAAACCCTAAGGATAGTACAGCTGTGGCATTGACAGAGCGGGCGGCCGTTACCCGAAATGCAGGTGTAGCGGCGGGTGAAAAAGAGGGTACCTAACCTTGACGCCAACCCGACCCCGAGCGCAATCTACCCCCTGTACCTAAACCCTAAGGATAGTACAGATGTGGCATTGACAGAGCGGGCGGCCGTGAACCGAAATGCAGGTTAGGCGGCGGGTGAAGAAGATGGTACCTGACCCTGACCCCAACCCGACCCCGAGCGCAATCTACCTCCTGTACCTAAACCCTAAGGATAGTACTGATGTAGCATTGACAGAGCGGGCGGCCGTTACCCGAAATGCAGGTGTAGCGGCGGGTGAAAAAGAGGGTACCTAACCCTGACCCCAACCCGACCCCGAGCGCAATCTACCCCCTGTACCTAAACCCTAAGGATAGTACTGATGTAGCATTGACAGAGCGGGCGGCCGTTACCCGAAATGCAGGTGTAGCGGCGGGTGAAAAAGAGGGTACCTAACCCTGAACCCAACCCGACCCCGAGCGCAATCTACCCCCTGTATCTAAACCCTCAGGATAGAACAGATGTGGCATTGACAGAGCGGGCGGCTGGTACCCGAAATGCAGGTGTAGCGGCGGGTGAAAAAGAGGGTACCTAACCCTGAACCCAACCTGGCCCCGAGCGCAATCTACCCCCTGTACCTAAATCCTAAGGATAGTACAGATGTGGCATTGACAGAGTGGGCGGCCGTTACCCGAAATGCAGGTGGAGCGGCGGGTGAAAAAGAGGGTACCTAACCCTGACCCCAACCCGACCCCGAGCGCAATCTACACCCTACGCCTGAACCCTGAAGATGGTAATGATGTGGCTTATGAAAGCGGGCGGCCGATACCCGAAATGGAGGTGAGGCGGCGGTTGAAGAGGGTATCTAACCCTGACCCCAACCCGACCCTGACCGCAATATCTACCCCCTGCACCTGAACCCTGAGGATAGTACTGATGTGGCATTGACAGAGCGAGCGGCCGTGAACCGAAATGCAGGTTAGGCTGCGGGTGAAAAAGAGGGTACCTAACCCTGACCCCAACCCGACCCCGAGCGCAATCTACCCCCTGTACCTAAACACTAAGGATAGTACTGATGTGGCATTGCCAGAGGGGGCGGCCGTGAACCGAAATGCAGGTTAGGCTGCGGGTGAAAAAGAGGGTACCTAACCCTGACCCCAAGCGCAATCTACCCCCTGTACCTAAACCCTAGGGATAGTACTGATGTGGCATTGCCAGAGGGGGCGGCCGTGAACCGAAATGCAGGTTAGGCTGCGGGTGAAAAAGAGGGTACCTAACCCTGACCTCAACCCGACCCCGAGCGCAATCTACCCCCTGTACCTAAACCCTAAAGGATAGTACTGATGTGGCATTGACAGAGCGGGCGGCCGTGAACCGAAATGCAGGTTGGGCAGCGGGTGAAGACGAGGGTACCTAACCCTGACCCCAACCCGACCCTGAGCGCAATCTATCCCCTGTACCTAAACCCTAAGGATAGTACTGATGTGGCATTGACAGAGCGGGCGGCCGTGAACCGAAATGCAGGTTAGGCGGCGGGTGAAGAAGATGGTACCTAACCCTGACCCCAACCCGACCCCGAGCGCAATCTACCCCCTGTACCTAAACCCTAAGGATAGTACTGATGTAGCATTGACAGAGCGGGCGCCGTTACCCGACATGCAGGTGTAGCGGCGGGTGAAAAAGAGGGTACCTAACCCTGACCCCAACCCGACCCCGAGCGCAATCTACCCCCTGTACCTAAACCCTAAGGATAGTACTGATGTAGCATTGACAGAGCGGGCGGCCGTTACCCGAAATGCAGGTGTAGCGGCGGGTGAAAAAGAGGGTACCTAACCCTGAACCCAACCCGACCCCAAGCGCAATCTACCCCCTGTATCTAAACCCTCAGGATAGAACAGATGTGGCATTGACAGAGCGGGCGGCCGGTACCCGAAATGCAGGTGTAGCGGCGGGTGAAAAAGAGGGTACCTAACCCTGAACCCAACCTGGCCCCGAGCGCAATCTACCCCCTGTACCTAAACCCTAAGGATAGTACAGATGTGGCATTGACAGAGTGGGCGGCCGTTACCCGAAATGCACGTGTAGCGGTGGGTGAAAAAGAGGGTACTTAACCCTGCCCCCAACCCGACCCCGAGCGCAATCTACCCCCGGACCTAAACCCTAAGGATAGTGCTGATGTAGCATTGACAGAGCGGGCGGCCGTTACCCGAAATGCAGGTGGAGCGGCGGGTGAAAAAGAGGGTACCTAACCCTGACCCCAACCCGACCCCGATCGCAATCTACCCCCTGTACCTGAACCCTAAGGATAGTAGAGATGTGGCATTGACAGAGCCGGCGGCCGTTACCCGAATTGCAGGTGATGCGGCGGTTGAAGAGGGTATCAAACCCTGACCCCAACCCGACCCCGACCGCAATCTACTCCCTGTACCTAAACCCTAAGGATAGTACAGATGTGGCATTGACAGAGCGGGCGGCCGTTACCCGAAATGCAGGTTCGACCCCCTGTACCTAAACCCTAAGGATAGTACAGATGTGGCATTGACAGAGCAGGCGGCCGTTACCGGAAATGCAGGTGTAGCGGCGGGTGAAAAAGAGAGTACCTAACCCTGACGCCAACCCGACCCCGAGCGCAATCTACCCCCTGTACCTAAACCCTAAGGATAGTACTGATGTGGCATTGACAGAGCGGGCGGCCGTTACCCGAAATGCAGATGTACCGGCGGGTGAAAAAGAGGGTACCTAACCCTGACCCCAACGCGACCCCAAGCGCAATATAACCCCTGTATCTAAACCCTAAGGATAGTGCTGATGTAGCATTGACAGAGCGGGCGGCCGTTACCCGAAATGCAGGTGTAGCTGCGGGTGAAAAAGAGGGTATCTAACCCTGACCCCAACCCGACCCCGAGCGCAATCTACCCCCTGTACCTAAACCCTAAGGATAGTACAGATGTGGCATTGACAGAGCGGGCGGCGGTTACCCGAAATGTTGGTTAAGCTGCGGGTGAAAAAGAGGGTACCTAACCCTGACCCCAACCCGACCCCGAGCGCAATCTACCCCCTGTACCTAAACCCTAAGGATAGCACAGATGTGGCTTTGACAGAGCGGGCGGCCGTTACCCGAAATGCAGGTGTAGCGGCGGGTGAAAAAGAGGGTACCTAACCCTGACCCCAACCCGACCCCGAGCGCAATCTACCCCCTGTACATAAACCCTGAGGATAGTACAGATGTGGCATTGACAAAGCGGGCGGCCGTTACCCGAAATGCAGGAGTGGCGGTGGGAGAAAAAGAGGGTACCTAACCCTGACCACAACGAGACCCCGAGCGCAAGCTACCCCCTGTACCTAAATCCTAAGGATAGTACAGATGTGGCATTGACAGAGCGGGCGGCCATTACCCGAAATGCAGGTGTGGCGACGGGTGAAAAAGAGGGTACCTAACCCTGACCCCAACCCGACCCTGAGCGCAATCTACCCTCTGTACCTAAACCCTAAGGATAGTACAGATGTGGCATTGACAGAGCGGGCGGCCGTTACCCGAAATGCAGGTTCTACCCCCTGTACCTAAACCCTAAGGATAGTACAGATGTGGCATTGACAGAGCGGGCGGCCGTTACCCGAAATGCAGGTGTAGCGGCGGGTGAAAAAGAGGGTATCTAACCCTGACCCCAACCCGACCCCGAGCGCAATCTACCCCCTGTACCTAAACCCTAAGGATAGAACAGATGTGGCATTGACAGAGCGGGCGGCCGCTACCCGAAATGCAAGTGTAGCGGCGGGTGAAAAAGAGGGTAACTAACCCTGCCCCCAACCCGATCCCGAGCGCAATCTACCCCCTGGACCTAAACCCTAAGGATAGAACAGATGTGGCATTGACAGAGCGGGCGGCCGTTACCCGAAATGCAGGTGTAGCTGCGGGTGAAAAAGAGGGTATCTAACCCTGACCCCAACCCGACCCCGAGCGCAATCTACCCCCTGTACCTAAACCCTAAGGATAGTACAGATGTGGCATTGACAGAGCGGGCGGCAGTTACCCGAAATGTTGGTTAAGCTGCGGGTGAAAAAGAGGGTACCTAACCCTGACCCCAACCCGACCCCGAGCGCAATCTACCCCCTGTACCTAAACCCTAAGGATAGCACAGATGTGGCTTTGACAGAGCGGGCGGCCGTTACCCGAAATGCAGGTGTAGCGGCGGGTGAAAAAGAGGGTACCTAACCCTGACCCCAACCCGACCCCGAGCGCAATCTACCCCCTGTACATAAACCCTGAGGATAGTACAGATGTGGCATTGACAAAGCGGGCGGCCGTTACCCGAAATGCAGGAGTGGCGGTGGGAGAAAAAGAGGGTACCTAACCCTGACCACAACGAGACCCCGAGCGCAAGCTACCCCCTGTACCTAAATCCTAAGGATAGTACAGATGTGGCATTGACAGAGCGGGCGGCCATTACCCGAAATGCAGGTGTGGCGACGGGTGAAAAAGAGGGTACCTAACCCTGACCCCAACCCGACCCTGAGCGCAATCTACCCTCTGTACCTAAACCCTAAGGATAGTACAGATGTGGCATTGACAGAGCGGGCGGCCGTTACCCGAAATGCAGGTTCTACCCCCTGTACCTAAACCCTAAGGATAGTACAGATGTGGCATTGACAGAGCGGGCGGCCGTTACCCGAAATGCAGGTGTAGCGGCGGGTGAAAAAGAGGGTATCTAACCCTGACCCCAACCCGACCCCGAGCGCAATCTACCCCTTGTACCTAAACCCTAAGGATAGAACAGATGTGGCATTGACAGAGCGGGCGGCCGCTACCCGAAATGCAAGTGTAGCGGCGGGTGAAAAAGAGGGTAACTAACCCTGCCCCCAACCCGATCCCGAGCGCAATCTACCCCCTGGACCTAAACCCTAAGGATAGTACTGATGTGGCATTGACAGAGCGGGCGGCCGTTACCCGAAATGCAGATGTACCGGCGGGTGAAAAAGAGGGTACCTAACCCTGACCCCAACCCGACCCCAAGCGCGATATAACCCCTGTATCTAAACCCTAAGGATAGTGCTGATGTAGCATTGACAGAGCGGGCGGCCGTTACCCGAAATGCAGGTGCAGCGGCGGGTGAAAAAGAGGGTACCTAACCCTGACCCCAACCCGACCCCGAGCGCAATATACTCCCTGTACCTAAACCCTCAGGATAGTACTGATGTAGCATTGACAGAGCGGGCGGCCGTTACCCGAAATGCAGGTGAGGCGGCGGTTGAAGAGGGTATCTAACCCTGACCCCAACCTGACCCCGAGCGCAATCTACCCCCTGTACCTTAACCCTAAGGATAGTACTGATGTGGCATTGACAGGGCGGGCGGCCGTTACCCGAAATGCAGGTGTAGCTGCGGGTGAAAAAGAGGGTATCTAACCCTGACCCCAACCCGACCCCGAGCGCAGTATACCCCCTGTACCTAAACCCTGGCGGCCGTTACCCGAAATGCAGGTGAGGAGGCGGTTGAAGAGGGTATCTAACCCTGAGCCCAACCCGACCCCGAGCGCAATCTACCCCCTGTACCTAAACCCTAAGGATAGTACTGATGTAGCATTGACAGAGCGGGCGGCCGTTACCCGAAATGCAGGTGTAGCGGCGGGTGAAAAAGAGGGTACCTAACCCTGAACCCAACCCGACCCCGAGCGCAATCTACCCCCTGTATCTAAACCCTCAGGATAGAACAGATGTGGCATTGACAGAGCGGGCGGCTGGTACCCGAAATGCAGGTGTAGCGGCGGGTGAAAAAGAGGGTACCTAACCCTGAACCCAACCTGGCCCCGAGCGCAATCTACCTCCTGTACCTAAATCCTAAGGATAGTACAGATGTGGCATTGACAGAGTGGGCGGCCGTTACCCGAAATGCAGGTGGAGCGGCGGGTGAAAAAGAGGGTACCTAACCCTGACCCCAACCCGACCCCGAGCGCAATCTACACCCTACGCCTGAACCCTGAAGATGGTAATGATGTGGCTTATGAAAGCGGGCGGCCGATACCCGAAATGGAGGTGAGGCGGCGGTTGAAGAGGGTATATAACCCTGACCCCAACCCGACCCTGACCGCAATATCTACCCCCTGCACCTGAACCCTGAGGATAGTACTGATGTGGCATTGACAGAGCGAGCGGCCGTGAACCGAAATGCAGGTTAGGCTGCGGGTGAAAAAGAGGGTACCTAACCCTGACCCCAACCCGACCCCGAGCGCAATCTACCCCCTGTACCTAAACACTAAGGATAGTACTGATGTGGCATTGCCAGAGGGGGCGGCCGTGAACCGAAATGCAGGTTAGGCTGCGGGTGAAAAAGAGGGTACCTAACCCTGACCCCAAGCGCAATCTACCCCCTGTACCTAAACCCTAGGGATAGTACTGATGTGGCATTGCCAGAGGGGGCGGCCGTGAACCGAAATGCAGGTTAGGCTGCGGGTGAAAAAGAGGGTACCTAACCCTGACCTCAACCCGACCCCGAGCGCAATCTACCCCCTGTACCTAAACCCTAAAGGATAGTACTGATGTGGCATTGACAGAGCGGGCGGCCGTGAACCGAAATGCAGGTTGGGCAGCGGGTGAAGACGAGGGTACCTAACCCTGACCCCAACCCGACCCTGAGCGCAATCTATCCCCTGTACCTAAACCCTAAGGATAGTACTGATGTGGCATTGACAGAGCGGGCGGCCGTGAACCGAAATGCAGGTTAGGCGGCGGGTGAAGAAGATGGTACCTAACCCTGACCCCAACCCGACCCCGAGCGCAATCTACCCCCTGTACCTAAACCCTAAGGATAGTACAGATGTGGCATTGACATAGCGGGCGGCCGTTACCCGAAATGCAGGTTCTACCCCCTGTACCTAAACCCTAAGGATAGTACAGCTGTGGCATTGACAGAGCGGGCGGCCGTTACCCGAAATGCAGGTGTAGCGGCGGGTGAAAAAGAGGGTACCTAACCTTGACGCCAACGAGACCCCGAGCGCAATCTACCCCCTGTACCTAAACCCTAAGGATAGTACAGATGTGGCATTGACAGAGCGGGCGGCCGTGAACCGAAATGCAGGTTAGGCGGCGGGTGAAGAAGATGGTACCTGACCCTGACCCCAACCCGACCCCGAGCGCAATCTACCTCCTGTACCTAAACCCTAAGGATAGTACTGATGTAGCATTGACAGAGCGGGCGGCCGTTACCCGAAATGCAGGTGTAGCGGCGGGTG
The DNA here is from genome assembly GCA_964019135.1 of Arenicola marina. NCBI lineage: Eukaryota > Metazoa > Annelida > Polychaeta > Arenicolidae > Arenicola > Arenicola marina. The sequence continues at coordinate 52,286,585 of OZ025250.1, read as the reverse complement.
AAAAAGAGGGTACCTAACCCTGACCCCAACCCGACCCCGAGCGCAATCTACCCCCTGTACCTAAACCCTAAGGATAGTACTGATGTAGCATTGACAGAGCGGGCGGCCGTTACCCGAAATGCAGGTGTAGCGGCGGGTGAAAAAGAGGGTACCTAACCCTGAACCCAACCCGACCCCGAGCGCAATCTACCCCCTGTATCTAAACCCTCAGGATAGAACAGATGTGGCATTGACAGAGCGGGCGGCTGGTACCCGAAATGCAGGTGTAGCGGCGGGTGAAAAAGAGGGTACCTAACCCTGAACCCAACCTGGCCCCGAGCGCAATCTACCCCCTGTACCTAAATCCTAAGGATAGTACAGATGTGGCATTGACAGAGTGGGCGGCCGTTACCCGAAATGCAGGTGGAGCGGCGGGTGAAAAAGAGGGTACCTAACCCTGACCCCAACCCGACCCCGAGCGCAATCTACACCCTACGCCTGAACCCTGAAGATGGTAATGATGTGGCTTATGAAAGCGGGCGGCCGATACCCGAAATGGAGGTGAGGCGGCGGTTGAAGAGGGTATCTAACCCTGACCCCAACCCGACCCTGACCGCAATATCTACCCCCTGCACCTGAACCCTGAGGATAGTACTGATGTGGCATTGACAGAGCGAGCGGCCGTGAACCGAAATGCAGGTTAGGCTGCGGGTGAAAAAGAGGGTACCTAACCCTGACCCCAACCCGACCCCGAGCGCAATCTACCCCCTGTACCTAAACACTAAGGATAGTACTGATGTGGCATTGCCAGAGGGGGCGGCCGTGAACCGAAATGCAGGTTAGGCTGCGGGTGAAAAAGAGGGTACCTAACCCTGACCCCAAGCGCAATCTACCCCCTGTACCTAAACCCTAGGGATAGTACTGATGTGGCATTGCCAGAGGGGGCGGCCGTGAACCGAAATGCAGGTTAGGCTGCGGGTGAAAAAGAGGGTACCTAACCCTGACCTCAACCCGACCCCGAGCGCAATCTACCCCCTGTACCTAAACCCTAAAGGATAGTACTGATGTGGCATTGACAGAGCGGGCGGCCGTGAACCGAAATGCAGGTTGGGCAGCGGGTGAAGACGAGGGTACCTAACCCTGACCCCAACCCGACCCTGAGCGCAATCTATCCCCTGTACCTAAACCCTAAGGATAGTACTGATGTGGCATTGACAGAGCGGGCGCCGTTACCCGACATGCAGGTGTAGCGGCGGGTGAAAAAGAGGGTACCTAACCCTGACCCCAACCCGACCCCGAGCGCAATCTACCCCCTGTACCTAAACCCTAAGGATAGTACTGATGTAGCATTGACAGAGCGGGCGGCCGTTACCCGAAATGCAGGTGTAGCGGCGGGTGAAAAAGAGGGTACCTAACCCTGAACCCAACCCGACCCCAAGCGCAATCTACCCCCTGTATCTAAACCCTCAGGATAGAACAGATGTGGCATTGACAGAGCGGGCGGCCAGTACCCGAAATGCAGGTGTAGCGGCGGGTGAAAAAGAGGGTACCTAACCCTGAACCCAACCTGGCCCCGAGCGCAATCTACCCCCTGTACCTAAACCCTAAGGATAGTACAGATGTGGCATTGACAGGGTGGGCGGCCGTTACCCGAAATGCACGTGTAGCGGTGGGTGAAAAAGAGGGTACTTAACCCTGCCCCCAACCCGACCCCGAGCGCAATCTACCCCCCGGACCTAAACCCTAAGGATAGTGCTGATGTAGCATTGACAGAGCGGGCGGCCGTTACCCGAAATGCAGGTGGAGCGGCGGGTGAAAAAGAGGGTACCTAACCCTGACCCCAACCCGACCCCGATCGCAATCTACCCCCTGTACCTGAACCCTAAGGATAGTAGAGATGTGGCATTGACAGAGCCGGCGGCCGTTACCCGAATTGCAGGTGATGCGGCGGTTGAAGAGGGTATCAAACCCTGACCCCAACCCGACCCCGACCGCAATCTACTCCCTGTACCTAAACCCTAAGGATAGTACAGATGTGGCATTGACAGAGCGGGCGGCCGTTACCCGAAATGCAGGTTCGACCCCCTGTACCTAAACCCTAAGGATAGTACAGATGTGGCATTGACAGAGCAGGCGGCCGTTACCGGAAATGCAGGTGTAGCGGCGGGTGAAAAAGAGAGTACCTAACCCTGACGCCAACCCGACCGTGAGCGCAATCTACCCCCTGTACCTAAACCCTAAGGATAGTACTGATGTGGCATTGACAGAGCGGGCGGCCGTTACCCGAAATGCAGATGTACCGGCGGGTGAAAAAGAGGGTACCTAACCCTGACCCCAACGCGACCCCAAGCGCAATATAACCCCTGTATCTAAACCCTAAGGATAGTGCTGATGTAGCATTGACAGAGCGGGCGGCCGTTACCCGAAATGCAGGTGTAGCTTCGGGTGAAAAAGAGGGTATCTAACCCTGACCCCAACCCGACCCCGAGCGCAATCTACCCCCTGTACCTAAACCCTAAGGATAGTACAGATGTGGCATTGACAGAGCGGGCGGCGGTTACCCGAAATGTTGGTTAAGCTGCGGGTGAAAAAGAGGGTACCTAACCCTGACCCCAACCCGACCCCGAGCGCAATCTACCCCCTGTACCTAAACCCTAAGGATAGCACAGATGTGGCTTTGACAGAGCGGGCGGCCGTTACCCGAAATGCAGGTGTAGCGGCGGGTGAAAAAGAGGGTACCTAACCCTGACCCCAACCCGACCCCGAGCGCAATCTACCCCCTGTACATAAACCCTGAGGAAAGTACAGATGTGGCATTGACAAAGCGGGCGGCCGTTACCCGAAATGCAGAAGTGGCGGTGGGAGAAAAAGAGGGTACCTAACCCTGACCACAACGAGACCCCGAGCGCAAGCTACCCCCTGTACCTAAATCCTAAGGATAGTACAGATGTGGCATTGACAGAGCGGGCGGCCATTACCCGAAATGCAGGTGTGGCGACGGGTGAAAAAGAGGGTACCTAACCCTGACCCCAACCCGACCCTGAGCGCAATCTACCCTCTGTACCTAAACCCTAAGGATAGTACAGATGTGGCATTGACAGAGCGGGCGGCCGTTACCCGAAATGCAGGTTCTACCCCCTGTACCTAAACCCTAAGGATAGTACAGATGTGGCATTGACAGAGCGGGCGGCCGTTACCCGAAATGCAGGTGTAGCGGCGGGTGAAAAAGAGGGTATCTAACCCTGACCCCAACCCGACCCCGAGCGCAATCTACCCCTTGTACCTAAACCCTAAGGATAGAACAGATGTGGCATTGACAGAGCGGGCGGCCGCTACCCGAAATGCAAGTGTAGCGGCGGGTGAAAAAGAGGGTAACTAACCCTGCCCCCAACCCGATCCCGAGCGCAATCTACCCCCTGGACCTAAACCCTAAGGATAGAACAGATGTGGCATTGACAGAGCGGGCGGCCGTTACCCGAAATGCAGGTGTAGCTGCGGGTGAAAAAGAGGGTATCTAACCCTGACCCCAACCCGACCCCGAGCGCAATCTACCCCCTGTACCTAAACCCTAAGGATAGTACAGATGTGGCATTGACAGAGCGGGCGGCGGTTACCCGAAATGTTGGTTAAGCTGCGGGTGAAAAAGAGGGTACCTAACCCTGACCCCAACCCGACCCCGAGCGCAATCTACCCCCTGTACCTAAACCCTAAGGATAGCACAGATGTGGCTTTGACAGAGCGGGCGGCCGTTACCCGAAATGCAGGTGTAGCGGCGGGTGAAAAAGAGGGTACCTAACCCTGACCCCAACCCGACCCCGAGCGCAATCTACCCCCTGTACATAAACCCTGAGGATAGTACAGATGTGGCATTGACAAAGCGGGCGGCCGTTACCCGAAATGCAGGAGTGGCGGTGGGAGAAAAAGAGGGTACCTAACCCTGACCACAACGAGACCCCGAGCGCAAGCTACCCCCTGTACCTAAATCCTAAGGATAGTACAGATGTGGCATTGACAGAGCGGGCGGCCATTACCCGAAATGCAGGTGTGGCGACGGGTGAAAAAGAGGGTACCTAACCCTGACCCCAACCCGACCCTGAGCGCAATCTACCCTCTGTACCTAAACCCTAAGGATAGTACAGATGTGGCATTGACAGAGCGGGCGGCCGTTACCCGAAATGTTGGTTAGGCTGCGGGTGAAAAAGAGGGTACCTAACCCTGAGCCCAACCCGACACCGAGCGCAATCTACCCCCTGTACCTAAACCCTAAGGATAGTACAGATGTGGCATTGACAGAGCGGGCGGCCATTACCCGAAATGCAGGTGTGGCGGCGGGTGAAAAAGAGGGTACCTAACCCTGACCCCAACCCGACCCTGAGCGTAATCTACCCCATGTGCCTAAACCCTAAGGATAGTACAGATGTGGCATTGACATAGCGGGCGGCCGTTACCCGAAATGCAGGTTCTACCCCCTGTACCTAAACCCTAAGGATAGTACAGCTGTGGCATTGACAGAGCGGGCGGCCGTTACCCGAAATGCAGGTGTAGCGGCGGGTGAAAAAGAGGGTACCTAACCTTGACGCCAACCCGACCCCGAGCGCAATCTACCCCCTGTACCTAAACCCTAAGGATAGTACAGATGTGGCATTGACAGAGCGGGCGGCCGTGAACCGAAATGCAGGTTAGGCGGCGGGTGAAGAAGATGGTACCTGACCCTGACCCCAACCCGACCCCGAGCGCAATCTACCTCCTGTACCTAAACCCTAAGGATAGTACTGATGTAGCATTGACAGAGCGGGCGGCCGTTACCCGAAATGCAGGTGTAGCGGCGGGTGAAAAAGAGGGTACCTAACCCTGACCCCAACCCGACCCCGAGCGCAATCTACCCCCTGTACCTAAACCCTAAGGATAGTACTGATGTAGCATTGACAGAGCGGGCGGCCGTTACCCGAAATGCAGGTGTAGCGGCGGGTGAAAAAGAGGGTACCTAACCCTGAACCCAACCCGACCCCGAGCGCAATCTACCCCCTGTATCTAAACCCTCAGGATAGAACAGATGTGGCATTGACAGAGCGGGCGGCTGGTACCCGAAATGCAGGTGTAGCGGCGGGTGAAAAAGAGGGTACCTAACCCTGAACCCAACCTGGCCCCGAGCGCAATCTACCCCCTGTACCTAAATCCTAAGGATAGTACAGATGTGGCATTGACAGAGTGGGCGGCCGTTACCCGAAATGCAGGTGGAGCGGCGGGTGAAAAAGAGGGTACCTAACCCTGACCCCAACCCGACCCCGAGCGCAATCTACACCCTACGCCTGAACCCTGAAGATGGTAATGATGTGGCTTATGAAAGCGGGCGGCCGATACCCGAAATGGAGGTGAGGCGGCGGTTGAAGAGGGTATCTAACCCTGACCCCAACCCGACCCTGACCGCAATATCTACCCCCTGCACCTGAACCCTGAGGATAGTACTGATGTGGCATTGACAGAGCGAGCGGCCGTGAACCGAAATGCAGGTTAGGCTGCGGGTGAAAAAGAGGGTACCTAACCCTGACCCCAACCCGACCCCGAGCGCAATCTACCCCCTGTACCTAAACACTAAGGATAGTACTGATGTGGCATTGCCAGAGGGGGCGGCCGTGAACCGAAATGCAGGTTAGGCTGCGGGTGAAAAAGAGGGTACCTAACCCTGACCCCAAGCGCAATCTACCCCCTGTACCTAAACCCTAGGGATAGTACTGATGTGGCATTGCCAGAGGGGGCGGCCGTGAACCGAAATGCAGGTTAGGCTGCGGGTGAAAAAGAGGGTACCTAACCCTGACCTCAACCCGACCCCGAGCGCAATCTACCCCCTGTACCTAAACCCTAAAGGATAGTACTGATGTGGCATTGACAGAGCGGGCGGCCGTGAACCGAAATGCAGGTTGGGCAGCGGGTGAAGACGAGGGTACCTAACCCTGACCCCAACCCGACCCTGAGCGCAATCTATCCCCTGTACCTAAACCCTAAGGATAGTACTGATGTGGCATTGACAGAGCGGGCGGCCGTGAACCGAAATGCAGGTTAGGCGGCGGGTGAAGAAGATGGTACCTAACCCTGACCCCAACCCGACCCCGAGCGCAATCTACCCCCTGTACCTAAACCCTAAGGATAGTACTGATGTAGCATTGACAGAGCGGGCGCCGTTACCCGACATGCAGGTGTAGCGGCGGGTGAAAAAGAGGGTACCTAACCCTGACCCCAACCCGACCCCGAGCGCAATCTACCCCCTGTACCTAAACCCTAAGGATAGTACTGATGTAGCATTGACAGAGCGGGCGGCCGTTACCCGAAATGCAGGTGTAGCGGCGGGTGAAAAAGAGGGTACCTAACCCTGAACCCAACCCGACCCCAAGCGCAATCTACCCCCTGTATCTAAACCCTCAGGATAGAACAGATGTGGCATTGACAGAGCGGGCGGCCGGTACCCGAAATGCAGGTGTAGCGGCGGGTGAAAAAGAGGGTACCTAACCCTGAACCCAACCTGGCCCCGAGCGCAATCTACCCCCTGTACCTAAACCCTAAGGATAGTACAGATGTGGCATTGACAGAGTGGGCGGCCGTTACCCGAAATGCACGTGTAGCGGTGGGTGAAAAAGAGGGTACTTAACCCTGCCCCCAACCCGACCCCGAGCGCAATCTACCCCCGGACCTAAACCCTAAGGATAGTGCTGATGTAGCATTGACAGAGCGGGCGGCCGTTACCCGAAATGCAGGTGGAGCGGCGGGTGAAAAAGAGGGTACCTAACCCTGACCCCAACCCGACCCCGATCGCAATCTACCCCCTGTACCTGAACCCTAAGGATAGTAGAGATGTGGCATTGACAGAGCCGGCGGCCGTTACCCGAATTGCAGGTGATGCGGCGGTTGAAGAGGGTATCAAACCCTGACCCCAACCCGACCCCGACCGCAATCTACTCCCTGTACCTAAACCCTAAGGATAGTACAGATGTGGCATTGACAGAGCGGGCGGCCGTTACCCGAAATGCAGGTTCGACCCCCTGTACCTAAACCCTAAGGATAGTACAGATGTGGCATTGACAGAGCAGGCGGCCGTTACCGGAAATGCAGGTGTAGCGGCGGGTGAAAAAGAGAGTACCTAACCCTGACGCCAACCCGACCCCGAGCGCAATCTACCCCCTGTACCTAAACCCTAAGGATAGTACTGATGTGGCATTGACAGAGCGGGCGGCCGTTACCCGAAATGCAGATGTACCGGCGGGTGAAAAAGAGGGTACCTAACCCTGACCCCAACGCGACCCCAAGCGCAATATAACCCCTGTATCTAAACCCTAAGGATAGTGCTGATGTAGCATTGACAGAGCGGGCGGCCGTTACCCGAAATGCAGGTGTAGCTGCGGGTGAAAAAGAGGGTATCTAACCCTGACCCCAACCCGACCCCGAGCGCAATCTACCCCCTGTACCTAAACCCTAAGGATAGTACAGATGTGGCATTGACAGAGCGGGCGGCGGTTACCCGAAATGTTGGTTAAGCTGCGGGTGAAAAAGAGGGTACCTAACCCTGACCCCAACCCGACCCCGAGCGCAATCTACCCCCTGTACCTAAACCCTAAGGATAGCACAGATGTGGCTTTGACAGAGCGGGCGGCCGTTACCCGAAATGCAGGTGTAGCGGCGGGTGAAAAAGAGGGTACCTAACCCTGACCCCAACCCGACCCCGAGCGCAATCTACCCCCTGTACATAAACCCTGAGGATAGTACAGATGTGGCATTGACAAAGCGGGCGGCCGTTACCCGAAATGCAGGAGTGGCGGTGGGAGAAAAAGAGGGTACCTAACCCTGACCACAACGAGACCCCGAGCGCAAGCTACCCCCTGTACCTAAATCCTAAGGATAGTACAGATGTGGCATTGACAGAGCGGGCGGCCATTACCCGAAATGCAGGTGTGGCGACGGGTGAAAAAGAGGGTACCTAACCCTGACCCCAACCCGACCCTGAGCGCAATCTACCCTCTGTACCTAAACCCTAAGGATAGTACAGATGTGGCATTGACAGAGCGGGCGGCCGTTACCCGAAATGCAGGTTCTACCCCCTGTACCTAAACCCTAAGGATAGTACAGATGTGGCATTGACAGAGCGGGCGGCCGTTACCCGAAATGCAGGTGTAGCGGCGGGTGAAAAAGAGGGTATCTAACCCTGACCCCAACCCGACCCCGAGCGCAATCTACCCCCTGTACCTAAACCCTAAGGATAGAACAGATGTGGCATTGACAGAGCGGGCGGCCGCTACCCGAAATGCAAGTGTAGCGGCGGGTGAAAAAGAGGGTAACTAACCCTGCCCCCAACCCGATCCCGAGCGCAATCTACCCCCTGGACCTAAACCCTAAGGATAGAACAGATGTGGCATTGACAGAGCGGGCGGCCGTTACCCGAAATGCAGGTGTAGCTGCGGGTGAAAAAGAGGGTATCTAACCCTGACCCCAACCCGACCCCGAGCGCAATCTACCCCCTGTACCTAAACCCTAAGGATAGTACAGATGTGGCATTGACAGAGCGGGCGGCAGTTACCCGAAATGTTGGTTAAGCTGCGGGTGAAAAAGAGGGTACCTAACCCTGACCCCAACCCGACCCCGAGCGCAATCTACCCCCTGTACCTAAACCCTAAGGATAGCACAGATGTGGCTTTGACAGAGCGGGCGGCCGTTACCCGAAATGCAGGTGTAGCGGCGGGTGAAAAAGAGGGTACCTAACCCTGACCCCAACCCGACCCCGAGCGCAATCTACCCCCTGTACATAAACCCTGAGGATAGTACAGATGTGGCATTGACAAAGCGGGCGGCCGTTACCCGAAATGCAGGAGTGGCGGTGGGAGAAAAAGAGGGTACCTAACCCTGACCACAACGAGACCCCGAGCGCAAGCTACCCCCTGTACCTAAATCCTAAGGATAGTACAGATGTGGCATTGACAGAGCGGGCGGCCATTACCCGAAATGCAGGTGTGGCGACGGGTGAAAAAGAGGGTACCTAACCCTGACCCCAACCCGACCCTGAGCGCAATCTACCCTCTGTACCTAAACCCTAAGGATAGTACAGATGTGGCATTGACAGAGCGGGCGGCCGTTACCCGAAATGCAGGTTCTACCCCCTGTACCTAAACCCTAAGGATAGTACAGATGTGGCATTGACAGAGCGGGCGGCCGTTACCCGAAATGCAGGTGTAGCGGCGGGTGAAAAAGAGGGTATCTAACCCTGACCCCAACCCGACCCCGAGCGCAATCTACCCCTTGTACCTAAACCCTAAGGATAGAACAGATGTGGCATTGACAGAGCGGGCGGCCGCTACCCGAAATGCAAGTGTAGCGGCGGGTGAAAAAGAGGGTAACTAACCCTGCCCCCAACCCGATCCCGAGCGCAATCTACCCCCTGGACCTAAACCCTAAGGATAGTACTGATGTGGCATTGACAGAGCGGGCGGCCGTTACCCGAAATGCAGATGTACCGGCGGGTGAAAAAGAGGGTACCTAACCCTGACCCCAACCCGACCCCAAGCGCGATATAACCCCTGTATCTAAACCCTAAGGATAGTGCTGATGTAGCATTGACAGAGCGGGCGGCCGTTACCCGAAATGCAGGTGCAGCGGCGGGTGAAAAAGAGGGTACCTAACCCTGACCCCAACCCGACCCCGAGCGCAATCTACCCCCTGTACCTAAACCCTAAGAATAGTACTGATGTAGCATTGACAGAGCGGGCGGCCGTTACCCGAAATGCAGGTGTAGCGGCGGGTGAAAAAGAGGGTACCTAACCCTGAACCCAACCCGACCCCGAGCGCAATCTACCCCCTGTATCTAAACCCTCAGGATAGAACAGATGTGGCATTGACAGAGCGGGCGGCTGGTACCCGAAATGCAGGTGTAGCGGCGGGTGAAAAAGAGGGTACCTAACCCTGAACCCAACCTGGCCCCGAGCGCAATCTACCTCCTGTACCTAAATCCTAAGGATAGTACAGATGTGGCATTGACAGAGTGGGCGGCCGTTACCCGAAATGCAGGTGGAGCGGCGGGTGAAAAAGAGGGTACCTAACCCTGACCCCAACCCGACCCCGAGCGCAATCTACACCCTACGCCTGAACCCTGAAGATGGTAATGATGTGGCTTATGAAAGCGGGCGGCCGATACCCGAAATGGAGGTGAGGCGGCGGTTGAAGAGGGTATATAACCCTGACCCCAACCCGACCCTGACCGCAATATCTACCCCCTGCACCTGAACCCTAAGGATAGCACAGATGTGGCTTTGACAGAGCGGGCGGCCGTTACCCGAAATGCAGGTGTAGCGGCGGGTGAAAAAGAGGGTACCTAACCCTGACCCCAACCCGACCCCGAGCGCAATCTACCCCCTGTACATAAACCCTGAGGATAGTACAGATGTGGCATTGACAAAGCGGGCGGCCGTTACCCGAAATGCAGGAGTGGCGGTGGGAGAAAAAGAGGGTACCTAACCCTGACCACAACGAGACCCCGAGCGCAAGCTACCCCCTGTACCTAAATCCTAAGGATAGTACAGATGTGGCATTGACAGAGCGGGCGGCCATTACCCGAAATGCAGGTGTGGCGACGGGTGAAAAAGAGGGTACCTAACCCTGACCCCAACCCGACCCTGAGCGCAATCTACCCTCTGTACCTAAACCCTAAGGATAGTACAGATGTGGCATTGACAGAGCGGGCGGCCGTTACCCGAAATGCAGGTTCTACCCCCTGTACCTAAACCCTAAGGATAGTACAGATGTGGCATTGACAGAGCGGGCGGCCGTTACCCGAAATGCAGGTGTAGCGGCGGGTGAAAAAGAGGGTATCTAACCCTGACCCCAACCCGACCCCGAGCGCAATCTACCCCTTGTACCTAAACCCTAAGGATAGAACAGATGTGGCATTGACAGAGCGGGCGGCCGCTACCCGAAATGCAAGTGTAGCGGCGGGTGAAAAAGAGGGTAACTAACCCTGCCCCCAACCCGATCCCGAGCGCAATCTACCCCCTGGACCTAAACCCTAAGGATAGTACTGATGTGGCATTGACAGAGCGGGCGGCCGTTACCCGAAATGCAGATGTACCGGCGGGTGAAAAAGAGGGTACCTAACCCTGACCCCAACCCGACCCCAAGCGCGATATAACCCCTGTATCTAAACCCTAAGGATAGTGCTGATGTAGCATTGACAGAGCGGGCGGCCGTTACCCGAAATGCAGGTGCAGCGGCGGGTGAAAAAGAGGGTACCTAACCCTGACCCCAACCCGACCCCGAGCGCAATCTACCCCCTGTACCTAAACCCTAAGGATAGTACTGATGTAGCATTGACAGAGCGGGCGGCCGTTACCCGAAATGCAGGTGTAGCGGCGGGTGAAAAAGAGGGTACCTAACCCTGAACCCAACCCGACCCCGAGCGCAATCTACCCCCTGTATCTAAACCCTCAGGATAGAACAGATGTGGCATTGACAGAGCGGGCGGCTGGTACCCGAAATGCAGGTGTAGCGGCGGGTGAAAAAGAGGGTACCTAACCCTGAACCCAACCTGGCCCCGAGCGCAATCTACCTCCTGTACCTAAATCCTAAGGATAGTACAGATGTGGCATTGACAGAGTGGGCGGCCGTTACCCGAAATGCAGGTGGAGCGGCGGGTGAAAAAGAGGGTACCTAACCCTGACCCCAACCCGACCCCGAGCGCAATCTACACCCTACGCCTGAACCCTGAAGATGGTAATGATGTGGCTTATGAAAGCGGGCGGCCGATACCCGAAATGGAGGTGAGGCGGCGGTTGAAGAGGGTATATAACCCTGACCCCAACCCGACCCTGACCGCAATATCTACCCCCTGCACCTGAACCCTGAGGATAGTACTGATGTGGCATTGACAGAGCGAGCGGCCGTGAACCGAAATGCAGGTTAGGCTGCGGGTGAAAAAGAGGGTACCTAACCCTGACCCCAACCCGACCCCGAGCGCAATCTACCCCCTGTACCTAAACACTAAGGATAGTACTGATGTGGCATTGCCAGAGGGGGCGGCCGTGAACCGAAATGCAGGTTAGGCTGCGGGTGAAAAAGAGGGTACCTAACCCTGACCCCAAGCGCAATCTACCCCCTGTACCTAAACCCTAGGGATAGTACTGATGTGGCATTGCCAGAGGGGGCGGCCGTGAACCGAAATGCAGGTTAGGCTGCGGGTGAAAAAGAGGGTACCTAACCCTGACCTCAACCCGACCCCGAGCGCAATCTACCCCCTGTACCTAAACCCTAAAGGATAGTACTGATGTGGCATTGACAGAGCGGGCGGCCGTGAACCGAAATGCAGGTTGGGCAGCGGGTGAAGACGAGGGTACCTAACCCTGACCCCAACCCGACCCTGAGCGCAATCTATCCCCTGTACCTAAACCCTAAGGATAGTACTGATGTGGCATTGACAGAGCGGGCGGCCGTGAACCGAAATGCAGGTTAGGCGGCGGGTGAAGAAGATGGTACCTAACCCTGACCCCAACCCGACCCCGAGCGCAATCTACCCCCTGTACCTAAACCCTAAGGATAGTACAGATGTGGCATTGACATAGCGGGCGGCCGTTACCCGAAATGCAGGTTCTACCCCCTGTACCTAAACCCTAAGGATAGTACAGCTGTGGCATTGACAGAGCGGGCGGCCGTTACCCGAAATGCAGGTGTAGCGGCGGGTGAAAAAGAGGGTACCTAACCTTGACGCCAACGAGACCCCGAGCGCAATCTACCCCCTGTACCTAAACCCTAAGGATAGTACAGATGTGGCATTGACAGAGCGGGCGGCCGTGAACCGAAATGCAGGTTAGGCGGCGGGTGAAGAAGATGGTACCTGACCCTGACCCCAACCCGACCCCGAGCGCAATCTACCTCCTGTACCTAAACCCTAAGGATAGTACTGATGTAGCATTGACAGAGCGGGCGGCCGTTACCCGAAATGCAGGTGTAGCGGCGGGTGAAAAAGAGGGTACCTAACCCTGACCCCAACCCGACCCCGAGCGCAATCTACCCCCTGTACCTAAACCCTAAGGATAGTACTGATGTAGCATTGACAGAGCGGGCGGCCGTTACCCGAAATGCAGGTGTAGCGGCGGGTGAAAAAGAGGGTACCTAACCCTGAACCCAACCCGACCCCGAGCGCAATCTACCCCCTGTATCTAAACCCTCAGGATAGAACAGATGTGGCATTGACAGAGCGGGCGGCTGGTACCCGAAATGCAGGTGTAGCGGCGGGTGAAAAAGAGGGTACCTAACCCTGAACCCAACCTGGCCCCGAGCGCAATCTACCCCCTGTACCTAAATCCTAAGGATAGTACAGATGTGGCATTGACAGAGTGGGCGGCCGTTACCCGAAATGCAGGTGGAGCGGCGGGTGAAAAAGAGGGTACCTAACCCTGACCCCAACCCGACCCCGAGCGCAATCTACACCCTACGCCTGAACCCTGAAGATGGTAATGATGTGGCTTATGAAAGCGGGCGGCCGATACCCGAAATGGAGGTGAGGCGGCGGTTGAAGAGGGTATCTAACCCTGACCCCAACCCGACCCTGACCGCAATATCTACCCCCTGCACCTGAACCCTGAGGATAGTACTGATGTGGCATTGACAGAGCGAGCGGCCGTGAACCGAAATGCAGGTTAGGCTGCGGGTGAAAAAGAGGGTACCTAACCCTGACCCCAACCCGACCCCGAGCGCAATCTACCCCCTGTACCTAAACACTAAGGATAGTACTGATGTGGCATTGCCAGAGGGGGCGGCCGTGAACCGAAATGCAGGTTAGGCTGCGGGTGAAAAAGAGGGTACCTAACCCTGACCCCAAGCGCAATCTACCCCCTGTACCTAAACCCTAGGGATAGTACTGATGTGGCATTGCCAGAGGGGGCGGCCGTGAACCGAAATGCAGGTTAGGCTGCGGGTGAAAAAGAGGGTACCTAACCCTGACCTCAACCCGACCCCGAGCGCAATCTACCCCCTGTACCTAAACCCTAAAGGATAGTACTGATGTGGCATTGACAGAGCGGGCGGCCGTGAACCGAAATGCAGGTTGGGCAGCGGGTGAAGACGAGGGTACCTAACCCTGACCCCAACCCGACCCTGAGCGCAATCTATCCCCTGTACCTAAACCCTAAGGATAGTACTGATGTGGCATTGACAGAGCGGGCGCCGTTACCCGACATGCAGGTGTAGCGGCGGGTGAAAAAGAGGGTACCTAACCCTGACCCCAACCCGACCCCGAGCGCAATCTACCCCCTGTACCTAAACCCTAAGGATAGTACTGATGTAGCATTGACAGAGCGGGCGGCCGTTACCCGAAATGCAGGTGTAGCGGCGGGTGAAAAAGAGGGTACCTAACCCTGAACCCAACCCGACCCCAAGCGCAATCTACCCCCTGTATCTAAACCCTCAGGATAGAACAGATGTGGCATTGACAGAGCGGGCGGCCAGTACCCGAAATGCAGGTGTAGCGGCGGGTGAAAAAGAGGGTACCTAACCCTGAACCCAACCTGGCCCCGAGCGCAATCTACCCCCTGTACCTAAACCCTAAGGATAGTACAGATGTGGCATTGACAGGGTGGGCGGCCGTTACCCGAAATGCACGTGTAGCGGTGGGTGAAAAAGAGGGTACTTAACCCTGCCCCCAACCCGACCCCGAGCGCAATCTACCCCCCGGACCTAAACCCTAAGGATAGTGCTGATGTAGCATTGACAGAGCGGGCGGCCGTTACCCGAAATGCAGGTGGAGCGGCGGGTGAAAAAGAGGGTACCTAACCCTGACCCCAACCCGACCCCGATCGCAATCTACCCCCTGTACCTGAACCCTAAGGATAGTAGAGATGTGGCATTGACAGAGCCGGCGGCCGTTACCCGAATTGCAGGTGATGCGGCGGTTGAAGAGGGTATCAAACCCTGACCCCAACCCGACCCCGACCGCAATCTACTCCCTGTACCTAAACCCTAAGGATAGTACAGATGTGGCATTGACAGAGCGGGCGGCCGTTACCCGAAATGCAGGTTCGACCCCCTGTACCTAAACCCTAAGGATAGTACAGATGTGGCATTGACAGAGCAGGCGGCCGTTACCGGAAATGCAGGTGTAGCGGCGGGTGAAAAAGAGAGTACCTAACCCTGACGCCAACCCGACCGTGAGCGCAATCTACCCCCTGTACCTAAACCCTAAGGATAGTACTGATGTGGCATTGACAGAGCGGGCGGCCGTTACCCGAAATGCAGATGTACCGGCGGGTGAAAAAGAGGGTACCTAACCCTGACCCCAACGCGACCCCAAGCGCAATATAACCCCTGTATCTAAACCCTAAGGATAGTGCTGATGTAGCATTGACAGAGCGGGCGGCCGTTACCCGAAATGCAGGTGTAGCTTCGGGTGAAAAAGAGGGTATCTAACCCTGACCCCAACCCGACCCCGAGCGCAATCTACCCCCTGTACCTAAACCCTAAGGATAGTACAGATGTGGCATTGACAGAGCGGGCGGCGGTTACCCGAAATGTTGGTTAAGCTGCGGGTGAAAAAGAGGGTACCTAACCCTGACCCCAACCCGACCCCGAGCGCAATCTACCCCCTGTACCTAAACCCTAAGGATAGCACAGATGTGGCTTTGACAGAGCGGGCGGCCGTTACCCGAAATGCAGGTGTAGCGGCGGGTGAAAAAGAGGGTACCTAACCCTGACCCCAACCCGACCCCGAGCGCAATCTACCCCCTGTACATAAACCCTGAGGAAAGTACAGATGTGGCATTGACAAAGCGGGCGGCCGTTACCCGAAATGCAGAAGTGGCGGTGGGAGAAAAAGAGGGTACCTAACCCTGACCACAACGAGACCCCGAGCGCAAGCTACCCCCTGTACCTAAATCCTAAGGATAGTACAGATGTGGCATTGACAGAGCGGGCGGCCATTACCCGAAATGCAGGTGTGGCGACGGGTGAAAAAGAGGGTACCTAACCCTGACCCCAACCCGACCCTGAGCGCAATCTACCCTCTGTACCTAAACCCTAAGGATAGTACAGATGTGGCATTGACAGAGCGGGCGGCCGTTACCCGAAATGCAGGTTCTACCCCCTGTACCTAAACCCTAAGGATAGTACAGATGTGGCATTGACAGAGCGGGCGGCCGTTACCCGAAATGCAGGTGTAGCGGCGGGTGAAAAAGAGGGTATCTAACCCTGACCCCAACCCGACCCCGAGCGCAATCTACCCCTTGTACCTAAACCCTAAGGATAGAACAGATGTGGCATTGACAGAGCGGGCGGCCGCTACCCGAAATGCAAGTGTAGCGGCGGGTGAAAAAGAGGGTAACTAACCCTGCCCCCAACCCGATCCCGAGCGCAATCTACCCCCTGGACCTAAACCCTAAGGATAGAACAGATGTGGCATTGACAGAGCGGGCGGCCGTTACCCGAAATGCAGGTGTAGCTGCGGGTGAAAAAGAGGGTATCTAACCCTGACCCCAACCCGACCCCGAGCGCAATCTACCCCCTGTACCTAAACCCTAAGGATAGTACAGATGTGGCATTGACAGAGCGGGCGGCGGTTACCCGAAATGTTGGTTAAGCTGCGGGTGAAAAAGAGGGTACCTAACCCTGACCCCAACCCGACCCCGAGCGCAATCTACCCCCTGTACCTAAACCCTAAGGATAGCACAGATGTGGCTTTGACAGAGCGGGCGGCCGTTACCCGAAATGCAGGTGTAGCGGCGGGTGAAAAAGAGGGTACCTAACCCTGACCCCAACCCGACCCCGAGCGCAATCTACCCCCTGTACATAAACCCTGAGGATAGTACAGATGTGGCATTGACAAAGCGGGCGGCCGTTACCCGAAATGCAGGAGTGGCGGTGGGAGAAAAAGAGGGTACCTAACCCTGACCACAACGAGACCCCGAGCGCAAGCTACCCCCTGTACCTAAATCCTAAGGATAGTACAGATGTGGCATTGACAGAGCGGGCGGCCATTACCCGAAATGCAAGTGTGGCGACGGGTGAAAAAGAGGGTACCTAACCCTGACCCCAACCCGACCCTGAGCGCAATCTACCCTCTGTACCTAAACCCTAAGGATAGTACAGATGTGGCATTGACAGAGCGGGCGGCCGTTACCCGAAATGCAGGTTCTACCCCCTGTACCTAAACCCTAAGGATAGTACAGATGTGGCATTGACAGAGCGGGCGGCCGTTACCCGAAATGCAGGTGTAGCGGCGGGTGAAAAAGAGGGTATCTAACCCTGACCCCAACCCGACCCCGAGCGCAATCTACCCCTTGTACCTAAACCCTAAGGATAGAACAGATGTGGCATTGACAGAGCGGGCGGCCGCTACCCGAAATGCAAGTGTAGCGGCGGGTGAAAAAGAGGGTAACTAACCCTGCCCCCAACCCGATCCCGAGCGCAATCTACCCCCTGGACCTAAACCCTAAGGATAGTACTGATGTGGCATTGACAGAGCGGGCGGCCGTTACCCGAAATGCAGATGTACCGGCGGGTGAAAAAGAGGGTACCTAACCCTGACCCCAACCCGACCCCAAGCGCGATATAACCCCTGTATCTAAACCCTAAGGATAGTGCTGATGTAGCATTGACAGAGCGGGCGGCCGTTACCCGAAATGCAGGTGCAGCGGCGGGTGAAAAAGAGGGTACCTAACCCTGACCCCAACCCGACCCCGAGCGCAATATACTCCCTGTACCTAAACCCTCAGGATAGTACTGATGTAGCATTGACAGAGCGGGCGGCCGTTACCCGAAATGCAGGTGAGGCGGCGGTTGAAGAGGGTATCTAACCCTGACCCCAACCTGACCCCGAGCGCAATCTACCCCCTGTACCTTAACCCTAAGGATAGTACTGATGTGGCATTGACAGGGCGGGCGGCCGTTACCCGAAATGCAGGTGTAGCTGCGGGTGAAAAAGAGGGTATCTAACCCTGACCCCAACCCGACCCCGAGCGCAGTATACCCCCTGTACCTAAACCCTGGCGGCCGTTACCCGAAATGCAGGTGAGGAGGCGGTTGAAGAGGGTATCTAACCCTGAGCCCAACCCGACCCCGAGCGCAATCTACCCCCTGTACCTAAACCCTAAGGATAGTACTGATGTAGCATTGACAGAGCGGGCGGCCGTTACCCGAAATGCAGGTGTAGCGGCGGGTGAAAAAGAGGGTACCTAACCCTGAACCCAACCCGACCCCGAGCGCAATCTACCCCCTGTATCTAAGCCCTCAGGATAGAACAGATGTGGCATTGACAGAGCGGGCGGCTGGTACCCGAAATGCAGGTGTAGCGGCGGGTGAAAAAGAGGGTACCTAACCCTGAACCCAACCTGGCCCCGAGCGCAATCTACCCCCTGTACCTAAATCCTAAGGATAGTACAGATGTGGCATTGACAGAGTGGGCGGCCGTTACCCGAAATGCAGGTGGAGCGGCGGGTGAAAAAGAGGGTACCTAACCCTGACCCCAACCCGACCCCGAGCGCAATCTACACCCTACGCCTGAACCCTGAAGATGGTAATGATGTGGCTTATGAAAGCGGGCGGCCGATACCCGAAATGGAGGTGAGGCGGCGGTTGAAGAGGGTATCTAACCCTGACCCCAACCCGACCCTGACCGCAATATCTACCCCCTGCACCTGAACCCTGAGGATAGTACTGATGTGGCATTGACAGAGCGAGCGGCCGTGAACCGAAATGCAGGTTAGGCTGCGGGTGAAAAAGAGGGTACCTAACCCTGACCCCAACCCGACCCCGAGCGCAATCTACCCCCTGTACCTAAACACTAAGGATAGTACTGATGTGGCATTGCCAGAGGGGGCGGCCGTGAACCGAAATGCAGGTTAGGCTGCGGGTGAAAAAGAGGGTACCTAACCCTGACCCCAAGCGCAATCTACCCCCTGTACCTAAACCCTAGGGATAGTACTGATGTGGCATTGCCAGAGGGGGCGGCCGTGAACCGAAATGCAGGTTAGGCTGCGGGTGAAAAAGAGGGTACCTAACCCTGACCTCAACCCGACCCCGAGCGCAATCTACCCCCTGTACCTAAACCCTAAAGGATAGTACTGATGTGGCATTGACAGAGCGGGCGGCCGTGAACCGAAATGCAGGTTGGGCAGCGGGTGAAGACGAGGGTACCTAACCCTGACCCCAACCCGACCCTGAGCGCAATCTATCCCCTGTACCTAAACCCTGAGGATAGTACTGATGTGGCATTGACAGAGCGGGCGGCCGTGAACCGAAATGCAGGTTAGGCGGCGGGTGAAGAAGATGGTACCTAACCCTGACCCCAACCCGACCCCGAGCGCAATCTACCCCCTGTACCTAAACCCTAAGGATAGTACTGATGTAGCATTGACAGAGCGGGCGCCGTTACCCGACATGCAGGTGTAGCGGCGGGTGAAAAAGAGGGTACCTAACCCTGACCCCAACCCGACCCCGAGCGCAATCTACCCCCTGTACCTAAACCCTAAGGATAGTACTGATGTAGCATTGACAGAGCGGGCGGCCGTTACCCGAAATGCAGGTGTAGCGGCGGGTGAAAAAGAGGGTACCTAACCCTGAACCCAACCCGACCCCAAGCGCAATCTACCCCCTGTATCTAAACCCTCAGGATAGAACAGATGTGGCATTGACAGAGCGGGCGGCCGGTACCCGAAATGCAGGTGTAGCGGCGGGTGAAAAAGAGGGTACCTAACCCTGAACCCAACCTGGCCCCGAGCGCAATCTACCCCCTGTACCTAAACCCTAAGGATAGTACAGATGTGGCATTGACAGAGTGGGCGGCCGTTACCCGAAATGCACGTGTAGCGGTGGGTGAAAAAGAGGGTACTTAACCCTGCCCCCAACCCGACCCCGAGCGCAATCTACCCCCCGGACCTAAACCCTAAGGATAGTGCTGATGTAGCATTGACAGAGCGGGCGGCCGTTACCCGAAATGCAGGTGGAGCGGCGGGTGAAAAAGAGGGTACCTAACCCTGACCCCAACCCGACCCCGATCGCAATCTACCCCCTGTACCTGAACCCTAAGGATAGTAGAGATGTGGCATTGACAGAGCCGGCGGCCGTTACCCGAATTGCAGGTGATGCGGCGGTTGAAGAGGGTATCAAACCCTGACCCCAACCCGACCCCGACCGCAATCTACTCCCTGTACCTAAACCCTAAGGATAGTACAGATGTGGCATTGACAGAGCGGGCGGCCGTTACCCGAAATGCAGGTTCTACCCCCTGTACCTAAACCCTAAGGATAGTACAGATGTGGCATTGACAGAGCAGGCGGCCGTTACCGGAAATGCAGGTGTAGCGGCGGGTGAAAAAGAGAGTACCTAACCCTGACGCCAACCCGACCCCGAGCGCAATCTACCCCCTGTACCTAAACCCTAAGGATAGTACTGATGTGGCATTGACAGAGCGGGCGGCCGTTACCCGAAATGCAGATGTACCGGCGGGTGAAAAAGAGGGTACCTAACCCTGACCCCAACGCGACCCCAAGCGCAATATAACCCCTGTATCTAAACCCTAAGGATAGTGCTGATGTAGCATTGACAGAGCGGGCGGCCGTTACCCGAAATGCAGGTGTAGCTGCGGGTGAAAAAGAGGGTATCTAACCCTGACCCCAACCCGACCCCGAGCGCAATCTACCCCCTGTACCTAAACCCTAAGGATAGTACAGATGTGGCATTGACAGAGCGGGCGGCGGTTACCCGAAATGTTGGTTAAGCTGCGGGTGAAAAAGAGGGTACCTAACCCTGACCCCAACCCGACCCCGAGCACAATCTACCCCCTGTACATAAACCCTGAGGATAGTACAGATGTGGCATTGACAAAGCGGGCGGCCGTTACCCGAAATGCAGGAGTGGCGGTGGGAGAAAAAGAGGGTACCTAACCCTGACCACAACGAGACCCCGAGCGCAAGCTACCCCCTGTACCTAAATCCTAAGGATAGTACAGATGTGGCATTGACAGAGCGGGCGGCCATTACCCGAAATGCAGGTGTGGCGACGGGTGAAAAAGAGGGTACCTAACCCTGACCCCAACCCGACCCTGAGCGCAATCTACCCTCTGTACCTAAACCCTAAGGATAGTACAGATGTGGCATTGACAGAGCGGGCGGCCGTTACCCGAAATGCAGGTTCTACCCCCTGTACCTAAACCCTAAGGATAGTACAGATGTGGCATTGACAGAGCGGGCGGCCGTTACCCGAAATGCAGGTGTAGCGGCGGGTGAAAAAGAGGGTATCTAACCCTGACCCCAACCCGACCCCGAGCGCAATCTACCCCTTGTACCTAAACCCTAAGGATAGAACAGATGTGGCATTGACAGAGCGGGCGGCCGCTACCCGAAATGCAAGTGTAGCGGCGGGTGAAAAAGAGGGTAACTAACCCTGCCCCCAACCCGATCCCGAGCGCAATCTACCCCCTGGACCTAAACCCTAAGGATAGAACAGATGTGGCATTGACAGAGCGGGCGGCCGTTACCCGAAATGCAGGTGTAGCTGCGGGTGAAAAAGAGGGTATCTAACCCTGACCCCAACCCGACCCCGAGCGCAATCTACCCCCTGTACCTAAACCCTAAGGATAGTACAGATGTGGCATTGACAGAGCGGGCGGCGGTTACCCGAAATGTTGGTTAAGCTGCGGGTGAAAAAGAGGGTACCTAACCCTGACCCCAACCCGACCCCGAGCGCAATCTACCCCCTGTACCTAAACCCTAAGGATAGCACAGATGTGGCTTTGACAGAGCGGGCGGCCGTTACCCGAAATGCAGGTGTAGCGGCGGGTGAAAAAGAGGGTACCTAACCCTGACCCCAACCCGACCCCGAGCGCAATCTACCCCCTGTACATAAACCCTGAGGATAGTACAGATGTGGCATTGACAAAGCGGGCGGCCGTTACCCGAAATGCAGGAGTGGCGGTGGGAGAAAAAGAGGGTACCTAACCCTGACCACAACGAGACCCCGAGCGCAAGCTACCCCCTGTACCTAAATCCTAAGGATAGTACAGATGTGGCATTGACAGAGCGGGCGGCCATTACCCGAAATGCAGGTGTGGCGACGGGTGAAAAAGAGGGTACCTAACCCTGACCCCAACCCGACCCTGAGCGCAATCTACCCTCTGTACCTAAACCCTAAGGATAGTACAGATGTGGCATTGACAGAGCGGGCGGCCGTTACCCGAAATGCAGGTTCTACCCCCTGTACCTAAACCCTAAGGATAGTACAGATGTGGCATTGACAGAGCGGGCGGCCGTTACCCGAAATGCAGGTGTAGCGGCGGGTGAAAAAGAGGGTATCTAACCCTGACCCCAACCCGACCCCGAGCGCAATCTACCCCTTGTACCTAAACCCTAAGGATAGAACAGATGTGGCATTGACAGAGCGGGCGGCCGCTACCCGAAATGCAAGTGTAGCGGCGGGTGAAAAAGAGGGTAACTAACCCTGCCCCCAACCCGATCCCGAGCGCAATCTACCCCCTGGACCTAAACCCTAAGGATAGTACTGATGTGGCATTGACAGAGCGGGCGGCCGTTACCCGAAATGCAGATGTACCGGCGGGTGAAAAAGAGGGTACCTAACCCTGACCCCAACCCGACCCCAAGCGCGATATAACCCCTGTATCTAAACCCTAAGGATAGTGCTGATGTAGCATTGACAGAGCGGGCGGCCGTTACCCGAAATGCAGGTGCAGCGGCGGGTGAAAAAGAGGGTACCTAACCCTGACCCCAACCCGACCCCGAGCGCAATATACTCCCTGTACCTAAACCCTCAGGATAGTACTGATGTAGCATTGACAGAGCGGGCGGCCGTTACCCGAAATGCAGGTGAGGCGGCGGTTGAAGAGGGTATCTAACCCTGACCCCAACCTGACCCCGAGCGCAATCTACCCCCTGTACCTTAACCCTAAGGATAGTACTGATGTGGCATTGACAGGGCGGGCGGCCGTTACCCGAAATGCAGGTGTAGCTGCGGGTGAAAAAGAGGGTATCTAACCCTGACCCCAACCCGACCCCGAGCGCAGTATACCCCCTGTACCTAAACCCTGGCGGCCGTTACCCGAAATGCAGGTGAGGAGGCGGTTGAAGAGGGTATCTAACCCTGAGCCCAACCCGACCCCGAGCGCAATCTACCCCCTGTACCTAAACCCTAAGGATAGTACTGATGTAGTATTGACAGAGCGGGCGGCCGTTACCCGAAATGCAGGTGAGGCGGCGGTTGAAGAGGGTATCTAACCCTGACCCCAACCCAACCCCGAGCGCAATCTAGCCCCTGTACCTAAACCGTAAGGAAAGTACAGATGTGGCATTGACAGAGCGGGCGGCCGTTACCCGAAATGCAGGTGTAGCGGCGGGTGAAAAAGAGGGTACCTAACCCTGACCCCAACCCGACCCCGAGCGCAGTATACCCCCTGTACCTAAACCCTGGCGGCCGTTACCCGAAATGCAGGTGAGGAGGCGGTTGAAGAGGGTATCTAACCCTGAGCGCAACCCGACCCCGAGCGCAATCTACCCCCTGTACCTAAACCGTAAGGATAGTACAGATGTGGCATTGACAGAGCGGGCGGCCGTTACCCAAAATGCAGGTGTAGCGGCGGGTGAAAAAGAGGGTACCTAACCCTGACCCCAATCCGACCCCGAGCGCAATCTAGCCCCTGTACCTAAACCGTAAGGAAAGTACAGATGTGGCATTGACAGAGCGGGCGGCCGTTACCCGAAATGCAGGTGAGGCGGCGGTTGAAGAGGGTATCTAACCCTGACCCCAACCCGACCCCGAGCGCAAGCTACCCCCTGTACCTAAATCCTAAGGATAGTACAGATGTGGCATTGACAGAGCGGGCGGTCATTACCCGAAATGCAGGTGTGGCGACGGGTGAAAAAGAGGGTACCTAACCCTGACCCCAACCCGACCCTGAGCGCAATCTACCCTCTGTACCTAAACCCTAAGGATAGTACAGATGTGGCATTGACAGAGCGGGCGGCCGTTACCCGAAATGCAGGTTCTACCCCCTGTACCTAAACCCTAAGGATAGTACAGATGTGGCATTGACAGAGCGGGCGGCCGTTACCCGAAATGCAGGTGTAGCGGCGGGTGAAAAAGAGGGTATCTAACCCTGACCCCAACCCGACCCCGAGCGCAATCTACCCCTTGTACCTAAACCCTAAGGATAGAACAGATGTGGCATTGACAGAGCGGGCGGCCGCTACCCGAAATGCAAGTGTAGCGGCGGGTGAAAAAGAGGGTAACTAACCCTGCCCCCAACCCGATCCCGAGCGCAATCTACCCCCTGGACCTAAACCCTAAGGATAGAACAGATGTGGCATTGACAGAGCGGGCGGCCGTTACCCGAAATGCAGGTGTAGCTGCGGGTGAAAAAGAGGGTATCTAACCCTGACCCCAACCCGACCCCGAGCGCAATCTACCCCCTGTACCTAAACCCTAAGGATAGTACAGATGTGGCATTGACAGAGCGGGCGGCGGTTACCCGAAATGTTGGTTAAGCTGCGGGTGAAAAAGAGGGTACCTAACCCTGACCCCAACCCGACCCCGAGCGCAATCTACCCCCTGTACCTAAACCCTAAGGATAGCACAGATGTGGCTTTGACAGAGCGGGCGGCCGTTACCCGAAATGCAGGTGTAGCGGCGGGTGAAAAAGAGGGTACCTAACCCTGACCCCAACCCGACCCCGAGCGCAATCTACCCCCTGTACATAAACCCTGAGGATAGTACAGATGTGGCATTGACAAAGCGGGCGGCCGTTACCCGAAATGCAGGAGTGGCGGTGGGAGAAAAAGAGGGTACCTAACCCTGACCACAACGAGACCCCGAGCGCAAGCTACCCCCTGTACCTAAATCCTAAGGATAGTACAGATGTGGCATTGACAGAGCGGGCGGCCATTACCCGAAATGCAGGTGTGGCGACGGGTGAAAAAGAGGGTACCTAACCCTGACCCCAACCCGACCCTGAGCGCAATCTACCCTCTGTACCTAAACCCTAAGGATAGTACAGATGTGGCATTGACAGAGCGGGCGGCCGTTACCCGAAATGCAGGTTCTACCCCCTGTACCTAAACCCTAAGGATAGTACAGATGTGGCATTGACAGAGCGGGCGGCCGTTACCCGAAATGCAGGTGTAGCGGCGGGTGAAAAAGAGGGTATCTAACCCTGACCCCAACCCGACCCCGAGCGCAATCTACCCCTTGTACCTAAACCCAAAGGATAGAACAGATGTGGCATTGACAGAGCGGGCGGCCGCTACCCGAAATGCAAGTGTAGCGGCGGGTGAAAAAGAGGGTAACTAACCCTGCCCCCAACCCGATCCCGAGCGTAATCTACCCCCTGGACCTAAACCCTAAGGATAGTACTGATGTGGCATTGACAGAGCGGGCGGCCGTTACCCGAAATGCAGATGTACCGGCGGGTGAAAAAGAGGGTACCTAACCCTGACCCCAACCCGACCCCAAGCGCGATATAACCCCTGTATCTAAACCCTAAGGATAGTGCTGATGTAGCATTGACAGAGCGGGCGGCCGTTACCCGAAATGCAGGTGCAGCGGCGGGTGAAAAAGAGGGTACCTAACCCTGACCCCAACCCGACCCCGAGCGCAATATACTCCCTGTACCTAAACCCTCAGGATAGTACTGATGTAGCATTGACAGAGCGGGCGGCCGTTACCCGAAATGCAGGTGAGGCGGCGGTTGAAGAGGGTATCTAACCCTGACCCCAACCTGACCCCGAGCGCAATCTACCCCCTGTACCTTAACCCTAAGGATAGTACTGATGTGGCATTGACAGGGCGGGCGGCCGTTACCCGAAATGCAGGTGTAGCTGCGGGTGAAAAAGAGGGTATCTAACCCTGACCCCAACCCGACCCCGAGCGCAATCTACCCCCTGTACCTAAACCCTAAGGATAGTACAGATGTGGCATTGACAGAGCGGGCGGCGGTTACCCGAAATGTTGGTTAGGCTGCGGGTGAAAAAGAGGGTACCTAACCCTGACCCCAACCCGACCCCGAGCGCAATCTAGCCCCTGTACCTAAACCGTAAGGAAAGTACAGATGTGGCATTGACAGAGCGGGCGGCCGTTACCCGAAATGCAGGTGTAGCGGCGGGTGAAAAAGAGGGTACCTAACCCTGACCCCAACCCGACCCCGAGCGCAGTATACCCCCTGTACCTAAACCCTGGCGGCCGTTACCCGAAATGCAGGTGAGGAGGCGGTTGAAGAGGGTATCTAACCCTGAGTCCAACCCGACCCCGAGCGCAATCTACCCCCTGTACCTAAACCCTAAGGATAGTACTGATGTAGTATTGACAGAGCGGGCGGCCGTTACCCGAAATGCAGGTGAGGCGGCGGTTGAAGAGGGTATCTAACCCTGACCCCAACCCAACCCCGAGCGCAATCTAGCCCCTGTACCTAAACCGTAAGGAAAGTACAGATGTGGCATTGACAGAGCGGGCGGCCGTTACCCGAAATGCAGGTGTAGCGGCGGGTGAAAAAGAGGGTACCTAACCCTGACCCCAACCCGACCCCGAGCGCAGTATACCCCCTGTACCTAAACCCTGGCGGCCGTTACCCGAAATGCAGGTGAGGAGGCGGTTGAAGAGGGTATCTAACCCTGAGCCCAACCCGACCCCGAGCGCAATCTACCCCCTGTACCTAAACCGTAAGGATAGTACAGATGTGGCATTGACAGAGCGGGCGGCCGTTACCCAAAATGCAGGTGTAGCGGCGGGTGAAAAAGAGGGTACCTAACCCTGACCCCAATCCGACCCCGAGCGCAATCTACCCCCTGTACCTTAACCCTAAGGATAGTACAGATGTGGCATTGACAGAGCGGGCGGCCGTTACCCGAAATGCAGGTGTAGCGGCGGGTGAAAAAGAGGGTACCTAACCCTGACCCCAACCCGACCCCGAGCGCAAAATGCCCCCTGTACCTAAACCCTAAGGATAGTACTGATGTAGCTTTGACAGAGCGGGCGGCCATTACCCGAAATGCAGGTGAGGCGGCGGTTGAAGAGGGTATCTAACCCTGACCCCAACCCGACCCCGAGCGCAATCTAGCCCCTGTACCTAAACCGTAAGGAAAGTACAGATGTGGCATTGACAGAGCGGGCGGCCGTTACCCGAAATGCAGGTGAGGCGGCGGTTGAAGAGGGTATCTAACCCTGACCCCAACCCGACCCCGAGCGCAAGCTACCCCCTGTACCTAAATCCTAAGGATAGTACAGATGTGGCATTGACAGAGCGGGCGGCCATTACCCGAAATGCAGGTGTGGCGACGGGTGAAAAAGAGGGTACCTAACCCTGACCCCAACCCGACCCCGAGCGCAATCTACCCTCTGTACCTAAACCCTAAGGATAGTACAGATGTGGCATTGACAGAGCGGGCGGCCGTTACCCGAAATGCAGGTTCTACCCCCTGTACCTAAACCCTAAGGATAGTACAGATGTGGCATTGACAGAGCGGGCGGCCGTTACCCGAAATGCAGGTGTAGCGGCGGGTGAAAAAGAGGGTATCTAACCCTGACCCCAACCCGACCCCGAGCGCAATCTACCCCTTGTACCTAAACCCTAAGGATAGAACAGATGTGGCATTGACAGAGCGGGCGGCCGCTACCCGAAATGCAAGTGTAGCGGCGGGTGAAAAAGAGGGTAACTAACCCTGCCCCCAACCCGATCCCGAGCGCAATCTACCCCCTGGACCTAAACCCTAAGGATAGAACAGATGTGGCATTGACAGAGCGGGCGGCCGTTACCCGAAATGCAGGTGTAGCTGCGGGTGAAAAAGAGGGTATCTAACCCTGACCCCAACCCGACCCCGAGCGCAATCTACCCCCTGTACCTAAACCCTAAGAATAGTACAGATGTGGCATTGACAGAGCGGGCGGCGGTTACCCGAAATGTTGGTTAAGCTGCGGGTGAAAAAGAGGGTACCTAACCCTGACCCCAACCCGACCCCGAGCGCAATCTACCCCCTGTACCTAAACCCTAAGGATAGCACAGATGTGGCTTTGACAGAGCGGGCGGCCGTTACCCGAAATGCAGGTGTAGCGGCGGGTGAAAAAGAGGGTACCTAACCCTGACCCCAACCCGACCCCGAGCGCAATCTACCCCCTGTATATAAACCCTGAGGATAGTACAGATGTGGCATTGACAAAGCGGGCGGCCGTTACCCGAAATGCAGGAGTGGCGGTGGGAGAAAAAGAGGGTACCTAACCCTGACCACAACGAGACCCCGAGCGCAAGCTACCCCCTGTACCTAAATCCTAAGGATAGTACAGATGTGGCATTGACAGAGCGGGCGGCCATTACCCGAAATGCAGGTGTGGCGACGGGTGAAAAAGAGGGTACCTAACCCTGACCCCAACCCGACCCTGAGCGCAATCTACCCTCTGTACCTAAACCCTAAGGATAGTACAGATGTGGCATTGACAGAGCGGGCGGCCGTTACCCGAAATGCAGGTGTAGCTGCGGGTGAAAAAGAGGGTATCTAACCCTGACCCCAACCCGACCCCGAGCGCAATCTACCCCCTGTACCTAAACCCTAAGAATAGTACAGATGTGGCATTGACAGAGCGGGCGGCGGTTACCCGAAATGTTGGTTAAGCTGCGGGTGAAAAAGAGGGTACCTAACCCTGACCCCAACCCGACCCCGAGCGCAATCTACCCCCTGTACCTAAACCCTAAGGATAGCACAGATGTGGCTTTGACAGAGCGGGCGGCCGTTACCCGAAATGCAGGTGTAGCGGCGGGTGAAAAAGAGGGTACCTAACCCTGTCCCCAACCCGACCCCGAGCGCAATCTACCCCCTGTACATAAACCCTGAGGATAGTACAGATGTGGCATTGACAAAGCGGGCGGCCGTTACCCGAAATGCAGGAGTGGCGGTGGGAGAAAAAGAGGGTACCTAACCCTGACCACAACGAGACCCCGAGCGCAAGCTACCCCCTGTACCTAAATCCTAAGGATAGTACAGATGTGGCATTGACAGAGCGGGCGGCCATTACCCGAAATGCAGGTGTGGCGACGGGTGAAAAAGAGGGTACCTAACCCTGACCCCAACCCGACCCTGAGCGCAATCTACCCTCTGTACCTAAACCCTAAGGATAGTACAGATGTGGCATTGACAGAGCGGGCGGCCGTTACCCGAAATGCAGGTTCTACCCCCTGTACCTAAACCCTAAGGATAGTACAGATGTGGCATTGACAGAGCCTGCGGCCGTTACCCGAAATGCAGGTGTAGCGGCGGGTGAAAAAGAGGGTATCTAACCCTGACCCCAACCCGACCCCGAGCGCAATCTACCCCTTGTACCTAAACCCTAAGGATAGAACATATGTGGCATTGA
Organism: Arenicola marina; assembly: GCA_964019135.1. Classification (NCBI taxonomy): domain Eukaryota; kingdom Metazoa; phylum Annelida; class Polychaeta; family Arenicolidae; genus Arenicola; species Arenicola marina. Next base: position 52,257,251 of record OZ025250.1, on the reverse strand, counting down.
CAGAGCGGGCGGCCGCTACCCGAAATGCAAGTGTAGCGGCGGGTGAAAAAGAGGGTAACTAACCCTGCCCCCAACCCGATCCCGAGCGCAATCTACCCCCTGGACCTAAACCCTAAGGATAGTACTGATGTGGCATTGACAGAGCGGGCGGCCGTTACCCGAAATGCAGATGTACCGGCGGGTGAAAAAGAGGGTACCTAACCCTGACCCCAACCCGACCCCAAGCGCGATATAACCCCTGTATCTAAACCCTAAGGATAGTGCTGATGTAGCATTGACAGAGCGGGCGGCCGTTACCCGAAATGCAGGTGCAGCGGCGGGTGAAAAAGAGGGTACCTAACCCTGACCCCAACCCGACCCCGAGCGCAATATACTCCCTGTACCTAAACCCTCAGGATAGTACTGATGTAGCATTGACAGAGCGGGCGGCCGTTACCCGAAATGCAGGTGAGGCGGCGGTTGAAGAGGGTATCTAACCCTGACCCCAACCTGACCCCGAGCGCAATCTACCCCCTGTACCTTAACCCTAAGGATAGTACTGATGTGGCATTGACAGGGCGGGCGGCCGTTACCCGAAATGCAGGTGTAGCTGCGGGTGAAAAAGAGGGTATCTAACCCTGACCCCAACCCGACCCCGAGCGCAATCTACCCCCTGTACCTAAACCCTAAGGATAGTACAGATGTGGCATTGACAGAGCGGGCGGCGGTTACCCGAAATGTTGGTTAGGCTGCGGGTGAAAAAGAGGGTATCTAACCCTGACCCCAACCCGACCCCGAGCGCAATCTAGCCCCTGTACCTAAACCGTAAGGAAAGTACAGATGTGGCATTGACAGAGCGGGCGGCCGTTACCCGAAATGCAGGTGTAGCGGCGGGTGAAAAAGAGGGTACCTAACCCTGACCCCAACCCGACCCCGAGCGCAGTATACCCCCTGTACCTAAACCCTGGCGGCCGTTACCCGAAATGCAGGTGAGGAGGCGGTTGAAGAGGGTATCTAACCCTGAGCCCAACCCGACCCCGAGCGCAATCTACCCCCTGTACCTAAACCCTAAGGATAGTACTGATGTAGTATTGACAGAGCGGGCGGCCGTTACCCGAAATGCAGGTGAGGCGGCGGTTGAAGAGGGTATCTAACCCTGACCCCAACCCAACCCCGAGCGCAATCTAGCCCCTGTACCTAAACCGTAAGGAAAGTACAGATGTGGCATTGACAGAGCGGGCGGCCGTTACCCGAAATGCAGGTGTAGCGGCGGGTGAAAAAGAGGGTACCTAACCCTGACCCCAACCCGACCCCGAGCGCAGTATACCCCCTGTACCTAAACCCTGGCGGCCGTTACCCGAAATGCAGGTGAGGAGGCGGTTGAAGAGGGTATCTAACCCTGAGCCCAACCCGACCCCGAGCGCAATCTACCCCCTGTACCTAAACCGTAAGGATAGTACAGATGTGGCATTGACAGAGCGGGCGGCCGTTACCCAAAATGCAGGTGTAGCGGCGGGTGAAAAAGAGGGTACCTAACCCTGACCCCAATCCGACCCCGAGCGCAATCTACCCCCTGTACCTTAACCCTAAGGATAGTACAGATGTGGCATTGACAGAGCGGGCGGCCGTTACCCGAAATGCAGGTGTAGCGGCGGGTGAAAAAGAGGGTACCTAACCCTGACCCCAACCCGACCCCGAGCGCAAAATGCCCCTGTACCTAAACCCTAAGGATAGTACTGATGTAGCTTTGACAGAGCGGGCGGCCGTTACCCGAAATGCAGGTGAGGCGGCGGTTGAAGAGGGTATCTAACCCTGACCCCAACCCGACCCCGAGCGCAATCTAGCCCCTGTACCTAAACCGTAAGGAAAGTACAGATGTGGCATTGACAGAGCGGGCGGCCGTTACCCGAAATGCAGGTGTAGCGGCGGGTGAAAAATAGGGTACCTAACCCTGACCCCAACCCGACCCCGAGCGCAGTATACCCCCTGTACCTAAACCCTGGCGGCCGTTACCCGAAATGCAGGTGAGGAGGCGGTTGAAGAGGGTATCTAACCCTGAGCCCAACCCGACCCCGAGCGCAATCTACCCCCTGTACCTAAACCGTAAGGATAGTACAGATGTGGCATTGACAGAGCGGGCGGCCGTTACCCGAAATGCAGGTGTAGCGGCGGGTGAAAAAGAGGGTACCTAACCCTGACCCCAATCCGACCCCGAGCGCAATCTACCCCCTGTACCTAAACCCTAAGGATAGTACAGATGTGGCATTGACAGAGCGGGCGGCCGTTACCCGAAATGCAGGTGTAGCGGCGGGTGAAAAAGAGGGTACCTAACCCTGACCCCAACCCGACCCCGAGCGCAAAATACCCCCTGTACCTAAACCCTAAGGATAGTACTGATGTAGCTTTGACAGAGCGGGCGGCCGTTACCCGAAATGCAGGTGAGGCGGCGGTTGAAGAGGGTATCTAACCCTGACCCCAACCCGACCCCGAGCGCAATCTACCCCCTGTACCTTAACCCTAAGGATAGTACAGATGTGGCATTGACAGAGCGGGCGGCCGTTACCCGAAATGCAGGTGTAGCGGCGGGTGAAAAAGAGGGTACTTAACCCTGACCTCAACCCGACCCCGAGCGCAATATACCCCCTGTACCTAAACCCTAAGGATAGTACTGATGTAGCATTGACAGAGCAGGCGGCCGTTACCCAAAATGCGGGTGTAACGGCGGGTGAAAAAGAGGGTACCTAACCCTGACCCTAACACGACCCCGAGCGCAATATACCCCCTGTATCTAAACCCTAAGGATAGTACTGATGTAACTTTGACAGAGCGGGCGGCCGTGACCCGAAATGCAGGTGAGGCGGCGGGTGAAGAAGAGGGTACCTAACCCTGACCCCAACCCGACCCCGAGCGCAATCTACCCCCTGTACCTAAACACTAAGGATAGTACTGATGTAGCATTGACAACGCGGGCGGCCGTTACCCGAAATGCAGGTGAGGCGGCGAGTGAAGAAGAGGGTACCTAACCCTGACCCGAACCCGACACCGAGCGCAATCTACACCCTACGCCTGAACCCTAAAGATGGTAATGGGCCCTTATCCACAAGGGAGGTAACAGCATGCAAGGTAATTTGTGGGTGAAATTTCGGTCAGGTAGTTACTTGATATGGCAACTAAAAATTCAGTTGTTTCAATTTTAAATGATAATGAGTACTGATACTGTTCATTTACAAGGCTTATATGTAAAGCAAAGGGGGGGAAGGTGAAAAATGTAATGTTATTTCTTCATATTGCATGCATATATATCATATATCAGAAATGCTAGGCAAGCAGCGCTGGTAGAAAAGAATTCTGGCTGCTATTGTCATAAAGCACCATGCAGTTATTCTTAAATTCACAATATGTTCTAATTAGTTGTCTGGCACTATAGAACTGCCTATATAGATCTATATGCCACACCATACACAGCAAGTCATTGGAGCAGGCTGGGTTGCCTTAAGTATTTAAATTCTCCTGAGATTTTTGCTTTCTACAATGTTGTTACACTGACAACGTTACAGATATTTGTATTAGTTATAGCTGTAGTCCCTTTTTTAGGATTTTGTGGAGAATGTCTTCAGTAATATCAGTTGCCAGCTCTTCTGGAAGGATGCCAAGTTAAGCTTTGCTTTATTTGACATGTATTTCACATGACTCAGCTGAGTATGCTCTGGAATCCTGGCCCTGGTTTGCTGTGAAGGTTCATGAGGCCCATGTATCTTTTCCTGAAAAATTGGGGTTCAGATACCTGGTTGTCATTGCCAAGGCCTCAGTGACCCCTCAGCTTTTGTCCCTTTTGGCCCCCCAGTGGATCGAGGTGGAAAGCAGTGCCGATTTGTGTGTCAGTGATTTTTTCTAGATTCATCTAAATATTTATTTAAATTGCATGTTGTTTCGCAGAAGTCTTCTAGTGTACATAGCAATGCTTTCAATATATATATATACCAACACTTTCTTGAGTCTATTCTATACCAATATATATTCCCACACTTCTATAGCCCAATTTAGATCAACAGTCAAATATAGAAGAAGAATTGTATCATATCATATCAGTCAAACAACCCTGAAATGGGGTTGTTCCAGACCAGAATTTTACTATGGAATGAGACTAGGCTGTGTTTCAGCCCACACAGCCTAGGGTTCTGGGCTATAGTTTAAAGTCCATCTCTTGGGGGGGTATTTGTTACTAAACCACTTCCAAATATACATTTCCCAGTGGTTACTAAAGCCATTTATCAGATGCAATTATTTTACAATGTCTCTTATGCCATAAATATTAATATCTAAAGTCACCAAAATAAACTCAAGCAGCGAACGATCCATTTCTAAACCCCCGCCCAGAGTACAGATTTGTGACGTCACAAGATGAACCGGTTTGAGTGCGCCTCGCTCGCTTCGACTGCCCGCGGTGTTTGAATGAATGTAGACGTGCAGCAGGGAAGCTCTAACTTAGATGTTTATTTCGGTTAACATTATCTCATGATGAATATTTGCCACATGTAGATCTAGATAGACCTAGATCTATGACATTAGAGGTGTGGTCTTGTTGGTTAGAGCAACATTCGTGACAATGACTCACAGACTGTTACTGAAAACAAACAGTTTAACAGATTCAGGACAGTATCCACTGCCAGTGTTGCCAGCCTACGGGCTACGTTTCTTCCCCAAAATGGAAAGGGTGGGCTAGGCTACAGTAGACGTCCAATCGTAGACATACAATCTAGATCCAGGGTTAAATGTATGTAGTAAAAGAACTTCTTTATGCACATCAGAAGGGAGGGAGGTCGGCATTTATCGGCCTAGCCTAAAAAGTACGCAGCGCACTAATCCAATCATATGTTTCATCACGTACTTTTTATAGTAATACTTGTGGAAACCCGAACGTTATGGGGTCCGGTTGGGACAAATTACTAAGTAGCTTTCACCAATTTGCCTGCTGGTCGCCCAATTAATATTTTATTTGATTACAAGACATATTTGCAGGTTTTTGATCTAGATCCCATGATATAATAAGCATCACTTTTTATGAATGAGGCGTTCGCACTACTGTTTTGCGAAGGGCGTTTTGAGGTTTTCAACTATTACAGTTCCTTAGCAATCTCCAGTCGAGATGGCTCGAAGCGTAAGATACGGCGGCAGAACACATGCTCCGGTTGCCCTAATACCTCCACTTGTTCTTCTTCACCCTCACTATGATTAATTCCAAATAATCTTGCTGGCATAGCTGCATCCCGATCGATGCGGAAGGACAATGGCCCTCCTATAGACGCCATGCTCAAAAGTCGCGCTAACCGTATTGCGCAACGAAACCGGTTCATCTTGTGACGTCACGAATCAATGAAATACTTGCCCCTGTCTATCTTCTACTTGTTTGGGCAGGTCTGTGATAAAATGGCTAATATTGGTAATATTGGTGGCAAATAAATTCAGTGCGTATGGAATTTCGTTAATATAGTGCAAATGGATCAAATATATGCAAAGTAACATAGGACATAAGAGATGGACTTTAACGGTCGTTTGTTTCAAATGGTCCGACTTTACCAGATCAGTGACATCGTTGCATTAAAACCTTTGAAAGCATAACTTAAGTGGAAGTTCTTTCAGCGTTCCATTGATGTTTAATTTGCATTCAAGACCATCTAACTGAGCAAATGACAGCGGGAGGGGTGTGGATCTCAGAATATTTTAAACCGTCAGTAACTCGGCGGCCGGTGGGGGGGGGGGGAGGGGTTGGTGGGAGGGTTCCGTGGGGTGCCTTGATGCCTGAGAGAGTGGATATTTGTGATGAAAAAGATATCCCTATAGCTACAGAGCCGATGTTTAAAAACTTTTGACCGGGGTGGAAGGGGGGGGGGGGGGGGCTCTGAAAATGTGCGTTCATAGACGGGTTGCCGCAAAAGATTAAAACGCCCCGACCGAGCGAATTTCGATGGTAAAACCTCGACCGAGCGGACGGGGGGGGGGGACTTTACCGCGGACCCCCCCCATCCCAAACCGAGCAATGAATTAAATAACCTCCCAGCGCCCAGCGGCGGCCCCGGCCCCGGCCCCGGCCCGGTGACAGTGGAGCATGCACGGGCCAACGGTAACGGCCAACGGCAAGTTGTTTGTGCAATTCTTGGTTCAACGCGAGGAGTACGTAATTTCAGCTCCCGCCGTACGCCGAAGTTACGCTTGTCAGTCTTGCCCCCCCCCCCCCCCCCCCCGCCCCGTCCCCACCTCCCGAGCTTGATACCAACAAAGTAGGGGATGCAGTACAAACAGGCGGGGGGCACCAAATTCATTGTTGCTTAGGGATGTTTCAGAAAAGCGGGCGGGTGAGGACTCCCGCCCCTGTGTCAGCCCCTGCTCTCACTAATTTTGTGGGTTTGGGCGGCATCAGGTGTATTCCCCTCCCTCGGAAACGGATGGGGAATGCTGAACAGTTAAGACGAGCATCCACCTTTGGAAAATGCCGGAAAAGTAGCAATTGATCCCGCTCCGACCGTCAGCTACCTTTATTCCCGCCGGAGGGGGGCGGGGTATTTTTCATCGAAATACAGCTTATTTTTCATCGAAATACAGCTTATTTTTCATCGAAATACAGCTTATTTTACAGATTTTATACAAATAAAATATTCCTAAAAAAAAGTAAATCCACAAAACCCACATTTCATATGAAAACCAACATTAGAAGAGAACGTCTGGAAATGTTGGCTACATTTGGGCGGGTTCCCCATCAACCCCCTCCATACTATTCATCACGCAGGGGGACCCCGCGGCACGAAGCCAGCGAGGAGTCTTTCAGTTACGGCGAGCACACAATTTGTACGTTAGTGCGCACCGCTTCTCGGCAGGAAGTGCAACTGCAAACATGGCGGAGCTTGATTCGTTTTCGGTTGTTACTGGTGCAAAGTTGTTGTTTCTCGCGCTCCAGAACGTCTGACAACAATTCTACCGCGCAAAATTAGACGCTAATACCTTTTCCTGCAAGTTATGTTGGTAAGAGAGCGCTGTACAATGTGTAGATTCACTTAAGCGATGCAAAACGTCCCGGGTGTTGTCGTCGCTTCCCTCTGCTAATGAGCGGGGTGCGCTTGGAAGCAAGACGCTGTTCTGTTGGCCGTAGCCACAGCGGCTTGCTAGCTGAACTAAAGTAGTAAAGGGAGTAGTACTTGCAGCCGACTTATTTCCTTAAGACAGTCGTAGAGGCTAATGCTATGAAAGTGCATGAAGTAAGAACTAGAGGTGAGTGCTTTATTTGGAAACCTCGAGCAACTTGTGAAGCGGACCTGTCACAGTGTTTGTCTGTCAATAGAGAGATAGAATATGGTTCCCTAAAAAAAAAAAAAGTCAAAGTCATAAATACCGTAGACACACGTTTCGGCCCATATTTTCCGCGAATTTGCCTCGATCACTCTCAAAATACCTGACGTGAGAAAGCAACACTAGACCATTTTAATGATACCAAACTTACGTTTGTACTGCGATGTTATCCTTTTTTATGACACAAAGAATATTTCTCCATGCTGACACGCCATTGGCAGCAGACGCTCTGTCGCCAAAATACTAAAACACGCGTCATAAAATGATGGTTGCCATGGTGCCGAACGTGCTTTGAACAATACATGCTCTATATTTATACCAGCCACGAGGATGCCATGGCAACTATAGAGCCTTTCATTGTCTGGGATTTAGTCTATTTGCGAAACTGTGTATTAATATTTAAAGTTTTCAATATGTTTATCGTTGAAAAACTAAGTTTATCGTTGAAAAACTAAGTTTATCGTTGAAAAACTAAGTTTATCGTTGAAAAACTAAGTTCTATAAAAAGTTGTAACTTTCTATAAATCGATTTTATTAAAAGTTTGAAATTTCAAATACACTTTTCATTATGTCCGGTGACTCTGTATAAGACACCTTATAAGGGAAACTCACAAAAGTCTTACGTAGCCCTTAGCCTACCCAGTGAACAGTAAATCCCGCAAAAGCCGCGACGCAAATCGCATCACTTGAAAACAAAGCAAAATCCATCGTCTTTCGCAGACCAACGTAACTGAGAACAACTGACGAAAATGACCTCTACATTGTATCTAATAGCAGTTCCCATGGTCATCATTCCCTTTCATAATATTTTTCATTGTACGTACGAAATGAGGTGTTGATTTATGTTAAAGTAACGAACGGACTGACCTGGGTTACGTTAGGAAAAGAAATTTAACAAATTAGATTTTCGCATAACAATGACGGTAACTGATAAATTTGGATTCTTTGGAAACTAAAACTTTTATTAAACTGCAACCCACTTCTGAGTAATCATTAATTAATGATAAAAATTGCACGCACCGATCAATGCAATAGCGTGAAATTTGCCCTATACCAATATAGAATTGACAGCACAAAACATTGTTGATTGCATTTTGCAATAACAACATGATCCGCCCGAATCCGCAAAACTAATTAAATTTTAAATTTACCGCCCTTATGTACTGACCGATTGTGACATTGTCTGCAACAGTAATAGGCGCTTATGTGGAACACAATATACATAAGTAGAATGTACGTGATCGTCGTAGAAGTTCGTGGCCAAAACCATTAAATTAACTGCTTAACATCTTACATTTGTCACAGTAATTATGAAGTTTCACGACCTACCAAGATGTCAACATCCACAATATTTCTTGGGGAACCAGGTTAGGGACCAGTTATTTCTTGATATTTGTCGCTGAGCCTCATGACTGCATAATATATAACTACAGCGACTTCGCCCAATATAGCAAACACGCCTGACTGAATGAATCAATATGGCGACATTCCAACAGCGAAAGCGCCTCCTTCCGATCTGCCGGAACCCCAGCCGAATTTAATGAGATAATCTCCAGTATACTAAGCGAAATAACTATAGTACCAAAAAGGCCTCAATAGTAATATACTAATCCTGTGACGATTAAACAGGAGGTGTGGCGAGTTCACCACGAGATGTGGCGAGATTGGCGAGTTCACCAGAAAATGTGGCGAGTTCACCGGTCCGTTTGTGGCGAGTTCTCCAAAGTGTGGCGAGTTCTCTTGTGGCGAGTTCGTTTTGTGGCGAGTTATCTGTAAACCGTTGCTTTTTCATATCAGTGATTTGTAGAGCGATCGCAGCACAATCGCGGAAAATATAGGCCGAAACGTGTGTCTACGGCATTTATGACTTTAAAGTTTAGGATACGGGTGTTGTTGGAGAGGAGCAGTATAAAATGCATCACAAGCATTCTAATAGGACTACTTTGCTACCTTGCCTGGGTTGGCTTTTGACCTGTCACGTCATGTCGTTTCTTTGCCGGGGTTGGGTTTCGAACTGTCGTGTCCTGTCATTTTGTTGCCAGGGTCGGCTATAGAACAGTTGGGTCCTGTCATTTCCTTGCCTGGGTTGGCTTCCCACCTGTCACGTCATGTCGTTTCTTTGCCGGGGTTGGGTTTCGAACTGTCGTGTCCTGTCATTTTGTTGCCAGGGTCGGCTATAGAACAGTTGGGTCCTGTCATTTCCTTGCCTGGGTTGGCTTCCCACCTGTCACGTCATGTCGTTTCTTTGCCGGGGTTGGGTTTCGAACTGTCGTGTCCTGGCATTTTGTTGCCTGGGTTGGGTTTCGAACTGTCGTGTCCTGTCGTTTCCTTACCACAGTTGGGTTTCGAACTGTCGTGTCCTGTCGTTTCCTTACCACAGTTGGGTTTTGAACTGTCGTGTCCTGTCATCTTCTTGCCAGTGTTAGCTTCCCACCTGTCACGTCATGTCGTTTCCTTGCCAGGGTTGGGTTTCGAACTGTCGAGTCCTGTCATTTCCTTGCCAGAGTTAGCTTCCCACCTGTCACGTCATGTCGTGTTCTTGCCAGGGTTGGGTTTTGAACTGTCATGTTGTGTCGCTTCAGATGCAGGGAAAGGTTGGGTTATGAACTGTCACGTCATGTCGCTTCCTTGACAAGGTTGGCTTCCAACCTGTCACGTCATGTCGCTTCCTTGCCAGGGTTGGCTTCTGACCTGTCATGTCATGTCGCTTCCTTACCACGGTGGGCTTCCAACTGTCACATCATTCGCTTCCTTGCCAGGGTTGGCTTTCGAACTGTCGTGTCCTGTCGTGTCCTTGCCAGGGTTAGGTTTCGAACTGTCGTGTCCTTTGTGTCCTTGCCAGGGTTGGCTTTCAAACTGTCATGTCGTGTCGCTTCAGATGCAGGAAAAGTTTGGGTTCTGAACTGTCATGTCATGTCGCTTCCTTACCAAGGTGGGCTTCCAACCTGTCACGTCATGTCGCTTCCTTGCCAGGGTTGGCTTCTGACCTGTCACGTCATGTCGCTTCCTTGCCAGGGATGGGTTTCGAACTGTCGTGTCCTGTCATGTCCTTGCCAGGGTTGGCTTTCGAACTGTCATGTCGCTTCAGATGCAGGGAAAGGTTGGCTTCCAACCTGTCACGTCATGTCGCTTCCTTACCAAGGTTGGCTTCCAACCTGTCACGTCATGTCGCTTCCTTGCCAGGGTTGGCTTCTGACCTGTCACGTCATGTCGCTTCCTTGCCAGGGTTGGGTTTCGAGCTGTTGTGTCCTTGCCAGGGTTGGCTTTCGAACTGTCATGTCGTGTCGCTTCAGATGCAGGGAAAGGTTGGCTTCCAACCTGTCATGTCATGTCGCTTCCTTGCCAGGGTTGCCTTCTGACCTGTCACGTCATGTCGCTTCCTTGCCAGGGTTGGCTTTCCAACTGTCCCTCATACCCCTCTCCAACCATCCACCCCTCACACCAAACCTCATTGGCCTGCTGTCATTCTTGTACTGTTCATCTGTGACTGCACAATCTGTACACTAAGGTGCTGTCCATACACATGTCAGTGCTGTATGCCGCTGTACAGATTGTGAGTACATGTTTGTAGACTTTGTATACCTGTTCACTGGCAGGAGTGCCCTCGATTTTCGTGACGGCTTACATGGAAGATGGACCCGGTTTACTTTGAATATCGCACCAGATTAAGACGCCGAATTTGCTAGGGCACGTTATGATACTAAATTCCAATATACATTTCTTTTAGTATACACATGTCTGAGAGAGATGCCAAAGGGACCCTATTCCTATGGGTTGAGTGTGCTCCAAATATCGAGTGCTTTCCAGAATGTGCTCGCCTCGACGGCCAAATTCCCACCAACGCGCCTCCCTTTACCTATTCTCACGCGGTCACCATAGCAACCCAAATCGCACCAAACTACAGTCTACGCGATCTTTTGAATACGACTACGACTAGATACAATGTTTCACACAGGGTATTTGTGTTAATTAATACTAAAATATCCCTAAAACATGACTTTCGCCCCATTTATTATAACATTTAACTGTGTCGAACATAAACAGTTGAAGGCCCAGGTGAACAGTATGCATAGCGTTCCAGTCGAAACAATGCGTATTCCCTCTGATTTGAGACGGACTTAGATTCCTAGCCTGCGAAGAACTAGCCTGAAAACCAGACGTTACTGTCGTTAGACAGTTGGTAATGGACGATAAGTAACGTCTGAACTCATCGCACTTGTTTGCTCTTCAGTAAACCTATTTTCCCATCTTGACTAAAACACTTTTTTTTATTGTCATCTTCCATTTTCGCGCATGCGCGGAGTCTAACATTAGACATATGTACTCACTGCATGGCAGGTGGATAAGATACAGCAGCAAATTCTTTTTCGCCAGCGCCTTTCGGCCGCCATCTCAGCCAGCCAACTACTACTCAAATGATGTGGCCATGACAACGAACAACTCAAAGGAAGGACGAATGTCGAATAACCGCTCATGTCCAGAGGTCAGCCAGCCAACCGGCCCACAGTAAAATGGCTTCCTTGCTTGCTGTCAAACTTAGCCTCGCACAATTGCAGGGGAGGGACACCTGAGTGACGTTCTAACCCGGGATGACGTTGTGGACGTGTTTAGAGTTGTACACCTCAGTGACGTACAAACCCGGGATGACGTTGTGGAAGTGTTTGGCGTTTTAAGCCTGAGTGACGTTTTCTATTACCCCGTGTGACGTTTTCAAACAAGAGTGACGTTGTATTTGAGGTACTGCAGATCGGAATAGCGGTGCGTAACTGTCTATGACGGAAGGGTCACAGCTTCTACAGCGTCACTGATATGGCTGATATAGTGACGTCACTGATACGTCGTTTGCCTTGGGGGATACGAGTTGACCCCTATGTCGGTATGAGGCTAGATTAAAGGCGTAAAATCCCCTTTAAGTAATAGTCTTCGGTATATTCAATTAGTGATATACCAAACAGACATTCCGGCCCACAGCGCCTAGAATACTGGACGCAGCTGGTCGCGACGAGAGGCAATGGTTAGAGAGATCACCTCCACATCTCGGAAACACCTTTTCAGAGGAATTTAGAGCCCCATAGGCTATAGTGGTAACCATATTTGTAACATGGAAGGCATACCAGTTCATGCCCCCCCGCCCCCACCCCCCTCAATACTCCAATAATGCAGCAGCGAAAAATCCAGCGTATCCACAGGTGATGGGGTGAACCGTACACATACGCCCTAATGGTATGATATACATACGGCATTACCGTGCTCCTATCGCACCCCCCCCCCCCCCCTCCCCCTCTACTTGCCAAGTCACACTCGCCTACAGACTGTGATGCGCTATACGGGCGCACCCCCCCTCCCCCTCTACTCGCCAATTCACACTCGCCTACAGACTGTGATGCGCTATACGGGCGCACCCCCCCCCCCTCCCCCTCTACTCGCCAAGTCACACTCGCCTACAGACTGTGATGCGCTATACGGGCGCACCCCCCCCCCCCCTCCCCCTCTACTCGCCAATTCACACTCGCCTACAGACTGTGATGCGCTATACGGGCGCACCCCCCCCCCTCTACTCGCCAATACACACTCGCCTACAGACTATGAGGCGCTATACGGGCGCACCCCCCCCCCCCGCCCTTCCCGCCTAACGATTGGTGGTTCGAGCCCCGCTGTGGCCATATCTGTGTGGTCGCGGGATGAAGATCCTGCATGTCTTTCTTCGCAAAGAGTAGGGGGGTCACCACCGGGGACTTGGCTCCACTCTCCCCCACCTTCTCCCATTGACGCTATATAACCAAAAAGTGGTTAAAGTGTCCTGAATATACAACCAACCAACGTACCCTGCAATCCCGCAGCCCACTCCCTCATCGAAACGCGTTGCCCTGCCGCCTGCATGGTATCCTTACCGGTAAGCGATCCTCCACCCTACTCCCCGCATATATAGACCCCAAGCACTTTTCAAATGGTTCGGTCGCTTTATCATTGTCCACACAGAATCCTGCTATCGGCCTTCCATAGGGTCTGCCGCTGCACTCCACGCTTCCGCCTCACTCTTTATATCGACTCGAACCCCAACGAAACACATTCACGACGATACTTCAAAGTGTGATAGCAAGTCTTGACGCTTCAAACCCCGCTGTAAACGATCCCGTCACTACGTAATTCGACGGCGACCGCTTCTCCTCTTCTCTGGATCGGAAATGGGATTACGCTCCGCCCGTCTTGGAGAGGCTGCCGCCAGAGCGCTATCCGTCTTTGGATCAGGTAGTGACTGTCCAGCTGACAGAGAGTCCAAGCGCCAGGAGGCGCTTTTCCACCAACCTGGATCCGGCTCAATCTGTATCCACCGATTCTTCCACTTCCCAGGAAATGAAGCCCCTGGGCGTGAAAGGGGCCGCGTGCGAGCTGGCCAACTACCAGGTCAGTCTGACGGATGAGGAAATCTTTCACGCCGAGAATCTCTCACTGAACACCACGGATTCCGAGACCGAGGCGGCCGGTCGCAGAGAACCCTTGTGCGCGCGCGGAGACGCCAACGTCAACGACAGCCTCACGCACTTCGGCAGCACGGAGGGCGACAGTTCGGGTGCCAGTCACGAAAACATGGCTCCCGCCGCCCCGCTCGACTCGTCCGGAGGGGTGTCCGCCGCCAGGGACCCCTTCAGCGAGCCGGACGCCGTGGACATGGATAGCAGACAATTTGAGACAACCATCGAACGGGACCGAAACGTCCTGACCAGCTCCCGGGATCACCTTGAGCGTCCCTGTGACGGCGCCCAAGGTCATGTCGGATACGCGGTTGGAGCCAATCGACTTGAACACGAATCTACTCCTTACATCCCGGATAACTTTCAGTATTCGGTGGCGAGGGGCAAGGGAACGTCCTTTCGTCGCGCCTGTCCGCCGACCCCATGACGACGTCCGCCACGTCGACCAATCAGGACACGGTACCCTCGATATGCGGAAGCCACGTGAGCGGCGCCACCCTGAGCACTAACTTCACGGTGAGCAGTGACGGAGCGGCCAGCGGTACCGTCACCGCCACCACCGCCACCGCCACCAGCAGCGACGAGTCGGATTTCCCCGGCGCCGCCAAACTCTACGCCGAGGCCCTCAGCTCGCCGCCATCCACACTGACACGAGACTTGGACTCGGGACTCTGCTTGCCGCCGCCGCCGACGCCGCCGCCGCCCCGGCCCAACAGCGGCGCCTCCTCCACCGACCTTGACCTCGGTTCGCCCGACGCTCAGTCGCGATTCTCATCCTCGCGGTACAGCGGCGACTCAACCGGAGTTGGTCGGGTCACGCGTCGTTGCGGAGAGGGAGGGGCTCCCGATCAGAGGATCCGTGGAGCCCAGATCGGAACCGGGATGCATCGTCATCCGGAAACCCCTGGCCTCTCCCGGTAGGGCGCAATCCTGCCGCGTGCTCCAACCAAGCCGCCAGGTGGCGCGCCCGCCATCGCCCATCCGCCACCAACACGTGGCGCCCCACTCCTGCCCGTCGCCGACTGACCACCAGGTGACGCCACCGACGTCTCCGCCGGAAAGGCTGACCAGTCTCGGCGGCCCCACCACGTTTATAAACACCGCCAGGCGGTCGCAACTGGTCCAGTCCCGACTGCGCCTCGAGCGAAAGTTTGACCAAACAGCCGGTGGAGACGCCTGAGGAGCGACCTCTGGCGGCGGTCACCGTGGATGGTTACCTGGCCGACAGAAGCACGTCGGCCAGCCCGACGTTCATGGAAGCGCGGAAGGCTAAGCCGGCCGTGTTTGGTGACTACACGGAAGCGGAGGTATCGCAGAGCTTCCACACCACCCCGGTGTAGCCACCTGGTGGCGGAACGGGCGCAGACATACCGGAAGCGGCGTCGCCGGCGTCGTTGACGTCACCGAAGCCGGAAATACCGCGTCCGGAAAGTCTACCGACGTCGGCGACCAGCGAGGCGCGAGACATGAAGAAGAGCGCGTATTCGCTGCTCTTTGAAATGGAGGACTTGGACGGACACCAATGCACCGCGGGAACCGTCGGCGGTGCCGGTGGTAACCATGGCGAGCAGTCCAAGCTCAACGCGTCCTGCGACAACGATGACGCATTCTACGTCAAGGCGGTGACGTCACGCGGCTCGGGCCCTCGTGGTGACACCAGCATGTCGGTGTCGCCCGAGTACACGCTGGATGACGTCAGCGGTGCGCGCCAATCAGACTCGAGGCTGAGGCTCGCCTCCACCGGCGCCGCCGCCGCCCCCGCCGTGACAGACACGGACTCGGACACGGCCCAGGATTCTCAGAGTCCGGCCGTATTGCGCCGAGAAAAGAGCGTCCGCGAGTTGCTGTCGCGCTTCGAGAGCTCCACCACCACCACCACCATCCCGACCAACAGTAGCGGCGAAGGTTCGTCCGCCACTTTAGAAAGCGACCACTTCCGGCCGGCCACGCTGCCGAGGTCCAAGCACAAGGTCGAGGATACGCCACAAAGCCGAGGACCTGGCAAGCCGCTAGTTTGGGTTTCCAGTGAAGAGACGTGCTCATCCACGCCGGACGAGCGAGGCAACAAGGGGGTGAAGGACGTGGTCAAGATCGGCACGCCGCCTGAGGATGTCGCCAGCGAGTCGGATCAAACGGAGGTGAAATCCAAAGGAATTTCTGCCAGGCCTTCGCTGCTGAACGCTACTTTGCCGGTGACGTCAGTGACGCTCGGAGGTCAGAAGTCACCCCAGCCCGCTGACTTTGGTGCAAGGTCACCGGGGTCTCGGGAGGAGAGTGACCGCGATTCGTCCACGTCGCCAGGTATCCAGGATCTGAAGAAGAAGTTCGAGGTCCCGGGGCAAGGCGCCAGCGACAGTCACTCGACTACCGCCCCCACCGCCGTCGCCGCAGCTCCCGCGCCAGCGTCACGTGACTCCGGTTGGAAAAAGCGAATGTCGGATTTGTACCGGGCGCAGGAAACTAGCAACCAGGATTTCCCCATTCAGGCGGCCGTCACCACCGCAGCGCCCCCCTTGGAGAAAGTTCAACCGGCGGCTGTTGCTAAGGAACGCGCGCCGATACAGATCAGCGACGATTCGTCGTCGTCGTCAGATTCCTCTGACGTCATGAACAATTATTGCAAGACGCTGGTTGAGAGATGTAAGTATCTGACGAGTCTGGTGGAGGACGCCAG
The DNA here is from genome assembly GCA_964019135.1 of Arenicola marina. Taxonomy (NCBI): domain Eukaryota; kingdom Metazoa; phylum Annelida; class Polychaeta; family Arenicolidae; genus Arenicola; species Arenicola marina. The sequence goes on along the minus strand of OZ025250.1, from coordinate 52,240,784 downwards.
CAACGTGCCGACCGAGGTGAAGAAGACGCCGCCCAAACCCAAAGCCGCGGCTCCCACTGCGCCGGCCACCTTCGGGTCAAAGGTCAGGAGCGCCAAACCCTTGTCCCCCGTGACGTCATCGGCGGCAGCGGCGAGGTGACGTTAAGTACAGCGGTCTCGACGAGAAGGAAAATAAGGTTTCGCGTGACGTCACCTCCACGCGCGCTAGCCCGGCCAGCGTAAAACGAACTCCCAGTTTGTCGGAGCGTAAAAAGATATTTAAGTCGTGGAAGAGCGACCCGCGGTCGCCTGAGACTGAACCGGAAGCGACCAAGGGTCAAGGTCAGTTCACCACACGCTATATTCCTTGAATGAAGCGTTACGAGTCATGGAGTCGCGTTACACTTGTGTGTAGTTTAAAAACAGGATGCGACGTGCATTGCACTATCTGGGTCACCTTGGAGCAACTGCTTGTCCACGTAACATTTCCATACCACGTGTCATCATTTTCATCCCTAAGTTACATGTATTATTCCGACCTCTGCTATATGGATAGAGGTCAGTCCTAACGAGCGAGCAAAATGTGGTCCCACTTTCCTACGAGGCGATATCGCCGGAATCCCTCTCCACTTTGTACGAGCCCCTTACCCTTACCCTGCCCCTGTCTCAACTCTGTCACCCCCCCCCACCTCCCACCATATGAACTGCCATGGGTGGACCCGCCCCCCCCCCTAATATGACTCACTGCCAGTTTCCCTTATTTCATCGTGACACACAACAGAAGATAGTGGAATAACATGTGCTAAAATACATATTTACACGGATAAGAGGGAGGGGGGGGGGGGCAGTTGTCCTACAAAGTGTCCACAAAAAAAGCTCACATTGAATTAATGGCAAAATTTCCTCGCTCCTAAAATTTAAATCGGCATTGCAAAAACGTATTCCAGTCTACTATTTAGGGCGTTATAACTCAGGAATGTAAGAAAGTAAACACAGAAGAATAATATAAGCTAAAGTTTGTTCGGGGTCAGAAGCGTCGACAGACGTACGCACGTACGCACGTGCGTACACATTGGGTTGTGCCGGTACGTGCAATCCTGTTGTTCGGAAGTAATTGTTTTTCATTTCATGTGCAGCATGTGCGTACACCTGCTAAAGTCCCTGGCTACGCCCCTGAGCGCGGCACCAACTGTTGTCTGCATTGCCTCACATGTATCAATGGGACACGTAATTAGGAAGACACAAACGCGCGCAGATATTAAACAGAAAACAGCATTTGGTTATAATTAAACAATGTTTATTGTATCGCATGTTAATGACTGAACACGTCAAAAATGCACGATTGGCACACATTGCCCTATATCGTTAATGTATCGATAACATGATAAAGTCCAGCATCACTGCCAAGTCCAGCATCACCGAGAGCATCGTCGTCAGCGGCTCATGACAAATAGTTTGTTGTTGTTGTAGTCCGTAACGTAGAGGAGGTGGTGATGGGGGGCCATGATATATACTAGGAGGTCACCTCCCCCAGCTCCACCCTGGTGACCGCCTCCCCCGCCTGGCTCACGGCATGCAGAGAGTGACCCCGCCTGTCACACACCACAAAGTGATCTCCGTTGCGGGTGATGTCACGGGGATCCGAGAGTCCTGGGAGGTTGAGGACGCGGCCCGGAGCGCCGTCCCCTGTTTACAGCACCAGGAGCGAGGTGTACGCCACCAGGATCGTGTCCCGGAGGACGGACACATACCTCGGCCGCCACCCCTCCCCCTGCACCTCCAGTGGCGTGTTGAGGGTGGACACCCCCCGCCCCCAGCCACATCCACCACACGGACACCGGCCAAACACAGACATAGAGAGTCCGGATGGACT
>OZ025250.1:52192471-52238732 GCA_964019135.1 Arenicola marina | reverse complement strand
AGACCTTTCCTTCCAGGATAGACCCGGTATAGACCTTTCCTTCCAGGATAGACCCGGTATAGACCCTTCCTTCCAGGATAGACCCGGTATAGACCTTTCCTTCCAGGATAGACCCGGTATAGACCTTTCCTTCCAGGATAGACCCGTTATAGACCTTTCCTTCCAGGATAGACCCGGTATAGACCTTTCCTTCCAGAATAGACCCGGTATAGACCTTTCCTTTCAGGATAGACCCGGTATAGACCTTTCCTTCCAGGATAGACCCGGTATAGAGCTTTCCTTCCAGGATAGACCCGGTATAGACCTTTCCTTCCAGGATAGACCCGGTATAGACCTTTCCTTCCAGGATAGCCCCGGTATAGACCTTTCCTTCCAGGATAGACCCGTACGTCCATTATAGACCCGTACGTCCGCTATAGACCCGTACGTCCGTTATAGACCGTCTCATTGCCATTACTTTTTCCCCCGCTAACGCCGCCGCCAGCTGTCCCCCGCCCCCGCCCCCGTCATCCCTTTTCCCTTTCCCCGTCCCCTTGCTCCTGGCAGGGATCACGAGATTCTCGCGTGGCTATGCTGTAGCCGAGCACTCTCGTCCGATTAGTGTCATCAAGTCTCGTTTTGATTGGATCGCGGCTTGTGAAGCCTCCTCCACCCTGATCTGTGGTGTGTACAGGAGTATCACATGGCACGGGGGGTCGCCACCCCTCCAACCCCCACCCCCACCCACTCACAGCCCCCCCCCACACTCACGGTTGTCCCGTCCACCACTCACGTCTACTGTCATCACCTCCCTCCCCCGCTCCGGCTCACCTCTGACCCATATACACCCACGCACCTTTTCTCTACCCTCCTTTCCCCCCACCCTCCTATCCCCCACCCTCCCATGCCCCCCCCCCTACCCTCCTATCCCCTACCCTCCTATCCCTACCCTCCTATCCCAACCCTCCTATCCCATACCCTATCCCCTACCCTCCTACCCCCCACCCTCCTATCCCCTACCCTCCTATGCCCTACCCTCCTATCCCCTACCCTCGCCTCCATATACCCCGGGATATCTGCCCTGCGTGTTCACGATCCCATGCGAGGCATAGAAGTAACTACCCTCCCCCCATCACCCTCCCCCCATATCCTTCCCTCCATGACCCTCTCTCTATGAACCTCTCTCCATCATCCTCTCATCACCCTCCCTCCATCACCCTCCCTCCATCACCCTCCCTCCATCACCCTCCCTCCATGACCCTCCCTCCATGACCCTCCCTCCATCACCCTCCCTCCATCACCCTCTCTCCATCACCCTCCCTCCATCACCCTCCCTCCATCACCCTCCCTCCATCACCTTCCCACCTTCAGCAATGTATCATATTTCGCTCAGTACGGCTTGTGTCTTGATTTTGATCCCCCAAATCATTCTCATTCGCCACTGCGCCCCACCCCATCCCCGCTTTAACCCCCGCGCCCCACGCCCTCCCCGCCTTAACCCCCGCGCCCCACCCCCTCCCCGCCTTAACCCCCGCGCCCCACCCCCTCCCCGCCTTAACCCCCGCGCCCCACCCCATCCCCGCTTTAACCTCCGCGCCCCACGCCCTCCCCGCCTTAACCCCCGCGCCCCACCCCCTCCCCGCCTTAACCCCCGCGCCCCACCCCCTCCCCGCCTTAACCCTCGCCCCCCCCTTCCCCACTACAGAGACCCTGCAGGCCTTCAGCCCTCAACCCCCACCCCCCCCCCCCCGCCCCGCCTTGTTCGATCTTGATCCCCTCCCTCAAGTACCTTCCCTGAATGATCCACCTCCCCCCCCCTCCCCGCCTACCCCCCCTCCCCGCCTACCCCCCCTCCCCGCCTACCCCGCAGCTAATCCCCGTCATAGTTATTCCCCGCTCCCCCACCCTATCCCACTCCAAACACATCCACCATACACCCACCTAACTCACACACCCCTCCCCTACCCCACACAGTCTCTCACCCCGCCCTACATACCCCAGCCAACACATCCCACACACCCCACCTCACAGATCACACACAACCCTCCCAACAGCCTTACCACTGCACCCCCCCCCCCGGCCCGTCCGACCCCCCCCCCCCCCACACACACACACACCCCGCCCCGCTCGTCAAGAGAAGTCCTGTACTCCACACCTTGAGGCCAAACACGGCCGCTTGACTTGAGTTCCATGTCAGGCTGGCGGCACTGTTTGAGGTCTGTCAGCCCCAGTTACAATGGCTCGGGCACGACAGACAACAGCGGAGAGCGACTCGCGAATGGCAGTGGGGGCGGGGAGGGGGGGGGAGGGGGGAGGTCGGGAGGTTGACAGGGGGGGATTGAGGTAGAGGGGTGGGCAAGTGGGTGAGGTGGGGGTGAGGTGGAAGGTGATTGAGATTGGAGGGTGAAGGGGTGAGAGGGGAAGGCGGGGTGAGGAGGGGTCAGTGATGTCGGAGGGTGAGGTGGGGGGTAGCGTGAGGTAATGGGGACGGTGGGAGGTGGCGTGAGGTGTTAGTGGGGGGGATGGCGGCGTGACACTGCTGATACGGCCACGAGCGATGGGGACAGACCTGGGATGGGATATTGGAAGGCTGGCGGCTGATTCCCCATCAGTCCCCTGTTGGACCACGGAGGGAAGGAATGGAAGAGAGAGAGACAGGAGAGAGATTGGTCTTGTTCCTAATGTTATGGGGTCCCTTGGAACTCTCTCAATGGGGGTGGAGAGGAGGCGGGTGCGCGGTGGGGGTGGCGTTGCAATCACCGTCGTCACCTCTGGTGATTGACACCGTTAAACCTCGGGAGTATCGGCGCAATAATAGCTCATGGCGTACTCTTCTATTCAATAAACGCGGATTACAGACATTTAACATGATTGCAGAAAATATCTTACATAGCGTGCAGGCGATCTGTTGTTTTATATCCCGTCTCATCCCTCTCGCTAGAAGGTAGAATATCACTAGCCTGTAGACGTATATGGTCTATATGGGATAGGTGGGTGAGGGGGGGGGGGGTGCGGGGGGGGGACTGCATATAGTTACGTATACAGTATACACGTAGGTACCGCAAAAATGAACCTTTTTTTTGCTTCTTTTCTCTCTTTCCCTGGAACAGCAACCCGCAATTTTTCTCTATTTGCTCATCCGAGATTGAACAGTTTACAGCTCTTCGCCATGTATCCCTGTCTATACCGAAATGTTGACATAATGAATCCTCATCAATTTGCCGTGACTGTCACAGTGTCAGTGTTATTTTCGGATGTCTTCTCGCACTCTGTTGTCACTGGCCAATGTTGACACCAGTTCCGGGAAAAACCCATCCCGGTATACGTGTCAGAAATGGAGATTTTATCATATTATGTTACAGTTTGACAAATTAGTTTATGTGGCGAAGTTTGGCGGCTTAAAAGCTGAAACTTACTGTGTAAGATCCATTTTAGTTTTCCAATCGTGCGTTGTTTTGCTGCCGCCATTCACGTTACAGATCTTGTCACTCAGTCTCAGTGGTTACCGCGGTGTCAATGCGCGTAACTGATATTTACATAAATAGTTCCAACAAACCAACCGAACTTAATAGCTATAGGCCTGAATCATATAATCTCCAACTATAGAAATACAGCCACACTTTACGAAAACAAAAGGTTCCTTTTAACAAATAGATACCATTTTGCCTAAAACAACAGAGGCGTAATCACTTTGACGACGTCATATCTCCAAGGAAACACGTCGCGCGCAACACTTAGTTACAGGTGCTATTGAGCGCCACTGTTATGATTTCGACCAAATATTTAGGTGCAGTTGTGAGTATCATTGTCATCGTTAGATCTCCGTGTTGACTTAATGGCGACGTTTGAAGTTCTATTCGAGCGAGAAAATACATATGGCATTGCTTCTCGTGCGAGATGGGCATCTTTTCTCTCACTCTCCATATGCCTTGCATGGGCGACACACCCACCATCACTGTATGACGGGGGGACCAGTTTTCGTGGTAAATCTTTTTGTTCAGTCTCGCAACAATTTAAAATTGTATATTATCGTTGAATTTCTCAAATTTAATCAAAGTCTACCTCATTCATTTGTTCCTAGCTTTTCACAACCTTTGGATGCAAATTAAGTGACTGAATAGGAACTCGAGCCTGTTGACGTTGAAGTACGTTTTCACTCGCCAGGGGCGCCAGTTTTCGTGGTACCGGAAATATCAAAGTTTTTGTGTACGGAAGCCTTACAGGTGACATGTTAGTTGTTGTACGTCACTCAAGATGTAGCTGTGTGAAAAAATTTGCTCCTTAACCCATAACTCAAGGATATACATGATATAAAAACAATTTATTAGCTCACACAACCAGCCTTTTATGGCTGTATTACCATAACAAACAAATATTGCAGCAGCAATAATTTATACAGAGAAGAATATTTTAAAATATTTACGAATAAATAAGCTTAGTCCATAGAATATATTTCTAATCACACATGGAGTTTATGGAACATTTTTAATTTATATGCATAGAAGATTAATCATTTAATCGTGAGCAGCCTGTGGCAGACACTTTAACAATGACATCAACCATTGTAGAGGGATATTTCCTGTGTGGCCTTTGCAAATATCATGAGACTATTCTTCCATGCGCTTGCACCTCCTCGGAACGCAATGGGGGCACAGGAATTTTTCATCTGCCTGGACAGATTGAATATTGACACAGAATTCGAGGTGAACCCAACGCATACATTGTTCACATTGTGCCCAGTTGACAAAGCGTATGCCAGTTTGACTTTTCAGAGCCGCTGGAGAAAACATATTACACACACAGCACATTTCATTTTCACTGTCATCATCACCAGGAGAGAGGGAAAGAGACTCGGGGATATTGAAGTGAGAAGGGCCAGGCATTTCCGGCTGGGTGGATCTAAAAGGAGTTTGAAATTTTATTGTTTTTTTAATGGAGGAGAGACCTTTCCGGACTTCTTTTCCCGCCTTAGCTATCCTTTTCCCTTTATTCATCCTGGGTCCTTCCTCCTCCTCTTCAAACAGACTTTTTCTCTTTTTACTTTCTTTTCTTAGTGCATCATATAAGCTATCTTCTGTAATAGCCATTCCTCCAACAGATACACCATCTTTGGCTCCCTTGCAGGGAAGCACTGATGTTGGAAGCTTGGTGTTAAGGTACTCTTCAAGGTTTGAATTTGTTTTGTTAATGTTCTTAGATTTGGAAAATGTGTGGGATGGGGTAACAAGGTCTTTAGAAATTGCGCTGTAATCAAAAGGACAAATACCAGATTTTCTGAATGCCCCAATCAAGTTCTTTGCAGTCAATGCCAGATGGTGGGCCTCACAAACAAGGGAACACAGGTCGTACCTGGAGATGACCTTTCTAGGATTTTTCCGCATGAATTTGGAGCACAGTTGATAAAATGCATTTTTGAATGGGCCAAAAACCCCGACATCAAGGGGCTGAAGTGCATGACTGGTGTGAGGTGGCAGTACAAACAGAATAATATTGTGTTGTCTCGCCCATTCAATCAGTGGGACACAAACATGAGACTTGTGACCGTCATACAGGAGTAGAATTTTGGAGCTGTTGTTGGTATTGACAAACTTAACTAAATGATTTTGCATGAAATCCTGAAACAAAGCGCTGTTTGACCAGCCAGTTTTGGACACACGGCCAGTTACCCCTGGAGCTGCACCTGTTAACAGTTCATTTGTCATCTTCGCTCCTTTGAAAATAATGAATGGTGGTATGGCTTGGCCAACAGCATTTCCGCATGATATGACTGTGGTGAATGTTGATCTGGGAGAGGTGATAGCTTGTGTTGTTTGTCCTCTCACCCCGATAACCCTTGGGGGATTGTGTTCAGGAGTGCATTATAGATGGATTCCGGTTTGTTGTGAAGGTCATATTTCTTCAAGATGTCATCTAATTCTGCAAAATAATTTTTTACAGTCTCTTCAGTGGTGCATCTGGCCCGACTGATTTGAAGACCTTTCGGCTTGGTAATTTTTAGCTCTGGCCATCTCTTTAGGAATTTCTGGCACCACTTTTTACTTAAGGGTGTTGAGTTTTCTGGTCTCTTGTTTGTAAAATGAACCATATCAGCTGCAAGGCTGCACAAATCCTTCTATATATACCCCCAGCCTCGCTGCGCCATGGTCTTGATATGGTTGACCAGGTCTCTTTCCTCTGCAACTGTGAACAGTGATTCCGGACCGGAGGTTGACACACTTTCCTGGACCTTGCCCTTCACCCTGTCCCGCAATGTCTGTTCCGGGACTCCATATTGTTTAGCCGCCTTATATACGCTCCTCCCTTTCTTAACTGCATCAAGGGCACCTCTCATGTTATCCCTTCCATATTGCCTGTGGGACACCTTTTTGGACTTTCCGTTCTTTTGAAAAGAAAAAGAAAAAGCTACGAATAATACCACAGAAAAAACACTTATCGCCTTCCGTAGTAAAAAATCCATTGCGCATTTAATTTGCGCACGACACATAAATTAATTCTATTTTTAGCACAGTTTTTAGCAGACGCTCAGCCTCAGCTGATCAGCGCGATGTCAGTGAGTTTTTTTGTGAACAAACTGGCAGTAGCATTCATATTGACTTGCTATTTTCGTATTTTAAGACATCTTCCAGAATCTACAGCAGCTTATTTATTAAGTGTAGAAGTATTGGAAGTTCTTACCTCTTTTTTCCTCATTTTTGCTTGAATTAGGTCAGCTGTCAAAATGTCGCACGTTCCGAATGTTTATTTACTTTGGAAGGAAGCGAGACTTGAGCGCAAAATCCCGATACCACGAAAACTGGAATACCACGAAAACTGGATCCCTTGCTATACCCCCTCCCCCCCTCCCTTCGCCGGGCTGCATGACGACACTGACACACTACTAGCCAGCCAGGGCCAGGGTATGTATTTGTTAAGCGCCTGATCATAGGCCGTGCACGCGTCGCCGGTCTGTTCATAGTACTAACCCGGTGAGTAACTGGGCCAATTCGGTGAGTGACTCCTGTGACGACTTGAGCGGTTTAATACACAGACCGTTAGGGTAGTTAGCGAATGTCATGGCGGGATGGACGGGCCGGGTGTACGTGTATCTTGGGGATATTGCTCTTCATATTGGATCTCCAGTCTCGGGAGGCACGGGGTGCGAGGTGTGGTGGGGTGGGGTGAGGGGGGGGGGAATTATATAGCGGCGGGAGGAAGGGAAGGGGTGGGGGACGGAGTAGGGTGTAGCGGAAGTTCACCGCGCAGACGAGACGTGACGTCACAATGGGTCGGACGTCGAGGTGCCCGTGCTGCTTCAGTGGCGCCATCTAGTGAATAGTTTGACAGGGGAAAAAAAAGTCCGTCCATTTCCGTTGACGCGGAACGGTTTGCTTCCATCGTACGGCGCTGATAGTGTCGGGGTGTACTGAACTATTGCTATTGTAGGATTGTTATTGGAGAGGGTTGAACGCGGTGTGGTCGCGCCGCCGGGCCATATTCTCGTCTCAGGAGTCCTGATGGGTTTGTAACACTACAACGTGGTGTTGGTTCTGGCTTTTGTATTGCTTGACTTATGACGCCATTTCATGACGCCGCCTTATGACGCAGCCCCATGACGCCGCCTTATGACGCAGCCGCATAACGCCGCCTCACGCCGCCTTATGACGCAGCCCCATGACGCAGCCTCATGACGCCGCCCCGTGACGTCGCCTCATAACGCCGCCTCATGACGTTTCCCCATGACGCAGCCTCATGACGCAGCCCCATGACGCAGCCTCATGGCGGCGCCTCGTGACGCCGCCTCATGACGCCGTCCCATGACGCCGTCCCATGACGCCGTCCCATGACGCCGCCTCGTGACGCCGCCTCATGACGTTTCCCCACGACGCAGCCTCATGACGCAGCCCCATGACGCCGCCTCATGGCGGCGCTTCATGACGCCGCCTCATGACGTCGCCTCATGACGCCGCCCCATGACTTCGCCTCATGACGCCGCCCCATGACGTCGCCTCATGACGTCGCCCTATGACGCCGCCTCGTGACGCCACCTCGTGACGCCGCCTCATGACACCGCCTCATGACACCGCCTCATGACGCCGCCTCATGACGCCGCCTCGTGACGCCGCCTCGTGACGCCGCCTCATGACGCCGTCCCATGACGCCGCCTCGTGACGCCGCCTCGTGACGCCGCCTCGTGAGGCCGCCTCATGACGCCTCCTCGTGACGCCGCCTCGTGACGCCGCCTCATGACGCCGTCCCATGACGCCGCCTCGTGACGCCGCCTCGTGACGCCGCCTTATGACGCCGCCTCATGACGCCGCCTCGTGACTTCGCCTCATGACGCAGCCCCATGACGCCGCCTCATGACTTCGCCCCATGACGCCGCCTCATGACGCCGCCTCGTGACGGGACGTCCGACTCACTGAGTTAACTTTTGTGTAGACATTAAATTAATAACGTTGTACAGCGAACCAATGTTATCATTGAGTCCGGTAGTCGTGTTACACAGACTACCAGGACACAGGGTCCCCGTAGGCCGGGATGTTTGCTCACTGAGAGTCCAGTTTCTAGCGCTACAGTGGATTACAAATATTTGACAATAATTTACCGGTTACATATTAATTTCGTTTAAATAGGGTCATAATAGGGTATAATCATATCCTCCATGTAGCCTCTCGAATCAGATGTCTTGCTTCCACAGAACGTCTGTCATCACACATTAGGATGATAGCTATACCATATGGATGGCGTACGCCACGCAAATCCCTCGGTGTTGCGCACACCAGTACTGCCGACCTCCGTAACTGGATCGGCGTGCCTCGCCAATGACTCATACACACATATCACTGGTGAACCCGGAATACGACGGACAAAGCTTTGTGACATTTCAACCTAGCTATGATTTCACCGATCGCGCCAGGCTGGAAGCAATGCGCCTTGCCAGTGAGTGACAGGGCGGGTTGTTAGTGAGTAATGTTTGGTCAGACAACGCTCCCATCATTAGGAGAGATGAACAAAACTGGCCAGGTCATGAAGGCCCATTTTAATGTGTGGGTGATTGTAGTGGCAGTATTGTAATGCCGAACAAACTACTTCTGTAAAGCGTCGGCACTCGTTTGACCCTCCGTGTAACCGACGACTGAAGCTCAAGATCCGAAAGGTTCTCACCCATCCGGCAAATTGTGACGCCGAGAAAAACCGGTCGTGTTCGTATCTTGTTGAGCATTGTTACTTGACTATTCCGTAGTGTGGGAAAGATACTAAAACGAAACACAGAAATTATATGATTCTGTCGAGTATGTAATGTACATGCAAGCTTCCGCATGAGAATAGGAGTAAATATTACACGCGAATTAAATGTGTGACGCTCTTTCCATTGTAAACCACTAACTAGAATGATTAACGTTGTCTTATTTGTCAAGCTTGACCTTGCGTTTCTACAACGTTGACTTCGATCTGTTGCTGTATTGACATAAACATTGTTGTGGTATTGACATGGACCTTGTTGCTGTATTGACATAAACATTATTGCTGTATTGACACGAACCTTGTTGCTGTATTGACACGAACCTTGTTGCTGTATTGACAAACCTTGTTGCTGTACTGATCTGAACCTTGATGCTGTATGGACTTACCTTCTGCAATATTGACCTTGACTTTTTTGCTGTACCGACCTTGACTTTGTGCAATATTGACCTTGACCTTTTTGCGATATTGACCTTGATTTTATACAATATTGACCTGGACTTTTTCCCTCTTTCCCAGAAGGCCTCGCGAGATGTCGGACTCTGGCAACATCCAGATGAAGCGCTCGGCGACCGGAACCGTGAAGACGGAAGTCGGCAACAGCAACTTCTACTCCAAGGTGAGGCAGAGGTCATAGAGCCTGGAGCTCAGTACCTCCATTGCAGGACGTGGATCGCTAGTGTTGCTTTGGTCGTCAACGGAGCGCTATATCGGTGCAGGTGTCATTAATGCTAATCATAACAATTCGACACTATGACTCGTGCATAGTGTTGGTAAAGAGGTCCTTTTTTTGTCGGTGGTTTATGACGTGTACTTTCAAGGGGGGATTTACGGTATCTACTCTCATGGGGGTAATTACGGTATCGCTTGGTTTTTCTTAGTTTTGTATGGTTTCATCTGATGACATGGGTGCCTTTTATTTAGAATAAAGGTCAGTTCTATTTGGTGTTGAACGTTTTGCATGTCATGTGGTAAAGCTATAATGAACTTTTTATTCGTTGACAAATATTGTATTAAACTGAATTCTTTATTTAATCCTATATCTCGACTCACAACAATATATGGTAGATAAACCGTAGAAAATGATACACACACTGCATTTACGCTATGTAAAAAATAATCTATGTAATAAATTATTAAATGACAAACATATGAACATGTAATATTAGTACATATATATGTACATATATGTACGTGGGGATGAGATAGCGTTAGTTATTGTGAATACGGCTTTGCGGGACTATCCGGAAGTTTCCGAAACCTTCCGAACCTTTCCACGTAACTAGAAGCCCGTAACTTGACCTCGTAAACCTCGACATCATCATGCCAAGCCGAAGAGGAGAAAAACCTGTTCCTCGTAGGTTAGATATAGCAAGCACGCTAGCATCAATTTGATCTGTATTGTGTGGAAAAAGAAATTGCACCAAGCTGGCTGCTATTAGATATTAGATGTGACGCTTGTTATCGGTCGATCAGTCGTAAATTTAGCAAGTGAAAGATGAGAGTTCGTGACTCCTAGTGTAGGGCTCGCCATGGTTTAACCGCCCATCAGGGCGAATCTGTTAACTCTCGGGTAGACGTATCAACTCTGGGAAATTGTAGCTCGTGTAATGGAGTTGTTTTAGATTATTATTTCAGGAGGAATTGTTGTCGTTGAGGCTAGGTATGCGATGCTGTGTACGGCACTAGGCCTAGCATCCGTACGCACACGCGTAGTCTACGCGGTTACGCACACCCGTAGTCTACGCAGCCGTATGGATACCCGTAGTCTACGCATCCGTACGCACACCCGTAGTCTACGCATCCGTATGGATACCCGTAGTCTACGCATCCGTACGCACACCCGTAGTCTACGCATCCGTATGGATACCCGTAGTCTACGCATCCGTACGCACACCCGTAGTCTACGCATCCGTATGGATACCCGTAGTCTACGCATCCGTACGCACACCCGTAGTCTACGCATCCGTACGCACACCCGTAGTCTACGCATCCGTATGGATACCCGTAGTCTACGCATCCGTACGCACACCCGTAGTCTACGCATCCGTATGGATACCCGTAGTCTACGCGGTTACGCACGCGGTAGTGACACCATCTTAAAGGGAACCTTAATAACACGACGTTTCCACTTTCCTTTTTCCCATCAGGCCAAGTTCATACGGAATCACGTGACCAGAAAGGTTGATACCTGTGTTAAATAATTTGTATAGTTTCACTTTATGTGTTGTTTTTACCGGACTGTCTCGCTTTCTTCCTGTTCCTAGTTTGAGTACGATTCGTAATTTGTCCCTCTTTCATCACAACTGACCCACGACACCTGAGGAAGTTAAACCATCACACCCGGTTCACGCGTCACAGCTCTGTATACGCTGTACGCTCTGTGCTAATCTTGCTATATGTGTCTTCTTGGCGACCATCTTGGCAGCCATCTTGGCAGCCATCTTGTCAGCCATCTTGGCGGCAATCTTGCAGAGTTTTCATCGGCTCGATTTGCCTTTCCCGTTGCGTTGATTTTTCTATGCTACTGAACCATTCTAGTATCTATTTCTAAATCTAAAATCTGCAAGTACCAAAATTGTAGCATATAAATGAAGGTTCCAAGTCCTATCCGAGTCGGTAAGTGACTGGCATGTAACGATGTTGAAAAATCCTTAAGTATTCCACAGATTTTACGGCTGTTTTATCATTGCTTCTATATGTACCGTTTAGGTTTGACATAGTATATTTGTCGTGTATCTAGTCGTTGATAGCTGTCCTGGAGAATGTTTAGCCAGCCTGTGCCTGGACCATGTCATGTGGGTGTTTGTTACAAGTCGATATCGGGACGTTAGGATTGACCAATGGATCTTAAGTTACAGCCACACATTTATATCAGTAATCCACGAGGTTTCTCTCTTTAGCTCATGTGTGCACAAAGATGGCGTAAAACGCTAAATTCGGTCGATTATTCATTGCCTCTTGAGAAGGTGAACATAATGTGAGGATGAAGTTAAAAATATCTGATTTAAGGAGTATCACTCGAAACATAAACGACGTTCGAAAATGATGCAAGATATATTACACCTAAATGAAATCGTATAATCCCAGTAATTAAGAACTAATGATATGACGTTATGACATTGCGTATATTGTAACCTGGTTCACCTAATGCATCGAGATTTGAGATTGAAGTAGTCATATAATTATCCAGCTATACATTTCACTTTGCGCACTCCATATATTTCAATGACTTATTATTTATACCTCCAAATATATATAGTGAACGTATTTTCGGTTTTCTAAAATATTTACTCTAAATAGCTGCTCAGCAAGCCCGTTATCCCACGCTTGTTTTCCCAAATGTTATCTATAGATCTTCATTTTCCTTAGTCAAACACTGTGGTTTTAGCGTAATAGTCTGTTTCATGGTTTCGTTTTCATTTGGTTTAACGTTAACGACAAAATACATTATTGATTCAATAATTGTGCCTACTGCTTAACTATATCTTTGAGCTTTTAGTTTCAAGCGAAAATTGTCCAAATGTGTGTTAGTAAACGCGGATCGGGTACACTATGAAAGTTGAAAACAATGCATAAAGAAGTGTTAAACCGCATACCGCTACCGTGATTAATTCCAACTGCCTAGAAGATAAACACTAATCATTTCGGAACCATATGGATGTGTTTGCTCGCCACAATTTCCGTAGTTCAACGTCAACATTCATAACATCGCCTTCTTGATGACGTCATATCATTGAGGACGCCATAAAATTGATGACGTCATGATGTCGATTACGTGAAATTAATGATGTCATGACATTGATGACGTCATAAAATTGATGTCAGGATCTTGATCACATCATGAGTCTTGATGACGTCATCACTTCCCCTGTGGTGATAAAAACACCACCACTTTGCACATCCGGATCCGGTCACGTGTGTGTCACACTTGTCTCTCCCCCTCAGTTCGGGATCATCTCGATCAATGACAGTCTGGAGCTCTCCCTGGACAAGGGCGGCGGGTCCGGGGGAAGCGGCAGCGGCCGGAGCACTGTGCGCGTCAAGAAGATGACTCGCATCTATGACGGGAACACCAAGTTCCCGAAGCTCGAGGACTGCGCTCACTTCCACTACGACTTCGTGGAGCTGGGAGATGTGCAGGTCTGTACACACCCAGCGCCCCAAGCGGCCATCTCTGTAACTATTGCATACAATAATACATTGCATACCCTTTATAGTCGTAATAGGTCGTATGAATATCAGGCATTATTTTTTATCTTATTTCTATTTCATGCTGTCTTTTTAGCTATTGCATACAGGACAACCCATCGCATCTTAATATATCGTATATTATTTAAACACCCTTTATAGTCATAATGGATCGTATTGTTGCAAATTAAATGTTTCTATTTTTATATCATGGGCCTGGTGCCTACAGAATATCAAACATTATATTTAATCTTATTTGTATTTCATGCTGTTTTGTTAACTATTATGAACTAAATAACCGTTATGATTACATCTCATCTTAATATATCGTATTATTATCGTATATTGTTATTATTGTTATTATTATTATATATATAACATATATACATGTGTTGTGATGCTTTAATTACCGTAATCATTAGATGATTGGTGTATTAATATAATGATCTAAGTGTCTGGGACTTGTTCATAATATGATCGCCATTGTTTTTTGTGCCTCTATTAATGCTTAGCATCGATTCACATCTACATAGGAGAAGGAACTTACATATAATCGGCTTTTTTTTTCAAATAGCGATTGCGCAATAAAAAAATATATTTAAAGTAAAACTCTAGGCTATGTAACAGTCTGTACGATGGCATATATGTGTGAAGAAAATCCTAATGATAATTATGAAATTGTGTTTCACGAATGGATCACTTTTAATCCACGTGGGGAAGACCCCTTAGTGCAGTTAGTAAGCAGGCTGATATACAGATCAACAGGTCGGGGTTTCAAACCCTGGCAACTGCCTCTGGGTCAAGATGTATGTAAACCGGGGGCTGTATTGGTCCACTTTAAATGGTCTTCACGTGCACAAAAGTGGCCTAAACGTCCATTTCATCTCGTTTGACAACAGGTGGCGCTAAGCGAAGAGAACCAGGAGAACATGTACCGGATGAGCGAGTCTGACCAATCAGAATGCACCTTCTTCCTGGCGGTGTCGTGCGGCGCGCGCAGCTGGCTGGTGCGGCGCACCTTCGAGAACCTGCGCACCTTCGACAGACAGCTCCACCGCTGTATCTTCGACCGGAAGTTCAGTCTGCTCCCCGAGCTGCGCAGGACGGAGGAGCACGAGGAAGACGTGGTTGTAAGTCTCCATGGCAACAGCGAGATGTGTGGCTCATGTCGTGCAGATGCAAATGTACTTCATCTATATTTGTGTACAGTACACACTTGTGTACAGGAATGGTTGGTTGTATAGTCAGGGACGCTTTAAAGTCCATCTCTTGGGGGGTATTTGTCACTAAACTACTTTCAAATATACATTTCCCAGTGGTTACTAAAGCCATTTATCAGATGCAATTATTTTACAATGTGTCTTATGCCATAAATATTAATATCTAAAGTCACCAAAATAAACTCAAGCAGCGAACGATCGGTTTCCAAACCCCCGCCCAGAGTAGAGATTTGTGACGTCACAATATGAACCGGTTTGAGTGCGCCTCGCTCGCTTCGACTGCCCGCGCTGTTTGAATGAATGTACGTGCGGCAGGGAAGCTCTAACTCAGATGTTTATTTCGGTTAACATTAACTCATGATGAATATTTGCCACATGTAGATGTAGATAGACCTAGATCTATGACATTAGAGGTGTGGCCTTGTAGGTTAGAGCAACATTCGTGACACACTGACAGAAAACAAACAGCTGCAGTGGCAGTGTGTTGCCAGCCTACTGCAGTACTGACTACGTTTTTGCAGCCTAGTGGATGGGCCGTCTCGGAGATGTCGGTCGAATCGTAGACATAGAATCTAGATCCGGGGTTAAATGAAATGTATGTACTAAAAGAAGTTGTTCATGACGATCAGAAGTGAGGGAGGGCAGCATTTATCGGCCTAGCTTAAAAAGCACGCAGCGCACATCTCCTAATATGCTTCATCACTTTTTATAGTAATACTTGTGGACACCCGAATGTTATGGTGTCCGTTTGGGACAAACAACTAAGTAGCTTTCACCAATTTGTCTGCTGGTCGCCGAATTAATATTTTGTATGATTACAAGGCATATTTGCAGGTGTTTGATCTAGATCCCATGATATAATAAGCATCGCTTTTTATGAAGCGTTCGCACTTCTTCCAAAAATACTGTGTTGCGAACGGCGTTTCGAGGTTTTCAACGTTTACAGTTCCTTAGCGATCTGCAGTCTTCAGTCGAGGTGGCTCGAAGCGATACGTACGGCGGCGGAAATCATGCTCCGGTGGCCTGGATTCCTCCACTTCTCACCCTCATTCCAAATTCCAAAGAATTGTGCTGGCATCGCTGCATCCCGATCGATGCGAAAGGACGCTGACCCTCCTATAGACGCCATGCTCAAAAGACGCGTTTACCGTATTGCGCAACAAAACCGGTTCATCTTCTGACGTCACGAATCAGTGAAAAAATTGCCCTTGTATATCTTCTACTTTTTTGCGTAGATATGTGATAAAATGGCTAATATTGTTTATATTGGTGGCGAATAAATTCGTATGGAATTTCGTTAATATAGTGCAAATGGATCAAATATATGCAAAGTAACATAGGACATAAGAGATGGACTTTAACCACGTATAGTCATATCGCGTCAATGGGAGAAGGAAGGGAGAGTGGAGCTATGTCCCCGAGGGTAACCCCCTACTCTTTGCGAAGAAGGACATGGGATCTTTATCCTGCGACCACACAGACATGGCCACAGCGGGGCTCGAACCATCGATCCACGTGCCGTTAGGCCATCAGGTGGCCAGAGCACTCAATGCGAGCGCTCTAACCCACTGAGCTATCGGGACGGCCCCTGTGGTCGTTCGAACCCGTGTCGGGGGTTGGAGCCCCGGTGCCTTCATCCGCCGCATGCCTCATTCAACCCTAGTGCATTGTCCCCAAAGTTTCCTCGGCCTAATTTACTCTTCGTGAGTTCAAACGGTGGCCTAAGAACCTACAATTATCAGTGGGAAAACCTGTAAATATAAATCAAAATTAAATATTTTATATATTAATTCAAGATTTAATTCGGCTTAATTTACAAGGAAGTAATTAATGTTAGTGGGCGTTTAGCATTCAATATATTAATAATATTTTTTAAATAAATATTTAAGTCTGCTTTATTTAACCGCGTCTTTTTTTGTCTCATTTCAGACGTTGCGCAATGTGATCGAGATGTATATTAGTCGATTCTCACAAATAGCCGGAAACATGATTAACTGCGGACCTGTCCTATCCTTCCTTGAGGTAAACCCACGTGGTCTGAAAGTTGTGACGCACTTCTGTTAGCTTCTTGTAGTGAAAACAATGTGTCGGCTGGTAAAAAATAATAGTCACAAAGACCTGGGCCGTATTCATAATCGCCACTTAGGCTACGCCACTAGACTTGGCGCCTAGTGGAAGATTTGTCTAGCGATTATCGGGTTCAAAATACATAAGTAGTTTACCTAAGGGGGTGCCTTTTCTGAATTAAGAAAGGGCTAAAATTATACCGAAGATGATTCCTTGATCAAGAGCGCCACCAAAATGAGCTGGTGAGGCTATGACTGAAATGCACTTTTTGTGCGTGAGCTACCTGTGAATTATGAGTACGACCCCTGGTGACGTGAGCTTGTGTTGTAGATGGACAACCGAGGTAACCGACTGATTGTCTCCGACGACTCTGCCATCAACACCCCAGCCGTCAGCGCTGCCCACGTGACCAAGCGATACAACTCTCAGGCCAATGACGAGATCTCGTTCGAGGTAAGTCGCGCGAGACTTGGATGTGCGGAGGAGGGTATGACCCGGATGTATTTATCAGGCAAATGAGTCATTCAATTTAGTTGAGGTTTGAGACATAATGTCCATTATCGACCTGAAATTGGCAAGATGTATCTGTGTTTCATTTCAGGTTGGAGATATAATTTTCATTATCGACATGGAATTGACAAGATTTACCTCTGTTTCATTGCAAGTTGGGAGATATAATTTCCATTATCGACATGGAATTAACAAGATTTATTTCTGTTTCATCTCAGGTTGGAGATATAATTTCCATTATCGACATGCCACCCATGGAGGAGACCATTTGGTGGCGTGGCAAGAGGGGCTTTGAGGTCAGTGACGGGGCTGTACGGGGGAGTAAAGCGCTGGGTTATTGGGTGGATTGCCATACTGATAATGCATTATGCCGTGGCGAGGCGTTTACAGACACCTGCATCTGGGGCTTGTTTGATCCCGTCCATTTTATTCCCCCGGGAGGCGAGCCGATTTGAATCTCTATCTCTGTTTTATGGGTGGGCCTCCCTGGTGTGGTGGTTAGCTCACTAGACCGCAGATCAATAGGTCCTGGGGGCCTCCCTGGTGTAGTGGTAAAGCATACTAGACCACAGATCAATAGGTCCTGGGGGCCTCTCTGATGTAGTGGTTAGCGCACTAGACCGCAGATCAATAGGTCCTGGGGGCCTGCCTGGTGTAGTGGTTAGCGCACTAGACCGCAGATCAATAGGTCCTGGGGGCCTGCCTGCTGTAGTGGTTAGCGCACTAGACCGCAGATCAATAGGTCATGGGGGCCTCCCTGGTGTAGTGGTTAGCGCACTAGACCGCAGATCAATAGGTCCTGGGGGCCTGCCTGGTGTAGTGGTTAGCGCACTAGACCGCAGATCAATAGGTCCTGGGGGCCTCTCTGGTGTAGTGGTTAGCGCACTAGACCGCAGATCAATAGGTCCTGGGGGCCTCCCTGGTGTAGTGGTTAGCGCACTAGACCACAGATCAATAGGTCCTGGGGGCCTCCCTGGTGTAGTGGTTAGCGCACTAGACCGCAGATCAATAGGTCCTGGGGGCCTCCCTGGTGTAGTGGTTAGCGCACTAGACCACAGATCAATAGGTCCTGGGGGCCTCCCTGGTGTAGTGGTTAGCGCACTAGACCACAGATCAATAGGTCCTGGGGGCCTCCCTGGTGTAGTGGTTAGCGCACTAGACCGCAGATCAATAGGTCCTGGGGGCCTGCCTGGTGTAGTGGTTAGCGCACTAGACCACAGATCAATATGTCATGGGGGCCTCCTTGGTGTAGTGGTTAGCGCCCTAGACCACAGATCAATAGATCCTGGGGGCCTCCCTGGTGTAGTGGTTAGCGCACTAGACCGCAGATCAATAGGTCCTGAGGCCTCCCTGGTGTAGTGGTTAGCGCACTAGACCACAGATCAATAGGTCCTGGGGCCTCCCTGGTGTAGTGGTTAGCGCACTAGACCACAGATCAATAGGTCCTGGGGGCCTCCCTGGTGTAGTGGTTAGCGAACTAGACCACAGATCAATAGGTCCTGGGGGCCTCCCTGGTGTAGTGGTTAGCGCACTAGACTGCAGCTCAATAGGTCCTGGGGGCCTCCCTGGTGTAGTGGTTAGCGCCCTAGACGGCAGATCAATAGGTCCTGGGGGCCTCCCTGGTGTAGTGGTTAGCGCACTAGACCACAGATCAATAGGTCCTGGGGGCCTCCCTGGTGTAGTGGTTAGCGCACTAGACCACAGATCAATAGGTCCTGGGGGCCTCCCTGGTGTAGTGGTTAGGGCACTAGATCACAGATCAATAGGTCCTGGGGGCCTCCCTGGTGTAGTGGTTAGGGCACTAGACCACAGATCAATAGGTCCTGGGGGCCTCCCTGGTGTAGTGGTTAGCGCACTAGACCACAGATCAATAGGTCCTGGGGCCTCCCTGGTGTGGTGGTTAGCGTCCTAGACGGCAGATCAATAGGTCCTGGGGGCCTCCCTGGTGTAGTGGTTAGCGCACTAGACCACAGATCAATAGGTCCTGGGGGCCTCCCTGGTGTAGTGGTTAGCGCACTAGACCACAGATCAATAGGTCCTGGAGGCCTCCCTGGTGTAGTGGTTAGGGCACTAGACCACAGATCAATAGGTCCTGGGGCCTCCCTGGTGTAGTGGTTAGCGCCCTAGACCACAGATCAATAGGTCCTGGGGGCCTCTCTGGTGTAGTGGTTAGCGCACTAGACCGCAGATCAATAGGTCCTGGGGGCCTGCCTGGTGTAGTGGTTAGCGCACTAGACCGCAGATCAATAGGTCCTGGGGGCCTCTCTGGTGTAGTGATTAGCGCACTAGACCGCAGATCAATAGGTCCTTGGGGCCTCCCTGGTGTAGTGGTTAGCGCACTAGACCGCAGATCAATAGGTCCTGGGGGCCGTCCTGGTGTAGTGTTTAGCGCACTAGACCGCAGATCAATAGGTCCTGGGGGCCTCCCTGGTGTAGTGTTTAGCGCACTAGACCGCAGATCAATAGGTCCTGGGGGCCTCCCTGGTGTACAGTAGTGGTTAGCGCACTAGACCACAGATCAATAGGTCCTGGGGGCCTCCCTGGTGTAGTGGTTAGGGCACTAGACCACAGATCAATAGGTCCTGAGGCCTCCCTCCAAATTATTAAAGCCAGATATTGTGTATATTATCGGTAACCCCTCCATATATATATATAGTGATGTATATATAGACATGGTATGGTAATACGTGATGTTCTCATCACCATGGCAACAGGTTGGCTTCTTCCCCGCCGAGTGCGTTCAACTCCTGAATGAGAACATCCCGTCTTCCGTGACCTCCAAGATCCCGCAGACCCCGCCCAAACCAGGTCAGTGGGTCAAGCCAGCCGACCCGCGAGGCATAGGTTACTCCTGTTGGCATATATATCCACCATGTGTCATTTTCATTGTCGACCCGAGTCCTATTCAGGGCGGATACAGCTATACAGTAGTAGACCGACCCAGGCTGTCAATCATTCATTGTCGTCACTATTGCTTTTATCCAATTATGTGGCGATAAAAGGTGTTCCACGTGCGTTATGTCCGACAAACAAGTCCGACACACAAATCATACTTCTCACTTTAACCTACCATAAACTACCATGATTGTCAATTTCAGACTCACGATTAACAAAAAAGGACTGACGCGTGGGCGGGGCTTGTAGAACGGTGTATTATAGTGGGCTACCTATTTAGCCCCATCAATACATATGGATTTTCCTATATATATATATGTTTGTTTCCAGTATTACGAAAGCGAGGAAAGTTGATATCGTTTCTGCGCAACTTCTTCACGACGCGTCCGGCACGCACACAGCTCAAGCGGTCCGGTATCGTCAAGGAGAGGGTCTTCGGCTGCGACCTGGGCGAGCACCTGCTCAACGCCGACAGGGACAGTGAGTACTGGGGGCCGCTTGCAACGTTAACACACGTATTCGTTAGCTCTGTTGGCTTCTTAGTGAATACCCCGGGCCGCTTGCAACGTTAACACACATATTCGTTAGCTCTGTTGGCTCTGTTGGGTTCTCAGTGAATACCCCGGGCCGCTTACATCGCTAACACACGTATTCGTTAGCTCTGCTGTCTGCTGGGTTCTCAGTGAATACCCCGGGCCGCTTGCAACGTTAACACACGTATTCGTTAGCTCTATGTTGTCTGCTGGGTTCTCAGTGAATACCCCAGGCCGCTTACATCGCTAACACACGTATTCTTTAGCTCGGCTGTCTGCTGGGTTCTCAGTGAATACCCCGGGCCGCTTATATCGCTAACACACGTATTCGTTAGCTCTGCTGTCTGCTGGGTTCTCAGTGAATACCCCGGGCCGCTTACATCGCTAACACACGTATTCGTTAGCTCTGTTGTCTGCTGGGTTCTCAGTGAATACCCCAGGCCGCTTACATCGCTAACACACATATTCGTTAGCTCTGCTGTCTGCTGGGTTCTCAGTGAATACCCCAGGCCGCTTACATCGCTAACACACGTATTCGTTAGCTCTGCTGTCTGCTGGGTTCTCAGTGAATACCCCGGGCCGCTTACATCGCTAACACACGTATTCGTTAGCTCTGCTGTCTGCTGGGTTCTCAGTGAATACCCCGGGCCGCTTGCAACGTTAACACACGTATTCGTTAGCTCTATGTTGTCTGCTGGGTTCTCAGTGAATACCCCGGGCCGCTTACATCGCTAACACACGTATTCGTTAGCTCTATGTTGTCTGCTGGGTTCTCAGTGAATACCCTGGGCCGCTTACATCGCTAACACACGTATTCGTTAGCTCTGCTGTCTGCTGGGTTCTCAGTGAATACCCCGGGCCGCTTGCAACGTTAACACACGTATTCGTTAGCTCTATGTTGTCTGCTGGGTTCTCAGTGAATACCCCAGGCCGCTTACATCGCTAACACACGTATTCGTTAGCTCTGCTGTCTGCTGGGTTCTCAGTGAATACCCCGGGCCGCTTACATCGCTAACACACGTATTCGTTAGCTCTGCTGTCTGCTGGGTTCTCAGTGAATACCCCGGGCCGCTTACATCGCTAACACACGTATTCGTTAGCTCTGTTGTCTGCTGGGTTCTCAGTGAATACCCCAGGCCGCTTACATCGCTAACACACATATTCGTTAGCTCTGCTGTCTGCTGGGTTCTCAGTGAATACCCCAGGCCGCTTACATCGCTAACACACGTATTCGTTAGCTCTGCTGTCTGCTGGGTTCTCAGTGAATACCCCGGGCCGCTTACATCGCTAACACACGTATTCGTTAGCTCTGCTGTCTGCTGGGTTCTCAGTGAATACCCCGGGCCGCTTGCAACGTTAACACACGTATTCGTTAGCTCTATGTTGTCTGCTGGGTTCTCAGTGAATACCCCGGGCCGCTTACATCGCTAACACACGTATTCGTTAGCTCTATGTTGTCTGCTGGGTTCTCAGTGAATACCCTGGGCCGCTTACATCGCTAACACACGTATTCGTTAGCTCTGCTGTCTGCTGGGTTCTCAGTGAATACCCCGGGCCGCTTGCAACGTTAACACACGTATTCGTTAGCTCTATGTTGTCTGCTGGGTTCTCAGTGAATACCCTGGGCCGCTTACATCGCTAACACACGTATTCGTTAGCTCTGCTGTCTGCTGGATTCTCAGTGAATACCCCGGGCCGCTTGTAACGTTAACACACATATTCGTTAGCTCTATGTTGTCTGCTGGGTTCTCAGTGAATACCCCAGGCCGCTTACATCGCTAACACACGTATTCGTTAGCTCTGCTGTCTGCTGGGTTCTCAGTGAATACCCCGGGCCGCTTACATCGCTAACACACGTATTCGTTAGCTCTGCTGTCTGCTGGGTTCTCAGTGAATACCCCGGGCCGCTTACATCGCTAACACACGTATTCGTTAGCTCTGCTGTCTGCTGGGTTCTCAGTGAATACCCCGGGCCGCTTACATCGCTAACACACGTATTCGTTAGCTCTGCTGTCTGCTGGGTTCTCAGTGAATACCCCGGGCCGCTTACATCGCTAACACACGTATTCGTTAGCTCTGCTGTCTGCTGGGTTCTCAGTGAATACCCCGGGCCGCTTACATCGCTAACACACGTATTCGTTAGCTCTGCTGTCTGCTGGGTTCTCAGTGAATACCCCTGGCCGCTTACATCGCTAACACACGTATTCGTTAGCTCTGCTGTCTGCTGGGTTCTCAGTGAATACCCCGGGCCGCTTACATCGCTAACACACGTATTCGTTAGCTCTGCTGTCTGCTGGGTTCTCAGTGAATACCCCGGGCCGCTTACATCGCTAACACACGTATTCGTTAGCTCTGCTGTCTGCTGGGTTCTCAGTGAATACCCCGGGCCGCTTACATCGCTAACACACGTATTCGTTAGCTCTGCTGTCTGCTGGGTTCTCAGTGAATACCCCGGGCCGCTTACATCGCTAACACACGTATTCGTTAGCTCTGCTGTCTGCTGGGTTCTCAGCGAATACCCCGGGCCGCTTACATCGCTAACACACGTATTCGTTAGCTCTATGTTGTCTGCTGGGTTCTCAGTGAATACCCCGGGCCGCTTACATCGCTAACACACGTATTCGTTAGCTCTGCTGTCTGCTGGGTTCTCAGTGAATACCCCGGGCCGCTTACATCGCTAACACACGTAGTCGTTAGCTCTATGTTGTCTGCTGGGTTCTCAGTGAATACCCCGGGCCGCTAACATCGCTAACGCACATATTCGTTAGCTCTGCTGTCTGCTGGGTTCTCAGTGAATACCCCGGGCGGCTTACATCGCTAACACACGTATTCGTTAGCTTTGCTGTCTGCTGGGTTCTCAGTGAGTACCCCGGGCCGCTTGCAACGTTAACACACGTATTCGTTAGCTCTATGTTGTCTGCTGGGTTCTCAGTGAATACCCCGGGCCGCTTACATCGCTAACACACGTATTCGGTCTCAGTCATTATCCATATGTTGTCTGGGAAGCCTCTTTATCTCAGCTGGTAAGGAGACTTGAGTTGCAGATCAACAGGTCGTGAGTTGGGAGCTCTGGTAGCTGTATCTGGAGCAAGTTACATGCAATCCCATTTCACTGTCCCGAGGGAAACGGCAGAACACCACCTCCCCGTTATTTTCGAGAATTTCGTTTTCATGATATCTTTTATTTATTTCAATTAAATTTTTTTTTTTTTATTTATTTTAATTAAATTTTATATTTTATATTTATTTTAATTTTATTTTATATTTTATTTTTCGTGAAATCATTTATTTATTGCCAATCAATGTCGATATATACATGCGCGGTTTGATGATGTTTATAATAAAATAAAGGCATCTCTGAAATGACATGTTTATAATTAAAATTAAAATTCCTGACGTGTATGCGAGGATGAATGCAGATAATAACGACGAGTGTTCCCCCCCCCGGACAGTACCTTTACTGCTGGAGTGCTGTGCTCAGACCATCGAAACGCACGGCATTGTGGACGGCATCTACCGTCTGTCCGGGGTCGCCTCCAACATACAGAAACTCAGGTAACGCACGCTGCAGTGGGTGGATGTGACGTATAACTCTTAACCAACCAACAATGGGGGGGGGTACCTCTGTGAATCGCGAAAAACAACCAACAAGGCGGGGTGGGGTACCCCCTTGTGAATCGCGAAAACCAACCAACAATGGGGGGGGGTACCCCTGTGAATCGCGAAAAACAACCAACAATGGGGGGGGGGGGGTACCCCTGTGAATCGCGAAAAACAACCAACAATGGGGGGGGGGGTACCGCCTGTGAATCGCAAAAAAACAACCAACAATGGGGGGGGGGGGGGTACCGCCTGTGAATCGCGAATCCCCAAGAATCAGGGAGAGTTATATCGAATCTCCAAGATGAGGAATGTTCAAGAACGGGCGCGAAAAAAACACCTTAAAAATGATATCGCGGATATCGAGGAATTACCAGACTGCCATGACTGATCGCGGTAAATAGGGAAAGGGTCTTCGCGTTGAACCAGGACTTGTACGGATAACGATCCCCAAAAATTGCCAACGGCTAATCGCGAATCTCCAGGAATTCCTGGATACCCATCGCGGTGATCGGAAAAGGTATCCCCCCCCCCACCCCCTCTCAAACATGACATGTTTACGGTAATTTCGATTTAAAAGTGGTTAGTGTACGTACAACCCTGCCCATTCGCAGTCTTCACACCATGGGGATAAGTTGAAAATTTTTGATATATCATAAGACATCTTCGGCCACACTATGTTGCACACGTCCTGTGCTGTGTGTGCCTGGCTGGTGAGTGACGCTGACGGGGTCGTTATGTCGTAGGCTGGAGTTTGACGAGGACAAGAAGCCCAACCTGACGGACGAGTGCTACCTGCAGGACATCCACAGCATCAGCTCGCTCCTCAAGGCCTACTTCAGGGACCTGCCCAACCCGCTCTTCACCTTCCAGCTCTACGACCAGTTCATCGTGAGTCCTTTCGTGTGATGCCGACCCCACTGAAGCTCTCACTCTCGCCACCCACTGAAGCTCTCACTCTCGCCACCCACTGAAGCTCTCACTCTCGCCACCCACTGAAGCTCTCACTCTCGCCACTCACTGAAGCTCTCACTCTCGCCACCCACTGAAGCTCTCACTCTCGCCACTCACTGAAGCTCTCACTCTCGTTACTCACTGAAGCTCTCACTCTCGCCACCCACTGAAGCTCTCACTCTCGCCACCCACTGAAGCTCTCACTCTCGTTACTCACTGAAGCTCTCACTCTCGCCACTCACTGAAGCTCTCACTCGCCACTCACTGAAGCTCTCACTCTCGCCACTCACTGAAGCTCTCTCTCGCCACCCACTGAAGCTCTCACTCTCGCCACTCACTGAAGCTCTCACTCTCTTTACTCACTGAAGCTCTCACTCTCGCCACCCACTGAAGCTCTCACTCGCCACTCACTGAAGCTCTCACTCGCCACTCACTGAAGCTCTCACTCTCGCCACTCACTGAAGCTCTCACTCTCGTTACTCACTGAAGCTCTCACTCTCGCCACTCACTGAAGCTCTCACTCTCGCCACCCACTGAAGCTCTCACTCGCCACTCACTGAAGCTCTCACTCTCGTTACTCACTGAAGCTCTCACTCTCGCCACCCACTGAAGCTCTCACTCGCCACCCACTGAAGCTCTCACTCTCGCCACCCACTGAAGCTCTCACTCTCGCCACCCACTGAAGCTCTCACTCTCGCCACTCACTGAAGCTATCACTGTCGCCACCCACTGAAGCTCTCACTCTCGCCACTCACTGAAGCTCTCACTCTCGCCACCCACTGAAGCTCTCACTCTCGTTACCCACTGAAGCTCTCACTCTCGCCACCCACTGAAGCTCTAACTCTCGCCACTTACTGAAGCTCTCACTCTCGCTACCCACTGAAGCTCTCACTCTCGCCACCCACTGAAGCTCTCACTCTCGCCACTCACTGAAGCTCTCACTCTCGCCACCCACTGAAGCTCTCACTCTCGCCACCCACTGAAGCTCTCACTCTCGCCACTCACTGAAGCTCTCACTCTCGCCACTCACTGAAGCTCTCACTCTCGCCACTCACTGAAGCTCTCACTCTCGCCACTCACTGAAGCTCTCACTCTCGCCACCCACTGAAGCTCTCACTCTCGCCACCCACTGAAGCTCTCACTCTCGCCACTCACTGAAGCTCTCACTCTCGCCCCTCACTGAAGCTCTCACTCTCGCCACCCACTGAAGCTCTCACTCTCGCCACTCACTGAAGCTCTCACTCTCGCCACTCACTGAAGCTCTCACTCTCGCCACTCACTGAAGCTCTCACTCTCTTTACTCACTGAAGCTCTCACTCTCGCCACCCACTGAAGCTCTCACTCGCCACTCACTGAAGCTCTCACTCTCGCCACTCACTGAAGCTCTCACTCTCGTTACTCACTGAAGCTCTCACTCTCGCCACTCACTGAAGCTCTCACTCTCGCCACCCACTGAAGCTCTCACTCTCGCCACCCACTGAAGCTCTCACTCTCGCCCCTCACTGAAGCTCTCACTCTCGCCACTCACTGAAGCTCTCACTCTCGCCACTCACTGAAGCTCTCACTCTCGCCACTCACTGAAGCTCTCACTCTCGTTACTCACTGAAGCTCTCACTCTCGCCACTCACTGAAGCTCTCACTCTCGCCACTCACTGAAGCTCTCACTCTCGCCACTCACTGAAGCTCTCACTCTCGTTACTCACTGAAGCTATCACTCTCGCCACTCACTGAAGCTCTCACTCGCCACTCACTGAAGCTCTCACTCTCGCCACTCACTGAAGCTCTCACTCTCGTTACTCACTGAAGCTCTCACTCTCGCCACCCACTGAAGCTCTCACTCTCGCCACTCACTGAAGCTCTCACTCTCGCCACTCACTGAAGCTCTCACTCTCGCCACTCACTGAAGCTCTCACTCTCGTTACTCACTGAAGCTCTCACTCTCGCCACTCACTGAAGCTCTCACTCTCGCCACCCACTGAAGCTCTCACTCTCGCCACTCACTGAAGCTCTCACTCTCGCCACTCACTGAAGCTCTCACTCTCGCCACTCACTGAAGCTCTCACTCTCGCCACTCACTGAAGCTCTCACTCTCGCCACTCACTGAAGCTCTCACTCTCGCCACTCACTGAAGCTCTCACTCTCGCCACTCACTGAAGCTCTCACTCTCGCCACTCACTGAAGCTCTCACTCTCGCCACTCACTGAAGCTCTCACTCTCGCCACTCACTGAAGCTCTCACTCTCGTTACTCACTGAAGCTATCACTCTCGCCACTCACTGAAGCTATCACTGTCGCCACTCACTGAAGCTCTCACTCTCGCCACCCACTGAAGCTCTCACTCTCGCCACTCACTGAAGCTCTCACTCTCGTTACTCACTGAAGCTCTCACTCTCGCCACTCACTGAAGCTCTCACTCTCGCCACCCACTGAAGCTCTCACTCTCGCCACTCACTGAAACTCTCACTCTCGCCACCCACTGAAGCTCCCACTCTCGCCACTCACTGAAGCTCTCACTCTCGCCACACACTGAAGCTCTCACTCTCGCCACTCACTAAAGCTCTCACTCTCGCCACTCACTGAAGCTCTCACACTCGCCACTCACTGAAACTCTCACTCTCGCCACTCACTGAAGCTCTCACTCTCGCCACTCACTGAAGCTCTCACTCTCGTTACTCACTGAAGCTCTCACTCTCGCCACTCACTGAAGCTCTCACTCTCGTTACTCACTGAAGCTCTCACTCTCGCCACTCACTGAAGCTCCCACTCTCGCCACTCACTGAAGCTCTCACTCTCGCCACCCACTGAAGCTCTCACTCTCGCCACTCACTGAAGCTCTCACTCTCGCCACTCACTGAAGCTCTCACACTCGCCACTCACTGAAACTCTCACTCTCGCCACTCACTGAAGCTCTCACTCTCGCCACTCCCTGAAACTCTCACTCTCGCCACTCACTGAAGCTCTCACTCTCGCCACTCACTGAAGCTCTCACACTCGCCACTCACTGAAACTCTCACTCTCGCCACTCACTGAAGCTCTCACTCTCGCCACTCACCGAAGCTCTCACTCTCGTTACTCACTGAAGCTCTCACTCTCGCCACTCACTGAAGCTCTCTCTCGCCACCCACTGAAGCTCTCACTCTCGCCACTCACTGAAGCTCTCACTCTCGCCACCCACTGAAGCTCTCACTCTCGCCACTCACTGAAGCTCTCACTCTCGCCACCCACTGAAGCTCTCACTCTCGTTACTCACTGAAGCTCTCACTCTCGCCACCCACTGAAGCTCTCACTCTCGTTACTCACTGAAGCTCTCACTCTCGCCACCCACTGAAGCTCTCACTCTCGCCACTCACTGAAGCTCTCACTCTCGCCACTCACTGAAGCTCTCACTCTCGCCACTCACTGAAGCTCTCACTCTCGCCACGTACCGTTGATCCAGTCTCCACGTGACGTACTGGGCGCATTTCTTTGGGCCAGGTCCGGAGCCCGCCGCGGACCCGTAGTGGCAGTGAAGTGTGAAGGAAAGGAAGCAAATATATGAGTTATGTCTCCCTATATTGTATCTAGGACTACAGATGCTCTCTATCATCACTTGCCGTTGATCTGCATATGACAGCTTTACTCAGTCTGAGAGAAAACTGTTTACTGTAAAAAACTGCAATATCGTGCGATTGGCCAACTTTTAATATAGATATGGGAAGGGAATATATTACTAATGTAGCCCTAGATAATACTGGGGCTCTCTCTCGCCAAATCCCCTTCATCTGAGTCAGTTAGGACGGTATCGCCAGGGAGAAGGTTTTCGTCTGTGATCTGGACGAGATATTATCATGTCAATAAGATATTAATCGTCATGCCCCCGCTGTTTATTTCAACATAGAATATAACACACTTTTTATTCCACTGTCCAAGCTACAACGTTGACAGAGTTACCTTGCTTCAAAATGTATCGCGGTTATCCATGCAAATTGACACCCAATTTATTTTGGAACACGCCCTACTTTATGCGTCACCTGATTTGTCATTCCCCAACACCCAAAAAAGTTATTTGATTTTGTGCAAGATTACATTGTGGCATCCATTAGGTTTTTATTTTCCTCTTACATGCGAATAACTGTGTACTAGATATAGAATGAAGCATGTCATACATACTTATACCTCCCTTCGCAGTACCCGTAGTGCGCATGGAACTGGCCTAAGACAACAAACAATCTCACACCGTTCCTTTGTTTCCTTCTCATCCGGTTGAACCCATGTGTACGCAGGGGTGGCTTAAATCACCGATTCTTATTTGTCTCTGTGCAGACCGCGATGCAGTTTGAGGACAACCGCCTGATGAAGATATACGACCTGGTACAGCAGCTGCCGCCGCCCCACTACAGGTAACGGAGGGTGATGCTCGCAAACCCGGATGGCATTGTTTCTCGTGCCAGATCGGTGTCAGCACAAAGCTCCTGTGCTACTTCTGGGGCCGGCCCGATAGCTCAGTGTGTTAGAGCGGTCGCCTCGAGTGCTCTGGCCACCTGAGAGCCTAACGGCGCGTGAATCGGTGGTTCGCGCCCCGCTGTAGCCATCTATGTGTGGTCGCAGGACAAAGATCCCATGTCCGTCTTCGCAAAGAGTAGGGGGGTTACCCCCGGGGACATGTCGATTTGTTCCAAAAGTTTCGAGAAAAACCGTCCATTAATAAATGAAAAAAAGAAGAAAAGAAAGCCGAACGATAGATGAACCTGTGTTTGACCTGAGGGGCGACAGAGATATTAGGCATAAAATTGCCATTCCTCCGACCTTTCCTTGACCTTCAGGACGACGTTTCGGCTTAACTAAGCATTTTTCTGAGCTCTTTATGTCCTTCAGGACAAAAGTAATATTCGACGTAAACTAACCATTTTTCTGACCTCTCTTTGACCTTCACGACGAAGGAGATATTCGACGTAAACTAACCATTTCTCTGTTTGACCTCTGTTTGACCTTCAGGACGGCGCAGTACCTGATGCAGCACTTGGCGCGTGTGGCGCGGCACGGACATAAGACCGGCATGCACCAGAAGAACCTCGCCATCGTGTGGGCTCCCAACCTGCTCAGGTCAGTGCCACTTCTCCACGCTTAAAGCTGCTCATGCAGCAATTGTCCACAGACATTATGATAATAATTTTTGGGAAGAAATGTATTAGACATAATATCTGACTGTAAATGTTAGTTAACTCACAATCTTCCACAATTGGCGGCCTCGGTACCGCGTTGAATGTACCCCGTGAGCTGTTGGTCCTTCTTTTGAAAAGAGAAATTAAGGAGCCTTGTGTTAAAACCTGTTGTCTGTGTGTATCCCGCAGGTCCAAGGAGCTGGAGCAGCTCTGTAACACGGCCGCCCTGCAGGGGGTCGGCGTCCAGGCCATCGTCACAGAGTACCTCATCTCCAACGCTGACGTCATCTTCAGCGACCAGCTCTCCAACCTGTCCCTGCCTGGCGCTTCCGGTAAAACAACCGCTTCCGGTCACGTGATGTCCCTGTGGTTCATTTATTTACTGGCCTCATATTGTGTCACGTTGAAAAGCACAGTTTTGACTAACGGTGGTTTGAGCCCCGCTGTGGCCATGTCTGTGTGGTCGCCGGATAAAGATCCCATGTTCCTTCTTCGCAAAGAGTAGAGGGTTACCCCCGGGGACATGGCTCCACTCTCCCTTCCTTCTCCCATTGACGCAATATGACCAAAAGTGGTAAAAGTGTCCTGACAATACAACCATCCAACCCTGACGGTGGGATTCGAACGAAAAAAAACGCGTTCAATATTGTGATTGTTTTCTGTTAGCGTGTAATTTAACAAACAGCAGGATAAAAAAAATATTTTATATATCCTCAACGTGCATGATTTATTCTGTCTAAGTGTAATTTGGGGTTTGTTTTACAACAATATTTCTCTTTGTTAATTTGTCCATGTTGAACAATTCTCACGAGTTTTTTGCGTGCAAGTACATAACAGTCAATTTGTGTTAACAACTTTTTCTTCGTATTATAAAATACTTTTGCAAGCACGTTATATACTGGTGATAATATGTCAAGTGTCTCCTTTAATTAGATTCAGTTTCAGATTCAATACATCACCTTAACAACAAAGTGGTATCGTTAAGTATATTTTAAGTATATCATTATTATTATTATCTTCGATATTTAGGCTCATTGAGAAAAGACCGCCCCAAGTCGCTGGCAATCTCCACTCCCACCAAGCTGCTGTCTCTGGAGGAGGCCCGCGAGAGGGCGCTGTCCAACACGTCGCCCAAGCAGAGTTACATCGAGGTCGGCGGAGGGCCGTCCAGCCTGCCGGAGAAATACCACACCGTCATTGACATCCCCAACAAGTATGACGCACCGAACCCGTTGTGCCTGGGTTACACATGCCTGGGCAGGGTGACGATTCCATGTCTTTCTTCTTAAAGAAACATGGCTCCTCTCCATCTTGACCATTGTCGCGATATGTTTGAAAGAAACTTCCTACTAAAGTAGCGTCCTACTAAATTCTGAAACTTCCTACTAGAGTAGCGTCCTACTAAATTCAGAAACATTCGACTTTAAATTCAGAAACTTCCTACTAAAGTAGCGTCCTACTAAATTCAGAAACTTCGTACTTTAAATTCAGAAACTTCCTACTAAAGTAGCGTCCTGCTAAATTCAGAAACTTCCTACTTTAAATTCAGAAACTTACTACTAAAGTAGCGTCCTGCTAAATTCAGAAACTTCCTACTTTAAATTCATAAACTTCCTACTAAAGTAGCGTCCTACTAAATTCAGAAACTTCCTACTAACGTAGCGTCCTACTAAATTCAGAAACTTCGTACTTTAAATTCAGAAACTTCCTACTAAAGTAGCGTCCTGCTAAATTCAGAAACTTCCTACTTTAAATTCAGAAACTTCCTACTAAAGTAGCGTCCTGCTAAATTCAGGAACTTCGTACTTTAAATTCAGAAACTTTCTACTAAAGTAGCGTCCTACTAAATTCAGAAACTTCTTACTAAAGTAGCGTCCTACTAAATTCAGAAACTTCCTACTAAAGTAGCGTCCTGCTAAATTCAGAAACTTCCTACTTTAAATTCAGAAACTTACTACTAAAGTAGCGTCCTGCTAAATTCAGAAACATCCGACTTTAAATTCAGAAACTTCCTACTAAAGTAGCGTCCTACTAAATTCAGAAACTTCCTACTAAAGTAGCGTCCTACTAAATTCAGAAACTTCCTACTAAAGTAGCGTCCTACTAAATTCAGAAACTTCCTACTAAAGTAGCGTCCTGCTAAATTCAGAAACTTCCTACTTTAAATTCAGAAACTTACTACTAAAGTAGCGTCCTGCTAAATTAAGAAACTTCCTAATTTAAATTCAGAAACTTCCTACTAAAGTAGCGTCCTACTAAATTCCGAAACTTCCTACTTTAAATTCAGAAACTTCCTACTAAAGTAGCGTCCTACTAAATTCAGAAACTTCCTACTAACGTAGCGTCCTACTAAATTCAGAAACTTCCTATTAAAGTAGCGTCCTACTAAATTCCGAAACTTCCTACTTTAAATTCAGAAACGTCCTACTAAAATAGCGTCCTACTAAATTCAGAAACTTCCTACTAAAGTAGCGTCCTACTAAATTCAGAAATTTCCTACTAAAGTAGCGTCCTACTAAATTCAGAAATTTCCTACTAAAGTAGCGTCCTACTAAATTCAGCCCAGATCATATAGGGGCATATCCAGGACTTGCGACACGGGAAGGGGTTCAGGGGAACCACTTCATGCGTTGTGCAATGAAGGTGTGTGAGGGGGGCAGGGGCAAGTTAATGATATAATCTATCGTTGTGAGTCGTTAAATGTGGAGCGAAAGTATTTTATACAATATTATACAATATTATTACTTCAGGAAGAAGAGTCGAAAGGAACGCAAATCTCCAGTTTCTGGCTGGAGGTCTATATTCTCCAAGGGTAAAGGTCAAGTGTCCAAGGTCAGAGGCCCAGAGAGAACGGACAGCATGGATTCCACCTCATCTTTAGCGTCTTCCGGTAAGTTTGACCAAGGCTCCTGTTCTTTCAAATACTCTAAAAAAAGTCGAAACTTAAGTGAATACTTACGGGGGGATGGGATAGGGTGGGGTGGGGGCAAATATAGTTACACTTTACACGTTTGTACAATAATATTTCGGGCGGCAAAGTATGGTAAGCTGGATCAAGCAGAAGGTTTAGCATCGAAGCATTAAGGAGTCGGAACTTAAACTTGGAGATAATACGAAATAAGCTTAGATCTACATATAAACAATGATAAATAAATAATTTTGAATATGTAATAGAAACGTGGTAATAAGTCATAAACTGTGTGAACGCACTGCATTAATATTCTTGTCGAAAAAAGGGAAAAGATATAATAATAGTTGTATATTTGGTGAACTTGTTTTGACTTTTTGCCTTCGTGTGTGCTTGGTTGTTGCTGGTTTTACGTTCCTTGCCGCGCGTTCGTTCAATTTGCCACCACTTTGTTGCCTTTCTGATGCTTATAGAGTCGTTTGACAATCACGTGCGCGCACTCGTCACGTAGCAGCTTGCAAACCCCGTGGCTGTGACGGGTTGTGTCTGTTCCCTGTATTGTATGTGTTAAAGATAGACCTTTTGTAAGATTATTGGGTCAGGCGTTACCAGGGTAACCGGCGCAGTCAGTGGTATATTGTCTCAGGCCCAATGTCTTCATTAGACCCATAAGTCACATTAAATGTTTTGCCGGCTTGAGGATCAAGGGTCAAATATGAGACGGGTGTGTTCGTGGCACGACGCTCGTTATGCTCACAATACATGTCTATATAGACGCGGCTAGTAGCATTTCATGAGCTCCACAATGGTCTCCATAGCGACCGTAGAAGTCATTGAGTAGAAATCGAGTAGTCCCTATTGTGACGTATCCCATTGTTTACGACGTCATGTCGTGGTGTTGTCATGGTGACGTGGTTTGACCTGCAGTCGTGCTGCTGCCCGGGGAGAGCGAGTTTGACGGAGAGGAGGGTGGCGGTGGCGGGGCGCGCCGTGTTCTGAGGACTGTCAGGAGTGCCGACTCCCTGCTTAGCGCCAGTCTGTCTGCCAAACACAGACAGGCGGGCCACAGTGACCCCTGCACTCTTATCAACCCCTACACAGGTGTGTATTCGTCGTAGTTCCCGTGTCACCGTGTGTAACCTGCATGGTCCCTTACCTCTGCTAGTACCCAACAAACTAGATAGTTGCATAGAGCGTCTCTTTTACATCAGCCCTTCCATGTGCGATTATCATCATTTGTTATTTCGATGTTTTTTTTGAGAGCAAAAGGCATTAATAATTGTATGATTTGAATGGATGTTGATGCGTTTAATACCCGGATATAGAGAGAACTGGCGAGTTTCGAGTGACACATTGGCAAGGAGGGAAGGGGTGTAAATCATTGTACTAATACATGGATCAATATGTGAGCTACTGGAGAACTCTGGAGCATAGGGATATATTATTTTGCTTTATAACAACGTCGCTTCGATTAATCGTCTTGATATGATAGCTTTGCTTGATGTTTATGAACCTAGAGACAAGTGCTCCTCCGTTCGTACCTGCTCTGCATTTCACCGGTAGTTAGCATAATAAATTCTCCTCCTGATATTTGCTGTACCGAAAGCGTTGCCTCTTGTAAAGACGGCGTTGGTCAGACGCGTAGCTCATGACGCGTAGCTCAAGACGCGTAGCTTAAGACGCGTAGCTCAAGACGCGTAGCTCAAGACGCGTAGCTCAAGACGCGTAGCTCAAGACGCGTAGCATAATATGCGTAGCTCAAGACGCGTAGCTCAAGACGCGTAGCTCAAGACTCGCTGCGACGCCGCGATGAAAATACCATGTCACCCGATTCGACTATTTTGCACTTCCACAGATTTCACATTCATTCATTGTTTGACCGTTTCTTGCCCTGTCCAGATGAATACCGTGACGTCAGACCCAAGTCGTCCACCTTGGACCGGATCAAGGGTACGAAACGGTCCATCTCCGCAGACAACTCGTACTCGGAGTCAGAAATGGAGCCCATCGCTGACGTCAGCGCCAGTGACGAAGGTACGCGCCGGACTCGCGATCACGTGACCGCTTCATGGGAAATTCGCTGGTCCTTATACAGACATTTTTATTGAAATGCTTTTATCTTTTAAGTAGACGAGGGATCTAAAGTTTGTTAAGGTAAATGTATAATGTCCTATTATAATAGTCCTTGTGTCAATCTCTCGCAGTGTTCCACGACCTCCTGGAGTCTCGGGTCCAGAGCGCGGGGATGCTTGGCGAGGGCGGTGGGGGTAGCGGGACTGTGACCGTGAGGCAGCCGTCCCCGGGTGGGGGCTCCCTGGGTGCCCCCCGCTACGTGCCCCGCTACCGGCCCAGGACGATGCCCTCCCAGCAGGATGTCGCGACGTTGGGGTCGGGTATTGGCGCGCTGCCCCCCGGCGCCTGTCGTCCCGCCTCCACGATGGGCTTCCTGGAGACACGCACGCGCTCGCCGCCCGGCCAACCCAAGCGCTCCAAGTCAGCCGCCGACGGCTACCCAGACTCCTTAGCGTCCTTCGAGGAGGCGCCAAGGTCTCCCGAGTCGACCCGGTATTCCGGAGCCTCTGCGGACAATGGGTCGCCGAGCGGCAGGAGTCGCACGAGGGAGAAGAGTCCGCGCCTACCCAGCCCACCCCCGCAGGGGTCCAAAAAACTCTTGTCTCCAGGGAAACGGAAGAAGGCCAAGGCGCCCCCCTTACCCCCGTCCCCGCCATCCTCCCCCATTATGGCCCACGGCGACCGCTTCTCCTCTTCTCTGGATCGAAAATGGGATTACGCTCCGCCCGTCGTGGAGAGGCTGCCGCCAGAGCGCGATCCGTCTCTGGATCAGGTTGTGACTGTCCAGCTGACGGAGAGTCCGGGCGCCAGGAGGCGCTTCTCCACCAACCTGGATCCGGCTCAATCTGCATCCACCGATTCCTCCACTTCCCAGGAAATGAACGCCCTGGGCATGGAAGGGGCCGCGTGCGAGCTGGCCAACTATCAAGTCAGTCTGACGGATGAGGAAATCTTTCACGCCCAGAATCTCTCACTGAACACCACGGATTCCGAGACGGAGGCGGCCGGTCGCAGAGAGGCTTTGTGCGCGCGCGGAGACGCCAACGTCCACGACAGTCTCACGCACTTCGGCAGCACGGAGGGCGACAGTTCGGGTGCCAGTCACGAAAACATGGCTCCCGCCGCCCCGCTTGACTCGTCCGGAGGGGTGTCCGCCGCCGGGGAACGCTTTAGCGAGCCGGACGCCGTGGACATGGATAGCAGTCAATTTGAGACAGCCATCGAACGGGATCGAAACGTCCTGACCAGCTCCCGGGATCACCTTGAGCGTCCCTGTGACGGCGCCCAAGGTCATGTCAGATACGCGGTTGGAGTCAATCGACCTGAACACGAATCTACTCCATATATCCCGGATAACTTTCAGTATTCTCAATCTCAAGGTGACATTGACTATCATCAACAGGTTGACCGAGATCAAACACGCGGTATCGAATATTCTCCACATGCCGTGGCCGCTCAAGGTGACCTTGAATACTCATCGACACGTGGTGTCGCCCGTAGGCACAGCGATGATGACCCTGACCTTGAACAGTCAGTGAGTGGTGGTGGTGGTTACGGCGGCCTTCAGGAATCGAGCGTGGATCACGAGGGCCACTCTCCCATGGAAGCTGACCATTACTGTCATCACTCAGGGGTCCTGTCCACGTCTCTGGATAGCTTCCAGAAACGGGACTTGCCGGGTTCCTATTACTACGACGAAGGTGGCGAGGGGCAAGGGAACGTCCTTTCGTCGCGCCTGTCGGCCGACCCCATGACGACGTCCACCACGTCGACCAATCAGGACACGGTACCCTCGATATGCGGAAGCCACGTGAGCGGCGCCACCCTGAGCACTAACTTCACGATGAGCAGTGACGGAGCGGCCAGCGGTACCGTCACCACCACCACCGCCACCACCACCAGCAGCGACGAGTCGGATTTCCCCGGCGCCGCCGAACTCTACGCCGAGGCCCTCAGCTCGCCGCCATCCACACTGACACGTGACCTGGACCCGGGCCTCTGCTTGCCGCCGCCGCCGCCGCCCCGGCCCAACAGCGGCGCCTCCTCCACCGACCTTGATCTCGGTTCGCCTGACGCTCAGTCGCGATTCTCATCCTCGCGGTACAGCGGCGACTCTTCCGATTACGCCGTGCCGCCCGTCGCCTTGGAAACCAAGGACGGCTATACCGATGCCGTCTCGGAGGCAAGCGTTTCCGGTAGACGATCAGTCGGTGAATCTCTGGGAGGGAGCGAAGCGTCCATGTCCTGGTCACCGGAGTTGGTCGGGTCACGTGTCGTGGCGGAGAGGGAGGGGGTCCCAATCAAAGGATCCGCGGAGCCCAGATCGGAACCGGGACGCATCGTCATCCGGAAACCTCTGGCCTCTCCCGGAAAGGCGCAATCCAGCCGCGTGCTCCAACCGAGCCGCCAGGTGGCGCGCCCGCCATCGCCCATCCGCCACCAACACGTGGCGCGCCACTCCTGCCCGTCGCCGACTGACCACCAGGTGACGCCACCGCCGTCTCCGCCGGAAAGGCCGACCAGTCTCGGCGGCCCCACCACGTTTATAAACACCGCCAGGCGGTCGCAACTGGACTCGTCCAGTCCCGACTGCGCCTCGAGCGAAAGTTTTACCAAACAGCCCGTGGAGACGCCCGAGGAGCGACCTCTGGCGGCGGTCACCGTGGATGGTTACCTGGCCGACAGAAGCACCTCGGCCAGCCCGACGTTCATGGAAGCGCGGAAGGCTAGGCCGGCCGTGTTCGGTGAATTCACGGAAGCGGAGGTATCGCAGAGCTTCCACACCACCCCGGTGCTGCCGCCTGGTGGCGGAACGGGCGGAGACGTATTGGAGCCGATATCGGAAGCGGCGTCGCCCGCGTCCTTGACGTCACCGACGCCGGAAAAACCACGTCTGGAAAGTCTACCGACGTCGCTGACCAGCGAGGCGCGAGACATGAAGAAGAGCGCGGAGTCGCTGCTCTTTGAAATGGAGGACTTGGACGGACACCAAAGGACGGCGGGGACCGTCGGCGGCGCCGGCGGTAACCATGGCGAGCAGTCCAAGCTCAACGCGTCCTGCGACAACGATGACGTATTTTACGTCAAGGCGGTGACGTCACGCGGCTTGGGCCCTCGTTATGATACCAGCATGTCGGTGTCGCCCGAGTACACGCTGGATGACGTCAGCGGTGCGCGCCACTCAGACTCGAGGCTGAGGCCTGCCTCCACCGTGACTGACACGGACTCGGACACGGCCCAGGATTCTCAGAGTCCGGCCGTATTGCGCCGGAAAAAGAGCGTCCGCGAGTTGCTGTCGCGCTTCGAGAGCTCCACCACCCCGACCAACAGTAGCGGCGAAGGATCGTCCGCCACTTTAGAAAGCGACCACTTTCGGCCAGCCACGCTGCCGAGATCCAAGCACAAGGTCAAGGACACGCCACAAAGCCGAGGACCTGGCAAGCCGCTGGGTTTGGCTTCCAGTGAAGAGACGTGCGCATCCACGCCGGACGAGCGAGGCAACTATGGGGTGAAGGACGCGGTCAAGGTCGGCACGCCGCCTGAGGATGTCGCCAGCGTGTCGGATAAAACGGAGGTAAAATCCAAAGGAATTTCTGCCAGGCCGTCGCTGCTGAGCGCTACTTTGCCGGTGACGTCAGTGACGCTCGGAGGTCAGAAGTCTCCCCAGCCCGGTGACCTTGCCGCAAGGTCACCGGGATCACGGGAGAGTGACCGCGACTCGTCCACGTCGCCAGGTATCCAGGATCTGAAGAAGAAGTTCGAGGTCCCGGGGCAAGGCGCCAGCGACAGTCACTCGACTACCGCCCCCACCGCCGTCGCCGCAGCTCCCGCGCCAGCGTCACGTGACTCCGGTTGGAAGAAGCGAATGTCGGATCTGTACCGGGCGCAGGAAACTAGCAACCAGGATTTCCCCATTCAGGCGGCCGTCACCACCGCAGCGCCCCCCGTGGAGAAAGTTCAACCGGCGGCTGTTGCTAAAGAACGCGCGCCGATACAGATCAGCGACGACTCGTCGTCGTCGTCAGATTCCTCTGACGTCATGAAAAATTATCGCAAGACGCTGGTTGAGAGACGTAAGTATCTGACGAGTCTGGTGGAGGACGCCAGCAACGTGCCGACCGAGGTGAAGAAGACGCCACCCAAACCCAAGGCCGCGGCTCCCACTGCGCCGGCCACCTTCGGGTCAAAGGTCACGAGCGCCAAACCCTTGTCCCCCGTGACGTCATCGGCGGCAGCGGCGGTGACTACTCGGGAAGCGGCCAAAAATCCCGCGAGGAACCCGCGAGCTGACGTCAAGTACAGCGGTCTCGACGAGAAGGAAAATGACGTTTCGCGTGACGTCACCACCACGCGCGCTAGCCCGGCCAGCGTAAAACGAACTCCCAGTTTGTCGGAACGTAAAAAGATATTTGAGTCGTGGAAGGGCGACCCACGGTCGCCTGAGACTGAACCGGAAGCGACCAAGAGTCAAGGTCAGTTCACCAAACGCTACGCGCGCTCCGCGGTAGAGCCTTTGACGTCACCGTCTGAGAGCGTCGAAGGCGACGATCAGCCGGCGAGGCACTCGCT
Organism: Arenicola marina; assembly: GCA_964019135.1. Taxonomy (NCBI): domain Eukaryota; kingdom Metazoa; phylum Annelida; class Polychaeta; family Arenicolidae; genus Arenicola; species Arenicola marina. The sequence continues at coordinate 52,198,871 of OZ025250.1, read as the reverse complement.
TCCGGAAGTCAGCCTGACGGACCGCAAGAAGCGCTTTGAGAGTATAGGGAAGGCGGATCCCGATACGCCCATCATAGGGAGGGTGGCGGGAGACAAACCATCCGAGTCCGGATTGAACGGCGATTCCGAGAGATCGGGAGGAATTCCCACAACGGGATTGTCGGCTGCGGATGGCGAGGACTTTACGGAAAAGTTACGGCGCTTCAGCACCAAGTCGGTGGTGGTGGAGGAAAGTACGGTCAACGCGGCGGCGGCGGCCTCTGGCGGCGACTACAAAGCCGCCACGCTGCCCAGAGACGCCGGGTCGCCGTCGTCAAGGCGACGAGGTGGCGAAGATGCCGATAAGCGGATCAGCGTTCGAGATCGACTTCAAAAATTTGAGCGTCAGAGCTCGGACTCTGGGGACGCGAGTGCCGGACGTAGCGGGCGATCAATCTCCAGTACGCCGGTAGGTGGCGCTGTCGACACTGGCGGCAGCGGCGGCTTTCACAGACGGAGTCTTCCCGCCATGCAACATTTCAAGGATTCTGACTCACTCTCCACGGCACAGAGGGCGTCCCAGTCCAGTGGGACGTGGAACACGATTTTATAGCCGAGAGAAATTCCTTGAATGAAGCGTTACGAGTCATGGAGTCGCGTTACACTTGTGTGTAGTTTAAGAACATGATGCGACGTGCATTGCACTATCTGGGTCACCTTGGAGCAACTGCTTGTCCACGTAACATTTCCATACCACGTGTCATCATTTTCATCCCTAAGTTACATGTATTATTCCGACCTCTGCTATATGGATAGAGGTCAGTCCTAACGAGCGAGCAAAATGTGGTCCCACTTTCCTACGAGGCGATATCGCCGGAATCCCTCTCCACTTTGCAAGCGCGCCTTACCCTTAACCTGACCCTGTCTCATCTCTCTGCCCCCCCCCCCCCCACCATCCCACCATATGAACTGCCCCCCCCCCCCCCCCCTAACATCGCTCACTGCCAGTTTCCCTTCGTGCCATACCGCAACTTATTATATCGTGACACACAACAGAAGATAGTGAGTGTAATAACACACGTCCTAAAGTACACATTTTAACGGACGCAACATCGACGGATGAGAGGGGGTGGGGGTGGGGGGGTGCATCGTTAGGTACGGCATGGGTCAAAAGCTCCCCTAAGTGTTCTTCGTGACGGGAGGATGCGCAGTCGCCGTGACCACCGTAAAGATCTGCTGTAAAGTGTTTATAAAGTAGCTTTATTCATATTTATATATATTCAAATGATGCATAGATCATATTCAACTTTTTATGAACTGTATTAAGTGTCTTTCCTGCAATAGTATTCCCTTTCGTATTCCACGTAAAATCACAGTATTACGTTCAAAGAAAAAGTGCTTTTGATATCAAAAACTGGCAATTCCATCTCTTGCCGATACCGGTATTTGGAAATGATGTTGATATATATGTATATGTAGTGTAGAATTATTTTGTACTGTGTGTATAGTTGACGCTCGTTCTCATCGCGTGAGGAGTTTGTTTTTGCTCAAATCTGCCTTTGCGTAAATCAAATATGGATGAATTATTTGTGTCAGTTATTCTGAAACGGGAAAGAAATCCTGGATGGAATGCCTAGTATTGTAGTCATTGTTTGTAGATAGCGAGGCCCGCTCACCTCAGTCCGTCTCCAAGTTAGACGTCACGAGTTACGTGACCCGACTCTGTGTACATAGATGGCGCCACGAGCGCCAACAATCGTACTTCTCGTGGTTTACGTCACGATGAGTGGAATCTCCAGGGTGCGTCCCCAATAGCGATGACGTCACAGGCGATATCTACCATCGCCAGTGTAAAATATCAGTGCGATAACTTAATCATCTCCGAGTGAAAACGTTCTAAGAAACAGTTTGTCCACCGCTTAAGAACACTGCTGCAAAGAATAATGAAAAGGTATATATGTACATTGCGGTGCACATTGAGGAAAATCCTGCGCCCCCATTGGTGAAACGCGCGGAATGCTGCTATGAATGTTAATGGCTACGTACTGTAAAGTAGGTTTCGTTGAACCAACGCTGGGCTTGGTATCTAAGGAGTCAGTATGCCCACCCACCTGATATACAGTCACTTTTTATCAGTGTCCTATTTTTGTATTGTTTTGTTTTTATTCCTCCTGTGTATGATGATCCCCTGTCGATATGGGGTTAACACATCGAAATTAAAGAGAACGAGTCCGTCTGGAAGTGGGAGGTGGCGAGGATATAAGTGTGTGGTTTGAATGACGTGTGGACAGTTGTGTAAGGACTTCTCTCGGTAGAGAACTTGACGTGGCTTCTTCTTCATGTCGCCAGCTCGTAGGGAAAGTGTTTTGTACTTTAACGCTCTTGCGTTGTGTCTTCTCTCTTCGGAGGACGCGCTCCGCGTTCGTGTCGCCTATAATGGTACTCAACTTCTTCAAAGCTGTATATTGTGCATAGCTGGGCATTGTAGGCTTAGATTTTAATTTAATTTGTAGCTGCGTCTTTGTTTTAACGAGTGCCGACATTGTATGAGGGAAAGTATAACGTCAAATCAAATGTCATCAAACAATGTCGTCGCATCAAGGTCAGCAAAGTTTGTTTTTTATTTCAAGGGTTGTCATGGTAGCCAGTGATGGCTGCGTTTCTATAGCAACCGTGGCTATATGTGTAGTTTGTCTGTGTCGTCTGCTTGCAATGGTTCACGAGATCACCGTGTTTGTGGTTGCTATGGTAATAGTACGAAGCTTGTGAGTATGACTGGATCGTGAGCCGCCTTGGTTGTAGCCAGTTCTTTACAAGTGCTAATAAATAACATTCCCCCCAAAGTTGTTGTGCGTTGTCTGTTCTTGCATACGTCCACCGGATAGTCCAACACTGTCACGCTTGTCTGAATACTCTAAGGCAAAGGGCGGCATTGTAAGCCATATCGGGTCTTTCTATGTGCAATATTGAGGGAATGAGCACCTATGGTAACTTTAACATGAGGCTCCACTGATGTAGAGGGGCGTGCTGAAAGACGAGCCGAGGGGCGCGAACGCGTTAGAGAGCCGGTCGGGCTGAGGGACCGTTGACTTTGACCATGTAATTTGTACCTAGTGGACTGTCACTCAGTTCGGTGAGGACTCAAGCCGTTACTGATGAGGGGAGCGAACGGCGTGGCAAGCAGTTGCGACGAGAAAAAGCTTGATTATTACTTACTCAGGTAAAACAAACTCACCACCGGAATACTGCCAGCCATGTCAGCGCGGCCGGTAATCCTCCATCCCCTCCTCCCCCGCCGACACCTCGCACCCCGACTGGCAGCCACGGGCGCGAGATCTCAGGGCGCAAACGAGATTTCCGCAATGCCGCAACATGCGATAGGCCATAACAGCCCTCAATCAATATGTTCGCGGACATATATATCTCGGTCAAATGGATACTAAATAAGTTGAATTTTCGTTTACGGCTTTCAATCAAGTAAGTCTTTTAGGTCACAACGATTATACATATATGTACCTGCCACCGTCTTCGCTACAGAAAACGGAGTCGGTCCGTCTCCCGAGGCTATCGCCTAGCTACCTAGGTCGTCCCTTGCCCTTACTGTCTTACGACTTACGGTCCTGTTTTCAGGCTATCTATGTTTCGTCTATGGTGCCACTATGGCGACAGTGATCCCATTGTCCTGACAGTGTTCCCACTGTGGCAACAGTGTTCAAACTGTGGCGACAGTGTTCTCACTGTAGTGACTGTTCCCACACAAGTGACAGTCTTCCCACTGTAGTGACAGTGTTCCCACTCTAGTGACAGTGTTCGCATTGTACTGACAGTGTTCGCACTATAGTGAGAGTGTTCTCACTGTAGTGACAGTGTTCCCACTCTAGTGACAGTGTTCCGACTGTAGGCACAGTGTTCCCACTGTACTGACAGTGTTCCCACGGTATTGACAGTGGTGTTTATGTAGTAACAGTGTTCCCACTCTAGTGGCAATATTCCCACTGTAGTGACAGTGTTCCCACTCTAGTGAGTATTCTGACTGTAGTAACCGTGTAGTGAAAGTGTTCCTGCACTAGTGACAGTGTTTCTGCACTAGTGACAGTGTTCCTGCACTAGTGACAGTGTTCCTACACTAGTGACAGTGTTCCAACTGTAGTGACAGTATTCCCATCAGAGTGACAGTGTACCCACTAAAGTGACAGTGTGGCATACTGTCTCAGCGTGACACTGTTACACCGTGACACTGTTACACCCTGACACTCTTACACCGTGACATTCTTACAACGTGACAATATTACAGCGTGGCCGGTGTGACAGCTTGACATACTGTTACAGCGTGACATACTGTTACAGCGTGACTGTTGCGGCGTGACACTGTTACAACGTGACACTGTTACAAAGTGACACTCTTACAACGTGACACTGTTACACCGTGACACTCTTACATCGTGACACTGTTACACCGTGACACTCTTACACCGTGACACTCTTACACCGTGACACTCTTACACCGTGACATTCTTACGTGACAATATTACAGCGTGGCGGTGTGACAGCTTGACATACTGTTACAGCGTAATATACTGTTACAGCGTGACTGTTGCGGCGTGACGCTGTTACAACGTTACACTGTTACACCGTGACACTCTTACAAGGTAACACTGTTACACCGTGACACTCTTACACCGTGACACTGTTACACCGTGACACTCTTAGACCGTGACACTGTTACACCGTGACACTCTTACACCGTGACACTGTTACACCGTGACACTCTGACACCGTGACAATATTACAGCGTGGCGGTGTTACAGCTTGAGATACTGTTACAGCGTGACATACTGTTACAGCGTGACATACTGTTACAGCGTGACATACTGTTACAGCGTGACTTGCGGCGTGACACTGTTACAGCGTGACACTGTTACAGCGTGACACTGCTACAGCATGACATACTACTACAGCGTGACATACTGCTACAGCATTGCATACTGCTACAGCGTGACATACTGCTACAGCGTGACATACTGCTACAGCATACAACATACTACTACTGCCCCTCCCTACTACGACTACGAGTGACCCCGACCAGGGCCACCCCGCGGCCCCTCCCTACTACAGGCGACCCCGGCCAGGGCCACCCCGCGGCCCCTCCCTACTACGGGCGACCCCGACCAGGGCCACCCCGCGGCCCCTCCCTACTACGGGCGACCCCGGCCAGGGCCACCCCGCGGCCCCTCCCTACTACGGGCGACCCCGGCCAGGGCCACCCCGCGGCCCCTCCCTACTACGGGCGACCCCGACCAGGGCCACCCCGCGGCCCCTCCCTACTACGGGCGACCCCGGCCAGGGCCACCCCGCGGCCCCTCCCTACTACGGGCGACCCCGGCCAGGGCCACCCCGCGGCCCCTCCCTACTACGGGCGACCCCGGCCAGGGCCACCCCGCGGCCCCTCCCTACTACGGGCGACCCCGCCCAGGGCCATCCCGCGGCCCCTCCCTACTACGGGCGACCCCGGCCAGGGCCACCCCGCGGCCCCTCACTACTACGGGCGACCCCGGCCAAGGCCACCCCGCGGCCCCTCCCTACTACGGGCGACCCCGGCCAGGGCCATCCCGCGGCCCCCTCCCTACTACGGGCGACCCCGGCCAGGGCCACCCCGCGGCCCCTCCCTACTACGGGCGACCCCGGCCAGGGCCACCCCGCGGCCCCTCCCTACTACGGGCGACCCCGGCCAGGGCCACCCCGCGGCCCCTCCCTACTACGGGCGACCCCGGCCAGGGCCATCCCGCGGCCCCTCCCTACTACGGGCGACCCCGGCCAGGGCCACCCCGCGGCCCCTCACTACTACGGGCGACCCCGGCCAAGGCCACCCCGCGGCCCCTCCCTACTACGGGCGACCCCGCCCAGGGCCACCCCGCGGCCCCTCCCTACTACGGGCGACCCCGGCCAAGGCCACCCCGCGGCCCCTCCCTACTACGGGCGACCCCGGCCAGGGCCACCCCGCGGCCCCTCCCTACTACGGCCCACCCCGGCCAGTGCCACCCCGCGGCCCCTCCCTACTACGGGCCACCCCGGCCAGTGCCACCCCGCGGCCCCTCCCTACTACGGGCGACCCCGGCCAGGGCCACCCCGCGGCTTCCCCCTACTACGGGCGATCCCGGCCGGGACCACCCCGGCCAGGGTCACCCCTGCTGACGAGTCGACTGGTAACCCTTCTGCATGAGGTAAATGAAAAATTGCTGTATGAGCAGCTTTAACTCGGTGATGCCGAGGCGATGGAGGTGAATGCAGTGGTCAAGTTTCGATGATTTACACAACTAAGCTTAAATCCCCAACTTAACTAAAAAATGATATGATCCATAGACAGATAGACAGACTCACCTGGCAGCAGTGTGATCACATGATGGTGTATCCGATTAATCCA
>OZ025250.1:52062078-52192271 GCA_964019135.1 Arenicola marina | reverse complement strand
CCATGGTGTGGCCGCCCACGGCGACTTGGTGTGGGTGACGGACAGGGGCAGTTACAGGGTGGTGGTCTTCCGGCGGACCACAGAAGGCGGCCACACAGCCCACCGCTACGTGGCGGAGTACCCCGTCCAGTCTCCATGGGGTATCACCGCCACAGACACGGAGATCTGGATCTCCCAGGGCAATGGCCAGCTCCAGGGAGTCCGGCTGGTGGGTGGAGAGGTCGTCCTGACGCGCACACTGCCGGCCACAGGACGCCTGACACTGCCACATGGACTGGCCTACAGGGAGTCAACCAGGACTCTCTATGTCTGCTGTGTGGACGGCCTCCATGTGGTGGATGTGGCGGGGGGCGGGGTGGTGGCCACCCTCAACACGCCGCCAGAGGTGGAGGAGGGGTGGCGGCCGTGGTATGTGTCCGTCCTCCAGGACACCATCCTGGTGGTGTACGGCCTCCGCCTGGTGCTGTACACCGGGGACGACGCTCCGGGCCGCGTCCTCAACCTCCCAGGACTCCCGGCTCCCCGTGGCATCACCCACAACGGGGAACACTTTGTGGTGTGTGACTGGCCGGGTGACTCTCTCCTCGTGGTGAGCCGGGAGGGGGAGGCGGTCACCAGGGTGAGGCTGAAGGAGGTGCGGCCCTGGTTTATATCATGGTCCCCCCACCACCACCACCTCTACGTCACGGACCAACACAAACTGTTTGTCGTGAGCCGCTGACGACAACAACGCGCCGTCCGCGTAAGTAACAGTGACGTCATCACGTCACTCACACCTTGTTAAGATGATTGTTGATAAGTACAACATACCCCACACCCTCTCCCCTACCCACCTTCTCCCTGGTGGGGGTGGGGGGGGGGAGGGTTGGTGGGGGTGAAGGGTGGGGGTGGTGCTGTCACAGCTTTAAGTGATATTTGACATGTTGTTTACGTTTAGAAAGGTGTCACTGTAAACGTCTCTGTGAGGGAGGGACAGGGTGCCACTCTCACCCCCTCCCCCCACCCACCTCAGCCAAACTAGGCCCTCCCTAACCTACCCCCCTCTGTCTCCTATTACCTGGCGGGGGGGGGGGGGGCGGTCAGCAGGTTAAGTTGCCCTCAGTTGGCGTTAGTTTACCCATGAATGGCCTCGACGAAGGAGTCGAGGCCATTCATGGGTAGCGTTAGTTGAATTGTTTGTGGCTCGATGTCTGTAATTGTGAGCTGTGGCCGCCTGCTCCACCCATTAACGCCCCCACCTACCCCCATCCCCTTCTCCCTCTACAAACACCTTCCAGTTTTCAGTGATTGAAACTTATATGAAATCAAGTTTCCTCCAAGGACTCAAAGGGAAGTTAATAGCTTTAAAACGCATGTTCGTGCATGGTCTAACATTGAATATAATGAGGAGGAGAGTTATTTTGTCTGCGCCAGTGACATGTAACGTGTTGTGTAGTGCCTGACTTGTAGTTATAATAGCAGTCTAAATAAGGTTTGAAGCATCGAGCTTGAAATAGCTTTATTGTTAGCATGTGGGGTAAATGTAATACTTGATAAGACTAGTAATAATAGATAACTAGTCCGTGAAATGAAAATCAAATTAATATTCACATTCACATATAAACATTAGCCGAATTTGTTGAACACCTATTCGGGTCCGGTCCGTAGAGCTGTGTTCGTCACACCGCTCACTTGTTACTCTTCCGCGCTCTGTTCCTATTCACGTTTTCTTTTCTGTTCACTATGCCATGTTCCTGCGTTATTCACTACACGTTTGCCGCACTGTTTCCTCTCAGTTGTTGTTTTGCTTGTTCTGTTTGCTGTTCTGCTGCTCATTCCTACCCCACCCCACCCCTGCCATCTTCCTGTAGGCCATGGGACTTTGATTATTCATATTATGAGGGCTGTATAAACAAACATTAGCAATATTGTAGACTAGCCCATAAGATATACCAATTGATACAGTGATGGTGAGGGGAATAAGTTGACACAGACCCATGGAAGTTGGCCATGTATACCCCCCCCCCCCCCCCGTCCTTGCCTGACACCCCTACAAGCAGTCCGGGTGTTCCTCTCGCTTGAATAGCAGTCATACCTACCTAAAATAAATCGAATGTGCTCAATCAGTTTCAATGGTCGCCACGTATATACCACTTGTATAGGTAGGACAATTGTCTCTTGTATTTCTATTAGATCCAAATACAATGAAGAAAAAAAATTAACTTTCATTTTGGTAAAAATCATTCAGTGGGCACATTGCTTGTTGCTGAAATGTTCGCTTGCCCAACCCGCGACGCCACTCCTCCCCCCCCCCCCAATTAGACCAATATATATATAGATATTTATAATCTAATGTATAATAAGTTTGGCCTAAGGACGACTGTAAATTTGGTTTAATCCTACGATCATATTTGACCCTTTGCTTAGACATTTAAAATGATAGAAAAGGCAATATTTGTCGTAACTACACGCTTACTTTGGTAATTTGTTTTACTGGTTGATCCGGTTATTAGATAATCAATATGTCAATGTGCAGTGGAGGTTTATGCTATGGACTGTAATGACAACATATTAATTGTTTTTTTCCCGTCGTTTTAGCTGGACACATGGCCTAAAGGTCCTCACTGGAAGCTTGAATGAATGAATGAATTGTATCATCACCCACCAAGATGCTGGTCATAACGGTTCATGGCTATTGTATAGAGTGTTAGCTTCTCATGATGGTGATCACACAAATTGGTCTGCCTCACCGAGAGCTCTTGCTATTGCTATGAGTTCACGCTCTGTTTATGCATCGGTGTTCACCTGACCGACCGGCACAGACTTATCGGGAAAACCGAAGGCGTTATGATTGGGGCGTTATGATCTAGTTAGTGTGTGAATCTTGGCTATGGCGCTTTACCACTGACAATTTGGGAATGGAATAACAGTTCCATTTCTTACTTCTTACACGTATGTTACCTTTCTTAGGGACGCTTATGTAATGTAGATGTAAAGTGTCCATGTGCCAGGTATAATAAATACCAATCAAATGGGTGAATCGGATGCCATTATTATTATGTAATCCATGTATACATGCAGATCAAGGAAATCCCGTAGAAAAGCATGAATTTGTCACGGAAAAGTATGAATTTGTCATGGAAAATTCATGGACTAATGATGACATTTTGTTAACAGATTTGTGTCGGAACCACACCCACTCACCTTGATGCTGGTAATATTGGCTCCTTGCTATTCTATAATGGGTTGGCTCATCATGAAGGTCACCGCAACAATTTGTCTGCCTCACCGAGAGCTCTTGCTATTGTTATGAGTTCACGCTCTGTTTATGCTAATGGTGTAGTCAGCCAGTGTCCTTATATCGAGGTTATGCTGACATATACATATCGCGTCACGTTACTTGCTGATGCTATACATATGCACAGTAATACTGGACTTTATCATGATAGTGATGCATCAATGATATAATAATTGATGATATAACACCCATGTATTGTATCCTCATCCTCATCTGCAGGATGGATTGATGGATAAAAGCCTATTTTGTTGCATGACGACTACTTAGCCAACAATGGCTTGTAGCGGGCCATCCGCTGAGGTGGACCTGGAATACAGCCTGCAATCCGGATGAGGTTGTTTTTATGAAGTCAGGGGAATTTAACACATCCATCCATCGGTTAAATCAAGTCAGGATATCTAGGTCATATGTATATAATTAGAGGACATTCTAGGTACGGTTTTCTTTATGTGTCAGCTACAGAGTTTATGAATAAACATGTCTGTTATACTGCTAAATTACAGAAGAAATTTCGATAATTGTCCCATATCCATAGACAAAGGCTTTTATGTTTCGCAAAATACGTCCTATGACTTTTATATTTTAAAGTTCAAACATGACCGGGAGGTATGGACTCATTGCATGTCTTATAGTGTAGGTGTGATATTTCCCCTCCACAAGCGGGAAAGACGTATTCCTACTTCTCGCTGTTTACAGGTTCAACCACTCGGTCGGTACGGTGGGAAGACACAGATACTAAGACAGGTTACCAGTTCCAATGTTTATTATATATTTTGCTATAGGCTATACACTAAAAATGTACACAAATCAGTGTATCATGATATTATCCAGTCAGTAATGGGCCTGGGGGTGTAGAGTGCTACATGCCACAGGACCCGGCGCCGTGGCTCACCGAAGCCAGAGATGCCACAACACTTACTGTTCTGAACACAATCTCCGATCCTCGGAAGAACCCGTCCACTTGTCCGGTGTCTCTGGCTGCCTCCCATTTATCTGCTAGTGCCAGAACCCTTTATCGTTGACTGGCATCGCCCGAGGCGACGCCAGGCGGGTCTTCACGGGAAGGGCATCTGCGGTCACGTGACCTACTGGCACCGACTTATCGGGAAAACCGAAGCGTTATGATCGAGTTAGTATGTGAATCTTGGCTATGGCGCGTTACCACTGACAATTTGGGAATGGCATAACGGTTCCTTTTCTGTCTTAGGGACGCTTATGTGTGTATAAATGTAAATTGTCCATGTGCCATGTATAATAAATACCAATCAAATGGGTGAGTCGGATGCGTATAAGGGAAGGAGGATGCTATTATTAGTATATAATCCATGTATACATGCAGATTGAGAAAATCCTAATGGAAAAGTATGAATTTGTCACGGAAAAGTACGAATTTGTCATGGAAAAGTACGAATTTGTCATGGAAAAGTCGTGGAATAATAATGACATTTTGTGAACAGATTCGTGTGGGAGGCACACCCACTCACCTTGATGATGGTAATATTGGCTCCTTGCTATTCTATAATGTGTTGGCTCATCATGAAGGTGACCGCAAAAATGTGTCTGCCGAGGAATGTTACAATGAGTGCAGTTCACGCTCTGCTTATGCTAATGGTATATACACTCTATGAAGCCAGCACATTGTTAAACTGGACAGTATGATGTTATGAATGCAATAATGTTTGTAATTTTTTTTATACAAGACGTTATGATTGGGGCGTTATGATTGGTCTAAATTCCCAAATACTACACAGGCCTAGTTTTTGAATCTTGGCTATGGCGCTTTTCCACTGACCATGTGAGAATGGTATAACAGACCTTTTTCTTACTTCTTACACGTACGTTACCTTTCTTAGGGACGCTTATGTAGGTGTAGATGTAGTGTCCATGTGCCATGTGCAATAAATACCAATAGTATATAATCCATGTATACATGGAGACCAAGGAAAGCCTCGTCGAAAGGCATAAATTTGTCATGGGAAAGTCGTGGAATAGTGATGAAATGTTGTTACCAGGTTTGTGTGGGATGCTGGTCATAACGGTTCCTTGCTATTGTATAGAGTGTTAGCTCCTCATGGTGGCGATCACAAAAAATTGTCGTCCACCCTGAGAACTATTGCTATTGTTATGACGCTTGAAGTTCAGGCGTTGTTTATGCTAATGATGTTAAAACTCCGTGTCTGATGTCGAGGTTATGCTGATGTAGCATATCGCGTCACGTTACTTGTTGGCACTTTGTATATGGGTCATTCTACAGAAACGGCATAATTTCAAAGATGAAATTTTGATAATTAAAGTTTGTTCAAATCACTAGATACTTTCGATGTGTAACCTCTAGATATCCATGTTTTTGAAACCAAACCGAGCCGAGCTTACGCGTCGACAGGTACTTCCCAATTAAATAGGAAAGAGATGACGTCACCCATATTTTGTCAACTCTGTTACCGGACAATTATAAAAGTCCCCGCGCTTAAAACCGTTTAATAAATACAAGTTCATTCATAATTCGCTGTACATGGTATGGGGTCAATATGCCTAACACTCCAGTATGAAAGTAACTGTTGAAAACGGATGAAGTTCGATATTAATATGAACCAAATAATAGGGTCTGTAAGTGACGTCACAGACAGCGCGCGCTCACCTCTAGAAACAACCGTTCTGGGTACAACGCGTCAGCGGGTCCCTATACTTCACTATGGGCCTCAAACTAGACTCAGTGATGTTTGAGATATGAATGCAATGTTAGATTTGAAAACCATATGGAATAAATGTTTGGGGGTGTACCTTCATACTCGTACTAGTTTTAAATCGCAAGACGCTGGTTTTCTGTGCGTTTCACACCATTACAAAGAGCTCCCTATGCTTTGTATATGGGGCGGTGAAGCGTCATGTACCCAAAACCGAATTCGCTGGAGGTGAGAGCGCGCTGTCCGTGATGTCACTTACATACCCTATTGTTACGCCCAAACATCACAGTTCTGCGCCAGATGTGTTACGGCTAATGTGCAGAAAGATCGTTGTATTATTACAAAGAAAACCTTAGCTTTGCCTACCGATATGAGGGATATCATTAAGATAAATGCCATGAACAGTCTATCACTTAGAATAAGAAATATTTATATTCATGTTGTAACAGAGCTGACATCTGGTAACAGGGCTGACGTCCGGTAACAGAGCTGACATTTGTGTTGTCAATTGCTGAGAATGCCCAACAAAGTTGCCTTTAATCCATCCACTTTTGCCGGCTTTACGTCAGCGACGGTCATTCATAATTTATAAATGATGTGAAACGTCAACCATTTAGAATGGGAAATATGTATGGTAACAGGGCTGACATCTGGTAACTTGACATGCATACGCTGAAGAGGCCTAACAGAGATGGCTAACATTCATATCTGCGCGTTTTAAATCGGTAACGGTCATTTTTAGTATCCTTTCAACATTCGCTCGTGTAAATTAAGAGAGGCTAGGCACCCCGAGAGATAATATGTAGTCCAGTTTATTTGTGATGAATAAGTTAGCATTTTAGAAGATGCACAGGACAATGAGTAAAGGACGGATACATGTGTAACTATATCTCTTCCCTGTAATTGTTCAGGTCAATTATTATTATTGTTTATATCGTAACAAAGGATCGCACAAAAGATGTCTACACTAGAAACGTAAGCATGGCGTAAACATGGTTTATAATCTACATTGTATTACAACATTGTAACACAATTGCCTATCATTATACGCAGTCAGTCATAAACAAAGCCAACTCAGCCGCCACGTCTCTTTATTCCACAGCTGCCTTCTATGAAGACCTATCCTGATTTGTGTCCATAAATTACCATTTGATAACACTTTTGTATTTTAATAAGCGAACGATAAACGTGTCACATTGACGCTTTTTGGGCTTATCTGCAACTGAATTTGCCAAACAATAGGTCGTAAATAAAGCTTATTCTTTATTTGCAAAGGATATTCAACCAAGGACGAACGATAACTAAATCGGGTTTTCAAAACCAGACTAATAAGTGATCTGGGTGAGTTGAGGGTGAGTACTTAAGGAAAGCAATTAGGCCATCCGATGGCGTAATTGCTTTTCTTAAGTACATCATTTAGGGTTCAACTCTCACTCACACTTTCTATCAGATTTTCATTGACGCTTTTTACTTTGCCCGTTATATTCCTTTCATACCAATTCAGTTGTTTTCTCTTTAGCTTCTGCTGCAGACTGCCATTTTGTCAATAAAATAAGTTTCGAACTCTTGCAATGCTAAATTGTTACACTTAATAACTGTATTATTAGGTTTGTAAAGTAAGAAAGGTATCGGAAACTAGGTAAGAACTTTACGTATTGGCGAAGGGAAGAAGGGGGGATCCGGTACAGACCAGGAAGACTGGGCGGATCAAAAAAAAGAAAAGGGACTGTGTGTTGGGGGGGTGACCGCAGGTGTCCAACAAAGTTTCTTACGAATGGGAGGAGGCAGGGGCGTGTGCATAAATTCTTGAAAGGGGGGGGCGGCAAAAAAATAGAAAAAAATGCGTGTAAAAGCCTGAGACGTAGGTGAGCGTGGTGCATAGAATCTAACAGAGGGGGTATGGGATAAGGTATATCTTAGGGTCCGAAATGGAAAGGGGTGCACGTGCCCCCCACCCATGGCAGGGGACACATAACTTGAAAGGGGGGGGGGTGCACAGATATATCCTTGGGTCTGAAAGGGGGGACGTGTGCCCCCTGTGCCCCTCCCCCCCCCCCCCACCCCTGGACACGCCCAAGGGGTCATTGAGACTTTACTTTATACCAGTCCTGGAGGGGGAGGGGGAGGGGGTCAATCCCCCATTTCTTGGATCCTCCACCTAGAGATAGATTTCGTTGGAAGACGTTTATAGTGCATGGTCTAGTTCCCGAAGGTGGTGGGGTGGGGTGGTCGCCGCCTAACCCCCGCCCCCTAGATCCGCCCATGCTCGGCGCTGTAGGTTTATTAGGCGGCTTGATAAGGGTCCCTCATACCCCTGCTAGGAATAAGGTGGCTAACGTAGCTGTAATGTCAGAAACAGCTGTTACATGATCAGCCCTGTCAGCCTTGTGACCCATGCCGTCAGCCCTGTTACCATGTCAGTGGTATGAGGGCTGACATTTACGTCAGATAATCCGGTCTGCATCGTGTCAGCCCTGTTTATCGATCACATAAGATGTTCTCTTTAATGCTATTTAAGCTATCACTAGGTCAGAACTTTTGTTCAGGGTAAATATTGGGCCATCTATATAATGTCTACGTAACAGTGCTGGCCACATATTTTTTACCCTGTCCATAAATGACCTTTGATGTAAAGAAGACGTTTCTCTCTCAGCGAGGGCCACGTGTCTGTGGCACAAATTATTGTGCAGTGTCGCCACCATCTGTTGAGGCTTCTGGGACAGGTCATTATTAACGCTATATGACTCTTTCATTCCGAAAAATATATAAACCGGTGATGTCTGGCTGGAATAAAACACATGCTGTTGATGACCTTGATTTAATTGACCAACCAAATGAAACTATCAGACCCAAATACGACTTTTTATTATGATTTCATCGGCAGGACCTTAATTACTCACTTATCGTATAATGACTCATATGCACTATGAAATGCGCGCACAGCGATACTTGACTTTATGATGTGTGTAATGCATTAATGATAGAATACAATGTGCCTCCGTCGTGCTTGTTAATGTGTTCAGTCTTTCCCAAACAACATACGATGCAATAAAGTCTTGTATAATTGTAACCAAATGCTGTTTTTTGTTCAATATCTGCTAGCGTTTCGGTCTTCCTAATTAGGTACATATCCCATTGGTACATGCGATATCATCTTTAATGGTTGTCCCCTAGAGGTTGCTGCAAAGAAGACTCTTGAGTCTAATAATTAACTGATGGATGGAAGATTCTTTGGCTGGTGCTGTAGTTATGTAGTGCAGTGGATGTGGCAGCCTTTCCCAGTGAAGCATAACACATCGACACATTGTAATAATCTTAGTTGGTTCCCCCTTTAGGTCCTAAGTAAATGGTACGTACATTCAAGTTTTGAATAATCAAATAGCCAATGGTGAAAGTATGATCTTCTGATATGTAAACAATGCAGGGCGCTACATTTTGCAAGTAACATCAAGCATGTTTGCCCTTAAATAAGACTTCGTTGGTAATACTTTAGTCTATGTATTTACTAACCGAATAACAACTACAAATTCACCCATACATCAATGCCGCAAGAGATGGTGGGACTTGACTCAAATCCAGTTACCGAATGACGCTGGTCTTTTCGAAAGAGCCCATAGCCATTTCGGTTACAGCAACCATAAATCTATCGCGCACAACCAAAACGCGTTCTCTTCACAAAAATCGTTGGTGTTCATGATCAAGAAATCATATTCCATATAATTTTAGCACTTTCTTAGTTAAGAACATCCATCGTTACGGTAGCCTAGTGTGGCTTACGGCCCCTGTGCACAGCGCATCAGTTCTTCAAACCGAAACCTGCATTTCCGTCACGAAATGTTGAATGGTCGTCTCTTGATGTTGATGCATCGGTCAATGGTGATGCCTTGAAAGGAAGACATTTGTACCTAAACGTTGTGATGCCACAAGGGAGATACATTATAACACACACCAAACTGGTTTGTCACCAACGTATTGATTCACGAGAAAGTAAATTAATTTTGGTATTCTGTTGATAAGAGGTATGTATTGATAAGCTGTGTAGCCTTGAACTTCAGCGATGTCAATGAGAATAACTGCCCAATATTAAGGGAGATACCCAAGTTTTATTCTAAAGTTATTTCTGCTTTCAGTGCAATTAATTATTTTAAAACACCCCAAGATAATAACGTTGTCTTAAACAATTTCACAATTGAGGTTAATATATTTCTTCTTAAGCATCTCCAGTTTAACAACGGTCTTCTCGATGAGAACTTCGTGAATGTTCGTTGTTACAAAAGCAGTACAAAAGGACCTTCTTAAGATTGAAATGCATGTCGCATCGGCAGCTGGCCCTAACGGAAGTCCCTTCCATTGTGCAAAGTTCTTCTTTTGGTTTATCTTGCAAAGATTAATATTGTCTGCTAATTAGCAAAGACAGAAAGCCACGGAGTATGCAGTTGGCTAGCCTGCATTATCATGTGCCGTACCTCTCACTTATGGTATCAGGTACTGTTCTATCCTTTTCATGGTTTTAATTTAAACCATTTGAATTGTTGTCAACCAATACTGATGTAATAGATGGAAACTTTATTTTCCTCGAGCCTCTACTTGTAGTTAATCTCCGATTGCAGTCATAGTCGACACACCGTTGACAGACATGCCACATGTATCTAAGTTGTAATTTGTTGCGGACTTATATCGGAGAAACATTAAAATGGATAGTCCAAAGAAGAATATAGGAGACGCGATGTAACTACCTAGAGGTGAATATTTGCCATTATAGCTCCATACCAGCTCATAAGAACTTGCATGTGATAAGTTTTAAACACATTTTAAGGGGAACTGACAAATTCTTTACCCCCCGTCTTTGAGGGAATACAAAGATATTGTTTGCATTTATAATCGAAATACGCACAGCATCCAACAGGCCTACGCATATTCTTGGGGCTGGCCAATAGTGTGTGTGTGTGGAGGGGGGGGGGGGGGTGGGGGTCTGAGTTCGAAGAATATATTTCAGTCTTCTCAGTTCACGAAGAATTAAAAGATAAATTCCCCGTTCACGCAGAATTGAATGACAGAATCTATTATTAATATTCGTGGAATGTGAGGACGCCTAGTGTTCACATTTTAATCAATCTGCTTATATGTAATGGTCTCTGATATAATTATGATCTACACGAATATTTTCTGTTCTATTTATACGTTTTTTCTTTCTTGAATTTTCCGAATTTATCACGAAGAGCCATTTTCGGGGAAATACCCTGTGAATGACGTCACGAATTGGGGATTTCCATGTGAATGACCTAACGACTTAAGGATTCCCCTTTCACTGACACTCGCCCATGTTTGTTAATGTTTACCGAGGTCTTCTCTAAATCGCCGAAGCTTATTATACGATGCTCTATTCATTTTACCTATGTCACCACTTCTTTTGCTGTGTTTTATTCGTGCTTAGTTTCATTAAGACTGCGTAAAATCTCAGGGCTACAGCACGCCGATGTTTGCCGATGTTTACCGAGGTCTGTTCAAAATCGCCGAGGCGTATTATTGTGTAGTGATGCGGCAAAAGGTAAAACCTACTGAAACCCCCGACTATGTACGAGTCGATTCGGGGTTGGTCGTGTCACGTGATTATGCAAATGTGAGTTATTAATTCCCCACTGGCGAATTGATTGGTTGATTGGTTGTTTAACCAATTCGGATCACATCGCTTCAATGGGAGAAGGAAGGGAAGAGCTGAGCCATGTCCCCGGGATAACCCGCTACTCTTTGCGAAGAAAGACATGGGATCTTTATCCTGCGACCAAACAGAAATGACCACAGCGGGGCTCAAACCACCGATCCAACACACGCACCGCTCTCAGCCACTGGCGAAAAAGAAAGAGAATCCGCTAATTACTGAGTCTTCCCCCTTTCCCTTCTCATCTTCGCCCCAATGCAGCAACAATAAAAGTCAAGATGCAATTCCCGGTTTGGAACAACTTATTTTTGTGGGAAAAAATATGAAGTCGTTCCGCGATTAAGTCTGAAATGACTTAATTTTGAACAAAATTCTGAACAAAGTCTGGAATTACTTATTTTTTTGCGGTGTTCGGTGTATCGCATATGTTGGGTATGACGGGTATGTGAGAGTTAGGAAATAGATGTGACTGCCCCAAAGCGCCAGTTGTAAAGATCATGGCTTCGACAAGCTATGAACGGCGGTAAAGTTGACCAAAAGTCACACACGGCTGACCCTGCCCTTAGCCTACCCCCCCCCCCACCCTTACCCACCCTACCTGTATTTTGTCCCTGTATTTTACCCCAGAATCGGCGTATGAAAAGATATTAATTAGCCAATAGAAAACATGGCTGTATGCCGTCACATTTTATTCCATCAACTGGCCAATAAATGGCATGGCCGTGAGAGGGCTTGGCAGACGAGGTGCATCCTTGGAGTTTTTCGGTAGGAGATGAAAAATCGGAAATCTGGCCAATACTGACAAAATGCCGGCGCCTACGAAGAGAAAGGTGGAGTGCGGGGGGGGGGGGGGGCAATGGGAATTCACGTTCCGCATGTTACGTGTTTTTCAATATATTACTTCAAGCTCCTTAGTTACTTAAACCTGCCAGCTATGCCAGTTGTGAAGTTGAGGTCGATACCCCTCCCCCGCCCCCCCGCCCCCCCCCCCTCGTCAACTACCACTTTGTGCGTGCCACCCGATACTTTTAAGATATTGGTACGCCACCTGCATGTGTAGTAGGCATTGATCTCCGTGAATCGGGATTACAGTTTTAACCGATAATGAATGTATTTTTTAGGGCCCCTGAGGTGGGGGGGGGGGGGGGGGGGCGGGGGGGCCATTTCGCATGTCGATTTTAAGAAAAGGTTCATGTTAAAATCACCTTAGAAAATGGGCCAATACAATTAAATAATCGATTTATATAAATAGATTAATTGACGCACAGGAAATTACAAGAAAGTGAATTATTGAGTAAATATCTCTTTGCAGCATGCATCTGGCGATGCATCGGACAATTACAATTAAATACGTACGTAAAAAACACATAACATGTATCATAGGTTAACTACCCAGCTACCTGTGCATAACCATAACCAGCAATATACTGGTAACATTTGACAAAAGTATCTGAAATCAAAGGATCAATAGCATTGCTTGTGGGGCCACGAGGCTCTTTGCCCACTTTGCACCAGCATAATCAGAACGCCTCGGGAGGGAATCGAACCCTCATACAAGCATATCACCGACCTCCTGTCTATTCCATGTCACTTAAACAATCGGTGGTGGCGAGCGAAGCGGCGAGCAAGGCTCGCTCGAACGTCTAAAACACCAGTATCTGGGTAGCGCGTTGTCTGGAGGTCACCCCGTGGTCGAGTGGGTAGCGCGTTGTGCGGGGGTCACCCCGTGGTCTAGTGGGTAGCACGTTGTCCGGGGGTCACCCCGTGGTCTAGTGGGTAGCGCGTTGTCCGGGGGTCACCCCGTGGTCTAGTGGGTAGCACGTTGTCCGGGGGTCACCCCGTGGTCTAGTGGTAGCGCGTTGTCCGGGGGTCACCCCGTGGTCTAGTGGGTAGCACGTTGTCCGGGGGTCACCCCGTGGCCTAGTGGGTAGCACGTTGTCCGGGGGTCACCCCGTGGTCTAGTGGTAGCGCGTTGTCCGGGGGTCACCCCGTGGTCTAGTGGGTAGCACGTTGTCCGGGGGTCACCCCGTGGCCTAGTGGGTAGCACGTTGTCCGGGGGTCACCCCGTGGTCTAGTGGGTAGCGCGTTGTCCGGGGGTCACCCCGTGGTCTAGTGGTAGCGCGTTGCCCGGGGGTCACCCCGTGGTCTAGTGGGTAGCACGTTGTCCGGGGTCACCCTGTGGTCTAGTGGGTAGCGCGTTGTCCGGGGGTCACCCCGTGGTCTAGTGGGTAGCGCGTTGTCCGGGGGTCACCCCGTGGTCTAGTGGGTAGCGCGTTGTCCGGGGGTCACCCCGTGGTCTAGTGGGTAGCACGTTGTCCGGGGTCACCTCGTGGTCTAGTGGGTAGCGCGTTGTCCGGGGGTCACCCCGTGGTCTAGTGGGTAGCGCGTTGTCCGGGGGTCACCCCGTGGTCTAGTGGGTAGCACGTTGTCCGGGGTCACCTCGTAGTCTAGTGGGTAGCGCGTTGTCCGGGGGTCAGCCCGTGGTCTAGTGGGTAGCACGTTGTCCGGGGGTCACCCCGTGGTCTAGTGGGTAGCGCGTTGTTCGGGGGTCACCCCGTGGTGTAGTGGGTAGCGCGTTGTCCGGGGGTCACCCCGTGGTCCAGTGGGTAGCGCGTTGTCCGGGGGTCACCCCGTGGTCTAGTGGGTAGCGCGTTGTCCGGGGGTCACCCCGTGGTCTAGTGGGTAGCGCGTTGTCCGGGGGTCACCCCGTGGTCTAGTGGGTAGCGCGTTGTCCGGGGGTCACCCCGTGGTCTAGTGGGTAGCGCGTTGTCCGGGGGTCAGCCCGTCGTCTAGTGGGTAGCGCGTTGTCCGGGGGTCACCCCGTGGTCTAGTGGGTAGCGCGTTGTCCGGGGGTCACCCCGTGGTCTAGTGGGTAGCGCGTTGTCCGCGGGTCACCCCGTGGTCTAGTGGGTAGCACGTTGTCCAGGGGTGAGCCCGTGGTCTAGTGGGTTGCTATGCCAGCCTAAGCGGCCAGTGCGTGGTTCGAACCCCACCCGTGCAACTGTTCGTGCAAGATAAACATCTCATTATTTCCCAGAGTAGTTTCCAGAGTAGGGATTGCTTCCGAAGACTTCCGAAGCCTTCTCTCTACCTTAACCCTTTATCGCCATGACTAGGATAGCAATAATAATCGGTCAACCAGACCTGTATGTACCAGCCACATTATTAATCTGATTTTAAATTTTGTTCATGTCTAAAATATGTACAAAAATTAGTTTTTGCGGAATTATGTGGTAATGCTGTAGCATTTGTCGTATACTTAAAGCTGCTTATACAAACACTGGAGGCATTAACATGGTGTTATATACTGTTTGCCAATAGTCAATAAATATTGTTTACACAAGCTCATACAGTAATTTTGCCCCTCTATCCATTATTTCTAACATGCCGAACATTTTGTCTGTCGTCAGAAGTGTTTGCATCATCAACTTTGTCTTCAAGTTCTAGAGCAAAAATGTGACAGCCCTGTTTCTAGAACTACAGCGGGAGTAGGTCACCAAGGCCTTCTTATGCAGGGGGTCACCCCGTGGTCTAGTGGGTAGCGCGTTGTCCGGGGGTCACCCCGTGGTCTAGTGGGTAGCACGTTGTCCGGGGGTCACTCCGTGGTCTAGTGGGTAGCACGTTGTCCGGGGGTCACCCCGTGGTCTAGTGGGAAGCACGTTGTCCGGGGGTCACCCCGTGGTCTAGTTGGTAGCGCGTTGTCCGGGGGTCACCCCGTGGTCTAGTGGGTAGCGCGCTGTCCGGGGGTCACCCCGTGGTCTTGTGGGTAGCGCGTTGTCCGGGGGTCACCCCGTGGTCTAGTGGGTAGCACGTTGTCCGGGGGTCACCCCGTGGTCTAGTGGGTAGCACGTTGTCCGGGGGTCACCCCGTGGTCTAGTGGGTAGCACGTGGTCCGGGGGTCACTCCGTGGTCTAGTGGGTAGCGCGTTGTCGGCGGGTCACCCCGTGGTCTCGTGGATAGCGCGTTGTCCGGGGTTCACCCCGTGGTTTAGTGGGTAGCACGTTGTCCGGGGGTGACCCCGTGGTCTAGTGGGTAGCACGTTGTCCGGGGGTGACCCCGTGGTCTAGTGGGTTGCTATGCCAGCCTAAGCGGCCAGTGCGTGGTTCGAACCCCACCCGTGCAACTGTTCGTGCAAGATAAACATCTCATTATTTCCCAGAGTAGTTTCCAGAGTAGCGATTGCTTCCGAAGATTTCCGAAGATTTCCGAAGCCTTCTCTCTACCTTAACCCTTTATCGCCATGACTTGGCTTCTCTCTACATTAACCCTTTATCGCCATGACTTGGCTTCTCTCTACCTTAACCCTTTATCGCCATGACTAGGATAGCAATAATAATCGGTCAACCAGACCTGTATGTACCAGCCACATTATTAATCTGATTTTAAATTTTGTTCATGTCTAAAATATGTACAAAAATTAGTTTTTGCGGAATTATGTGGTAATGCTGTAGCATTTGTCGTATACTTAAAGCTGCTTATACAAACACTTTAGGCATTAACATGGTGTTATATACTGTTTGCCAATAGTCAATAAATATTGTTTACACAAGCTCATACAGTAATTTTGCCCCTCTATCCATTATTTCTAACATGCCGAACATTTTGTCTGTCGTCAGAAGTGTTTGCATCATCAACTTTGTCTTCAAGTTCTAGAGCAAAAATGTGACAGCCCTGTTTCTAGAACTACAGCGGGAGTAGGGCACCAAGGCCTTCTTATGCAGGGGGTCACCCCGTGGTCTAGTGGGTAGCGCGTTGTCCGGGGGTCACCCCGTGGTCTAGTGGGTAGCACGTTGTCCGGGGGTCACTCCGTGGTCTAGTGGGTAGCGCGTTGTCCGGGGGTCACCCCGTGGTCTAGTGGGAAGCACGTTGTCCGGGGGTCACCCCGTGGTCTAGTTGGTAGCGCGTTGTCCGGGGGTCACCCCGTGGTCTAGTGGGAAGCACGTTGTCCGGGGGTCACCCCGTGGTCTAGTTGGTAGCGCGTTGTCCGGGGGTCACCCCGTGGTCTAGTGGGTAGCGCGCTGTCCGGGGGTCACCCCGTGGTCTTGTGGGTAGCACGTGGTCCGGGGGTCACCCCGTGGTCTAGTGGGTAGCGCGTTGTCGGCGGGTCACCCCGTGGTCTTGTGGGTAGCGCGTTGTCCGGGGGTCACCCCGTGGTCTAGTGGGTAGCACGTTGTCCGGGGGTCGCCCCGTGGTCTAGTGGGTAGCACGTGGTCCGGGGGTCACTCCGTGGTCTAGTGGGTAGCGCGTTGTCGGCGGGTCACCCCGTGGTCTCGTGGATAGCGCGTTGTCCGGGGTTCACCCCGTGGTTTAGTGGGTAGCACGTTGTCCGGGGGTGACCCCGTGGTCTAGTGGGTAGCACGTTGTCCGGGGGTGACCCCGTGGTCTAGTGGGTTGCTATGCCAGCCTAAGCGGCCAGTGCGTGGTTCGAACCCCACCCGTGCAACTGTTCGTGCAAGATAAACATCTCATTATTTCCCAGAGTAGTTTCCAGAGTAGCGATTGCTTCCGAAGATTTCCGAAGATTTCCGAAGCCTTCTCTCTACCTTAGCACTTTATCGCCATGACTTGGCTTCTCTCTACATTAACCCTTTATCGCCATGACTTGGCTTCTCTCTACTTTAACCCTTTATCGCCATGACTTGGCTTCTCTCTACCTTAACCCTTTATCGCCATGACTAGGATAGCAATAATAATCGGTCAACCAGACCTGTATGTACCAGCCACATTATTAATCTGATTTTAAATTTTGTTCATGTCTAAAATATGTACAAAAATTAGTTTTTGCGGAATTATGTGGTAATGCTGTAGCATTTGTCGTATACTTAAAGCTGCTTATACAAACACTGGAGGCATTAACATGGTGTTATATACTGTTCGCCAATAGTCAATAAATATTGTTTACACAAGCTCATACAGTAATTTTGCCCCTCTATCCATTATTTCTAACATGCCGAACATTTTGTCTGTCGTCAGAAGTGTTTGCATCATCAACTTTGTCTTCAAGTTCTAGAGCAAAAATGTGACAGCCCTGTTTCTAGAACTACAGCGGGAGTAGGTCACCAAGGCCTTCTTATGCAGGGGGTCACCCCGTGGTCTAGTGGGTAGCACGTTGTCCGGGGGTCACCCCGTGGTCTAGTGGGTAGCACGTTGTCCGGGGGTCACCCCGTGGTCTAGTGGGTAGCGCGTTTTTCGGGGGTCACCCCGTGGTCTAGTGGGTAGCGCGTTTTTCGGGGGTCACCCCGTGGTCTAGTGGGTAGCGCGTTGTCCGGGGGTCACCCCGTGGTCTAGTGGGTAGCACGTTGTCCGGGGGTCACCCCGTGGTCTAGTGGGTAGCACGTTGTCCGGGGGTCACCCCGTGGTCTAGTGGGTAGCGCGTTGTCCGGGGGTCACCCCGTGGTCTAGTGGGTAGCACGTTGTCCGGGGGTCACCCCGTGGTCTAGTGGGTAGCGCGTTGTCCGGGGGTCACCCCGTGGTCTAGTGGGTAGCACGTTGTCCGGGGGTCACCCCGTGGTCTAGTGGGTAGCACGTTGTTCGGGGGTCGCCCCGTGGTCTAGTGGGTAGCGCGTTGTCCGGGGGTCACCCCGTGGTCTAGTGGGTAGCACGTTTTCCGGGGGTCACCCCGTGGTCTAGTGGGTTGCTATGCCAGCCTAAGCGGCCAGTGCGTGGTTCGAACCCCACCCGAGCAACTGTTCGTGCAAGATAAACATCCCATTATTTCCCAGAGTAGTTTCCAGAGTAGGGATTGCTTCCGAAGACTTGGCTTCTCTCCACCTTAACCCTTTATCGCAATGACTTGGCTTCTCTCTATCTTAACCCTTTACCGCCAGGACTTGGCTTCTCTCTACCTTAACCCTTTTATCGCCATGACTTGGCTTCTCTCTATCTTGGCCCTTTTATCGCCATGACTTGGCTTCTCTCTACCTTAACCCTTTTATCGCCATGACTTGCTTCTCTCTACCTTAACCCTTTATCGCCATGACTTGGCTTCTCTCTACCTTAACCCTTTATCGCCATGACTTGGCTTCTCTCCACCTTAACCCTTTTATCGCCATGACTTGGCTTCTCTCTACCTTAACCTTTTATCGCCATGACTTGGCTTCTCTCTACCTTAACCCTTTATCGCCATGACTTGGCTTCTCTCTACCTTAACCCTTTCATCGCCATGACTTGGCTTCTCTCTACCTTAACCCTTTATCGCCATGACTTGGTTTCTCTCTACCTTAACCCTTTACCGCCATGACTTGGCTTCTCTCTACCTTAACCCTTTTATCGCCATGACTTGCTTCTCTCTACCTTAACCCTTTATCGCCATGACTTGGCTTCTCTCTACCTTAACCCTTTATCGCCATGACTTGGCTTCCCTCTACCTTAACCCTTTTATCGCCATGACTTGGCTTCTCTCTACCTTAACCCTTTATCGCCATGACTTGGCTTCTCTCTACCTTAACCCTTTACCGCCATGACTTGGCTTCTCTCTACCTTAACCCTTTCATCGCCATGACTTGGTTTCTATCTACCTTAACCCTTTTATCGCCATGACTTGGCTTCTCTCTACCTTAACCCTTTTATCGCCATGACTTGCTTCTCTCTACCTTAACCCTTTATCGCCATAACTTGGCTTCTCTCTACCTTAACCCTTTACCGCCATGACTTGGCTTCTCTCTACCTTAACCCTTTATCGCCCTTTATTTACATGGTAACTTCAGCCGACTAAGCACCGTAGTCGGCTAAACTGCCTTCGTGAAATCCGTCACAAATCTTTCTTTGCAAAGAGTAGGGGGTTGCTTTCCGTGACATGGCTCCTCACAACAACTCAACTCAAGCTCCCTACACTGTGCGGGCTATACGTTGCTGTCACGTGATCAATGCGTACCTTGGCAGTGGACGGGGTGCGGGAGGTCGGTAGGGGGCGGGGCGGTCGTCCGGCCTGCATACTTAGTCTGAGCTGGGGCTGCTGAAAGTATACGACGACATTCGTACGTGACGAGGCACCGTCATGTACACACATTCATGTGCTAAGCTTAAAGCAATATGTCCCGTAATTTTTGTTCTACCAACCTCTTCTCCATGTCAAATATATATATTCTGTCTTGAATTTAATTCCTGAAAGCCCGTGGCTATCCGGAGAGAGGGAATTTGTTTTCCGGAGCAGAAGAGTTGGTGGCCGGCTTTATATCCCTGCGCGCCTGTTCGCTGTTCGGTGGGGTCATCAATAAAACGCGGAAAACTTGGAAAAACTTCTTCGCGGCGGAAATTCAGAAGTTTTTCGCAGTAATCTGCATGATTTCGCAGGTATTCCGCGTTTTATTGAGGCCCCTTCGGTATTCTGTGTGATGTCGACCGCGGCTCGCTGGGATGTCCGCGCGCGATATAAATAAACCGCGTAGTTTTATTTTCAAATTGTTGTTTTACAGACTCAAAGAGATAAATAATATAAGCATCATAATTTTAAGAAACTTTTAGTCTTGATTGTAAAGTGTAAAAAATCTAAGATGGTGCATGTAAGTATTTTGCTTTAATCTAATAAACATACTCCGGGCAAAAAAAAACATAAGAATATTTGACCATCTTGCTTTGTTGTTATTTTTTTTAACGCGGTTCAATACCCCGAACTGCCACAAGCGACAACGTTAAATTATGATAGGGGGATGGGGAGGTATCAGCTGGCGCACTCTAGCGGCTAGTTGTTATAACATTATGACAGTTATGACCAAACCTCACTTTCGACACGTGTATGTACTTAGACATTGTGTACATGCTTTTACGCTACGTACAAATAAAACTAATAAAAATAATAATAAAAATAATAATAATAATAATAATAATAATAATAATAAGTGATAAACTCACCTCCCAATGCTGGAAAATCTGCATTAGAGTCGACCGAGGGCGCTTGTCTGGCTTCCGTGTTCTTCATAGACCACGGACCTGGTTGCCGTGCGCCACCTGGCGAATGGAATTACAAATGCTTTTGATTTGGACTTGATTTAAAAACAAAAAAAAATTAAAATGGTTTATTGCGTTTTCGCCATCTGGTGAACGAATTATTGCAATACCATACAACAAAACCACATACACTATAGACACTGGTGATACTGCAAGTGAGAATTTACACAAAGATGACTAATAATAAACTAATAAAGCTAACCACTACACCAGGGAGGCCCCCAGGACATATTGATCTGTGGTCTAGTGCGCTAACCACTACACCAGGGAGGCCCCCAGGACCTATTGATCCGTGGTCTAGTGCGCTAGCCACTACACCAGGGAGGCCCCCAGGACCTATTGATCTGTGGTCTAGTGCGCTAACCACTACACCAGGGAGGCCCCCCAGGACCTATTGATCCGCGGTCTAGCGCGCTAGCCACTACACCAGGGAGGCCTCCAGGACCTATTGATCTGTGGTCTAGTGTGCTAACCACTACACCAGGGAGGCCCCTAGGACCTATTGATCTGTGGTCTAGTGCGCTAACCACTACACCAGGAAGGCCCCCAGGACCTATTGATCCGCGGTCTAGCGCGCTAACCACTACACCAGGGAGGCCCCCAGGACCTATTGATCTGTGGTCTAGTGCGCTAACCACTACACCAGGGAGGCCCCCAGGACCTATTGATCTTGGGTCTAGTGCGCTAACCACTACACCAGGGAGGCCCCCAGGACCTATTGATCTGTGGTCTAGTGCGCTAACCACTACACCAGGGAGGCCCCCAGGACCTATTGATCTTGGGTCTAGTGCGCTAACCACTACACCAGGGAGGCCCCCAGGACCTATTGATCTGCGACCTAGTGCGCTAACCACTACACCAGGGAGGCCCCCAGGCCCAATTGACCTGCGGTCTAATGCGCCAACCACACCACACCAGTAACCCCCCTCATCGTCACGGAAGGTTGCTTGGTTAAATTTAACCTTCGTGCACACAAGAGTGGCCTTAAACGCCACCATTCGGCCACCACGTGCTCACCAGACACTGACATCTGCTGCGCATTGCTTGTGATCACGTGGATTCCGTCCTCAGAGTCAGAGTCGTCGTCGTCATAGTAATCGCCATCGGCGTCGAAATCCGGCGGGGCGCCCCCTAGCGCCGCTCCTGCAGGCTACAAGCAGAGATTCGTCAATAAGTTGGTTCCCTGACTATCTGTAGTGGTCAGTATTTGTTCGGTACATGCGACACATATATGGTTACTATATCAAAATACAAATACAGATTTATACAATCAAAAATATTGATACATATATACAGTGGAACTCCGCTATTAAGACCACGTACCAATTCGGGACTGGGAAAGAGTGGTCACATTACCGGGGTGGTCATATTACCGGGGTGGTCACATTACCGGGGTGGTCACATTACCGGGGTGGTCACATTACCGGGGGGGTCACATTACCGGGGTGGTCACATTACCGGGGTGGTCACATTACCGGGGTGGTCACATTACCGGGGAGGTCACATTACCGGGGTGGTCACATTACCGGGTGGTCACATTACCGGGGTGGTCACATTACCGGGGAGGTCACATTACCGGGGTGGTCACATTACCGGGGGTCACATTACCGGGGTGGTCACATTACCGGGGTGGTCACATTACCGGGGTGTCCACATTACCGGGTGGTCACATTACCGGGGGGGTCACATTACCGGGGTGGTCACATTACCGGGGTGGTCACATTACCGGGGAGGTCACATTACCGGGGTGGTCACATTACCGGGTGGTCACATTACCGGGGTGGTCACATTACCGGGGAGGTCACATTACCGGGTGGTCACATTACCGGGGTGGTCACATTACCGGGGGTCACATTACCGGGGGGGTCACATTACCGGGGTGGTCACATTACCGGGGGTCACATTACCGGGGAGGTCACATTACCGGGTGGTCACATTACCGGGGTGGTCACATTACCGGGGTGGTCACATTACCGGGGAGGTCACATTACCGGGGGCGTCACATTACCGGGGTGGTCACATTACCGGGGTGGTCACATTACCGGGGTGGTCATATTACCGGGGTGGTCTTAAAGCGGGGTTCCACTATACATATATTGATAACAACACAATTCGTTGGTAGATTAGATTTATGCAGTGGTCAATACTGAGTGCCATAACAGATAGACAAATCAAGCGGTTGTATATTCAGGACGCTTTAAATTTTGGTCATATCGCGTCAATAAGAGAAGGAAGGGAGAGTGGAGCCATATCCCCGGGGGTAACCCCCTACTCTTTGCGAACAAGGACATGGGATCTTTATCCCGCGACCATACAGACATGGCCACAGCGGGGCGCGAACCACCGATCCACGTGCCGTTAGGCCTTAAGGTGGCCAGAGCACTCAAGGCGAGCGCTCTAACCCACTGAGCTATCGAGGCGTTCGACAAATGAGGACAATCAGTCTCCGACCTGCGTATACCGGATGTCCCTGGAGGCGTAAGGCCCGCTAGAGGTCGCTGTGGTGCTGTTGCGGGCGGCGGCTGTGCGGATTGGCGCGGGGGCTTGAGGGACGGCAATGGGGTTGACGACACTGTAGTGAGCCTCGCTGTCGTCTTGGACGGGCAAGTGACGGGGCGTCAGCTCGAAGTCATAGATCGGCGCTAACGCGTCTGACAACACGAAGCTAAAGGTGAGAAACATTAAAGGGAAAACTGAGATAATCAAAGTTGGTCATACGGCATAGTTTCCTATGTTTGGTGTGTATTCTAGTTAAAAGCAATAACAAAAATCCTATGATAAACGTTTTCAATCTTTCAAGTAGAAATCATGTAAAGACAATGCTCCAATGTCCAACAACTAAAAAGCACACATTTAGAGACATTTTCCGCTAGGTGAACGCTAGGCGCATTCTCGGAAGGGCCGATCGGCCGGTATACTCACGCGAATATCTTGGCCCGTCCCAGCGCGCAATGCTTGTTACCCAGCTCCTCGTGGTAGTCACACCTAGCGGACAACACGCAAGGTAGATAGTTCAAATTATTCCACTGTGAGGCGCCACTGCATGTGCTATGTATTCTGGGTAATAATACGGTCTTCACGCAACGTCAAGATGACGTCATCAAAGAAAAACGTTACTTGCGCCAAAGAGGATCAAACCATTTAAATTTACAAGATGTCCAGTGACAGACGATCCGTGGTAATAGAAATGGAATACTGGTGTTTGTGGTAATAGAAATGGAATACTGGTGTTTGTGGTAATAAAAATGGAATACTGGTGTTTGTGGTAATAGAAATGGAATAGCGGTGTTTGTGGTAATAGAAATGGAATAGTGGTGTTTGTGGTAATAGAAATGGAATATGGTGTGACGTAGTACACATGTACCGCCGCATTGGTGTGACGTAGTACACATGTACCGCCGCATTGGTGTGACGTAGTCCACATGTACCGCCGCATTGGTGTGACGTAGTACACATGTACCGCCGCATTGGTGTGACGTAGTACACATGTACCGCCGCATTGGTGTAACGTAGACCACATGTACCGCCGCATTGGTGTGACGTAGTACACATGTACCGCCGCATTGGTGTGACGTAGTACACATGTACCGCCGCATTGGTGTGACGTAGTACAATCTTTTAGCCCTAGCACCTAGCACCACCTTAACGCCAACCTCCAGCGCCACCCTAACGCTGCCCCAGCACCCACCTACCACCCTCCAGCGCCACCCTAACGCTACCCCAGCACCCACCTACCACCCTCCAGCGCCACCCTAACGCTACCCCAGCACCCACCTACCACCCTCCAGCGCCACCCTAACGCTACCCCAGCACCCACCTACCACCCTCCAGCGCCACCCTAACGCTGCCTCAGCACCCACCTACCACCCTCCAGCTGCCCCAGCACCCACCTACCACCCTCCAGCGCCACCCTAACGCTGCCCCAGCACCCACCTACCACCCTCCAGCGCCATCCTAACGCTACCCCAGCACCCACCTACCACCCTCCAGCGCCACCCTAACGCTGCCCCAGCACCCACCTACCACCCTCCAGCGCCACCCTAACGCTGCCCCAGCACCCACCTACCACCCTCCAGCGCCACCCTAACGCTGCCCCAGCACCCACCTACCACCCTCCAGGGCCACCCTAACGCTGCCCCAGCACCCACCTACCACCCTCCAGCGCCACCCTAACGCTACCCCAGCACCCAGCTACCACCCTCCAGCGCCACCCTAACGCTGCCCCAGCACCCACCTACCACCCTCCAGCGCCACCCTAACGCTGCCCCAGCACCCACCTACCACCCTCCAGCGCCACCCTAACGCTGCCCCAGCACCCACCTACCCCCCTCCAGCGCCACCCTAACGCTGCCCCAGCACCCACCTACCACCCTCCAGCGCCACCCTAACGCTGCCCCAGCACCCACCTACCACCCTCCAG
This sequence comes from Arenicola marina, assembly GCA_964019135.1. NCBI lineage: Eukaryota > Metazoa > Annelida > Polychaeta > Arenicolidae > Arenicola > Arenicola marina. The sequence continues at coordinate 52,167,285 of OZ025250.1, read as the reverse complement.
CGCCACCCTAACGCTGCCCCAGCACCCACCTACCACCCTCCAGCGCCACCCTAACGCTACCCCAGCACCCACCTACCACCCTCCAGCGCCACCCTAACGCTGCCCCAGCACCCAACTACCACCCTCCAGCGCCACCCTAACGCTGCCCCAGCACCCACCTACCACCCTCCAGCGCCACCCTAACGCTGCCCCAGCACCCACCTACCACCCTCCAGCGCCACCCTAACGCTGCCCCAGCACCCACCTACCACCCTCCAGCGCCACCCTAACGCTGCCCCAGCACATACCTACCACCCTCCAGCGCCACCCTAACGCTGCCCCAGCACCCACCTACCACCCTCCAGCGCCACCCTAAGGCTGCCCCAGCACCCACCTACCACCCTCCAGCGCCACCCTAACGCTGCCCCAGCACCCACCTACCACCCTCCAGCGCCACCCTAAGGCTGCCCCAGCACCCACCTACCACCCTCCAGCGCCACCCTAACGCTGCCCCAGCACCCACCTACCACCCTCCAGCGCCACCCTAACGCTGCCCCAGCACCCACCTACCACCCTCCAGCGCCACCCTAACGCTGCCCCAGCACCCACGTACCACCCTCCAGCGCCACCCTAACGCTGCCCCAGCACCCACCTACCACCCTCCAGCGCCACCCTAACGCTGCCCCAGCACCCACCTACCACCCTCCAGCGCCACCCTAACGCTGCCCCAGCACCCACCTACCACCCTCCAGCGCCACCCTAACGCTGCCCCAGCACCCACCTACCACCCTTCAGCGCCACCCTAACGCTGCCCCAGCACCCACCTACCACCCTCCAGCGCCACCCTAACGCTGCCCCAGCACCCACCTACCACCCTCCAGCGCCACCCTAACGCTGCCCCAGCACCCAACTACCACCCTCCAGCGCCACCCTAACGCTGCCCCAGCACCCACCTACCACCCTCCAGCGCCACCCTAACGCTGCCCCAGCACCCACCTACCACCCTCCAGCGCCACCCTAACGCTGCCCCAGCACCCACCTACCACCCTCCAGCGCCACCCTAACGCTGCCCCAGCACCCACCTACCACCCTCCAGCGCCACCCTAACGCTGCCCCAGCACCCACCTACCACACTCCAGCGCCACCCTAACGCTGCCCCAGCACCCACCTACCACCCTCCAGCGCCACCCTAACGCTGCAACACCTTCCAGCGCCACCCTAGCCCCACTCTAGCACCACCTAACCCCACCCTAGCGCCACCCCAACACCACCCTCGCGCCACCCTAGCGCCACCCTAGCACCAACCTACCACTCTCCAGCGCCACCCTAGCGCCACCTTCGCGCCACCCTAACCCCACCCTAACACCACTCCAACACCACCCTAGCGCCACCTTAACACCAACCTACCACCCTCCAGTGCCACCCTAGCGCCACCCTAGCACCACTCCAACACCACCCTCGCGCCACCCTAGCGCCACCTTAACACCAACGTACCACCCTCCAGCGCCACCGTAGCATCACCCTAGCGCCACCCACCTGGTGTTGATCTCGTAGTCGAAGGTGGAGGTGGTGAGTCCGTCGATGGCCTGCGACTCTGAGATGGGCTCGATGCCCCTGTGGCTGTAGAGGTCCACCATCATGTCCTCCAGGGCGTACACCTTCAGGCGGTTGGGGCCCCCGAGCTGCGTCCGCGCGTGGATCCAGTCCATGCAGTTGTCGACGCACCGCCTCTCCTGGTCTGTACCCTGCAACGATCGGTTCGTTTGCTGTATATTCAGGACGCTTTAACCACTTTGGGTCATATTGCGAGCGCTGGGTGGGGGGTATTTCCGCTTACCAAGCAGTACAAGGGCGGATATTCGGGTTTCCGTCCGCAGAGATCTAAGCCCTATGCGGTGGGGGTGGGGGTGGGAGGTGGGGGGGGGGGGGGTGCTATTTCTACTTACCAAGCAGTACAAGGGCGGATATTCCGGTTTCCGTCCGCTGGGGTTCACGAAGTTCTCCATCTGTATCCAGAGACCGCGGTAGTTATCATCCGCCTGGTCGAACGTCTGAATCGGGATCCTGTGAGTCTCGTCGCTGTGTCTCTGGCACGCGAACCGGTATCCAAGCGGAATGGGACCTGCCCAGGACAACGGTAGTCATAGTTACGATTGTATACATCCAAAGGTTGCCATGGCTACTAGAAAGGGAACATAATAAAACAACAAGTAAGGAATTATCCATCTCCACGCTTCAATATGAATTAAGGTTGCGGATGGTTTCACAAATTACCTGATTGTCACAATATTTCGAGTTTTGCAAGAATGGCTGCCCATAGTTTGAGTATGAAGGTCACGTGACGGTGAGTTACCACAGTGGGTTGGCTGTATATTCAGGACGCTTTAACCACTTGTTGGTCATATCTCGTCAATGGGAGAAGGAAGGGGGAGTGGAGCCATGTCCTCGGGGGTAACCTCCCTACTCTTTGCGAAGAAGGACATGTGATCTTTATCCTGCGACCACACAGACATGGCCACAACGGGGCTCGAAACTCCGACCCATGCCGTTAGGCCTCCAGGTGGCCAGAGCACTCAAAGCGAGCGCTCCAACCCACTGAGCTACCGGGCAGGCCCCTGTTACCACAGTACCTGGCTCTATAAACCGGTGTAGTGTCATCGTGATACCATCCTTCATCGTCTACTCCACAATGTTACCACAGTATATGGCTCTATAAACCGGTGCAGTGTCTTCGTGATACCATCCTTCATCGTCCACTCCACAATGTTACCACAGTACCTGGCTCTATAAACCGGTGCAGTGTCTTCGTGATACCATCCTTCATCGTCCACTCCACAATGTTACCACAGTACCTGGCTCTATAAACCGGTGCAGTGTCACCCGTGATACCATCCTTCATCGTCCACTCAACAATGTTACCACAGTACCTGGCTCTATAAACCGGTGCAGTGTCACCCGTGATACCATCCTTCATCGTCCACTCCACAATGTTACCACAGTACCTGGCTCTATAAACCGGTGCAGTGTCATCGTGATACCATCCTTCATCGTCCACTCCACAATGTTACCACAGTACCTGGCTCTATAAACCGGTGCAGTGTCATCGTGATACCATCCTTCATCGTCCACTCCACAATGTTACCACAGTACCTGGCTCTATAAACCGGTGCAGTGTCATCGTGATACCATCCTTCATCGTCCACTCCACAATGTTACCACAGTACCTGGCTCTATAAACCGGTGCAGTGTCACCCGTGATACCATCCTTCATCGTCCACTCCACAATGTTACCACAGTACCTGGCTCTATAAACCGGTGCAGTGCCATCGTGATACCATCCTTCATCGTCCACTCCACAATGCTACCACAGTACCTGGCTCTATAAACCGGTGCAGTGTCATCGTGATACCATCCTTCATCGTCCACTCCACAATGTTACCACAGTACCTGGCTCTATAAACCGGTGCAGTGTCATCGTTATACCATCCTTCATCGTCCACTCCACAATGTTACCACAGTACCTGGCTCTATAAACCGGTGCAGTGTCATCGTGATACCATCCTTCATCGTCCACTCCACAATGTTACCACAGTACCTGGCTCTATAAACCGGTGCAGTGTCATCGTGATACCATCCTTCATCGTCCACTCCACAATGTTACCACAGTACCTGGCTCTATAAACCGGTGCAGTGTCACCCGTGATACCATCCTTCATCGTCCACTCAACAATGTTACCACAGTACCTGGCTCTATAAACCGGTGTAGTGTCATCGTGATACCATCCTTCATCGTCCACTCCACAATGTTACCACAGTACCTGGCTCTATAAACCGGTTCAGTGTCATCGTGATACCATCCTTCATCGTCCACTCCACAATGTTACCACAGTACCTGGCTCTATAAACCGGTGCAGTGTCATCGTTATACCATCCTTCATCGTCCACTCCACAATGTTACCACAGTACCTGGCTCTATAAACCGGTGTAGTGTCATCGTGATACCATCCTTCATCGTCCACTCCACAATGTTACCACAGTACCTGCCTCTATAAACCGGTGCAGTGTCATCGTTATACCATCCTTCATCGTCCACTCCACAATGTTACCACAGTACCTGGCTCTATAAACCGGTGCAGTGTCATCGTTATACCATCCTTCATCGTCCACTCAACAATGTTACCACAGTACCTGGCTCTATAAACCGGTTCAGTGTCATCGTTATACCATCCTTCATCGTCCACTCCACAATGTTACCACAGTACCTGGCTCTATAAACCGGTGCAGTGTCTTCGTTATACCATCCTTCATCGTCCACTCCACAATGTTACCACAGTACCTGGCTCTATAAACCGGTTCAGTGTCATCGTTATACCATCCTTCATCGTCCACTCCACAATGTTACCACAGTACCTGGCTCTATAAACCGGTGCAGTGTCATCGTTATACCATCCTTCATCGTCCACTCCACAATGTTACCACAGTACCTGGCTCTATAAACCGGTGCAGTGTCACCCGTGATACCATCCTTCATCGTCCACTCAACAATGTTACCACAGTACCTGGCTCTATAAACCGGTGTAGTGTCATCGTGATACCATCCTTCATCGTCCACTCCACAATGTTACCACAGTACCTGGCTCTATAAACCGGTGCAGTGTCATCGTGATACCATCCTTCATCGTCCACTCCACAATGTTACCACAGTACCTGGCCCTATAAACCGGTGCAGTGTCACCCGTGATACCATCCTTCATCGTCCACTCCACAATGTTACCACAGTACCTGGCTCTATAAACCGGTGTAGTGTCATCGTGATACCATCCTTCATCGTCCACTCCACAATGTTACCACAGTACCTGGCTCTATAAACCGGTGCAGTGTCATCGTGATACCATCCTTCATCGTCCACTCCACAATGTTACCACAGTACCTGGCTCTATAAACCGGTGCAGTGTCATCGTGATACCATCCTTCATCGTCTACTCCACAATGTTACCACAGTACCTGGCTCTATAAACCGGTGCAGTGTCACCCGTGATACCATCCTTCATCGTCCACTCCACAATGTTACCACAGTACCTGGCTCTATAAACCGGTGCAGTGTCATCGTTATACCATCCTTCATCGTCCACTCCACAATGTTACCACAGTACCTGGCTCTATAAACCGGTGCAGTGTCATCGTTATACCATCCTTCATCGTCCACTCCACAATGTTACCACAGTACCTGGCTCTATAAACCGGTGCAGTGTCATCGTGATACCATTCTTCATCGTCCACTCCACAATGTTACCACAGTACCTGGCTCTATAAACCGGTGCAGTGTCATCGTGATACCATCCTTCATCGTCCACTCCACAATGTTACCACAGTACCTGGCTCTATAAACCGGTGCAGTGTCATCGTGATACCATCCTTCATCGTCCACTCCACAATGTTACCACAGTACCTGGCTCTATAAACCGGTGCAATGTCATCGTTATACCCTCCTTCTTCGTCCACTCCACAATGTTACCACAGTACCTGGCTCTATAAACCGGTGCAGTGTCATCGTGATACCATCCTTCATCGTCCACTCCACAATGTTACCACAGTACCTGGCTCTATAAACCGGTGCAGTGTCTTCGTGATACCATCCTTCATCGTCCACTCCACAATGTTACCACAGTACCTGGCTCTATAAACCGGTGCAGTGTCATCGTTATACCATCCTTCTTCGTCCACTCCACAATGTTACCACAGTACCTGGCTCTATAAACCGGTGCAGTGTCATCGTGATACCATCCTTCATCGTCCACTCCACAATGTTACTACAGTACCTGGCTCTATAAACCGGTGCAGTGTCATCGTGATACCATCCTTCATCGTCCACTCCACAATGTTACCACAGTACCTGGCTCTATAAACCGGTGCAGTGTCATCGTGATACCATCCTTCATCGTCCACTCCACAATGTTACCACAGTACCTGGCTCTATAAACCGGTGCAGTGTCATCGTTATACCATCCTTCATCGTCCACTCCACAATGTTACCACAGTACCTGGCTCTATAAACCGGTGCAGTGTCATCGTGATACCATTCTTCATCGTCCACTCCACAATGTTACCACAGTACCTGGCTCTATAAACCGGTGCAGTGTCATCGTGATACCATCCTTCATCGTCCACTCCACAATGTTACCACAGTACCTGGTTCTATAAACCGGTGCAGTGTCATCGTGATACCATCCTTCATCGTCCACTCCACAATGTTACCACAGTACCTGGCTCTATAAACCTGTGCAGTGTCATCGTGATACCATCCTTCATCGTCCACTCCACAATGTTACCACAGTACCTGGCTCTATAAACCGGTGCAGTGTCTTCGTGATACCATCCTTCATCGTCCACTCCACAATGTTACCACAGTACCTGGCTCTATAAACCGGTGCAGTGTCATCGTGATACCATGCTTCATCGTCCACTCCACAATGTTACCACAGTACCTGGCTCTATAAACCGGTGCAGTGTCTTCGTGATACCATCCTTCATCGTCCACTCCACAATGTTACCACAGTACCTGGCTCTATAAACCGGTGCAGTGTCATCGTGATACCATCCTTCATCGTCCACTCCACAATGTTACCACAGTACCTGGCTCTATAAACCGGTGCAGTGTCATCGTGATACCATGCTTCATCGTCCACTCCACAATGTTACCACAGTACCTGGCTCTATAAACCGGTGCAGTGTCATCGTGATACCATCCTTCATCGTCCACTCCACAATGTTACCACAGTACCTGGCTCTATAAACCGGTGCAGTGTCATCGTGATACCATGCTTCATCGTCCACTCCACAATGTTACCACAGTACCTGGCTCTATAAACCGGTGCAGTGCCATCGTGATACCATCCTTCATCGTCCACTCCACAATGTTACCACAGTACCTGGCTCTATAAACCGGTGCAGTGTCTTCGTGATACCATCCTTCATCGTCCACTCCACAATGTTACCACAGTACCTGGCTCTATAAACCGGTGCAGTGTCATCGTGATACCATCCTTCATCGTCCACTCCACAATGTTACCACAGTACCTGGCTCTATAAACCGGTGCAGTGTCATCGTTATACCATCCTTCATCGTCCACTCCACAATGTTACCACAGTACCTGGCTCTATAAACCGGTGCAGTGTCATCGTGATACCATCCTTCATCGTCCACTCCACAATGTTACCACAGTACCTGGCTCTATAAACCGGTGCAGTGTCATCGTGATACCATCCTTCATCGTCCACTCCACAATGTTACCACAGTACCTGGCTCTATAAACCGGTGCAGTGTCTTCGTGATACCATCCTTCATCGTCCACTCCACAATGTTACCACAGTACCTGGCTCTATAAACCGGTGCAGTGTCTTCGTGATACCATCCTTCATCGTCCACTCCACAATGTTACCACAGTACCTGGCTCTATAAACCGGTGCAGTGTCATCGTGATACCATCCTTCATCGTCCACTCCACAATGTTACCACAGTACCTGGCTCTATAAACCGGTGCAGTGTCATCGTGATACCATCCTTCATCGTCCACTCCACAATGTTACCACAGTACCTGGCTCTATAAACCGGTGCAGTGTCATCGTGATACCATCCTTCATCGTCCACTCCACAATGTTACCACAGTACCTGGCTCTATAAACCGGTGCAGTGTCATCGTGATACCATCCTTCATCGTCCACTCCACAATGTTACCACAGTAGCTGGCTCTATAAACCGGTCCAGTGTCATCGTTATACCATCCTTCATCGTCCACTCCACAATGTTACCACAGTACCTGGCTCTATAAACCGGTGCAGTGTCATCGTGATACCATGCTTCATCGTCCACTCCACAATGTTACCACAGTACCTGGCTCTATAAACCGGTGCAGTGTCTTCGTGATACCATCCTTCATCGTCCACTCCACAATGTTACCACAGTACCTGGCTCTATAAACCGGTGCAGTGTCATCGTGATACCATCCTTCTTCGTCCACTCCACAATGTTACCACAGTACCTGGCTCTATAAACCGGTGCAGTGTCATCGTGATACCATCCTTCAACGTCCACTCCACAATGTTACCACAGTACCTGGCTCTATAAACCGGTGCAGTGTCATCGTGATACCATCCTTCATCGTCCACTCCACAATGTTACCACAGTACCTGGCTCTATAAACCGGTGCAGTGTCATCGTTATACCATCCTTCTTCGTCCACTCAACAATGTTACCACAGTACCTGGCTCTATAAACCGGTGCAGTGTCATCGTGATACCATCCTTCATCGTCCAATCAACAATGTTACCACAGTACCTGGCTCTATAAACCTGTGCAGTGTCTTCGTGATGCCATCCTTCATCGTCCACTCCACAATGTTACCACAGTACCTGGCTCTATAAACCGGTGCAGTGTCATCGTGATACCATCCTTCATCGTCCAATCAACAATGTTACCACAGTACCTGGCTCTATAAACCTGTGCAGTGTCTTCGTGATGCCATCCTTCATCGTCCACTCCACAATGTTACCACAGTACCTGGCTCTATAAACCGGTGCAGTGTCATCGTGATACCATCCTTCATCGTCCACTCCACAATGTTACCACAGTACCTGGCTCTATAAACCGGTGCAGTGTCATCGTGATACCATCCTTCATCGTCCACTCCACAATGTTACCACAGTACCTGGCTCTATAAACCGGTGCAGTGTCATCGTGATACCATCCTTCATCGTCCACTCCACAATGTTACCACAGTACCTGGCTCTATAAACCGGTGCAGTGTCATCGTGATACCATCCTTCATCGTCCACTCCACAATGTTACCACAGTACCTGGCTCTATAAACCGGTGCAGTGTCTGCGTGATACCATCCTTCATCGTCCACTCCACAATGTTACCACAGTACCTGGCTCTATAAACCGGTGCAGTGTCATCGTGATACCATCCTTCATCGTCCACTCCACAATGTTACCACAGTACCTGGCTCTATAAACCGGTGCAGTTTCATCGTGAGACCATCCTTCATCGTCCACTCCACAATGTTACCACAGTACCTGGCTCTATAAACCGGTGCAGTGTCATCGTGATACCATCCTTCATCGTCCACTCCACAATGTTACCACAGTACCTGGCTCTATAAACCGGTGCAGTGTCATCGTGATACCATCCTTCATCGTCCACTCCACAATGTTACCACAGTACCTGGCTCTATAAACCGGTGCAGTGTCATCGTGATACCATCCTTCATCGTCCACTCCACAATGTTACCACAGTACCTGGCTCTATAAACCTGTGCAGTGTCATCGTGATACCATCCTTCATCGTCCACTCCACAATGTTACCACAGTGCCTGGCTCTATAAACCGGTGCAGTGTCATCGTGATACCATCCTTCATCGTCCACTCCACAATGTTACCACAGTACCTGGCTCTATAAACCTGTGCAGTGTCATCGTGATACCATCCTTCATCGTCCACTCCACAATGTTACCACAGTGCCTGGCTCTATAAACCGGTGCAGTGTCATCGTTATACCATCCTTCATCGTCCACTCCACAATGTTACCACAGTACCTGGCTCTATAAACCGGTGTAGTGTCGTCGTGATACCATCCTTCATCGTCCACTCCACAATGTTACCACAGTACCTGGCTCTATAAACCGGTGCAGTGTCTTCGTGATACCATCCTTCATCGTCCACTCCACAATGTTACCACAGTACCTGGCTCTATAAACCGGTGCAGTGCCATCGTGATACCATCCTTCATCGTCCACTCCACAATGTTACCACAGTACCTGGCTCTATAAACCGGTGCAGTGCCATCGTGATACCATCCTTCATCGTCCACTCCACAATGTTACCACAGTACCTGGCTCTATAAACCGGTGTAGTGTCATCGTGATACCATGCTTCATCGTCCACTCCACAATGTTACCACAGTACCTGGCTCTATAAACCGGGGCAGTGTCATCGTGATACCATCCTTCATCGTCCACTCCACAATGTTACCACAGTACCTGGCTCTATAAACCGGTGTAGTGTCATCGTGATACCATGCTTCATCGTCCACTCCACAATGTTACCACAGTACCTGGCTCTATAAACCGGTGCAGTGCCATCGTGATACCATCCTTCATCGTCCACTCCACAATGTTACCACAGTACCTGGCTCTATAAACCGGTGTAGTGTCATCGTGATACCATGCTTCATCGTCCACTCCACAATGTTACCACAGTACCTGGCTCTATAAACCGGTGCAGTGTCTGCGTGATACCATCCTTCATCGTCCACTCCACAATGTTACCACAGTACCTGGCTCTATAAACCGGTGCAGTGTCATCGTGATACCATCCTTCATCGTCCACTCCACAATGTTACCACAGTACCTGGCTCTATAAACCGGTGTAGTGTCATCGTGATACCATGCTTCATCGTCCACTCCACAATGTTACCACAGTACCTGGCTCTATAAACCGGTGCAGTGTCATCGTGATACCATCCTTCATCGTCCACTCCACAATGTTACCACAGTACCTGGCTCTATAAACCGGTGCAGTGTCTTCGTGATACCATCCTTCATCGTCCACTCCACAATGTTACCACAGTACCTGGCTCTATAAACCGGTGCAGTGTCATCGTGATACCATCCTTCATCGTCCACTCCACAATGTTACCACAGTACCTGGCTCTATAAACCGGTGCAGTGTCATCGTTATACCATCCTTCATCGTCCACTCCACAATGTTACCACAGTACCTGGCTCTATAAACCGGTGTAGTGTCATCGTGATACCATGCTTCATCGTCCACTCCACAATGTTACCACAGTACCTGGCTCTATAAACCGGTGCAGTGCCATCGTGATACCATCCTTCATCGTCCACTCCACAATGTTACCACAGTACCTGGCTCTATAAACCGGTGTAGTGTCATCGTGATACCATGCTTCATCGTCCACTCCACAATGTTACCACAGTACCTGGCTCTATAAACCGGTGCAGTGTCATCGTGATACCATCCTTCATCGTCCACTCCACAATGTTACCACAGTACCTGGCTCTATAAACCTGTGCAGTGTCATCGTGATACCATCCTTCATCGTCCACTCCACAATGTTACCACAGTACCTGGCTCTATAAACCGGTGCAGTGTCTTCGTGATACCATCCTTCATCGTCCACTCCACAATGTTACCACAGTACCTGGCTCTATAAACCGGTGCAGTGTCATCGTGATACCATCCTTCATCGTCCACTCCACAATGTTACCACAGTACCTGGCTCTATAAACCGGTGCAGTGTCATCGTGATACCATCCTTCATCGTCCACTCCACAATGTTACCACAGTACCTGGCTCTATAAACCGGTGCAGTGTCATCGTTATACCATCCTTCATCGTCCACTCCACAATGTTACCACAGTACCTGGCTCTATAAATCGGTGCAGTGTCATCGTGATACCATCCTTCATCGTCCACTCCACAATGTTACCACAGTACCTGGCTCTATAAACCGGTGCAGTGTCTTCGTGATACCATCCTTCATCGTCCACTCCACAATTCCAATCTCGCACGGCACGAACTCCTGATCCTCCGTCTCGCAGAGAATCTCGAAGGTGATGAAGTAGAAAGGGAAGTCAACCAGTTCTGAAATGAAATGAATTGATGTTTTATTTATGCCGCTTCTGGGCACACAACCAGGGCTAATTGGCCCCAGGAACCTCCCGGGATGACTTCAGGGTGAATTGATGAAACATGGACCTATTGATATGTGGTCTAGTGCGCTAACCACAACAAACCAGGGAGGCCTCCAGGACCTATTGATATGTGGTCTAGTGCGCTAACCACTACACCAGGGAGGGTCTCAGGACCTATTAATCTGTGGTCTAGTGCGCTAACCACTACTGTCACCAGGGAGGCCTCCAGGACCTATTGATCTGTGGTCTAATGCGCTAACCACTACACCAGGGAGGGTCTCAGGACCTATTAATCTGTGGTCTAGTGCGCTAACCACTACTGTCACCAGGGAGGCCTCCAGGACCTATTGATCTGTGGTCTAGTGCGCTAACCACTACACCAGGGAGGGTCCCAAGACCTATTAATCTGTGGTCTAGTGCGCTAACCACTACACCAGGGAGGCCCCTAGGACCTATTGATCTGTGGTCTAGTGCGCTAACCACTACACCAAGGAGGGTCCCAGGACCTATTGAACTGTGGTCTAGTGCGCTAACCACTACACCAGGGAGGCCCCCAGGACCTATTGATCTGTGGTCTAGTGCGCTAACCACTACACCAGGGAGGCCCCCAGAACCTATTGATCTGTGGTCTAGTGCGCTTACCACTACACCAGGGAGGGTCCCAAGACCTATTAATCTATGGTCTAGTGCGCTAACCACTACACCAGGGAGGCCCCCAGGACCTATTGATCTGTGGTCTAGTGCGCTTACCACTACACCAGGGAGGCCCCCAGGACCTATTGATCTGTGGTCTAGTGCGCTTACCACTACACCAGGGAGGGTCCCAGGACCTATTGATCTGTGGTCTAGTGCGCTAACCACTACACCAGGGAGGCCCCCAGGACCTATTAATCTGTGGTCTAGTGCGCTAACCACTACACAAGGGAGGCCCCCAGAACCTATTGATCTGTGGTCTAGTGCGCTAACCAACACACCAGGGAGGCCCCCAGGACCTATTATTCTGCGGTCTAGTGCGCTAACCACTACACCAGGGAGGCCCCCAGGACCTATTAATCTGCGGTCTAGTGCGCTAACCACTACACCAGGGAGGCCCCCAGGACCTATTGATCTGTGGTCTAGTGCGCTAACCACTGCACCAGGGAGGCCCCCAGGACCTATTGATCTGTGGTCTAGTGCGCTAACCACTACACCAGGGAGGCCCCCAGGACCTATTGATCTGTGGTCTAGTGCGCTAGCCACTACACCAGGGAGGCCCCCAGGACCTATTGATCTGGGGTCTAGTGCGCTAACCACTACACCAGAGAGGCCCCCAGGACCTATTGATCTGCGGTCTAGTGCGCTAACCACTACACCAGGGAGGCCCCCAGGACCTATTGATCTGTGGTCTAGTGCGCTAACCACTACACCAGGGAGGCCCCCAGGACCTATTGATCTGGGGTCTAGTGCGCTAACCACTACATCAGAGAGGCCCCCAGGACCTATTGATCTGCGGTCTAGTGCGCTAACCACTACACCAGGGAGGCCCCCAGGACCTATTGATCTGTGGTCTAGTGCGCTAACCACTACACCAGGGAGGCCCCCAGGACCTATTGATCTGCGGTCCAGTGCGCTAACCACTACACCAGGGAGGCCCCTATGACCTATTGATCTGTGGTCTAGTGCGCTAACCACTACACCAGGGAGGCCCCCAGGACCTATTATTCTGCGGTCTAGTGCGCTAACCACTACACCAGGGAGGCCCCCAGGACCTATTAATCTGCGGTCTAGTGCGCTAACCACTACACCAGGGAGGCCACCATAATTTGGATGAAAGAAAATGTAAAAATCATGCTGTCGCTACGGGGGATTCGAACCCAGGACCGCTAGCGTGGGCGCCAGCAGCAATAACAACTGAGTGACAGTGATTTCCAATGAACCAGCCTGGATTCTTCGCGGCAGGGTATTAGCCAAAGACCCGCATGCCCGCCAGATGGGCGGCCAGTTTTTCTGGCAGGCGGGCACTCCGGTGCTATTTAACCGCCCAAAAAAAGGACCTTTCGGTCATAAGGCCTAAAATAAAATCGAAGCATTCATTTCAATTAGAGAACAAGAACTACTGCTATTAATTGAATTGTAAATTGCAAGCTCAAAATGCGCCATCTTGTTTGTGTACACTAAACACTTTCTTACCAGCCAAACTTTTGGTTGGTAAACAAAAAATTGTGGTTAATACCCTGCTTTGCGGACTAGTTCACCTACCGTCCGCTGGGGGCCAGCGACTCCTCGCGATGCGGCGTTCCTTCAACTTCCGTTTCTTGGATTCGTTGCCAGCATCCACGCGATGCTGAAATAATGTAAAAAAAAAAATCTGGCTAAAGATTAAGGACATGAAAGAACGTTTTTACAAAAAGGCCTGTCGCTCTGTGAGTCTCCACCGTTTTAAAAGAATAAATAAAGGATGCAAAGATCAGATGGATGGACGGCTGGATTGATTGGAGGTTCATGCCACCTGATGAAATAAGATGCTGGGCGTTTAATGCCACTTGTGTGCACATAAAGTCTAAACTGGCCCCAAAAACCTCCCAGGACAATGAAAAGAAACTTGCCCCAGATTGAGAGACCGATGTAGTTTAAGATAACTCCAATTTATGGCACCCGAATAGAAAACTATCCTTTTCTTAAGGTACAAGTTCGTTGTTTTTATACAAAGCCGGCGTCCTATGCGGAAAGACCCCCTCCTTGTATCTGTAGCGGAGAGGGTCTCAATATCATGTAATTTTATATAAAGGGGGCATCTCCGCATCGAGGGGGGCATTTCCACGCCTGACACCGGTTACAACCAGACAGACCGCAAAACAACGGTTAGCCAGACAACATTCATGTGGTACACCTAAAAGTCTGATAAGACTTTGGTAGCACACCATTACGTGAGTTTCGTCCGACAAACAAGTCGGACAAACAAAGCAGCGTGTTACTTTCTTGTCAGTTTCAGAGATGAGTACTTCTCACGTGTACCTACCATCCGCTATGATTGTCAATTTCATTCTCACGAGTAAGGACAAAGGACTCACGCGTGGGCGGCGGTCTCACTTTCATTCTTAAGAGTAGTAAAGTCATTAGAAAACCAATCAACCTGATCAGCATCTTCAACTGAGGATTTATTGGCATTTAAGCCTTCTTGAAGGAATGAAACATGCCCCAGATTAGGTGCCCGAGCCCGGATTCGAACCCAGGACCTATTGATCTGCGGTCTAGTGCGCTAACCACTACACCAGGACGGCCCCCGACACGTAGCGGAGCCTGATCTGCAGGCTGGTAGGCGTGGACACGTAGCGGAGCCTGATCTGCAGGCTGGTAGGCGTGGACACGTGGCGGAGCCTGATCAATGGGGCTGGTGTGCGTCGTAGGAGCATCAGTGCGTCGTGGGAGCATCAGTGCGTCGTGGGAGCATCAGGAGCAACAAGGGAGCATCATAAGAGTTCACTGTGAGAGGACATTTAGAGGTGACTATGAACTGACTTGTTTATTGCATTGCTTACGCACTAAATGTATGAATCTGTATTGGTAAGGGAGAGGTAGAGATTTATAGTGTGATATAAACTGTGACAATTTTTACCATGTCTTGTTAGTCATTTCCGCCGGTACCATCTGCAGTCAACCTTTTTGTTTTTGTTAACACTTGTTATCGCCGTGGGGTATTTGTCCCTAGCAAGTCCTAACATATAAGAGACATTGTAAAATAATTGCATCTGATAAATGGCTTTAGTAACCACTGAGAAATGTATATATGTACACCAGTTGTACACCTCCGGGAGCAGGGGAGCGGCACTGGGATTTCCCCGGGAATTCCCAAACTTGTTTTTGGCCAAAGCCAAAGCAAAGCTGAGCCTATATCAAATCGACAATGCAAAATTACTGGAGTTCAATATGCAAACATAACTTAGGAGGCCTGACAGATATACATATATTGAAAATATACGATTTGTGCTGCAAGAGCGCAATATATAGAAAGAAACATGCAACTAACTTACTTTGCAGTTCAGCAGTTGAGTGCCGCGCGAGTCGGAGTCTGGCATTCCTCTGTCTGTCATTTATCAGCTGCCACTTACACGTGTACGGTGCGGTGTGACAGGGGCACGGAACGGCATCCGGACCCGGCGGTGGGGGAGGGGGTATCTAAAGGTAATTGGACTGCTGGGAGCGTGCCGCTGGAAAGGGTGCGTTTTTGTGCATTTGGCACGCCAATGGGTCCGCTCAATTTTCCAGCTGGAGAGGGGCCAATCCTGAGTTTTTTCGTCGCAGTAGATTTTTTCCAAGTCGTGCAACTTTCTCAGCTGGTACGTGGATGTGCCCTAATTTTACTCAGTTCTTGGTACATGGATGGGCAAGATTTTGGGGCTCCCAGAGGCACTTCCTTGGCCCCCGGGCATTTTGTAAACAACTTCGTTGCATGACATCGCAGGTTAAAGCGCAATTATACAGAGATAGTGAATTCAGCACATCCATCACCTACTGGTTACCCACTTTCTCAAAAATATATATTGTTGTTGTTTATTTCTTCTTGAAGGCCTTTAGGCCCAAATGACATAGCATATGTCCATATAACATTTGTTATTATGACATTTGCATTAACAATTAGTGTTGTTAAATCGAATCCGATTATCAGTTCTTCCTTAAATGTGGAATATATGCTCAGTCAGCTCTGAGTTCGCGAGATCACAAACCATTTGTCTTTCATTTTGAATTGAACCCTCTCGTTGAAAACATCGATAATTCGTATCTTTTTTCCGTCATCCTTGATATTTGTAACCAATATTTGATGCATTAAGCGTGATATGTTCTTGCCAGGGTTAACCCAAGAGCTGCAGCGTCCGATGTAACTTTAAAGAGGCCTAAAATCCTTTTGCAAAATCTTACTTTCGCCTTTTCTATCTCCTTAAACTCTTTAACCTTTAAATTTAATTTCTTATCCAGCTGATAAATGCAAGGGAGTGCTCGGTTTGCCTGAGACGCTGATGTCGAAACTGCTGATGTTCAAGTAACAGTGATAGTCATCACAATTTTAAGGTATTTATAACTCGATACAGCGTTAATTAGATTACTTTTGATAGCTCGTTTCCTTTGTCTTTACATTAATCCTCTTCTGAAAACCACAACTTCGGTCTTCTTGATTTTTCTTTTCAAACACCCTTTCTCCCAAAATGCCTTAAGTGTATGTTATGTTAATTTTACACAGTAAGTTACCTAGAAGCTAGCCTTTAAGGTGGCCACGCATCCGATGCCCATGCTATGTCTGAGTTCCTCAATGACCGATGATATATGGCAGGCGCCCAATCGCGTTGCGGGAAATCGCGTTACGGGAAACCAGAAGCTGTTCGATTTCTGCAATTTTCTGTGGCAGTTGTTCCGTTTGGGTTTAATAATGGCTACTGAGGAGAAATCTGGTGTCGATGTGTGTCTGGAGGTCTTAGACTCGCCCGACACACCGAAATGTCCTCATGGTAAGTAAAGGTACAAGCTTTTGAGCCTAGTGATGCTGTTGTTCCTTATATTATCGCCCATGTCCATGCCGAAGTACCGAATCGGTAATGTTATTATTTATGGAGAATTCTGCGGTACATCTTGTTATAGCGAAACCGAGCGAAACCTAACGGAACCGAGCGAAATGTAGAAATTGCCGGAGAGGGGGGCATTGTTTATTTACTTCAGGGGTTCTGTCAGCAGATCTTAGCGCCTGTGTTCCCATCTCTTAGTAAATAAGGCACGAATAGAACAAGAACACTGATTTACTTAAGTTTACCTGCACTTCCTGCACCTTGTCTAACTGGTAATTTGCCCCTGGTTCCGCTACTTTTCACTTGGTTTTGCTCAGTTTTTCTATAACGATAGACCCAGAATTCTAGCATGATAGTTTATTCGGTATAAATAAGTGTCAAGAAGTCGTTTAACTTTCAAGTTATGCAGAATGGCTGAACAGCATAACAACCAAGGCACTCTCACCACCCCCACCATGAGGCGAATTAGTTTCTGGCTCCCTTGTCACTTGACGATTGGGCGGTCAATACAGTGGTCCCTGCATTATATGGTCCCTTCATTATACAACTCCCTCCATTCACACACCAGCCTGATATCAGCCAATCATACAAACACCAGTGACAACAATCGCCAGATGCCAAGCCAGACCCACCTTCCCCTGTTCCCATACCTAGCCACCATTCAATCATCTTCCTTTTTGGGGATGGGTTACAGGCTAGACCAGATTGATTGTACATAGCCAGTGGTAATAGCGAGCGCAAGCGAGCTGTTAAGGTAACATGCATGTATATTCAAAGTCCATGTCAAGCATAGGCTTAGGACTTTCATTTCGTGTAACAGCCCCCATGAGACGTTTTTGGATTCGGTGTAAATATCAGCTGTACATAAATATATTCATGCAAAGACAGGTGGAAGCCTATTATGTCATGTCTTTAATTATAAAATCAGCTGCCCCACAAAATTAATGAATAAATTATTCAATGTTAACACCGGATGTATACCTCAAATTAAAGTTAATTTATAAGCAACGCGCTAAATGTCTGTTGCCAAGCAGAGTGCTCTTGGTGACTGCCCATCAACTGCTGTCGTAGTGAGTAGTTGTGACGTCAAAATGTTATAAACATGACGTCACAATGGGAGTTCCTACGGCCATGAGCATGTGCATGGTATACGTCATCTCGCCAAAGATAGTCTTTATGGCTCGCATTTTTTAGGTAGCACCTATCCATATTAAAGTATTAATCAGCTAATAGACAGTACTGATAGACAGTGCTAATAGGCAGTGTTAATAGACAGTGCTAATAGATAGTGCTAATAGACAGTGCTAATAGACAGTACTAATAGTGTAATTAGACAGTACTAATAGTGCAAATAGACAGTTCTACTAGACTATAGTAATAGACAATGCTAATAGACAGTGATAATAGGCAGTACCAATAATCACAACCTGTATCTCTGTGAGTATCTAATGTTCCTTGTATCTTGTTACAGCCGTAACTGTTTTTAACTATAATAATGATCTATATCTTTCAGGTCCTACTTTACTTTTCAAACGCTATGTGAAAGGAAAGGTCAAAGAGTATTATGCTTGTTCAGCTTATCGGGAGCGTAGACAGTGTAGCTTCTACCAGTCAGTTCAAGAGACGGACAAGGCTCAGCGGAAACAGCTGCAACAGAAGGATTCCTGCATCAAGTCTGCCAAGATTCCAGTGTGCACACAAGATTCTACACATAAAGAATCTGAGGCAAGGTCAGTACAACACTTATTTGAGTGATGGATTTAATCAATATCATCAGTAGTTTGTTTTAGGTAAGATGCTTCCCAGCTAACACACAACGTTCGCACACATTGGTTTTTGCAACGTTCGTCACAAACATTGAAATAATATTTTCCAGCCTTTATCCCATAAAAATAAAACTTTTGCCATGTGTAGTGATTAATAAAACTTAGCTGCGTATAGCAGTTGTTATAAATACAAAAATGTGAGAAGTCGAGAGTGGACGTTTTCCCAATGTTAGGACAACGTTACCTGAAAAATTAGACATCAGGAAACCAATATGTAATTGATTGTATTTGACAATTATGTTTCTGATTCATTCATTATCTATGCAATTGTTTCTCACAGAAGGCACAATTTGAATACTGGACTTAATGTCAGACAACGTTATCTGAAAACATTCGGGCAACATAAAAAAAACATACATTTCACGTTATCTCAACCAAAACCAAACAAAGAACATCGTCATGACGTTAACTTATTTGCTGGGTTAATGCTATAAGGTAAAGTGATGACAATGGTTTGGGGATGAGTACCGGTGTGCTCAGGTGGTGGTCTAGTAACGAGTGGCGAACCAGCGACCAGGCCAGAAGGTTAGGGATTCTGTTCCATATGTGTTCAATGCACTTTTTTTTGCAAGTTAGTGGTACAGTTTTGAACCAGTACCTGTATAGTCATATAATAATACTAATAATAATTCAAAAGTACCTATCTAATACAGATTAAAGATATCGTAAATACCGGAAATGTTTTATTTATATATCACTAGCAACCTTTGCATGTCACAGTGCTCGAGCAATTACTTTTATTTTAGTTTTGTATTAAGGAAAAATAAATTTAATTATATCTATGATAGTATATCTATGATAACATAATGCCGATAATAAAACTCCTTTATATCAGATAACATTTCTTACATTGTCTTCATGTACCTTATTGTATGTATGTATCCACAGGTTGAAGAAGTTCTTAAATCTGCCGCAAGCAAAAAGAACATTCTGTCAAACTTGTGGACAGCTGCTCCAGGCAAACGAGATGGCATCACATAAAGGCCACGTCACCAAGTCTGGAATATCGTCCGAGGACTTGAAGAAACCAACCTCTTTATTAATCCCAATAAAAGGCAACAAGGCCAATGCTGTAAGTATGTCACGTAAGGCATATCGTGCCAAAGCCCAAGTAAATTTTCGATAAAAGTGATATTTTATTTTGCTTATTTTCCAAATGCAAGACTTCTATGTGTTTCAACCAAAATTGTGTCGCTGTTTGCGATGAAGACATGGATTTCTTGTGAAACTGGGTGACAAATGATGTATATATTGCCACGTGAAATACTGAGCAACGTGGCTGTATATGCATGGGTGTAGCGACTTGGAACAGCTGGCAATGAAGTTTCAATCGTTGTCTTTGTCTTTTGATTTCTGTATTTAAGAATTGAATTAAGTAGGGTAACAATCGCAGAGCTGGAGTCAGGCATATGCAGTAACAACATGGCATGCCTGTATCCGAATCCTCAAATTAAATACCTTGATGTTGTTTCCATTAAAAAATCATTTGAACATTATTTATAAGGGGAAATTGGGCTAATGTCTGCTTACATTTGTAATGTAATATTTTGGTACCTTTGCATTGTTTTTCTTATTTGTCTCTTCTTGTTATAGCAATACCATTTCACTCAAGGCGTGGTGGATCTCCTATTGAAAACAATTGAGAAACAAAATTTTAGAAGAATCGTTTGCATTGGCGTTCCAAAGTAAGTGGTACAATATGAGATATGTATTTGCATTAGTTCATCAGTGGACTGCCCCGCTGTGGCCATGTCTGTGTGGTCGCAGGATAAAGATCCGATGTCTTTCTTCGCAAAGAGTAGGGGTTTACCTCCGGGGACATGGCTCCACCCTCTCTCCCTTCTCCCATTGACGCGATATGACTAAAAGTGGTTAAAGCGTCCTGAACATACAACTTACAACCAGCCTAACATATCGATTCTTCTGTCTCCAGATTGCACGAGGCCATAAAATGCCGGAAGCGCGGAGATGTTGACAGTTTCCTTCTGGATATAGACACTCGACTAGTAAGTACCACATCCTGCTATGTTAGTTACTTTCTCGTCTTACAAGATTCAAAATTTGAGATACGCATGTTGTTGTTGTTACATAACAAAGCTAAATCCATCGCGGAAACACTGTGAATAAATAGCGTAAGATCCAGATTAAGACTGACCGGTGGTCATCCCGAAGAATACGAAATCCTTATGCAAAACTAACTGGAATCCATTGCCATTTTGGTGTTTAACGGCATGTTTTTTTACGCTAATTCTGTTACGAAAACGCACGTTCCGTATGGCAAATATTGTTGAAAAATTTATCTTTTTTATTTTCGGGGAATTCCAATTGTTAGAAAATAGTACCCCTTGAAAGCATTGTATGTCTAGGTATATCTGGTGTAATTGTGGTTGCGCACCTTAGCCAGTCACATATGAATATTTCTTTCATAATCGACATTGGAAATTAACCCCCAAATTTCGAAACTGAGGATCTGAAAAAGCGACATCGACAGACACTAAACTTTGCTAAAAAGCGATACGGACATAGTGAAAAATCGACATTCGACACTGAGAATTTGGAAAAATTGACACTGTACATAGGACTCCCCCTTCCAGACCCCTAGAGAAGCACTCGGCGTTTTCTAGTGCCATTCTTAAAAGGGAAATCGTTTATTTCAGGCATTTCAGGCACTTCAGGCACAACGCCCATAGTACATAAAGGGTTAGTGCAACTATTATAATCTCTTGCGACAGATAAGCCGGCAATGACGACATAAAACCCACTTGATATACCACCGATTTGTGTCCGCGTTGTCTGAGGTGCCGCCCCGGTAGCTCAGTGGGTTAGAACGGTCGCCTTGAGTGCTCTGGCCACCTGAGAGCCTAAAGGCACGTGGATCGGTGGTTCGAGCCCCGCTGTGGCCATGTCTGTGTGGTCGCATGATAAAGATCCCATGTCCTTCTTTGCAAAGAGTATAGAGGGTTGCCCCCGGGGACATGGCTCCACTCTCCCTTCCTTCTCCCATTGACGCAATATGGCCACAAGTGGTTAAAGCGCCCTGAATATACAACCAGCCAATTGATATATCACCGATTTCCTTCCATGTCGCTTGATATAGGAACGGTTTTGGAGCAACAACGACTTCTGCCGCTACAACATGTTCAATCACCATTTCTTTGGCAATGACGTGGGACGCCAGAAGTTCCGGCGGTTCCTCACAGAGGGCGCCAGGGACACCGCCATTTTGATTGATCCGCCGTTCGGAGGTCGCGTAGAGGTCATCGCTCATACGCTGCGCCAGATCATGGCAGAATGGAGGACTTGTAGCCAAGGTGAGCCGCTTACCGTCCGTTACTGGAACTACAGGGGCGGCTCCGTAGCTTAGTTTGTAGCGTACTGGACCCGGCTCGGATTTTTAATCATGCACGGCATCAGAAACTGAGTGTGTGGTGTTGTGGGGGGGGGGCGCAGCCTGGGGGCGGGGGTCGTCCGGGGGGAGGGGTGGGGGTCGCCCCGGGGGGGAGGGGGTCACAAGGCAAGTAGCTTGTGCGTTGGGACATTGTCAAGTGTGATCTGTCTGCTTGGCCAGCCCACACAAGCGACCGGTGCGTGGTTCGAATCTTACCTGTGCAAATGTCTCGTCTATGTTTCGTTCCAGAGTAGGAGCTTTAAATTTGGATTTATGTATTTCCGTTTCCAAGGCCATTACATTATTAGGTACACAATACAAACGGAATACAGAATGAAACAAACAAATGTAGTTGTGCATTACTCATGGAGACTGAGGCTCATTTTAAGCCTTGTACAAGAATGCGGGCTAAAACACGAATATGTCGTTTAAAAGATATTGTTCTGTTTTAACTGTGGGTGGACGCATTTGCTATAAATTAATGGTTTGCTTGAAATACGAATATGTCATTTAAATATATTGTTCTGTTTTAAATGTGGGTGGACGCATTTGCTAGAAATTAATGGTTTGCTTGAAACACGAATATGTCTTTTAAAAGATATTGTACCGTTTAACTGTGGGTGCACGCATTTTGCTAGAAATTAATGCTTTGGTTTGTCTTTGTATCTCCAGAGACGGGTGACCTTGGCATCATCTGGATCTTCCCGTATTTCATGGAGCACAGGATCCTTGAGTTTCTACCCTCCTTCACCATGCTAGACTACAAGGTATTTACACACCCTGATCTTTAGCTCGTCAAAGCAAGGCGGCTTTAAGCTTTACCTTCAAGTCCATTTCTTGGTTTTTTCAATTGCAGAATTACCAATCAATATTCATTAAACGTTAAATGGAGAATTGATCGTGACTGAGTGTTAAGCTTGACCTTATTTAGTTTTATAGATATCGCGATCCGAATTCGCGAAAAACGGGTATGATCGTGAAACTATGGCCAACTCACGGTTCGAGTGACACGTGACTGCGATGGAAGTTGTTGGCTGAGGGATGGGTTTATTTGAGGCATACAGTGTCAGGAGGGTGATAAATGTGATAAACAATTTGTAAAAGATTTATTGTCCACTTAATAAAGTAAAACTTTTCATCATACACCCATATCCAGATTAATGCCTTCCCGTATTCCCATTCTTACAATACGGATCTAAATACAGTAAACAGCTATTCTAAAGTTTTCATATGCAATTTGTGTTGGCGTGTAGGCTATGGTAGCGGGGTTCAGGCTCACAAGACTCTGGTCAACCTTCCCGGAATCACCATTGTTACTCACAACTCACTAATTACTCCCGTCCATCCGTCCCTCCCTCCCCTCCATCCGTCCCCCCGTCCCCCCCCCCCCATCCCTCTCTCCCTCCCTCCCTCCTTCCCTCCTTCCCTCCTTCCCTCCCTCCTTCCCTCTCTCCTTCCCTCTCTCCTTCCCTCTCTCCCCGCCCCCGCTCCATCCGTCTCCCCATCCCTCTCTCCCTCCATCCTTCCCTCCCTCCTTCCCTCTCTCCTCCCCGCCCTCCCCCGCCCCCCTCCACCCCTCCCTCCCTCCCACAGGTGGACTATGGGAACCACCCCAAGTTCCGGAACGACCGAGGGGGCGAGAAGGCGGGCAAGGTGGGGTCCCCCGTGCGCCTCTTCACCAACGTGACGCCAGCCGCGTTTGTTCTACCCAAGGCGGAGGGATACAGGTGAGACACAACAGGAAGTGATTTATATTGACCTTTTAAAAAGAGCATTTATAACAGTAATAAAACTCCGAAATGGCGCATAGCGTACACTGGAAAATATCGAGGATTCCACGTATTACTAAATCACCCACTCAGCCCTCCTTCTCTCCCGTGATCATCGCCAATATATATAAACAGCCGAGAGTCTAACTCCAATCATGTTTTCTTTACGGAGACAATCGTTCCAAGAGATATATCAATGTTTGGATGCTATGAAACCATGAAACCCTAAGATCATGATCTACTGCGCGGCTTGAAACTGCCGCAATTCATCCGTAAATCGCGGCCCTGATCTCTTGTTTCACGCGTTTCCCCTGAAGGTTACCTCTACTGTGAAGAGTTATTTCCGCGAGATAACTTCAAGTTATAACGTAAGGCGGCGCCACGTGAAGGGTCACAATATACGTCACTTGCTTCGGTAAAATGGCGCGCTGCTCGACATTGATGGGGGCGGGTTGCCTCCATTGTTCTTTCCTTACCAGCCGGCCGAAACGAAGCATTAACACTCGCCAATTTAATTTTAAGATGTAAACTTTCGGTGCAGATTGCGATTGAATGTTTGAATGGTTTTTTCACTACAATATGTAGGCCATCTGAGGCGTGGACGCCCCCCTTTGTGAGGAAGAACGCTATACCCCCCCCCCCGGTCGTCTAAACATTGGTGGACCCTCCGGTTCAGAGCTCCCTCCCCCACCCGATCGCAAGTTTCAATGGACCCCCCTTTTCAAATACATGGATTCGCCCCTGCGCCCCATGGCCCATAAACCCTTTAATTTGGTCATGTCAAGTTTCTCTTGCCAGAGCTGGGCCTCAGTTGCTGTTATGACATGTCTGCGTACGTCGTTAATGATACTTTCCTAATGCCCTGAAATAATCTTTGCTGAGCTGATTAAGCCGTTGTACGTTTTGTGATTGCTTACAGGTTGTGTGACAAGTGCGAGCGATACGTGTCTAAGGGAAACAAACATTGCGACATATGCAATGCGTGCACATCAAAGGTACGACTAAAGCCGTAGATACCATCTATACATTGCTAGCCAACTCAACATAGCGAGTACAGCAGACGCATTTTGTTGCCATGGCAGCAAAATGATTTTGATGGCGTATACAAGTAAATGTATCTATTTACTTGTATTTAATCTTTTTATTTACTTGTATTTAATCTGTTTATTTACTTGTATTTAATCTGTTTCAAAAAGTAAAAAGTGTGCTTTGTTTATCAGGTAAATAAAACACTTGCTAACGTATCATGAATATATATTTCGAGTTTTATTTCAACTTTTTATTGTGAAAACCTGTCCCCGTTGTCGTACCATATGAATAGATGGGTGATTCACAGTATCCTTTTGCTCAGTGTCGAGACAGGTGTCAACGCAACCATCCATCCATTCATCCATCCATCCATCCATCCATCCTCACATCCATCTATCCATCCAAACATTCCTCCATACATCAATGCATCCATCCATCCATCCACCATCCATCCTCCCCCCACCCATCCGTCTATCAATTTAATCCAACTAACCACCCATCCATCCCTCCATTCACCCACCCACCCATGCACCCACCCACCCATCCATTCACCCATCCACCCATCCACCCATCCATCCACTCATCCATCCATCCATCCATCCACCCATCCATCCATCCATCCATCCATCCATCCACCCACCCACCCATCCATCCATCCATCCATCCATCCACCCATCCATCCATCCATCCACCCATCCATCCACCCACCCACCCACCCATCCATCCATCCACCCACCCATCCATCCATCCATCCATCCGGGGCCGGCCCGACAGTTCAATGGGCTAGAGTGCTCGCATTGAGTGCTCTGGTCAACTGAGAGCCTAACGGCACGTGGGTCGGTGGTTCGAGCCCTGCTGTGGCCATGTCTGTGTGGTCGCAAGATAAAGATCCCATGTCTTTCTTCGTAAAGAGTAGGGGGTTACCCTCGGGCACATGGCTCCACTCTCCCTTCCTTCTCCCATTGACGCGATATGACCAAAAGTGGTTAAAGCGTCCTGATTAACCAACCAACCAACCATCCATCCATCCATCCATCCACCCGCCTATCTACCCACCCACCCACCCATCCACCCATCCATTCACCCATTTATCCATCCATTCACCCACCCATCCACCCACCCATCCATCCATCCACCCACCTATCTACCCACCCACCCACCCATCCACCCACTCACCTATACATCCACCCACCCACCCATCCATCGTGACGTATGTCCGTGTCGTGGCTTCCAGGACGGCCGGCAGTACGTCCACTGTGACCGATGCCAGTGGTGCGTCAAGCCAGTCCAGGTCCACTGCGACACCTGCGGCATCTGTGACATGGTGGGACATACATCCATCCATCCATCCATGCATCCTCTCACTCATCCATCAACCCATCCATCCACCGACACACCCACCCACCCACCTATCTACCCACCCACCCACCCATCCAACGTGACGCATGTCCGTGTCGTGGCTTCCAGGACGGCCGGCAGTACGTCCACTGTGACCGATGCCAGCGGTGCGTCAAGCCAGTCCAGGTCCACTGCGACACCTGCGGCATCTGTGACATGGTCGGACATCCGTGTGGGAAGCCCAAAGGTATATATACAAGGCGGGGCTCAAGTGACCACGTGTCTGCCAATGCCGTTAGACCGTCGTAATCCATTGTATGTTGCTCGTTTCCCTGGGGCCACCTGAGAGCCTAACGGCAATGATGGTTCGAGCTCCGCTGTGGCCATGTCTGTGTGGTCGCAGGATAAAGATCCCATGTTCCTTCTTCGCAAAGAGTTGGGGGTTACCCCCGGGGACATGGCTCCACTCGCCATTCCTCCTCCCATTGACGCGATGTGACCAAAAGTGGTTAAAGCGTCCTGAATATACAACCAACCAACCAACCGTTAGGGTGTCGTAAATAATTGTATGTTTCTCGTGTCCCTGGTCATAAAAATAGGCTGTGATTAGACAACATTAGAGCCAGGCGTGACCCCGTGACCCCGTGACCCCGTGACCTAGTTTTTGGGTGGCTAAAGTGTCCTGGATATACAACCAACCAACCAACGAACCGTTAGGGTGTCGTAAATAATTGTATGTTTCTCGTGTCCCTGGTCATAAAAATAGGCTGTCATTAGACAACATAAGAGCCAGGCGTGACCCCGTGACCCAGTTTTTGGGTGGCTAAAGTGTCCTGGATATACAACCAACCAACCAACGAACCGTTAGGGTGTCGTAAATAATTTTATGTTTCTCGTGTCTCTGGTCATAAAAATAGGCTGTCATTAGACAACATAAGAGCCAGGCGTGTCCCCCGTGACCCCGTGGCCCAGTTTTTGGGTGGCTAAAGTGTCCTGGATATACAACCAACCAACCAACGAACCGTTAGGGTGTCGTAAATAATTGTATGTTTCTCGTGTCCCTGGTCATAAAAATAGGCTGTCATTAGACAACATAAGAGCCGGGCGTGTCCCCGTGACCCCGTGACCTCATGACCCCGTGACCCAGTTTTTGGGTGGCTAAAGTGTCCTGGATATACAACCAACCAACCATGAGAAACAAACCAATAACAACGCCCTGATGCCACAATTACGGCACCAGCTTGTAATACTGATAATGGTACGTGGAGATACGATATGTGTGGACTAATTGTTTGTTCGCCTGGGATACTTCGGTAGTGATATGCCATATTTGTCACGTGATATGGTTTACTGATATCAAGACTGGCGACTGTTGTTCTAACGCATGACACGGATTCAGGGAAGGTTGCATTAACGTTGATTAAATATAATATTTGTAACTATTCCAGGCGGTTCTCCATGCGGTGACCTTGGCGACTATCTTGGCGGTGACCTTGGCGGTAAACTTGGCCCAGACAGCGCAGCCTGTACGCCTCGGGCCGAAAAGAGGTCTGCAAGTACTTCAGTTGACAGCATCGTGTGTTGGAAACAAAATATCGAGCATAGTAACATGTAAAGCACGTGACAACGGGTTAACTTTGTTCTTATTGTAGTTTGTGTTACTCGTATTATTCAGTTAATGTATGTCCCCCTGATGCTGAATTTTTATACAGCAAATTGACCTCCACAAAGTTGTCTCTTTATTTCACAGGAAATCCTCAGGGATGACAGAGGAGAACGGCCGAAAGAGACTGAAAGCTGAAGATGCATCTGTCAAATAAAGAGCATTGCATTTGATGGAAAATCTAACGTTCAACCGTTCAACGTTTACCCGTGATGCAAATTGCGAGAATTAGCATGGTGGGAACATTTAGTTCATGTTCTCGCAGCAAGGCCATCCCGGACCAGCTGATTACGTCAATGGAGTTGCCCTCGTCTCACCCAGTCATCAATTGCGTCAATAAATATTTGTAAATATCAGTGTGCGATTTGTTTTATTACCTACATATACGACCTACATATGGCGTATAGTTAGCACCTACATAACGCATACAGTGAGCACTGATTGACAGCGCCTACAATGAAACACGTAGCGCATACAGGGGAGGTTGTGGTGGGGGGGGGGGGGGGCCAAGGGGGGATCGTGTTCCCAGATCACGGAGAATAAATTTCTTTATTCCCAGGTCACGATGAATTAAAAGCAGAACTCTCCACTTGCAACGGAAGGGCGGATACACGATACCAAATTGACGATTTCCCGATTCACGGTTATTTAATCTTAAAATTCCTTGTTCACGATTAATGAAACTCCTTGATCACGCGGCGGTCGGCTAGTACCCCATTTCCAGTTCACGAAGAATTATGTTCCTCATTCCCAGTTCACGGTGAAATGAAAAGCCCAATACCGAGGAACGCAAATACCACTGCCCCCCCACCCCCCACACACACACATACAGAGCACTTTGACCTACATGGTACAGGGTAGGTAGCACTTAGAGAGTGGCGCCAACAGTGGCAGTCAAATCATGGAAAGGTTGGTATGGGTGATACAGAGGCAAAAAGTTATCAACTTAATGTAAGGAATTACTTATTGGCATATGGGAGTTATTAATTGGCGAATATCTGCGAAATGAAAAAAGAGAGACCAGTGTGACGTAATTACCGAGCCTTCCCTTTTTATCCTCTCCCCAGGTGAATAAAAGTCGAGATGCCTGCAACTTCGAACTTTTTTGTTTGAAAAATAATTCGCGTAATCTCGTGAATTCGGAACGACTTATTTTCTTTTGTACAAAATGATATCGCGATGTCCCAAACCGGGCACCGTAGCGGGGGGGTGGGTGGGGGGGGGGGGTGTGAAACTCCCTTCCTCAAGCAGACGGATGTTAAAAACAGAAGAGAATTTAAGACTAGGACAAAATTTATTGACCCTTATTGATGAAGAATGCCATATTTCCATGCACAGTCAATGTATCTAAGTGGACTCCCGGCCCACCCTGTTGCGACAGACACCCTTGTATTCAAAGTTGTATTCGTGACCTTTGACCCGAAGGTGGCCGGCGCAGTGGGAGCCGCGGCCTTGGGTTTGGGTGGCGTCTTCTTCACCTCGGTCGGCACGTTGCTGGCGTCCTCCACCAGACTCGTCAGATACTTACGTCTCTCAACCAGCATCTTGCGATCATTTTTCATGACGTCAGAGGAATCTGACGACGACGACGACGAGTCGTCGCTGATCTGTATCGGCGCGCGTTCCTTAGCAACCGCCGCCGGTTGAACTTTCTCCACGGGGGGCGCTGCGGAGGTGACGGCCGCCTGAATGGGGAAATCCTGGTTATTAGTTTCCTGCGCCCGGTACAGATCCGACATTCGCTTCTTCCAACCGGAGTCACGTGACGCTGGCGCGGGAGCTGAGGCGACGGCGGTGGGGGCGGTAGTCGAGTGACTGTCGCTGGCGCCTTGCCCCGGGACCTCGAACTTCTTCTTCAGGTCTTGGATACCTGGCGACGTGGACGAGTCGCGGTCACTCTCCTCCCGAGACCCCGGTGACCTTGCGCCAAGTCACCGGGCTGGGGAGACTTCTGACCTCCGAGCGTCACTGACGTCACCGGCAAAGTAGCGCGCAGCAGCGACAGCCTGGCAGAAATTCCTCTGGATTTCACCTCCGTTTTATCCGACACGCTGGCGACATCCTCAGGCGGCGTGCCGACCTTGACCGCGGCCTTCACCCTCTTGTTGCCTCGCTCGTCCGGCGTGGATGAGCACTTCTCTACACTGGAAGCAAAACCCAGCGGCTTGCCAGGTCCTCGGCTTTGTGGCGTGTCCTTGTGCTTGGACCTCGGCAGCGTGGCCGGCCGGAAGTGGTCGCTTTCTAAAGTGGCGGACGATCCTTCGCCGCTAGTGTTGGTCGGGGTGGCGGAGCTCTCGAAGCGCGACAGCAACTCGCGGACGCTCTTTTTCCGGCGCAATACGGCCGGACTCTGAGAATCCTGGGCCGTGTCCGAGTCCGTGTCAGTCACGGTGGAGGCAGGTCTCAGCCTCGAGTCTGAGCGGCGCGCACCGCTGACGTCATCCAGCGTGTACTCGGGCGACACCGACATGCTGGTATCACCAAGAGGGTCCGAGCCGCGTGACGTCACCGCCTTGACGTAAAATACGTCATCGTTGTCGCAGGACGCGTTGGGCTTGGACTGCTCGCCATGGTTACCGCCGGCACCGCCGACGGTCCCCGCCGTTCTTTGGTGTCCGTCCAAGTCCTCCGTTTCAAAGAGCAGCGAATCCGCGCTCTTCTTCATGTCTCGCGCCTCGCTGGTCGCCGACGTCGGCGAACTTTCCGGACGCGCTTTTTCCGGCGTCGGTGACGTCAACGAAGTGGGCGACGCCGTTTCCGATATCGGCTCCAGTACGTCTGCGCCCGTTCCGCTACCAGGTGGCAGCACCGGGGTGGTGTGGAAGCTCTGCGATACCTCCGCTTCCGTGAAGTCACCAAACACGGCCGGCCTAGCCTTCCGCGCTTCCATGAACGTCGGGCTGGTAACCATCTACGGGGACCGCCGCCAAAGGGCGCTCCTCGGGCGTCTCCACCGACTGTTTGGTCAAACTTTCGTTTGAGGCGCAGTCGGGACTGGACGAGTCCAGTTGCAACCGCCTGGCCTTGTTTATAAACGTGGTGGGGCCGCCGAGACTGGTCGGCCTTTCCGGCGAAGACAGCGGTGGCGTCACCTGGTGGTCAGTCGGCGACGGGCAGGAGTGGCGCGCCACGTGTTGGGGGCGGATGGGCGATGGCGGGCGCGCCACCTGGCGGCTTGGTTGGAGCACGCGGCTGGATTGCGCCTTTCCGGGAGAGGCCAGAGGTTTCCGGATGACGATGCGTCCCGTTTCCGATCTGGGCTCCACGGATCCTCTAATCCGGAGACCCTCCCTCTCCGCGACGACACGTGACCCGACCAACTCCGGTGACCAGGACATGGACGCTTCGCTCTCTCCCCGAGATTCGCCGGCTGACCGTCGACCAGAAACGGCATCGGTATAGCCGTGATTGGTTTCCAAGGCGACGGGCGGCACGGCGTAATCGGAAGAATCGATTCCTGAAGGCCGCCGTAACCACCACCACCACCCACAGGCTGTTCAAGGTCAGGGTCATCATCGCTGTGCCTACGTGCGCCACCACGTGTCGATGAGTATCCAAGGTCACCTTGGGGCAATATCAGTGATTAGTATTCAAAGTCACCTTGAGCGGCAGCGGCATGTGGAGAATATTCTATGCCGCGTTTTTGATCTCGGTCAACCTGTTGATGATAGTCAATGTCACCTTGAGATGGAGAATACTGAAAGTTATCCGGGATATATGGAGTAGATTCGTGTTCAAGTCGATTGACTACAACCGAGTATCCGACATGACCTTGGGCGCCGTCACAGGGACACTCAAGGTGATCCTGGGAGCTGGTCAGGACGTTTCGATCCCGTTCGATGGCTGTCTCAAATTGACTGCTATCCATGTCCACGGCGTCCGGCTCGCTGAAGCGGTCCCTGGCGGCGGACACCCCTCCGGACGAGTCGAGCGGGGCGGCGGGAGCCATGTTTTCGTGACTGACACCCGGACTGTCGCCCTCCGTGCTGCCGAAGTGCGTGAGGCTGTCATTGACGTTGGCGTCTCCGCGCCTTCCTGCTCCCGGCCGCCTCGGACGATTTTGGTTTTTATAATTATGTTAAATGGTATACATTTCGGTCCTAAAAGCGGGGCCCAGGCCGGGACGCCCCCCCCCCCCCTTTGGATCCGCCCCATGCCTACTGAACTTATTGAACAAATCTTTCCTTCTCGGAATTTCGCAGGGGCTTCCGGTGCAGCGGGCCAAGTAAGAGCAACAGTTGTGCAAGTTTGGAATTAAATCGCAGCTGAGGTTTGTGTAAAACAGTCTCCACATCTGGTCACATATGAGACCCTTTAAAGGGCTGATGATAACAGACAGATGCGTGTGAGTCTTGCTTGAAAGCTATTGAAAATATATACAACAGATGTATATACAATATAATATATATATTAAAAATATAACGTTAGTAATCTGAAACGAGATATCTACAAATGACATGGCCATGTAGATTCATATGCTGACCCAGTTTCAATACTGGACATAAACATTTAGAACGGGCAATACAAATTGTTTGAAATAAACACTGCAGATGCACTGGACATTCCGGCCCTTGCTGACCTCAAATATAAATTTACAGACTTAAATTTCGACAGTTCAAATATTTACATAAAAAGGATGCTCACCTTATCTAAAATTAACGGTGGCAGCACAGCCATGTCAGTTTTTCCATATCCTGTTGGTAATTGAGCAAATACGTGTTTACTGGAGCAAACAGAGGTTATACCAAGGAAACCATACCAAATACTTGTTCTCGGCCCGAAGTTGCATGATCAGGTCGAATATATGGTGAGTGGACATGCATGCGAGTGGTGTCACGAGTATCAGCTCTCAAACGATCCGAGTACGACATGTTGAGTGATTATCTTCGGAACGTGCCAAGGGATGAGCGCCCAGGCGTTTCTGCGCGGTATTCCGCTAAATAGTAACCGCCAGGTGGAGCTACTTCAAGTACATTCGCTGACATTTGCGAACGAACCGCCATATTTGTTCGTCATCGCGCAGTGTGAAACTTTAAGCAGCGCATTAAATCGCCGCGAGTACCTTTATACTGTGAGTAAAGATTTCAACTAAAAGGTAGAGTAATAGAAAAAGTTGCATAGAATAAGGAAATGTTCATATCGGAGAATGATACTCGCCGAATTGTATATAAACTTTATTAGCCAGGTTCGGTATCCCGCCCGGGAGGCGCTAAAACTTCCGGGTGCCGGGGTGTGTCGACAGGCACACCCGGAAGTTGGGGGCAGGTAGCTGGGTAGTGCTAAATCACCCTGGCCACTGTTTACTTTATCTGTTTATTGGCCGGGTTCGGTATCCCGCCCGGGAGGCGCTAAAACTTCCGGGTGCCCTCTTTTCATGAAAATACTGTCTTTTCGCAAAAAGAAGTGTCTTTTCACAATGAAACAATAACGGCCTACCCGCGACAGGCACCCGCTTCAACCCCCAATTACGCACATTTACCGCACTTGACAGGCCCCATCAACCAGGTGTCAACACAGCATAGTTTTTCTTTGGCGCAAGTGCCCCCAGGCTAGCCCTGAAGAACCCAGGCCTCGCTACCGCTCGGCCAGGGTCCTGAAGTGCAGCCTGCAAATCCTCAGCGATTTGAAACCCCTCCACTGTAATGGGACTAGTGTCACTTTGTGGGTGAATACCACATCCAATCCTTATTATATTTGAATTGTACATACCTTAAACTATCTATTTACGTATAGTTTGCTGGGCTCGCTCTAGGATATTTTTTTCATTAGCCAATTAGGCTAATTCCGTGGAAAAACATTAGCCAAATATATTGGTTATAAATTGGTTATAAATCTCATAATTGGAGATGAATGTAGTAGATCTACCATGTAATGTTTTCCAGGCACATCTATGCCTCGATAGCCAGAGGAACAGTTGATAAATGGGGTTTGTAGTTGAAATTTTATATTCGCCATTTTGGCGAGTGTCCAGGAAGTTCTTATCGCCAAATCCCGACTTTTCTCGCCAAATGGCTATTGGCGAATGCTAACGCGAGCCCAGGTTTGTTTCTTTGAAGAACTGTTGATATCCACAATACCGGCGATATTCCGCATTTCATTCGTAAAATGCGAGCAGCCATTCGAAGCGACAAGCGACAAAGATATCAACAGATGGCGCTACAGGGAGGAAGCGGCAAATTCCCCGGTTTTACCGGTTTACCTCATACAATTTAGCTAGGGGTTCGCGCTCGATCCAAGATGTGGTCATGCATCTCCACAATAAAAAAAAGAGTGTCTTCTGGATGTGCAATCTTTGTGTCTTCGTTATATCGCGATTTCAACATCCATAAGACACCCATTTTATTTTCTTGTAGTTATGCGCGAAAACGTCTTTGGATCGAGCGCGAGCGCCCAGTAAAATTGTACGAGGTAAACCGGTAAAACCAGGGAATTTGCCGATTCCGCCCTGTAGCGCCATCTGTTGACAAAGTTGCTGCTTGTCACTTCGAATGGCTGCGCACATGTTATAAATGAAATGCGGAATATCGCCGGTATTGTGGACATCAGCAGTTCTTCAAAGAAACAAACTATACGTAAATAGATAGTTTAAGGCATGTAGAATTCAAATATAATAAGGATTGGACGTGGTATTCACCCACAAAGTGACACCAGTCCCATTACAGTGGAGGGGTTTCAAATCGCTGAGGATTGCAGGCTGCACTTCAGGACCCTGGCCGAGCGGTAGCGAGGCCTGGGTTCTTCAGGGCTACCCCCAGGCAAGCCTGCTTCTCTAGGGGCACAACGGTAACAATGTTAAAATCCTTCGACGTTAGTAGGGAATCAACTGTAGCTTTTATTATAATGTGGGTGCGTACAATAATAGTGCTTACGTATTCTATATACCTTGTTCTATCTTCTGACATCAAGAAAGTGTGTCAACACTAGATTGTTGCAGTCATATTTTCGCGAACAAATGTTGAAGCATGCGACTTTTCCCTACCAGCTGCCATACATATGCAGCGCCACCTGGCGAATCCCGCCACCATTTGAACCATTTGTAGCCTGGGTCCCAAACTTTGTAACAGTCAATGACCCGTGAAAGAGGGCGCTGCTGTTGTCCCTTAGTTCAAAGTGAGTGACTGACAAGGCCCTCTAGCGGAAAGTCACATGCTAACGGGGAGGAGGAACCAAGTCGAATTCACAGGTACCGGCATCTGCCAAAAACAAATATGGCGTACAGCTGGTTGTGAACAGTTGTGTGCTCCAACTTTTCTTTGCGAAAATATAACAGAAATAACCAAGCGTCGACACACTTTATTGATGTCAGATGATAGAACAAGGTATATAGAATATGAAAACACTATGATTGTTCGAGCACACATTATAATAAAAGCTACACTTGATTCCTTACAAACGTTGAAGGATTTTAACATTGTTACCGTTGTGCCCCTAGAGAAGCGGGCTTGCCTGGGGGCACTTGCGCCAAAGTTTTTCTAGGCTGTGTTGTGGATTCATGGCTAGGATATTCCAATGAAATGCACATACCATTTAAATACAGTGCACATAGGGCCACTGGAACCAACATACTCTCAATCTAATCACGTTTCATCAGCCGCCATTTACTTGCGAATGTCCTGTTTTTTTAGGGGGGGGGGTAAGGGGTAATTATCTGTTTATGTTCCTCAGGAACAGGCTTTTCATTTCATGTGGAAAATAATTCTTGACTTTGTGAACTGGGAATTAAATATTAGCCATCCGTCGTGATCAAGGATTTTCATTAGCTGGAACTGATCATTTTAATACTAAATGGCCGTTAATTAGGAAATCGCAAATTTATATCATGTATCCACCCCTTTCATTATATGTGGAAAGTGCTCCATTCAGTTCATTGTGATCTGAGAATAAGGAAATTTATTCTTCGTAATTTAGGAATACGACCCCCGTCCTTGCCCCCCTCCCTGTTTTGAATGAGGCACATTAGCATGCCAAATGATGGATGTACGCACATCCATACCCGACTGAAAGAAGTGTCTGGCACTTTGCCAATGTGTAATGTGCATATTGAGGTGACCGCATGGATACCAATCTACCAAAGAAATGTGTCCAATGTTTTTATAAATTTCTGTGCATTTGTCAATGTGCATCTCTGGGACCCTACGGAGGAGCTTGCGACTATAGGGTCACCTCATGGAGTTCCTTGCGGCCAGTCATGCACAAAATAATGTCACACAAAAGCTTCAGTGCTAAATCACCCTGGCCAGTATTGTGTACAGGTGTATACTGTTGTGTGCAGGTGTAGACAAAACCTTATGACATCTGATAAATGTAATTTGTGTCAGTTGCCAGGCAGTGACAACTTGAGATATTGTGATGTTGTGACTCTGATTTTTGAAAATACCTTGGTCATTATGTAGTTTTCTAGTTGACATTTTTACGTCAAACTTACCCATATACTGGTGTCTATTTGTTTACTTTGGAGGCCCTTGGCTTTGTCAATACTAACTAAGCTTAACGTGCGTGAAAACCCAAATTAAAGTCATTGACAAATGCCAGGATCCTAAAGAATAACCGAAATATATACATTTCAACCATATAGGATACTGACAATATTAGTTGCCTTTGCGCATGGATGCTTTGAACTTTGAAGTTGCCTTGACTGGGCTATTTTCCCACTTCACCAAAAACTGACTGAAAGTGCGATGGTGAGTTGTGACAAATAGTCACAAATAGAAGTCATCAAAACTTGTCCAGCGCAGAGTATATGCATGTGAATATAGGCCAATGCATGCGACTGTTGTAAGTTATGTTATCTGGTCTAATCTATAAAGGTGCAGTAAGATTTTGCAACAATGACAAGACTGATCAAGGTTTCAACAAACTTCGGCTTGATGAAGACAACAGGTAAAATTTGTTCAGATGCGGTGGAAAGACTCCGATGTGTCAGTATGGCCAGCACTATCTGTGGTGCTCAATTCGACTGTGGTGGGTTCCATTCTATGACAAGTTTGAATATTAATTTCGATTTACAAAAAAAAGTATGGTTTGCGCTGTCCCTGATTGAGAAAATCCAGGTCCATGTCTGCCCATAGGTTACTGCCCCCACTCCCGAAGCTACCATCCCCTGCCCTGGGCCTGGCATATATAATTTATCCTACACTGTTCAACGATATAACCACTTAGCATAGGTTTATCCCTGACAACAAATTGCTATACAGGTGATCCAGTTAGAAGTATGTTTACATAGATAGAGCCCCCACCCTGATCACGTGATAACTCTCGCCTTGGTTTCTGACTCCTGCTTATCAATATCATGCTTGGGAAAGTCTTTATTTGGCCTATAACCCTTCATTAAACGCCGCTTGTTTGTCTATGTAAACCATTGCAATTGTCAAACCTGT
Organism: Arenicola marina; assembly: GCA_964019135.1. Lineage (NCBI taxonomy): Eukaryota > Metazoa > Annelida > Polychaeta > Arenicolidae > Arenicola > Arenicola marina. Next base: position 52,129,668 of record OZ025250.1, on the reverse strand, counting down.
ATCAGTAGCTTCCTGCAAGTATTTAATTTTGTCATATTTAGTCCTTGTAATTCCGCGAGAGGGCCGTATTTCGTAGTCTGTAAACTTTTCTGATCTTTCTCAGAACTGATTACTGGTACTGGCAGTCGCCTGAACTTCAGTCTTTGTATGATTGAAATTCTGGCTGAAATATGTATGTTTGTGGTCCAAAAAATTTGCTTGTGTCTAGATGCGAATATAAATTTTTTATGGCAGTATCTCTGTCAGCTCTTGAGATGTAAGGAAATCACTGTTGCATGGATTACGTGACGCCATGTTACACTGGCACTTCGCATCAAATTCTGACTCCTACTTGTGACGTCATAGAACACTCGGCTATCGTCGGTGCCCGGCCAGGAAAGTCCGTAATTGCTCGCACAAAAATTGATATTGCTACCCTATGTCGGTTTAGGTAATAATACCGGTACATACTCTTTCACGAAAATGACCCCGTCTGAGTTATCACGCACTTTAACTTAAGTAACAAAAAGCTGTGACCCGAGCAGGCGACAATCGGCCATACGTAAATACAAGTTTCCTTGGGCATATTTCCGATGTGATATTTTGAATCTCGCAGGATCTTGGTCTGATTGGCGTCTCGCGAGAGCCTATTGCCTCCACCGTTGTCCGTGCGGGACATGCACACGTGTGTATCAACTAACTTACATCACACACACACCAGAGTTATTGCCACACATACAACTTTTTGTGGCGTATAGCCTACGCAGTATAGACTAGATCTATCAAATCTATTGCCATGCTATTCAGCTTATTTTTTAACTTAGTTTACCGTGTAACCCGATAAGGAGCGATGTCTTTTTACTTACACAAAAGGGCCGCGAGTCGAGGCAGTTGAGATGCACACTATGAATTGTGACCTACATAATTGTTTCTAGTATGCATGCTAGAACATTTACTTAATATACAAAGTATAACAAAATGAAATAAAACATTTGTAAATTGAAATTTCTTTTTCCGCCGCTCGATCGACACAGTGCATTAATAGTCATGGCGAACTGGATGGGTCTCCACTTTGACAGCCTTTTCCATCTATGGTTCAATATTCAAAACCTGCCAAGTTGGGGTAGTATTCCAAGTGAGGGGAGGGCGCGGGAGACACTTCAAGTCCCCGCCCTGTGTCAGTTGATTTCAATATACAACCAAAGTAGTCAACTTTGCACATCCTCAAATGGCACTGAGGTGTAAAGAGTGGCACAAGTTACCTGACACCACATTACTCGCATTGGAGGATATAATTGTCAAGGCAGAGATGTAAATATGTGCTACCGTTGAGTCTGAACTAGAACCACAACTATCTACAGCATACCGCAATGCAGGACATTTGAGCAATTTTGTGTTTACTTCTTTCAGTTTACTGTAATGCCCACGTCACCACTTGGGCTGAGCCGCCGAGACCTCTACCCTGAAGACGACACACCCATAGCCTGCTATCTGATAACGTCATACACCAATCCGTGTCAGTGAGGGGTTCTCAGGCTTTCTCCAGTAGGCCATTGACCCTTAGACGGGATTATCTGATATATGATTGGATGATATGCTATGCGGTGATCTTCAACCAGGTGGCGCTCGTGATATATAGGTTACCTTACCTACCCGTGACCTTCAGAGACTGGCGACAGGGCGCGGAACAAGTTGGACGCATTGGGATCAAAGAGAACTTGGAATTAACAAACTTAAGGTGAGTTGGCATATGACGATCAGCATAGCTACTCCATGCACACCATCGCAATGCAGCCACATTATAAGGGATGTGGAAGGGGATGCCCAGTATCCAGCGTCTTTTTCCCCCAATTAACCGTGTCCAGTGTCCAATGCCTTACAAATAGGAAAATGTGCCCCGGCCCAAGTGTCTCCAGTACTTAGTATGGGTGTATTGATCCCTATTGGTGAACTGGCGTGTGGGGCAGATTGTCACAGAGGAAATATGGCCAGGACCAAGTGTCTCCATTGCTTGGCATATGTGTATCGATCCCTATTGGTGAAGGGGCGTGTGGGGCAGATTGTCACAGAGGGAATGTGGCCTGGACCAAGTGTCTCCATTGCTTGGCTTGGGTGTATCGATCCCTTTATGTTATGTCCTGATATGTGATGTCCTGATATGTTCTGTCCTAATATGTTATGTCCTGATATGTTGTGTGTCGGTATGTTATGTCCTGATGCGTTATTTCCCGATCTGTCTCCATGTCACTGAGTTGTTCCTTCAGATGTACCAGATAGAGACCTTGAAAGACGAGGTCAGGAATTCTGGCGCTAAAATCCTGAAGCGGGCTGATGTGAAGGAAGGTCGGGAAATAGCCAGAGGAGGTTATGGAAGAGTCCTCATGGGCACTTTGAAGGAAGGTTAGTGTTATCGTTGAGAATAAGAGTCAATTTCTATAGATGGCCCTACGGCGTTGTAATTATTGCAACAACACTAGACGATATGGCGTGACATTCCCCACGTATCCACATTTCGTTACCAGAGCTCTGCCCCAAATGTAATATCAATCTGTTCCGGTGTTTGTTATTTTCAGATAATTCAAGAGTCGTGATCAAGCGAATGCTGGCCTCCAAATGGGATGTCGCTCAAGTCAAACTATTTTGTAAAGAAATCAAGTTCCTCAGCGCGGTAACCCACCCCAATATTGTCCGTCTTCTGGGAGTGTGCCTTGAGCCTTTCAGCCCTATTTTGGAATACATTGAGTTCAATCTGGACGAAATGAATATTCCCGAGACGGAGGGTTCTAGAGAAGGCAGCACTCTGGCGGAGCTGTTGAGTATTCTGGCGGAAGCGGATCTGGTTGAAGAAGTTGGGGTGAAACGAAGAGTGCTTCACAAAGCAGCGGTTGACATTGCGATGGGATTGGCGTTTCTTCATCATAACAATATATGCCATAGAGACCTCAAGCCGGCTAACGTTTTGGTGAAGAATTCCGGGGACATATTTACCTTCAAGCTGGCAGACTTTGGCGACGCTAGAGCGAACCACATACAAACCACCTCCGTTGTGCATAGCGTTACAGAGTGTGTACAGCGCGGGACAAAGTTATTCTTCGCCCCAGAACAATTACTGGAAACCCTGGCGTTTGCAGATACACCAGCTTTAAAAAGAGTCGACATTTGGTGCTACGGCATGACCGTATTCTGCCTGCTTTCTCCTGATTTCATGTTTCCCTGGGAACAAGAACGTGTAGTCCAGACTGATCTTGACAATGTCTTGATGACGGCAATGACGGCCAGGAAATTGCCCAGAGTTTCGGACAAGTACAAACACCTGCCGGAGAACACAGGTCTAGGCGACGTCCACCAGCGGTGTTGCCGCTACGACCCGGCCACAAGGCCAGGGGTCGACGAACTGGTGGAGTTTCTAATCAAGTAAGGACAACCAATTTCCTGGTTGGAGGTGGGTCGGAGTGGCCCTGGTCGGAGTAGGTCGGAGTGGTCCGGGTCGGGCTAGGTCGGAGTGATATGGGTCGGAGTAGGTCAGGGAGGTCCGGGTCGGGGTAGGACTGAGTGGTCCTGGTCGGAGTGGTCGGGGTCGGAGTAGGTCGGAGTGGCCCGGGTCGGCGTAGGTCTGAGTGGTCCGGGTCGGGGTAGGTCGGAGTGGGCCTGGTCGGCGTAGGTCGGAGTGGCCCGGGTCGAGGTGGGTCGGAGTGGCCCTGGTCGGGGTAGGTCGGAGTGGTCCGGCTCGGGGTAGGTCGGAGTGGGCCTGGTTGGGGTAGGTCGTAGTGGTCCTGGTCGGGGTAGGTCGGAGTGGTCCATGTCGGGGTAGGTCGGAGTGGCCCGGGTCGGGGTAGGTCGGAGTGGGCCTGGTTGGGGTAGGTCGTAGTGGTCCTGGTCGGGGTAGGTCGGAGTGGTCCATGTCGGGGTAGGTCGGAGTGGCCCGGGTCGGGGTAGGTCGGAGTGGCTCGGGTCGGGTTAGGTCGCAGTGGTCCTGGTCGGGGTAGGTCGGAGTGGTCCATGTCGTGGTAGGTCGGAGTGGCCCGGGTCGGGGTAGGTCGGCGTGGTCCGGGTCAGGGTAGGTCGCAGTGGTCCTGGTCGGGGTAGGTCTGAGTGGTCTATGTCGAGGTGGGTCGGAGAGGCCCGGGTCGAGGTGGGTCGGAGTGGCCCGGGTCTGGGTAGGTCGGAGTGGCCCGGGTCGGGGTAGGTCGGAGTGGCCCGGGTCGGGGTAGGTCGGAGTGGTCCGGGTCGGGGTAGATCGAAGTGGTCCGGGTCGGGGTAGGTCAGGGTGGTCCGGGTCAGAGTAGGTCAGAGTGGTCCGGGTCGAGGTGGGTCGGAGTGGCCCGGGTTGGGGTAGGTCGGAGTGGTTCGGGTTGGGGTAGGTCGGAGTGGCTCGGGTCGGGGTAGGTCGGAGTGGCCCGGGTCGAGGTGGGTCGGAGTGGTCCCGGTCGAGGTGGGTCGGAGTGGCACGGGTCGGGGTAGGTCGGGGTGGTCCGGGTCGGGGTAGGTTGGAGTGGCCCGGGTCGGAGTGGCCCGGGTCGGGGTAGGTCGGCGTGGTCCGGGTCAGGGTAGGTCGCAGTGGTCCTGGTCGGGGTAGGTCTGAGTGGTCTATGTCGAGGTGGGTCGGAGAGGCCCGGGTCGAGGTGGGTCGGAGTGGCCCGGGTCTGGGTAGGTCGGAGTGGCCCGGGTCGGGGTAAGTCGGAGTGGCCCGGGTCGGGGTAGGTCGGAGTGGTCCGGGTCGGGGTAGGTCGGAGTGGCCCGGGTCGGGGTAGGTCGGAGTGGCCCGGGTCGGGGTAGGTCGAAGTGGCCCGGGTCATTGTAAGTCGAAGTGGTCCGGGTCGGGGTAGGTCAGAGTGGTACGGGTCAGGGTAGGTCAGGGAGGTCCCGGTCGGGGTAGATCGGAGTGGTCCGGGTCAGGGTAGGTCAGGGAGGTCCGGGTCGGGGTAGATCGAAGTGGTCCGGGTCGGGGTAGGTCAGGGTGGTCCGGGTCAGAGTAGGTCAGAGTGGTCCGGGTCGAGGTGGGTCGGAGTGGCCCGGGTTAGGGTAGGTCGGAGTGGTTCGGGTTGGGGTAGGTCGGAGTGGCTCGGGTCGGGGTAGGTCGGAGTGGCCCGGGTCGAGGTGGGTCGGAGTGGTCCCGGTCGAGGTGGGTCGGAGTGGCACGGGTCGGGGTAGGTCGGGGTGGTCCGGGTCGGGGTAGGTTGGAGTGGCCCGGGTCGGAGTGGCCCGGGTTGGGGCAGGTCGGAATGGTTCGGGTAGGGGTAGGTCGGAGTGGCCCGGGTCGAGGTGGGTCGGAGTGGCCCGGGTTGGGGTAGGTCGGAGTGGTTCGGGTTGGGGTAGGTCGGAGTGTCTCGGGTCGGGGTAGGTCGGAGTGGCCCGGGTCGAGGTGGGTCGGAGTGGTCCCGGTCGAGGTGGGTCGGAGTGGCACGGGTCGGGGTAGGTCGGGGTGGTCCGGGTCGGGGTAGGTTGGAGTGGCCCGGATCGGAGTGGCCCGGGTTGGGGCAGGTCGGAGTGGTTCGGGTAGGGGTAGGTCGGAGTGGCCCGGGTCGAGGTGGGTCGGAGTGGTCCGGGTCGAGGTGGGTCGGAGTGGCCCGGGTCGGGGTAGGTCGGAGTGGTCCGGGTCGGAGTAGGTTGGAGTGGCCCGGGTCGGGGTAGGTCGGAGTGGCTCGGGTCGGGGTAGGTCGGAGTGGTCCGGGTCGGGTTAGGTCAGGGTGGTCCGGGTTGGGGTGGATCGGAGTGGTCCGTGTCGGGGAAGGTTGGAGTGGTGTGGGGCGGGGTAGGTCGGTGTGGTCCGGGTCTGGGTAGGTCGTGGGGGCCGGCACGATAGCTCAGTAGAGCGCTCGCATTGAAAGCTCTGGTCACCTGAGAGCCTGACGGCACGTGGGTCGGTGGTTCGAGCCCTGCTGTGGCCATGTCTGTGTGGTCGCAGGATAAAGGTCCCATGTCTTCGTAATTAGTAGAGGGTTACCCTCGGGGACATGGCTCCACTCTCCCTTCCTTCTCCCATTGACGCGATATGACCATAAGTGGTTAAAGCGTCCTGAATAACCAACCAACCGGGTAGGTCGTGGTATGGGTCGGGGTGGTTCGGGTCGGGGTAGGTCGGAGTGGTCCGGGTTGGGGTAAGTCGGGGAGGTCCCAGTCGGGGTAGGTCGGAGTCCTGCGGGTCGGGTTGGTCCGGGTCGGGCTAGGTCGGAGTGGTCCGTGTCTGGGTAGGTCGGAGCGGTCCGGGTTGGGGTAGGTCGGAGTGGTCCGGGTCAGGGTAGGTCGGATTGGTCCGGGTCGGAGTAGGTCGGAGTGGTCCAGGTCGGGGTAGGTCGGAGTGGTCCGGCTCGGGGTAGGCCGGCGAGGTCCGTGTCGGGGTTGGTCGGGGTGGTCCCGGTCGGGGTAGGTCGGAGTGGTCCGTTTCGGATAGGTCGGAGTGGCCCGGGTCATTGTAAGTCGAAGTGGTCCGGGTCGGGGTAAGTCAGAGTGGTCCGGGTCGGGTTAGGTCGGAGTGGTCCGGGTCGGGCTAGGTCGGAATGGTCCTGGTCCGGGTAGGTCGGAGTAGTCCGGGTTGGGCTAGGTCGGAGTGGTCCGGGTCAGGGTAGGTCGGAGCGGTCTGGGTCGGGGTATGTCGGACTGGTCCGGGTCGGAGTGGTCCGGGTCGGGGTATGTCGGAGTGGCCCGGGTCGGAGTGATCCGGGTCGGACTGGTCCGGGTCGGAGTGGTCCGGGTCGGGGTAGGTCAGGGTTGTCCGGTTCGGGATAGGTCGGGGTGGTCCGGGTCGGGCTAGGTCGGAGTGGCCCGGGTCGGGGTAGGTCAGAGTGGCCCAGGTCGGGGTATGTCGGAGTGGCCCGGGTCGGGTTAGTTCGGAGTGGTCCGGGTCGGGGTAGGTCGGAGTGGTCCGGGTCGGGGTAGGTCGGAGTGGTCCTGGTCGGGGTAGGTCGGAGTGGTCCTGGTCGGGGTAGGTCGGAGTGGTCCATGTCGGGTTAGGTCGGAGTGGCCCGGGTCGGGGTAGGTCGGAGTGGCTCGGGTCGGATTAGGTCGGAGCGGTCTGGGTCGGAGTGGTCCGGGTCGGGGTATGTCGGAGTGGTCCGGGTCGGAGTGATCCGGGTCGGACTGGTCCGGGTCGGAGTGGTCCGGGTCGGGGTATGTCGGAGTGGCCCGGGTCGGAGTGATCCGGGTCGGACTGGTCCGGGTCGGAGTGGTCCGGGTCGGGGTAGGTCAGGGTGGTCCGGTTCGGGATAGGTCGGGGTGGTCCGGGTCGGGCTAGGTCGGAGTGGCCCGGGTCGTCGTAGGTCAGAGTGGCCCGGGTCGGGGTATGTCGGAGTGGCCCGGGTCGGGTTAGGTCGGAGTGGTCCGGGTCGGGGTAGGTCGGAGTGGTCCGGGTCGGGGTAGGTCGGAGTGGTCCTGGTCGGGGTAGGTCGGAGTGGTCCTGGTCGGGGTAGGTCGGAGTGGTCCATGTCGGGTTAGGTCGGAGTGGCCCGGGTCGGGGTAGGTCGGAGTGGCTCGGGTCGGATTAGGTCGGAGTGGTCCGGGTCGGGGTAAGTCGGAGTGGTCCGGGTCGGGGTAGGTCGGAGTGGTCCATGTCGGGGTAGGTCGGAGTGGGCCTGGTCGAGGTGGGTCGGAGTGGCCCGGGTCGGGGTAGGTCGGAGTGGCCCGGGTCGGGGTAGGTCGGAGTGGTCCGGGTCGGGGTAGGTCGGAGTGGTCCATGTCGAGGTGGGTCGGAGTGACCCGGGTCGAGGTAGCACGGAGTGGTCCGGATCGGGGTGGGTCAGGGAGGTCCGGGTCGGGGTAGGTCTGAGTGGTCCTTGTCTGGGTAGGTCGGAGTGGTCGATGTCGGGGTATGTCTGAGTGGACCGGGTCGGGGTAGGTCGGAGTGGTCGGGGTTGGGGTAGGTCGGAGTTGCCCGGGTCGGGGTAGGTCGGAGTGGCCCGGGTCGGGGTAGGTCGGAGTGGGCCTGGTTGGGGTAGGTCGTAGTGGTCCATGTCGGGGTAGGTCGGAGTGGCCCGGGTCGGGGTAGGTCGGAGTGGCCCGGGTCGGGGTAGGTCGGAGTGGCCCGGGTCGGGTTAGGTCGGAGTGGTCTGGGTCGGGGTAGGTCGGAGTGGTCCGGGTCGGGGTAGGTCGCAGTGGTTCTGCTCGGGGTAGGTCGGAGTGGTCCATGTCGGGGTAGGTCGGAGTGGGCCTGGTCGAGGTGGGTCGGAGTGGCCCGGGTCGGGGTAGGTCGGAGTGGCCCGGGTCGGGGTAGGTCGGAGTGGTCCGGGTCGGGGTAGGTCGGAGTGGTCCATGTCGAGGTGGGTCGGAGTGACCCGGGTCGAGGTAGCACGGAGTGGTCCGGGTCGGGGTGGGTCAGGGAGGTCCGGGTCGGGTTAGGTCGGAGTGGTCTGGGTCGGGGTAGGTCGGAGTGGTCCGGGTCGGGGTAGGTCGCAGTGGTTCTGCTCGGGGTAGGTCGGAGTGGTCCATGTCGGGGTATGTCTGAGTGGACCGGGTCGGGGTAGGTCGGAGTGGTCGGGGTTGGGGTAGGTCGGAGTTGCCCGGGTCGGGGTAGGTCGGAGTGGCCCGGGTCGGGGTAGGGCGGAGTGGGCCTGGTTGGGGTAGGTGGTAGTGGTCCATGTCGGGGTAGGTCGGGGTGGTCCTGGTCGGGGTCGCCCGTAGTAGGGAGGGGCCGCGGAGTGGTCCTGGACGGGGTCGCCCGTAGTAGGGAGGGGCCGCGGGGTGGCCCTGGCCGGGGTCGCCCGTAGTAGGGAGGGGCCGCGGGGTGGCCCTGGCCGGGGTCGCCCGTAGTAGGGAGGGGCCGCGGGGTGGCCCTAGCCGGGGTCGCCCGTAGTAGGGAGGGGCCGCGGGGTGGCCCTGGCCGGGGTCGCCCGTAGTAGGGAGGGGCCGCGGGGTGGCCCTGGTCGGGGTCGCCCGTAGTAGGGAGGGGCCGCGGGGTGGCCCTGGCCGGGGTCGCCCGTAGTAGGGAGGGACCGCGGGGTGGCCCTGGCCGGGGTCGCTCGTAGTAGGGAGGGGCCGCGGGGTGGCCCTGGTCGGGGTCGCCCGTAGTAGGGAGGGGCCGCGGGGTGGCCCTGGTCGGAGTCGCCCGTAGTCGTAGTAGGGAGGGGCCGCGGGGTGGCCCTGGCCGGGGTGGCCCTGGCCGGGGTCGCCCGTAGTAGGGAGGGGCCGCGGGGTGGCCCTGGGCGGGGTCGCCCGTAGTAGGGAGGGGCCGCGGGGTGGCCCTGGCCGGGGTCACTCGTAGTCGTAGTAGGGACGGGCCGCGGGGTGGCCCTGGCCAGGGTCGCCCGTAGTAGGGAGGGGCCGCGGGGTGGCCTTGGCCGGGGTCGCCCGTAGTAGGGAGGGGCCGCGGGGTGGCCCTGGCCGGGGTCGCCCGTAGTAGGGAGGGGCCGCGGGGTGGCCCTGGCCGGGGTCGCCCGTAGTAGGGAGGGGCCGCGGGGTGGCCCTGGTCGGGGTCACTCGTAGTCGTAGTAGGGAGGGGCCGCGGGGTGGCCCTGGCCGGGGTCGCCCGTAGTAGGGAGGGGCCGCGGGTTGGCCCTGGTCGGGGTCGCCCGTAGTAGGGATGGGCCGCGGGGTGGCCCTGGTCGGGGTCGCCCGTAGTAGGGAGGGGCCGCGGGGTGGCCCTGGCCGGGGTCGCCCGTAGTAGGGAGGGGCCGCGGGGTGGCCCTGGTCGGGGTCGCCCGTAGTAGGGAGGGGCCGCGGGGTGGCCCTGGCCGGGGTCGCTCGTAGTAGGGAGGGGCCGCTGGGTGGCCTTGGCCGGGGTCGCCCGTAGTAGGGAGGGGCAGTAGTAGTATGTTAGTATGCTGTAGCAGTATGCCACGCTGTAGCAGTATGTCACGCTGTAGCAGTGTCACGCTGTAGCAGTATGTCACGCTGTAGCAGTATGTCACGCTGTAGCAGTGTCACGCTGTAGCAGTATGTCACGCTGTAGCAGTATGTCACGCTGTAGCAGTATGTCACGCTGTAGCAGTATGTCACGCTGTAGCAGTATGTCACGCTGTAGCAGTATGTCACGCTGTAGCAGTGTCACGCTGTAGCAGTATGTCACGCTGTAGCAGTATGTCACGCTGTAGCAGTATGTCACGCTGTAGCAGTATGTCACGCTGTAGCAGTATGTCACGCTGTAGCAGGGTCACGCTGTAGCAGTATGTTACGCTGTAGCAGTATGTCACGCTGTAGCAGTGTCACGCTGTAGCAGTATGTCACGCTGTAGCAGTATGTCACGCTGTAGCAGTATGTCACGCGGTAGCAGTATGTCACGCTGTAGCAGTATGTCACGCTGTAGCAGTATGTCACGCTGTAGCAGTATGTCACGCTGTAGCAGTATGTCACGCTGTAGCAGTATGTCACGCTGTAGCAGTATGTCACGCTGTAGCAGTATGTCACGCTGTAGCAGTATGTCACGCTGTAGCAGTATGTCACGCTGTAGCAGTATGTCACGCTGTAGCAGTATGTCATGCTGTAGCGGTATGTCACGCTGTAGCAGTGTCACGCTGTAACAGTGTCACGCTGTAACAGTGTCACGCCGCAATAGTCACGCTGTAACAGTATGTCACGCTGTAGTAGTATGTCATGCTGTAGCAGTGTCACGCTGTAACAGTGTCACGCTGTAACAGTGTCACGCCGCAATAGTCACGCTGTAACAGTATGTCACGCTGTAACAGTATGTCACGCTGTAACAGTATCTCAAGCTGTAACACCGCCACGCTGTAATATTGTCACGGTGTCAGTGTCACGGTGTCAGAGTGTCACGGTGTAACAGTGTCACGGTGTAACAGTGTCACGGTCTAAGAGTGTCACGGTGTAACAGTGTCACGGTGTAAGAGTGTCACGGTGGAACAGTGTTACCTTGTAAGAGTGTCACGGTGTAACAGTGTAACGTTGTAACAGTGTCACGCCGCAACAGTCACGCTGTAACAGTATATCACGCTGTAACAGTATGTCAAGCTGTCACACCGCCACGCTGTAATATTGTCACGTTGTAAGAATGTCACGGTGTAAGAGTGTCACGGTGTAAGAATGTCACGGTGTAAGAGTGTCACGGTGTAACAGTGTCACGATGTAAGAGTGTCACGGTGTAACAGTGTCACGTTGTAAGAGTGTCACGGTGTAACAGTGTCACGTTGTAACAGTGTCACGCCGCAACAGTCAAGCTGTAACAGTATGTCACGCTGTAACAGTATGTCAAGCTGTCACACCGGCCACGCTGTAATATTGTCACGTTGTAAGAATGTCACGGTGTAAGAGTGTCAGGGTGTAACAGTGTCACGGTGTAACAGTGTCACAGTGTAACAGTGTCACGGTGTAACAGTGTCACGCTGAGACAGTATGCCACACTGTCACTTTAGTGGGTACACTGTCACTCTGATGGGAATACTGTCACTACAGTTGGAACACTGTCACTAGTGTAGGAACACTGTCACTAGTGCAGGAACACTGTCACTAGTGCAGAAACACTGTCACTAGTGCAGGAACACTTTCACTACACGGTTACTACAGTCAGAATACTCACTAGAGTGGGAACACTGTCACTACAGTGGGAATATTGCCACTAGAGTGGGAACACTGTTACTACATAAACACCACTGTCAATACCGTGGGAACACTGTCAGTACAGTGGGAACACTGTGCCTACAGTCGGAACACTGTCACTAGAGTGGGAACACTGTCACTACAGTGAGAACACTCTCACTATAGTGCGAACACTGTCAGTACAATGCGAACACTGTCACTAGAGTGGGAACACTGTCACTACAGTGGGAATACTGTCACTTGTGTGGGAACAGTCACTACAGTGAGAACACTGTCGCCACAGTTTGAACACTGTTGCCACAGTGGGAACACTGTCAGGACAATGGGATCACTGTCGCCATAGTGGCACCATAGACGAAACATAGATAGCCTGAAAACAGGACCGTAAGTCGTAAGACAGTAAGGGCAAGGGACGACCTAGGTAGCTAGGCGATAGCCTCGGGAGACGGACCGACTCCGTTTTCTGTAGCGAAGACGGTGGCAGGTACATATATGTATAATCGTTGTGACCTGAAAGACTTACTTGATTGAAAGCCGTAAACGAAAATTCAACTTATTTAGTATCCATTTGACCGAGATATATATGTCCGCGAACATATTGATTGAGGGTTGTTATGGCCTATCGCATGTTGCGGCATTGCGGAAGTCTCGTTTGCGCCCTGAGATCTCGCGCCCGTGGCTGCCAGTCGGGGTGCGAGGTGTCGGCGGGGAAGAGGGGATGGAGGATTACCGGCCGCGCTGACATGGCTGGCAGTATTCCGGTGGTGAGTTTGTTTTACCTGAGTAAGTAATAATCAAGCTTTTTCTCGTCGCAACTGCTTGCCACGCCGTTCGCTCCCCTCGTCAGTAACGGCTCGAGTCCTCACCGAACTGAGTGACAGTCCGCTAGGTACAAATTACATGGTCAAAGTCAACGGCCCCTCAGCCCGACCGGCTCTCTAACGCGTTCGCGCCCCTTGGCTCGCCTTTCAGCACGCCCCTCTACTTCAGTGGAGCCTCAAGTTAAAGTTACCATAGGTGCTCATTCCCTCAATATTGCACATAGAAAGACCCGATATGGCTTAAAATGTCGCCCTTTGCCTTAGAGTATTCAGACAAGCGTGACAGTGTTGGACTATCCGGTGGACGTATGAAAGAACAGACAACGCACAACAACTTTGGGGGGAATGTTATTTATTAGCACTTGTAAAGAACTGGCTACAACCAAGGCGGCTCACGATCCAGTCATACTCACAAGCTTCGTACTATTACCATAGCAACCACAAACACAGTCATCTCGTGAACCATTGCAAGCAGACGACACAGACAACTACACATAGAGCCACGGTTGCTATAGAAACGCAGCCATCACTCTGGCTACCATGACAACCCTTGAAATAAAAAACAAACTTTGCTGACCTTGATGCGACGACAATGTTTGATGACATTTGATTTGACGTTATACTTTCCCTCATACAATGTCGGCACTCGTTAAAACAAAGACGCAGCTAAAAATTAAATTAAAATCTAAGCCTACAATGCCCAGCTATGCACAATATACAGCTTTGAAGAAGTTGAGTACCATTATAGGCGACACGAACGCGGAGCGCGTCCTCCGAAGAGAGAAGACACAACGCAAGAGCGTTAAAGTACAAAACACTTTCCCTCCGAGCTGGCGACATGAAGAAGAAGCCACGTCAAGTCCTCTACCGAGAGAAGTCCTTACACAACTGTCCACACGTCATTCAAACCACACACTTATATCCTCGCCACCTCCCACTTCCAGACGGACTCGTTCTCTTTAATTTCGATGTGTTAACCCCATATCGACAGGGGATCATTATACACAGGAGGAATAAAAACAAAACAATACAAAAATAGGACACTGATAAAAAGTGACTGTATATCAGGTGGGTGGGCATACTGACTCCTTAGATACCAAGCCCAGCGTTGGTTCAACGAAACCTACTTTACAGTACGTAGCCATTAACATTCATAGCAGCATTCCGCGCGTTTCACCAATGGGGGCGCAGGATTTTCCTCAATGTGCACCGCAATGTACATATATACCTTTTCATTATTCTTTGCAGCAGTGTTCTTAAGCGGTGGACAAACTTTGTTTCTTAGAACGTTTTCACTCGGAGATGATTAAGTTAAACGCACGGATATTTTACACTGGCGATGGTAGATATCGCCTGTGACGTCATCGCTATTATGGACGCACCCTGGAGATTCCACTCATCGTGACGTAAACCACGAGAAGTACGATTGTTGGCGCTCGTGGCGCCATCTATGTACACAGAGTCGGGTCACGTAACTCGTGACGTCTAACTTGGAGACGGACTGAGGTGAGCGGGCCTCGCTATCTACAAACAACGACTACAATACTAGGCATTCCATCCAGGATTTCTTTCCCGTTTCAGAATAACTGACACAAATAATTCATCCATATTTGATTTACGCAAAGGCAGATTTGAGCAAAAACAAACTCCTCACGCGATGAGAACGAGCGTCAACTATACACGCAGTACAAAATAATTCTACACTACATATACATATATATCAACATCATTTCCAAATACCGGTATCGGCAAGAGATGGAATTGCCAGTTTTTGATATCAAAAGCACTTTTTCTTTGAACGTAATACTGTGATTTTACGTGGAATACGAAAGGGAATACTATTGCAGGAAAGACACTTAATACAGTTCATAAAAAGTTGAATATGATCTATGCATCATTTGAATATATATAAATATGAATAAAGCTACTTTATAAACACTTTACAGCAGATCTTTACGGTGGTCACGGCGACTGCGCGTCCTCCCGTCACGAAGAACACTTAGGGGAGCTTTTGACCCATGCCGTACCTAACGATGCACCCCCACCCCCCCCCCCCCACCCCCTCTCATCCGTCGATGTTGCGTCCGTTAAAATGTGTACTTTAGGACGTGTGTTATTACACTCACTATCTTCTGTTGTGTGTCACGATATAATAAGTTGCAGTATGGCACGAAGGGAAACTGGCAGTGAGCGATGTTAGGGGGGGGGGGCAGTTCATATGGTGGGATGGCGGGGGGGGGGGGCAGAGAGATGAGACAGGGTCAGGTTAAGGGTAAGGCGCGCTTGCAAAGTGGAGAGGGATTCCGGCGATATCGCCTCGTAGGAAAGTGGGACCACATTTTGCTCGCTCGTTACGACTGACCTCTATCCATATAGCAGAGGTCGGAATAATACATGTAACTTAGGGATGAAAATGATGACACGTGGTATGGAAATGTTACGTGGACAAGCAGTTGCTCCAAGGTGACCCAGATAGTGCAATGCACGTCGCATCATGTTCTTATACAACACACAAGTGTAACGCGACTCCATGACTCGTAACGCTTCATTCAAGGAATTTCTCTCGGCTATAAAATCGTGTTCCACGTCCCACTGGACTGGGACGCCCTCTGTGCCGTGGAGAGTGAGTCAGAATCCTTGAAATGTTGCATGGCGGGAAGACTCCGTCTGTGAAAGCCGCCGCTGCCGCCAGTGTCGACAGCGCCACCTACCGGCGTACTGGAGATTGATCGCCCGCTACGTCCGGCACTCGCGTCCCCAGAGTCCGAGCTCTGACGCTCAAATTTTTGAAGTCGATCTCGAACGCTGATCCGCTTATCGGCATCTTCGCCACCTCGTCGCCTTGACGACGGCGACCCGGCGTCTCTGGGCAGCGTGGCGGCTTTGTAGTCGCCGCCAGAGGCCGCCGCCGCCGCGTTGACCGTACTTTCCTCCACCACCACCGACTTGGTGCTGAAGCGCCGTAACTTTTCCGTAAAGTCCTCGCCGTCTGCAGCCGACAATCCCGTTGTGGGAATTCCTCCCGATCTCTCGGAATCGCCGTTCAATCCGGACTCGGATGGTTTGTCTCCCGCCACCCTCCCTATGATGGGCGTATCGGGATCCGCCTTCCCTATACTCTCAAAGCGCTTCTTGCGGTCCGTCAGGCTGACTTCCGGAAGCGAGTGCCTCGCCGGCTGATCGTCGCCTTCGACGCTCTCAGACGGTGACGTCAAAGGCTCTACCGCGGAGCGCGCGTAGCGTTTGGTGAACTGACCTTGACCCTTGGTCGCTTCCGGTTCAGTCTCAGGCGACCGCGGGTCGCCCTTCCACGACTCAAATATCTTTTTACGTTCCGACAAACTGGGAGTTCGTTTTACGCTGGCCGGGCTTGGTGGTGACGTCACACGAAACGTCATTTTCCTTCTCGTCGAGACCGCTGTACTTGACGTCAGCTCGCGGGTTCCTCGCGGGATTTTTGGCCGCTTCCCGAGTAGTCACCGCCGCTGCCGCCGATGACGTCACGGGGGACAAGGGTTTGGCGCTCGTGACCTTTGACCCGAAGGTGGCCGGCGCAGTGGGAGTCGCGGCCTTGGGTTTGGGCGGCGTCTTCATCACCTCGGTCGGCACGTTGCTGGCGTCCTCCACCAGACTCGTCAGATACTTACGTCTCTCAACTAGCGTCTTGCGATAATTTTTCATGACGTCAGAGGAATCTGACGACGACGACGACGAGTCGTCGCTGATCTGTATCGGCGCGCGTTCCTTAGCAACAGCCGCCGGTTGAACTTTCTCCACGGGGGGCGCTGCGGAGGTGACGGCCGCCTGAATGGGGAATTCCTGGTTGCTAGTTTCCTGCGCCCGGTACAGATCCGACATTCCCTTTTTCCAACCGGAGTCACGTGACGCTGGCGCGGGAGCTGCGGCGGCGGCGGTGGGGGCGGTAGTCGAGTGACTGTCGCTGGCGCCTTGCCCCGGGACCTCGAACTTCTTCTTCAGGTCTTGGATACCTGGCGACGTGGACGAGTCGCGGTCACTCTCCTCCCGTGACCCCTGTAACCTTGCGCCAAGGTCACCGGGCTGGGGAGACTTCTGACCTCCGAGCGTCACTGACGTAACCGGCAAAGTAGCGCTCAGCAGCGACGGCCTGGCAGAAATTCCTTTGGATTTTACCTCCGTTTTATCCGACACGCTGGCGACATCCTCAGGCGGCGTGCCGACCTTGACCGCGTCCTTCACCCCATAGTTGCCTCGCTCGTCCGGCGTGGATGCGCACGTCTCTTCACTGGAAGCCAAACCCAGCGGCTTGCCAGGTCCTCGGCTTTGTGGCGTGTCCTTGACCTTGTGCTTGGATCTCGGCAGCGTGGCTGGCCGAAAGTGGTCGCTTTCTAAAGTGGCGGACGATCCTTCGCCGCTACTGTTGGTCGGGGTGGTGGAGCTCTCGAAGCGCGACAGCAACTCGCGGACGCTCTTTTTCCGGCGCAATGCGGCCGGACTCTGAGAATCCAGGGCCGTGTCTGAGTCCGTGTCAGTTGCGGCGGCGGCGGCGGCGGCGGCGGCGGCGGCGGCGCCAGTGGAGGCGGGCCTCAGCTTCGAGTCTGAGTGGCGCGCACCGCCGACGTCATCCAGCGTGTACTCGGGCGACACCGACATGCTGGTGTCACCACGAGGGCACGAGCCGCGTGACGTCACGTAAAATACTTCATCGTTGTCGCAGGACGCGTTGAGCTTGGACTGCTCGGCATGGTTACCGCCGGCGCCGCCGACGGTCCCCGCCGTCCTTTGGTGTCCGTCCAAGTCCTCCATTTCAAAGAGCAGCGAATCCGCGCTCTTCTTCATGTCTCGCGCCTCGCTGGTCGCCGACGTCGGTAGACTTTCCAGACGTGGTTTTTCCGGCGTCGGTGACGTCAAGGACGCGGGCGACGCCGCTTCCGATATCGGCTCCAATACGTCTCCGCCCGTTCCGCCACCAGGCGGCAGCACCGGGGTGGTGTGGAAGCTCTGCGATACCTCCGCTTCCGTGAAGTCACCGAACACGGCCGGCCTAACCTTCCGCGCTTCCATGAACGTCGGGCTGGCCGAGGTGCTTCTGTCGGCCAGGTAACCATCCACGGTGACCGCCGCCAGAGGTCGCTCCTCGGGCGTCTCCACGGGCTGTTTGGTAAAACGTTCGCTCAAGGCGCAGTCGGGACTGGACGAGTCCAGTTGCGACCGCCTGGCGGTGTTTATAAACGTGGTGGGGCCGTCGAGACTGGTCGGCCTTTCCGGCGGAGACGGCGGTGGCGTCACCTGGTGGTCAGTCGGCGACGGGCAGGAGTGGCGCGCCACGTGTTGGTGGCGGATGGGCGATGGCGGGCGCGCCACCTGGCGGCTTGGTTGGAGCACGCGGCTGGATTGCGCCTTCCCGGGAGAGGCCAGAGGTTTCCGGATGACGATGCGTCCCGGTTCCGATCTGGGCTCCGCGGATCCTCTGATCGGGAGCCCCTCCCTCTCCGCGACGACAGGACATAGACGCTTCGCTCCCTCCCAGAGATTCACCGACCGATCGTCTACCGGAAACGCTTGCGTCTGAGACGGCATCGGTATAGCCGTCCTTGGTTTCCAAGGCGACGGGCGGCACGGCGTAATCGGAAGAGTCGCCGCTGTACCGCGAGGATGAGAATCGCGACTGAGCGTCAGGCGAACCGAGGTCAAGGTCGGTGGAGGAGGCGCCGCTCTTAGGCCGGGGCGGCGGCGGCGGCGGCAAGCAGAGGCCCGGGTCCAGGTCACGTGTCAGTGTGGATGGCGGCGAGCTGAGGGCCTCGGCGTAGAGTTCGGCGGCGCCGGGGAAATCCGACTCGTCGCTGCTGGTGGTGGTGGCGGTGGTGGTGGTGACGGTACCGCTGGCCGCTCCGTCATCGTGAAGTTAGTGCTCAGGGTGGCGCCGTTCACGTGGCTTCCGCATATCGAGGGTACCGTGTCCTGATTGGTCGACGTGGTGGACGTCGTCATGGGGTCGGCGGACAAGCGCGACGAAAGGACGTTCCCTTGCCCTTCGCCACCTTCGTCGTAGTAATAGGAACTCGGCAAGTCCCGCTTCTGGAAGCTATCCAGAGACGTGGACAGGACCCCTGAGTGATGACAGTAATAGTCAGCTTCCATGGGAGAGTGGCCCTCGTGATCCACGCTCGATTCCTGAAAGCCGCCGTAACCACCACCATTCACTGACTGTTCAAGGTCAGGGTCATCATCGCTGTGCCTACGTGCGCCACCACGTGTCGATGAGTATCCAATGTCACCTTGGGGCAGTAGCCGTGATGAGTATGCAAGGTCACCTTGGGCGGCAACGGCATGTGGAGAATATTCGATACCGCGTGTTTGATCTCGGTCAACCTGTTGATGATAGTCAATGTCACCTTGAGATGGACCATACTGAAAGTTATCCGGGATATATGGAGTAGATTCGTGTTCAAGTCGATTGACTTCAACCACGTATCTGACATGACCTTGGGCGCCGTCACAGGGACGCTCAAGTTGATCCCGGGAGCTGGTCAGGACGTTTCGATCCCGTTCGATGGCTGTCTCAAATTGACTGCTATCCATGTCCACGGCGTCCGGCTCGCTAAAGCGTTCCCCGGCGGCGGACACCCCTCCGGACGAGTCAAGCGGGGCGGCGGGAGCCATGTGCGTGAGACTGTCGTTAACGTTGGCGTCTCCGCGCGCGCACAAAGCCTCCCTCCGACCGGCCGCCTCCGCCTCGGAATCCGTGGTGTTCAGTGAGAGATTCTGGGCGTGAAAGATTTCCTCATCCGTCAGACTGACTTGGTAGTTGGCCAGCTCGCACGCGGCCCCTTCCATGCCCAGGGCGTTCATTTCTTGGGAAGTGGAAGAATCGGTGGATGCAGATTGAGCCGGATCCAGGTTGGTGGAGAAGCGCCTCCTGGCACCCGGACTCTCCGTCAGCTGGACAGTCACAACCTGATCCAGAGACGGATCGCGCTCTGGCAGCAGCCTCTCCACGACGGGCGGAGCTTCTTCCGTTTCCCTGGAGACAAGAGCTTTTTGGACCCCTGCGGGGGTGGGCTAGGTAGGCGCGGACTCTTCTCCCTCGTCCGACTCCTGCCGCTCGGCGACCCATTGTCCGCAGAACCTCCGGAATACCGGGTCGACTCGGGAGACATTGGCGCCTCCTCGAAGGGCGCTAAGGAGTCTGGGTAGCCGTCGGCGGCTGACTTGGAGCACTTGGGTTGCCCGGGCGGCGAGCGCGTGCTTGTCTCCAGGAAGCCCATCGTGGAGGCGGGACGACAGGCGCCGGGGGGCAGCGCGCCAATACCCGACCCCAACGTTGCGACATCCTGCGGGGAGGGCATCGTCCTGGGCAGGTAGCGGGGCACGTAGCGGAGGGCACCCAGGGAGCCCCGGCTGCCTCACGGTCACAGTCCCGCTACCCCCACCGCCCTCGCCAAGCATCCCCGCGCTCTGGACTAGAGACTCCAGGAGGTCGTGGAACACAACGAGAGATTGACACAATAACTATTATTAATAGGACATTATACATTGACCTTTATTTAGATCCCTCGTCTACTTAAAACTTTAAAGTATGTCCATTAAAATGTCTGTATACCGAACTGTTGACCACGTAGCGATGCTTTACTGTCTCAAAGAATCCCGTTTTTATCGTCGTGAATATGATTCGTTGGAGTTCGAGTTGATATAAACAGTGACAGACCCTATGGAAGGCCGATAGCAGCATTCTGTGTGGACAATGATTAAGCGTACAACGCCAAACACGTCCACAACGTCATCCCGGGTTAGTACGTCACTGAGGTGCACAACGCCAAACACGTCCACAACGTCATTCCGGGTTAGTACGTCACTGAGGTGCACAACGCCAAACACGTCCACAACGTCATTCCGGGTTAGTACGTCACTGAGGTGCACAACGCCAAACACGTCCACAACGTCATCCCGGGTTAGTACGTCACTGAGGTGCACAACGCCAAACACGTCCACAACGTCATTCCGGGTTAGTACGTCACTGAGGTGCACAACGCCAAACACGTCCACAACGTCATCCTGGGTTAGTACGTCACTGAGGTGCACAACGCCAAACACGTCCACAACGTCATTCCGGGTTAGTACGTCACTGAGGTGCACAACGCCAAACACGTCCACAACGTCATTCCGGGTTAGTACGTCACTGAGGTGCCCAACGCCAAACACGTCCACAAAGTCATTCCGGGTTAGTACGTCACTAAGGTGCACAACGTCAAACACGTCCACAATGTCATCCCGGGTTAGTACGTCACTGAGGTGCACAACGCCAAACACGTCCACAACGTCATTCCGGGTTAGTACGTCACTGAGGTGCACAACGCCAAACACGTCCACAACGTCATCCTGGGTTAGTACGTCACTGAGGTGCACAACGCCAAACACGTCCACAACGTCATTCCGGGTTAGTACGTCACTGAGGTGCACAACGCCAAACACGTCCACAACGTCATTCCGGGTTAGTACGTCACTGAGGTGCACAACGCCAAACACGTCCACAACGTCATCCCGGGTTAGTACGTCACTGAGGTGCACAACGCCAAACACGTCCACAACGTCATTCCGGGTTAGTACGTCACTGAGGTGCACAACGCCAAACACGTCCACAACGTCATCCTGGGTTAGTACGTCACTGAGGTGCACAACGCCAAACACGTCCACAACGTCATTCCGGGTTAGTACGTCACTGAGGTGCATAACGCCAAACACGTCCACAACGTCATTCCGGGTTAGTACGTCACTGAGGTGCACAACGCCAAACACGTCCACAACGTCATCCCGGGTTAGTACTTCACTGAGGTGCACAACGCCAAACACGTCCACAACGTCATCCTGGGTTAGTACGTCAATGAGGTGCACAACGCCAAACACGTCCACAACGTCATTCCGGGTTTAAATGTCACTCAGGGTTAAAATGTCACCCAGTAACCTTACCACCACTGTGGTTACACCGTCACTACTTTGGTTACGTTAGATCGGCTAGTAATCATGTCACTAGGCTAGTAATCGTGTCACTAGTCTGGTAACAGTGTCCCTGATCCGGTAACCATGTCACTTGTCTGGTAATCGTGTCACTGGTCTGGTAACAGTGTCACTAGTCCGGTAACCATGTCACTTGTCTGGTAATCGTGTCACTGGTCTGGTAACAGTGTCACTAGTCCGGTAACCATGTCACTTGTCTGGTAATCGTGTCACTGGTCTGGTAACAGTGTCACTAGGCTAGTAACCTTCTTTAGGCTAGTGATCGTGTCACTAGGCCAGTAATCGTGTCATTAGTCCGGTAACCATGTCACTTGTCTGATAATCGTGTCTGGTGACAGTGTAACTAGGCTAGTAAACTTGTCATTATACTAGTAGTCGCGTCATTAGACTACTAACTTTGTCACTGGGCTAGTAACTGTGTCATTAGGCTAGTAATCGCGTCACTAGTTCGGTAATTGCGTAAGTAGCCTGGTAGCCGTGTCACTACTCTGGTAATCGCGTCAATAGTCTAGTAATCGCGTCTCTACACTAGTAATCGTATCATGTCTGGTAATCCGGCTACTAGTCCGGTAACCGTGTCGCTAGCCTCGTAACGGTGCCAATGGCCTGCTAACCGTGTCAGTAGACTAGTAACCTTGTCATTAGGCTAGTAACTGTGTCATTAAGCTTGTAATCGTGTCATCATGCCAGTAATAGCGTCACTATTCCGGTAACCGTGTCACTATTCCGGTAACCGTGTCACTAGGCTGGTACGCGTGTCACTATGCCAGTAATCGCGTCATTGACCGGGAAGCCGTGTCTTTAGACTGGAAACTGTGTCACTAATCAGTCACTAATCATTAGTCCCATAACCGTGTCACTAGGCCAGTAACCGTGTCATTAAGGTAGTAATCGTGTCATTAACCGGTAATGGCGTCACTAATCCGGTAACCGTGTCATTAGGCTAGTAATCATGTCACTGGCCTGGTAACCGTGTCTCTACACTGGTAATCGTATCACTAGGCCAGTAACCGTGCCACTAGGCTAGTAACCTTGTCACTGGGCTCTAGCAATCGTGTCACTGCATGGCCTGGTAACCGTGAGACATTTTACCAGACTAGTTACTAGCCCAGTGACACGGTTACCAGGCCAGTGACACGATTATTAGAGCCCAGTGACACACGGTCACTACCTAAATGGCACGGTTACCAGCCTAATGACACGGTTACCAGACTAGTGACACGGTTACTGGACTAGTGACACGGTTACTGGACTAGTGACACGGTTACTGGACTAGTGACACGGTTACTGGACTAGTGACACGATTACCAGGCACGTGACACGAGTACTAGCTTTGTGACACGGTTAGTAGCCTAGTGAAACGGTTACTAGCCTAATGACACGGTTACTAGTCTAGTGACACGATTACCAGACCAGTGACACGATTACTAGTCTAGTGACACGGTTACTAGCCTAGTGGCACGGTTACTAGCCTTGTGACACGGCTACTAGTCTAGTGAAACGGTTACTAGCCTAGGGGCATGGTTACTAGCCCATTAACACGGTCAATAGCCTAGTGACAAGGTTACAAAACTAGTGACATGGTTCTCAGGGTAGTGACATGTTTACTGTTTACTATTGACATGGTTATTAGCCTAATCACACAATTACTAGACTAGTGCCATGGTTACTAGCCTAGTAACACGGTTACTATCCTAGTGACACGCTTACCAGGCTAGTAACATGGTTATTAGCCTAATAACACGGTTACTTGCTTAGTGGCACGGATACTAGGCTAATGACACGGATACTAGTCTAATGACACGGATACTAGTCTAATGACACGGTGATGTGACGGTTTCTAGCTCATTGGCATGCTTACTAGCCTAGTGACACGATTACTAGACTACTGACACGGTTACCAACGCAGAGACACGGTTACCTGACTATTGACAGTATTACTAGCCTAGTGACACGGTTACCAACATAGAGACACGGTTACTAGGCTAGTGACAGTATTACTAGCCTGGTGACACGGTTTCTAGCCTAGTGACACGGTTACTAGCCTAGTGAAACATGTACTAGCCTAGTGGCACGGTTACTATTCGAGTGACACGGTTACTAACCCAGTGACACGGTCTTCCCGGTATCGGCTTCGGTGTTCACATGACCGACCGGCACAGACTTATCGGGAAAGCCGAAGACGTTACGATTGGGGCGTTATGATCGAATTAGTGTGTGAATCTTGGCTATGGCGCTTTACCACTGACAATTTGGGAATGATATAACAGTTCCCTTTCTTACTTCTTACACGTATGTTACCTTTCTTAGGGTCGCTTATGTAATGTAGATGTAAAGTGTTCATGTGCCATGTATAATAAATACCAATGAGAGGGGTGAGTCGGATGCGTATAAGGGAAGGAGGCTACCATTATTAGTATATAATCCATCTATACATGCAGCTCAAGGAAATTCTCATGGCAAAGCATGAATTTGTCTACTGCGTAGCCTGTTAGCTCCTAATTAAGGCGATCGTAAAACATTGTCTGTCGCACAGAGAACTCTTGCTATTGTTATGACGATTGAAGTTCACGCTCTGTTTATGCTAAGTGTTGAAAGTCAGTTTCTGATGTCGAGGTTATGCTGATGTAGGATATCGCGTCACCTTACTTGGTGGTACTATATATATATATATATATATACACACTCTATGAAATACGCGCACAGTGATACTGGACTTTATGATGTTATGAATACATTAATGATATAATACAATGTGTGTCCGTCGTGCTTGTTAATGTGTTCATCATTCCCAAACAACATGCGATACAGTACACCGTGTTTAATTGTAACCAAATGCTGTTTTTTGTTCAATATCTGCGATCGTTTCTATCTTCCTTAGGATTTGGTATATATCCCATTGGTGCATGCGACATCATTTTGAATGGTTGTCCCCGGGAGGTTGCCGCAAGGAGGACTCTTAAGTCTAATAATTAACTGATGGAGGGAAGTATCTTTGGCTGGTGCTGTATCTATGTAGTGCAGTGGATGTGGCAGCCCTGCTGAGTGAAGCATAACACATCGACACATTGTAATGATCTTAGTCGGTTCAGCCAAATTGGTCCTAAGTAAATGGTATGTACGTTCAAGTATTGAATAGGCAAGTGGCCAATGGCCAACCTATAATCTTCTGATATGTGAACAATGCAGGGCGCTACATTCTTCAACTCTTATTCAACATAAGTTTAGCACTTTCTTAATTCAGACCATCCACCGTTACGGTAGCCTAAGTGTTGCTTATGAATACGGCCCCTGAGCACAGCGCATCAGTGCTTGAAACCGAAACCTGCATTTAAGTCACGAAACGTTGAATGGTCGTCTCTTGATGTTGTAACGCGCCATGAAGGATATCCAAGATTCCTGTGGAGCCCACGAGCTGGAAATATCATCTGCAATTTCGGTCTCTCTGTGTATCAATTGTGTATAGCGTTCTGTTCGAGGGCCACTGATCAAATTGGGATTAACAGGTGTGGGTGGTGTGACATCAAGGTGAAAGGTGTCCATGATGCGATGAATAGGGGTAAAATGTAGGGATGGGAGGGGGGTGTGAGGCGGAAGTTCGTGGGTAACAGGTATGGTGGTGAGACATAGGAGTAAAATGTTGAGAATTTGAGGATTGAAAGGTTGGAGTTTCAGGGTGCAAATGTTGGTGGGGGGTGTAAGTGTAGCGAAATCTGAACTAGCGGAACTAACGGTCACTCGTTTGGGGGTGCAGGGGTGTGATTGGGTCGTAAACAGCCTCCAAGAAAGGAAAAAAAAAGTTCGGCATTTTTTTTTCAGTAATTTTTCATGTTGCAGGCGTCGACCTGTAATTGCATTGCCTATATTCATCTATGTATGCAGCTTTGATAGCCTAGTATGCTTTTTTGATAGCCAGTTGGCAGTTATGCCAGTTAAGCAAGTTTCCCCAGTAGTTTACAGGCTAATGAGGAGTATGTTGGCCTTATTTGTAAGCGTAGATATATAGTTCCTTTCATTATCGCCCATTGGTCAGCTTAGGGGATATATGGAGTTAGTGAGAGAAGTTATGCTGCATGTGTTATTTGACACAGTGATATTATATATTGGCGGTTCTTTGTGATATTGTTATCGGTATATTTACCACAAGGCTGGTGGCATGTATATATTCTAGTGATATTGACAGATGTATTATACATGTGTATGTGGTTGTAGCAATTGGTTTAGTTAACCCTCAATACACCAATTGAACTGTAAATAATTTCCCATTACCTTATGGCTGGGCTACTTAATCTGGGTTTAACTTAGGCAACCGAGAATGCTTAACGATAGCGCAGCTTAAGACTTCCCTTCCTGACATTAAGCCGAGAACATGCACCTTCAGAACTACAGTTTTGCTGACAGCAGTGCGATATTGCCACATACACCCTAGGCACACTACATGACATAGGGGTAAAATGTCGGGGGTTAAGGCTTGACAGGTGGGAGTTCGGGGGTAACAGGTGTTGGAGGTGTGAGATTAAATAGACCAGGGACTTGAATGAGTCGAGAGAAAAAGCTATGCTTTTAATATTATGTATAACTCGACCGTGTCATAAACCAGGACACGGTCAGGCAACCACAATCGACAAACAGAACACGGACAGCCAACGCGAATCAGACAACCAACAGAACACGGACAACCAACAGGACACGGACAGCCAACATGACACGGACAGCCAACAAGGCACCGTTAACCAACAAAACACGGACATCCAACATGACAGGGACAGCCAACAGGGCACGGACAACCAACAGGACACCGATAACCAACAGAACACAGACAGCCAACACGACACAGACAGCCAACACGACACAGACAGCCAACAGGACACAGACAGCCAACAGGACACGGACAGCCAACAGGACACAGACAGCCAACACGACACAGGCAGTTAACACGACAGGGTCAGCCAATAGGACACAGACAGCCAACAGGACACGGACGGCCAACCGGGCACGGCATCCAACAGGACACTGTCAGCCAACTGGACACGGACAGCCAACAGGACACGGACAGCCAACAGGACACAGACAGCCAACATGACACGGACAGCCGGCAGGACACGGACAGCCAACAGGACACGGACAGCCAACGTGACACGGACGGCCACCAGGACACAAACAGCCAGCAGGACACGGACGGCCAACAGGGCACGGCATCTAACAGGACCCTGTCAGCCAACTGGACACGGACAGCCAACATGACACGGACAGCCAACAGGGCACGGACAACCAACAGGACACCGATAACCAACAAAACACGGACAACCAACATGACACGGACAGCCAACAGGGCACGGAGAGCCAACAGGACACATACATCCAACATGACACGGACAGCCAACAGGGCACGGACAACCAACAGGACACGGACAGCCAACACGACACAGACAGACAACAGGACACAGACAGCCAAAAGGACACAGACAGCCAACACGACACAGACAGTTAACACGACAGGGTCAGCCAACAGGACAGAGACAGCTAACAGAACACAGACAGCCAACACGACACAGACAGCCAACACGACACAGACAGCCAACAGGACACAGACAGCCAACAGGACACGGACAGCCAACAGGACACAGACAGCCAACACGACACAGGCAGTTAACACGACAGGGTCAGCCAACAGGACACA
This sequence comes from Arenicola marina, assembly GCA_964019135.1. Lineage (NCBI taxonomy): Eukaryota > Metazoa > Annelida > Polychaeta > Arenicolidae > Arenicola > Arenicola marina. The sequence goes on along the minus strand of OZ025250.1, from coordinate 52,102,713 downwards.
GACAGCCAACAGGACACGGACGGCCAACCGGGCACGGCATCCAACAGGACACTGTCAGCCAACTGGACACGGACAGCCAACAGGACACGGACAGCCAACAGGACACAGACAGCCAACATGACACGGACAGCCGGCAGGACACGGACAGCCAACAGGACACGGACAGCCAACATGACACGGACGGCCACCAGGACACAAACAGCCAGCAGGACACGGACGGCCAACAGGGCACGGCATCTAACAGGACCCTGTCAGCCAACTGGACACGGACAGCCAACATGACACGGACAGCCAACAGGACACAGACAGCCAACAGGACACGGACAGCCATTTTTCGCCCTTATTCCATTTGTTCTCTTGTGGATCGGCCGTTCTAAGAGATCGTGGCCGCTATGTATGCGTCCCTTGCGAACCCCCTGTGAGTTGTGAGTCAGTCTTGGGCGTGTGAGGCATCAGGCTTGGGCGTGTGAGGCGTCAGGCTTGGGCGTGTGAGGTGTGAGGCTTGGGCGTGTGAGGTGTGAGGCTTGGGCGTGTGAGGTGTGAGGCTTGGGCGTGTGAGGTGTGAGGCTTGGGAGTTTGAGGCGTCAGGCTTGGGCGTGTGAGGTGTGAGGCTTGGGCGTGTGAGGCGTCAGGGTTGGGCGTGTGAGGTGTCAGGCTTGGGCGTGTGAGGTGTGAGGCTTGGGGGTTTGAGGCGTCAGGCTTGAGCGTGTGAGGTGTCAGGCTTGGTCGTGTGAGGCGTCAGACTTGGACGTGTGAGGCGTCAGGCTTGGACGAGTGAGGTGTGAGGCTTGGACGAGTGAGGTGTCAGGCTTGGGCGTGTGAGGCGTCAGGTTTGGGCGTGTAAGGCATCAGGCTTGAGGGTCGTGCCAAGCAGTATTTTATGTACTAGTTAAAGAACGAGCTGGAGTGCATTCGCCGAAATAAAGCACGAGACGTCGATAGCGTCGAGTGGTTTATTTGGGGAATGCACGACATCGAGTGGAAATCAGGCGTCTGAGCTGTTGTTGTGTGAGGTTTATCTGTTGATGTTGTCAATCCTACCTTAATTTGGCTTACAGTGTATCACACTGCATCACTTGAAGTTGAGGCCTCTTAAACGCCACCACTCTCCCCTCACGCAAATCAATATTACGTTTGGTAAAGTTAAAACATAATCCTTGGTGAAACTTTGATGGCAGACATGTAGCGAACCTTATCAACGGCTGCCTCCGGCCCACACACACCCTCACCATACCAAAGCCTGCCCCCGGCCCACACAAACCCTCCCCGTACCAAAGCCTGCCCCCGGCCCACACAAACCCTCCCCGTACCAACGCCTGCCCCCGGCCCACACACACCCTCCCCGTACCAAAGCCTGCCCCAGGCCCACACACACCCTCACCCTACCGACGCCTGCCCCCGGCCCACACACACCCTCCCCGTACCAACGCCTGCCCCCGGCCCACACACACCCTCACCCTACCGACGCCTGCCCCCGGCCCATACACACCCTGCCCGTACCAACGGCTGCCTCCACACCCACACACACCCTCGCCGTACCACCTCGCAGTCAAGCCTAATGATCCTCGACACAGAGGGGACGTCTCGCGGGCCCTCGTATCCATGCTGTACATCACTGGGGCTGACAGCTTTAAGGACTCTCGGCGTCTTTATGGGACTAGACGGATACGTGCTTTGGGTTTAAAAGAATACTTGCATATAATTCAATACATAAGAGCCACTCTGAGTGATTCAACAAACCTAAAATTGTCATGGGGACGGCGATTGCACTGAAGATTTATGTACATGTAGTGGGTGGAGTGGGTGGAGTGGGTGGACAGGGGTCCGTATATGTAACAAACAGCCAGTCCGACACTTACGTGGGCCCTCGTCTCCAAGCTGTACGCCACTGGGGTGCTCCACCCGTCAGGTAAAACGGCAGTCATGAGGTGACGTGGTCGTTACAAAATGTCCCCGTCTGCTTCTTGCGTATTGCGTATACGCGGGGTTTATATATATGTAGTGAGTGGAGTGGGGTGGACAGGGGAAATGGACACCATTGCAATGACCGTCCATCAGTCCAGTTCACAAAATGTTCGCCCGTCCGGTAAAGCGGCAATCATGAGGTGCAGTGGTCGAAACCCCCATTCCCTTCGTATCTTGTCCTGGCAGTCCCATTCCAGCCTTACCCTTTCCGGGCTCTCCCATTTCCTCCTTACCTTCTCCTGGCCGTCCCATTCCCTTCTTATCCTCTCCTGGCACTCCCATTTCCTTCTATTCCTCTCCTGGCAGTCCCATTTCCTTTATATCTTTTCCTGGCAGTGTCATTCCCTTCTTATCCTCTCCTGGCACTCCCATTCCCTTCTTATCCTCTCCTGGCACTCCAATTCCCTTCTTATCCTCTCCTGGCACTCCCATTCCCTTCTTATCCTCTCCTGGCACTCCCATTCCCTTCTTATCCTCTCCTGACACTCCCATTCCCTTCTTATCCTCTCCTGGCACTCCAATTCCTTCATAATCACAGATATATTCATAATCACAGATATATTCATAATCACAGATATATTCATAATCACAGATATATTCATAATCACAGATATATTCATAATCACAGATATATGCATAATCACAGATATATATATCCTTCACAGGTACAGACAATCCCGTATTTAGTGACATTTAGTTCACTCCTGAAATCAGCTTAAATTTTGTGGAAACGAAGTCAAAACTAGAATTACTGGTGGGCCAAGTTGGTCCTCCAAAGATGTCAGCCCGGTGCGGCCGCCACACCGACCGTCAGCCCAGTGCCGCCGTCACACCGACCGTCAGTCCAGTGCGGCCGTCACACCGACCGTCAGCCCAGTACCGCCGTCACACCGACCGTCAGTCCAGTGCGGCCGTCACACCGACTCGACTATCAGCCCAGTTTGGCAGTCAGACTGACCCGACCGTCGGCCTAGTGCGGCCGTCACACCGACCCGACCGTCAGCCTAGTGCGGCCGTCACATCAACCCGACCGTCAACCCAGTGCGGCCGTCACACCGGCCGTCAGCCCACTGCCTTGGACTTTTATTTTATGTCGTAATATGTTATGTTTGATGATATGCTATGGTCTGATATGATATGTTTCAGTGAGTTTTCTTTCCATTACGTCAGATGCAGGCCGTAATAGACGTTCAGAGGAAGGTTTGGCAGAGTCCTCAGTGGTACTCTGGAAGCTGGTGAGTGTTTTATTACAGGATATAAGGCCATTCTCATAAAGATTTTTTTTGTCTCGCCATGTGGAATACATAATGCAGTTCTTACAGTTCAGCGATTTATTGCAGATTTTCTCATTTTGCAGATACTGTGGATTATACTGAATAATCAGAACATGACTCCATTGATATTTTACAACCCTCCAGTGTTCGATTGAAAAATCGATTTGTCAAAAAAGCTCAAAACTTCAAGTGTTCTAGTTTATTTTTATCAAGAGCGCACCTCTTCAACCGCAACTTCATTTACCAAAAATTTCATGCCGCCCGGCAATCTGTTTATTTTAAGTCTTTAGTTTAGCAGCAGACAAAACCATGCTTGCGATGTCTTATTAGCGAGCGCAAGCGAGCTTTTAAGGTAACATGCATGCATAATCAAATTCTATTTCAAGCATAGGCTTAGGACTTACATTTCGCGTAACAGCCCCCATGGGACGTTTCTGAGTAAGGAGCAAATTTCCGCGGCACCACAAAATTATCCCCTAAACACTGGTCGAAATGTGTTATGTCAAGTCTTTAATAATTAAATTATCTACCTTAAAAAGGTAACTGATAAATTATTAAAACGCTGACACTTCATTTACGCTTTAAATTACAATACATTTATGAGTTCAACGATCCGCGCCGCGCTAAATATTCCTTGCCACACTCCCAGCAGAAGGCGCGCGGGCTGTCACTGTGTCAAACACACATCGTCACTGTGTCAGACACACACAAAGTCACTGCGTCAGTGTCAATGACAGTTGACCCTGGCAATTTTACTGTCACCTAAAGTTAGGCGAGCCTAGCCGCTTGACTAGACAATTTCAGGCTGACCATGCAGGCTTAGATCCAGGGCAGGGATGGGGGTGGGGGGGAATTATCCTTGAAATGTTATGCCCTGGCAGCAATTTAACCGTACAAAGGTGCACACAAAGTTTGGCAGGTTTATATCTAAGATGGCATCTAAAGACTAAGTCTTAATTTGCAAACGAAAAAGGACCAACCAAAATTTGGGGTAGGCGGGTGCAGGCAGACGAGCCCCACGACCCAAGGCCACTTCGATCTCTCTGGCCAGCCACTACTCACAATCAGATGGAAATATTAACAATAATTTTGATCACAAAATTCAAGACTAAAATTAATAAATGTTTTTTTTTTCTAATTTCTTCAGCGCTGATATAGATAAATGAATAACGTTGGAATAATTATTATGCATAGTCTCAGAGGGACACACAAATAATGTTATTGGCAGTTGATATGCCAAAAACCATTTCCTTAAACAGGTGTCTATTATCAATAAACTGATTACACACACAGCTAGGCCAGTTTTCTTTTATTAATGATCATAGCATACTCAGTGTTTCATCACTTAACTATCACTTCAATCTGTTTTGTTATTTGAATTAAACATACAGGCCTACATTTTCATTTGCTTTGACATGCAGTTTATGTATATCCACCTCATTACAGATTTAAACACCCATAGTTTTCATTACCTTTCCCTATAGCTATGCATTTAGTTGTGCGTTATGGATCCACTTATATTAGCACTCATTATAGACTAGATGAGATGCACTAGATATCTGCAAAACTTCCCATATTCTTTTTAGATATATCCAGGTAATTCAGACAATCAGTAGGCCTATTTTAGTCTATAAATAGTAGAACTTTTTTGATCCAAAAATAATTGCGCTCGCCCTTTTGGGTTGTACCTATATGACATATTAGCAATAGTGTGGCGTCCCGATGAGAAAAACTTCTGTGATACATTTGGAATGGAGTTTTGCCATTTACAAGTATAGATGTAATTCTTAACGATAATAAATATCTGATTGACCAGTATCTTGTTTTGACCGTTTTCTAACCCTAGCATAGCTGATTTAAAATTCAAATTATCACTTATTACATGCACATTTCTACCGCCTAGCGCTATAGATAAGCTGGTCCAAAGTCGCTGTGCAACATCACATTCCCAGAACAGATGTTCTATAGTTTCATTAACATTAGGACAAAAGCATTATTTTTCAGTGTCTACCAGTTCACATAGAAACAAAAAATTATTGGTAATTATAGTTCTGCATAAAAATTGATATTGAAAGTTTCGCAATTTCTCGTCAACCGTACACTTCAATGGTAGGCAGTACAGGGTTTGCCAAGGGGTTTCTTCTAAATTAAGATTCAAGTTTTCTGCCCATTTTATTTCGTTTGTTTTCGACACTTGTAATTCTTTTACTATCACCTTATACGCCTTATTACAAATTTTGTTGTTTATCCGCATAAAATCTAAATATTTACAGCTTACGTCCGATGGTTTGGAATGCTCTTGCTGACAATACCGTCTCCATTCTTGGGGTACACTGTGAATAAGAATTTAGAAGTCAGCAAAGTATAGTTTAATATTAAACTTAAGCGTAAAACTTTGCCATCCTAAAGGTGACCCGTCATCATTTAGTACATCGTTATAATATACAACTCCCTTATTTATAAATTCCTGCTGTCGGGTAACGAGGTTGGGATTTTTCATGAATTGGGTGTTCCAGAGAGGCATCTCCAACGGTGTTTTCGGAGGTAAGATATTTCAAAAATTGATCCATGCTTTTACTACATCAGCCCAGAAAGGGTTAGTTATTTTTTTGCAATCTTTCAAGGATTTAGTGTTCATTTCCCAAAACAGCGATTTGTTCGTACACACCACGTTGGCGAAGAAATCTTGCCAAACGCCGTCTGTGGTTATTAACCGACGCACCCATGTTAGTTTTAGTGATTGGATGAATGACGGAATATGAGTCAGATTAACACCTCCAGCTTCAGCCTCCTGTGCCAAACGGGTGAACAAGATTTTAGACTTTTTCTTACGCCATATAAAAGACCGAATCATACCCTCTAGCTGACTAATATAAGCTTTACTAGGGGAGGGGAGGACTGACAGCACGTGGACCAGTTTAGGCAAAGCCAGGGTCTTAGCAACAGTAACCCGACCCCTCAATGAGAGACTTCTCTTCTCGTAGGCGCTTAAGAGATTTTGAATTTCTGAAATCTTGCTACTAAGATTTATTTGCAGCATTTCACGTAGGTCAGTATCGAATTTTATTCCCAGCAGTGTAAACTCCGTAACCCAGCCAGGACATAGATCAGGACATATTTTATCTCTGCCTTTTGGCTTTCTTCCCAACCACACGGCCTTCGTTTTGTCGAAAAAACTTGAGAAAAACTTGAACCGACAGCGACGCCCCCTCCGTATCCACATGTAACGCGTCTGGCCGCATTACACATAAACTTTAAAAGAACATATCCCAATGTGGCGCATGTTTTGGGTTTACTTCACTTCAATATCAACGATATATTATCGTTAAAAAAAATAATCAAAGAAAATGGCCACCGCGAAGCACTGAGTTGTTTTCGCGGAGGATCAAGAGCTGAAATAGAGTTGTAGGCGGCACTATGTTCTGATATTTGTCTGAAATCTTTGTGAAGATCAGTAAGTTGCGCTGGTGTATTTATACATCGGAAACCAGTATGTATTGCTGACAAATTATCTCGTTGATGATTTGGACATTAAGGTACATGTGAAGCCTCTGCCACAGACTGTGTAAGGTTCCGCCAGGGAACCGTTGTCTGATGGGAAGGAGAAAGCAGAATAGCAGTGGTACCCCAACTAAGTCACAACATAACAAACAGAGGAAGATTACTGAATGTGACGAAGACCTTCATACGGTGGCAGAGAAAGACACAACAGATCTTACGCAATACACAATGGAAGAGGAATGGAAGACGATGGTGAAAGATATACTGGAAAAGGTGACTTGCTTGCGAGAAATGATAGTAACTATGAAGGGAATGACAGCGCTGGAGCTTACGGAAGGCCTCCCAGAGTTTGGCAATCAGGAAGACAGCGTGAATGTCATCCGCGACCTCCTGAAAAACAAGCTCAAGATAGGCAACGCTGACACCGTAAGGCTACATAGATGCAATCGACTGGGACAAAAGCCATCGCCGGAGTCGTCCCGCGGGAAGCCGAGGCCCATCATCGCCAAGTTCACGTTCTTCCCGGACCGACATGAGGTCTGGAACAACAAGTGGTAACTGCTCGGCACGAACATCTTTGTGAACGAAGATCTGCCAAAGACAATGCAGGAAGAGCGACGCCGGCTACTGAGCGTATTGAAGACGGCGAGGCACGACGGTAAGCGAGCCAGTCTGGCCGAAAACAAGCTTATCATCGAAGGAAAAGTATGCTACATGAATACGGTTTCCACACTTCCAGGCAGCTAACTGCAGGTCTTCATTAAATGAACTTTTACTGATTTTGAAGTCGCCCAAGCTGCATGTGTAAATTCGTTTTACTCTTGCAAACACTGCAGGAATGATAGAGCGATCGACCAACATGCTAACACATCGAGCTTGCTGTCTCCAAGGGACCCCACAAGGTTGCAGCACTACATTAATCGAGAACCCCATTTGGGGTCTCCTGGAAGTGGGCTGGCTGGTTCCACGCCCAAATGTTTTAAATGTCACTACAGGAGTAATATATGTATTTTTACTTACAATCTGGTATAATATAGGCATTGTCAGATAGTGTGATCGATAGGCACGGTGAAGTTAAACATAAAATTCAAATTAAACTGCCGCCGCTTCCTCCGCGCTTTTCCGAACTACTCACTGTTTGATTAACGACGTCATAATCACCGGGTAAGATATATCCGCGAGAGGAAATAGTTTGCAGAGGTAGCACCACATAATTCTGTTTCGGAACACTTTCCATGAAATGAAGGTCAGATTTTAGGATTCAAACGCGTACATTTCTGCTTTAGACAATCGCGTCGCTTGCTAATATAGCCGGTCGCTTGCTCATGCGTCGGTCTGTTGCTAGTCTCCAATTATACAAGCCCCAATCTCAGAAACTCTAAGCTACTACAAGTACACAAGTTGGGGCCGCGGAACCAGGCTACAGAAAGCTATGTGTGTGACGTATGAGTTATTCGAATGCGTTTCATCATATTGAGGCTGAGCAAGCCAGGTGAGCTTGTATATTTCACCTTGGGTCGAAACCGACATTTTGATGTGCTCTCTCCCGTGTCGCAGTGTTATTGTATTGTAATTGTATTCGGCCCACGAGAGAGGTGCGCGTATGTGTCGTATCATGGCGTCGAAATGGTATCAAATAAGCCTACGGGGGCTATAGTCAGCTGTCATCAAGTAAATATGGTGGGGAACGCTGACAATGCTCTGACCCAAACGTTCCCTAGCTGTACCCTACGCTTGTCAGTAGTGCGGCACTGGGCAATTTTTCTTTTTTGTTTACCTTTTTCTTCCTAAATATATGTTCTTCATATCTATAAGCCTGTTCTGTGCGCTCTATCTGTATCTTCTGCCATACTGTGTACAAATAATTACAGCACTTGTTGAATCTGCACAGTTTACACAAATTGCGCCATCGTTCATGTGTTTAATAATTATTCCAAGTGATTGATCCAATCCCAATATGTAGCCTAAATGTCCGCGGGTTGGGCTCCCCGCTGAAGCGAGCAGATGTTATGAGTTGGCTAGAGGGAAAGAAATTGTCTATTTGGTGTCTCCAGAATGCCCATAAACGCGCACAAACCACGTTGACGGAAGATATAACGCAGAGTTTATTGTAAATTCACCATCATCGCTGGCTCGGGGAGTTGCGATTATGCTTAGAAATAATGTTGACTATACAAGATTCATGCAATTGATAGAGACGATGATGGTAATATGTTAATGGTAGACATTAGCGTGTGCGGACATATATATTAACTCTTATTAACGTGAGGGGTTCTCCGGCCTTCTCCAGTACATCATAAACCCTTAGACGGGATTATTATCAGACGATAATCGAGATTTTTGTCTTATGTCGGTGTTTTCTGTGTTTCTGTCTGTCACGTAACGCATTATCGTCTGTCAAATGCCTTGAGATATCGACTTCCTAATTCACAAAAAGATGCGGAATGGCCATCGTCAGCATAAGTTCGTAGTTGGATCCTATAGGTCAAAGGTCAAGGTCACGGGAATTTTTTGAAATGCGCTAAACCATTGAAATACATGACCAAAATCAGCAAAATCGTTATACCGTTTATAGTTTTTATTCAATCACGCTACCAAGTATCTTATGTATGGGGCATACATGTGCCTTGTATACGGTGTTTCAATTTTGCAAATCGCCCGAATAGTTTTTCTGCAAACAATTCCCAAAGTTTAACATGGGACCCTACGAGAACATTTTGTCGGGAAAATGGTGTCCTCAATTTCTCCACGAAGGAGAAAGTGAGACAAACGACACCTTGCGTAGGACATAACATTAGTATTTGGTGCATACGGCTATAATGATTAAGATCACACATCCAAGGTCGAGGTCTCGAAACATGTTTTCCAGAGTAGCTCTATTAACATTTGCTCTAGAGACACAGTGAGTGTTCACCCTCACGGACCAGAGAGTCACAGTGAGTGTTCACCTTCACTGACCAGAGAGTCACAGTGTTCAACTTCACTGACCAGAGAGTCACAGTATTCACCTTTACGGACCAGAGAGCCACAGTGAGTGTTCACCCTCACGGACCAGAGAGTCACATTGGACACTCTCACAGACCAGAGAGCCACGGTAAGTGTTGACCCTCACGGACCAGAGAGTCACAGTGCATGTTCATCTTCGCGGACCAGAGAGTCACAGAGAGTCTTCACCTTCACGGACCAGAGAGTCACAGAAAGTGTTCACCCTCACGGACCAGATAGCCACAGTGAGTGTACACCCTCATGGACCAGAGAGTCACAGTGAGTGTTCACCTTCACGGACCAGACAGTCACAGTGAGTGTACACCCTCATGGACCAGAGAGTCACAGTGAGTGTACACCCTCATGGACCAGAGAGTCACAGTGAGTGTACACCCTCATGGACCAGAGAGTCACAGTGAGTGTTCACCCTCACGGACCAGATAGCCACAGTGAGTGTACACCCTCATGGACCAGAGAGTCACAGTGAGTGTACACCCTCATGGACCAGAGAGTCACAGTGAGTGTTCACCTTCACGGACCAGAGAGTCACAGAGAGTCTTCACCTTCACGGACCAGAGAGTCACAGAAAGTGTTCACCCTCATGGACCAGAGAGTCATAGTGAGGGTTCACCTTCACGGACCAGAGAGTCACAGTGAGTGTTCATCTTCACGGACCAACGAGTTACAGAGTGTTCAAATTCATGGACCAGAGAGTCACAGTGAGTCTTCACCCTCACGGACCAGAGAGTCACATTGTACACTCTCACAGACCAGAGAGCCACAGAAAGTGTACACCCTCACGGACCAGATAGTCAAAGTGAGTGTTGACCTACACGGACCAGAGAGTCACAGTGTTCACCTTCACAGACCAGAGAGTCACAGTGAGTGTTCAGCCTCACGGACCAGAGAGTCACAGTGAGTGTTCCCCCTCAGGGACCAGAGAGTCTCAGTGAGTGTTCACCCTCACGGACCAGAGAGTCACAGTGAGTGTTCACCCTCACGGACCAGAGAGTCACAGTGGGTGTTCACCCTCACGGACCAGAGAGTCACAGTGAGTCTTCACCTTCATTGACCAGAGAGTCACAGTGACTGTTCACCTTCACTGACCAGAGAGTCACAGAATCATAGAGCTCACTCTCATGGTCCAGAGAGTTCACCCTCACGGACCAGAGAGTCACAGTGAGTGTTCACCTTCACGGACCAGACAGTCACAGTGAGTGTTCACCTTCACGAACCAGAGAGTCACAGTGACTGTTCACCTTCACTGACCAGAGAGTCACAGAATCACAGAGCTCGCTCTCATGGTCCAGAGAGTTCATTCTCACGGACCAGAATCACAATTCACTCTAATGGACCAGAGGGTAACAGAGTTCACTCTCAGAGACCGTGGCCGGCTCTACAGGTCTGAGTGGAGACCATCATAGCTACCACTTAGGACCCTTGTGTAAATACAGATCAACTGCGCGTGGGTAGCCTCCTTAACCCCTCCTACCGACCCTTGCCTCCACCGCCCCCGGTACCTCCCGCCCCCATCACCCCCCGGACCTCCAGACTAGTAGATTTAGTTGCACAAAAATATCTCAAGTCTGTGCGTCTAGCGTCGCTGTGACCACCTCCTCCTTGAGCCCCTCCTTCCCTCACCCATCCCTCCCTTCAAGCGACGGCGGGGAGCAGGAGGGGGGGGGGGAGGTGGGGAGGGAGGGTGGATGAGGGGAGCGGACCGCGGCGCTCCTCGGGCCAACCAACCGGCCTCCGAAATACCTGCTAGCTCCTCACCCCCCCCCCCCCCACCCCCCCTCGTCAATGGGGTGACAATCCCATGGTTCGTTCGCTGCTAAGCCCGGAGACGCGGCTCATCTACCCTGGACCCTCGCCATTATTTACAACAATAAAAAACACCCCCGTAGGAATTGTCCATCACGCTGCTCATGCGTGTGCATGAGCTGTTGACCTATTTGGACCAAACCACCCCACGAACGCCTATATGCGCATGGTCACGTAGACCCGAAGCGTTGACCACCCCACTCAGCTCTAGCCGCCGCCTATATGCGCATGGTCACGTAAACCCGAAGCGTTACCGTCTATACCTGACAGAGAGAAGCAGGGAGAGACACCTCATTTGAAACCCGCTGGTAAGTCACTATTCATTTACTTGAATGTATCTATGCGGCATTTCCAGACCAATAGACTTATCCTCTGGTTAGTGAATCATCCCCTTGGACGATGCCATTAAAGAAGTAATGGATGCGTTAGGAACAGATTATCAACTTCGGGCAGAACACGTACTTGGTATAACCGCTGGTTGCTCCGGTAAACACGTATTTGCTCAATTACCAACAGGACATGGAAAAAACTGACATGGCTGTGCTGCCACCGTTAATTTTAGATAAGGTAAGCATCCATATATAAATATTTGAACTGTCGAAATCTAAGTCTGTAAATTTATATTTGAGGTCAGCAAGGTAGAGTCCAGTGCATCTGCGGTAGATAGGTTTTGAAGTTTATTCTGAAAGAAGGCAGCACAGGATTACAAAATTATAACAACCATGCAGTTAATACAACATACTATTAACCCAGCCAGTAAACCACATGGCCATTGCCATAACTAACCCTGAGGTTATAAATTATTCGTCTACACATATCACCAACTCCTATAAGCAAGTAAGCACTTTATATGACACTGCATGCTATAGTCGGCGCGTTTAATATCTGCTGCCTCGCTTTCGTAAATATTTTTGTCCGTGCACCATTTGCAGCCATGATTTATGTATTTATTTGCTAAATTACACGAGACCCTTGTGATTTTAACTTACTTGAAAGACGATAGTCTCTGGCATAAAGTATAGCAGACGTAAGTGTGTTGACAGCCGCCTTTTTATGACGTCGTAAGGTGAAGGTCATATTACTGCGTTTTCTTTGGTTAAAAGAAGTAAGCCCACGGAAGAGTCTAATATCAGGCCCTAGAGAAGGGGACAGAGCATTATGTGCCCATGCAAAGTTTCTATACTAACAGTAATTGTAGCGTCTCAAAGCAAAAGCAATGCAAAAGGAACGAGTTTGTAGCTTCAATGTTCATATATATGAGAGAAACTATTAACGCATGTAAGCTTAATTCAAGTTACGGCTTGACATTGACATAACCTAACCTCCCTGCCCAAAATACCAGCATTACTATCGCCCACAGACATGACAGATGACAAGGCAAACAGAGCGACGGCCAAAGCCAAACTTGTCTGCTTCGTTTGCGTGAAAGTCATAATGTTGGAATTATGTGAATTTTTTTGACAACAGGACTGTGAGTACGCCAAATTCTGTTGGGTCTTTGGTTCAAGTTGACAAATATAAACTGATTTTAGGCTTGTCAATGAAACAGTTCGTGTCAAATTAGAAAACGAGGCGGCAAATAGTTTCCTAGTTCCATAGATGTAACGTAGCCTCGGGATACCCACTCTGTTCCGCCGTTGGGTCTCGGTTCCAGCCTGGGTTTTGCACGGGGACTTTTAAACGGAATAGGCGCATTTGGAAATTCTGAATTATCTGGAGGCACACTGGGGCTAAATATCATATCTTTGTATAGATTAATCTTTTACCTATCAAATCCTTCCAAACAATCAAAAAGATTGATCATCTGTATCTGTGTCTGCAAGATGATTTACGAAGCACCAACGTCCGAACCGGGCGCCAGACTTGTTTTTGGCGCGTGCTGGTGCCTGTGAATGCAGCCTGGGGGAAATTCTGGCATGTGCCTGTTTCGTGTAACTCTAGCTTACTCTGCACTGTATAGCATGTTAAAGGCGGGTACTGACTTACAGCTGCATAATTTTCAACCGTTTATCATAGGTTACCAGGGTCTTTTCTAAACATAAAAACCCATTTAGTACAGTGAATATCTTGACTATCAACAAACAGCTGATATAAATGCCAACCGGCTGCTTGAAAGACTGTCGCTACACTGTGCCGACTGAGTTGTGTCATCACAAATAGGATTCGTCAAAACTTGTCCAGCGCAGAATATTTGCATGTGAATGTTGGCCTATGCATGATTTAAGTTATTGCATCTGGTCTAATCTATGCAGAGTAATCAGTTGCGCAGAAAGATTTTGCAACACTGACAAGACTGATCAAGGTATCCACAGGTGTTATATAACAAACATCGGCTAGAAAAGACAATAGGTAAAATTTGTTCAGATTTGGCAGATTATGGCCAGCGCTATCTGTGGCGTTCAATTCGACGGCGGTGGGTTCCATTCCATAACCCGTTGGAATATTAATTTTGATTTACAAAAAAAGAAGTCTGATGAATCTAAAGTTGCGAAGCATAAACTCCCTAGGTATACTTGCCCAAAACCTTATTCTTCCATCTCAAAACGCACAAAATGTTCTAAGCCACCAATGACACCCACGGGCCGGTTTCATAAAAGTGCATCAAAGATATATTTAAGCATGGCTGCAGAATACAAACCCCAGCAAGTAGATGTCTCAATTCATAAATCCATTGTTTTCTTTGCTCCCTCTCCATTTCTTTGATTTCTTTATTGACACCATAATCCTGAATATAGATCTATAGCCTCTATACACTGACCGTGGCGAGGGAGAATAATCTTTCTCTTTGTTATCGTCAGTCTTTTTGGTTTCATTTGAAAAACCTTGATTTCATGCGAATGCGTCATCCCTTCAAAATCAAAAGCTTATGTGAAAATTTACGAAGGTGTTTAGTTTAGATTACAGCATGAATATTGAGTGAAATTAATCTATCAGTTGTAGGCTAATACATGATCATGTAAACTGACGACTTTGTAACGAAATGGTACAGTGGATAGTGTGGCCAGTCACGGTCCGGTGATTTTTTTGGACGCACAGGTTCAGTTCCCGCTGTTTCTAGACATTTTATTTCCCATTAGCTCCACTAAAGCCGAAACTGTTTCCCAGGTTGAACAACTTTTTTATTTTTTTATTTATTAGGTAGATTTACATATTTTCAACCGCATAAGTTCTGGTTTCCCACCGGCTTGCACTGTCACTGATTGGGAAAATGCAGGTTCATATCTGTCCATATTTTATTGCCCCCATTGCCGAAGCTACCATCCCCTGCCCTGGGCCTGGCATATGGAATTTATCCTACCCTGTTTTTCAACGATATAACCACTTAGCATAGGCTTATTCAGTGATAGGTAGGCCAATGGGTGGGTCCCAGTGTTCCAGAGCTACTTAAAATTATGGGTCATCCGAAACATAATTGGACAATAATTAAAATAAAATGTTGCACAGTCTGCTCACTATATATTTACAATCATTTACCATGTCCCCTCACAGGGTATCTAGTCAACTCGACCCAAAACCAACTCGACCCACGACATGCTCGACCCATCGCCTACTCGACCCCAACCAACTCGACCCATGTACGGAAACGGCATGTGGCCATTCGACCCAAATAGGTAATTTATGGATGGGTACAAATGGAGTGGGTAGAGTTGCGGGGGGGCGGGGTGCAAATCCCCTAATCCATGTACCACCCATGTCGGAGTCGGAAGCCGCGGTGTTCGAGCCCAGCCCAGCTGCAGCTTCAATTAAGTGGGATCGCCCCTCCCGTCCACGTACCAGGGCTGTACGTTAATTGTGCCCATGTGACAGCTATCAGTATATGTCCAAATAACAATAGCAGCAAAGGCTCCTGTGTGTTTAATCAAGCAATTATTAACACACGATTCCGATTGCGCTCAAGTGGCCTATAAAAAGACCGGCGATCTGTTGGATGTCACACTAGTTTTTCATGCTCGTGTTGCGTGTTGCCCGGCGATTCGTCGCGGTTGTTTATGAATTGAAATATAGCATTTCGCTGATGGATACCGATATCTGTATCGTATGTAAAGTCACTGTGCGGCCGCGGCAGGAGGCTTTGGTCGTGTAATATATGGTGAGTGGCCATGCATGGAAGTGGTGACACGAGTATCAGCTCTCAAACGATCCGAGTACGACATGTTGAGTGATTATCTTCGGAACGTGCCAAGGGATGAGCGCCCAGGCGTTTCTGCGCGGTATTCCGCTAAATAGTAACCGCCAGGTGGAGCTATTTCAAGTACATTCGCACTCTTAAGCTGGTACCGCCGCTCAAACTCATACAAGTAAGAGCGGGTGTTAGGTATTACGCGTAGGTCAAGATCACGGCATTTCTATCTTGCCCGATAGGTGACGCACTACTCCCACGTAACTGGTTCCCCTGTGCGGAGATACAGGATACTCTTTTCACTACTCTACTCAGTGTTAACATGAACGAGCGAATTCAGAACGTTTATATCCTTTTTTTGGAGTAGCTGTCAAATATGAAGTAATTATGATGGATTGAGCCAATATGTATCAGACAATTGAGAAGAGATATGTAATTTAATATATCATATGTATCAAATCTATAATTAAGAATTTTCAATATTTCATTACATGCATAGATGAGGCATTGAATATTTGCAAGCCCAAGAATGTTTTGCTATATTATATAAATAAAATTAATACACTGTTTTCCTTTCAATACATTACATTTCATTTATATTTATATTTAAATGATTTACCAAAAAATATTTTCCATATCAATAAGTACCGGTAGAACTTACACATCTTCGATTTTCAAATCATCTTTGGTACTAAAGTGCTGAATCAGCGATGAACTTGGCCCTGGGCATAATCTCATGGAACACCAAATATTGTTACTGCATGATCAAGCATATGGTATTCCTCAAGCCCTATGGATAGATGGATTGTTTTTTTTTAATTAGACAACTTAATTGTGTGCAAGCATAAATTGAACTGGTCCAAAATATATCTTAGGATAATAGGATTATAAATTTTAGTGTAAGCATAGTTTCTTACAATGTATAGTGTAAGTATAGTTTGCCACGATGTAGCGTAAGTGTTTATAGATTGATAAATTTAACACATACAGTTCAGTACATGAGCTAAATATTAAAGATGATACAAGTAATTGCAAGGGCTGGGGTATTATTTTCTTGGGGAGGGGATCGGAATTGTCAATAGAATATTGATATTATACAGTGCATAATATCATGTGCTGGTACTTGCAGGTTGTCTAAGTGGCATTTGCATTGCTAAAAATAAAAATAAAATAAAAATGTGTCAGAGATGGGAGCTTTATTTATTTTTTGGGGAGGCTCTGTCAACCAATCTGAGTGTCTATCTGAGCATTTCTAAATGGCATTGCGCACGACTTTCATGCACCAGCATTACTGAAATGTGTGAGACAGGAAAGTGTTATAACAATTTTTTGTTAAGGATCTTCATTTGCGTAAGATATTATGCACCTATATTAAATAATAAAAATTCAGCAGCATCCTAAAATTGTTTCATGCCCACCTAAACAATGTCCAGGATGTCTCTCTGGGAGAAGGGCAATTCTCAGCCCCTCTCATACACTGCCATAAATAAATATGTAAAAGACGAGAGTTGTTTAGTTTCTTGTGCAGCATTTCTAAGTAGCATTCCCACCATTGTCATACACTGCCATAAGGAAAATGTGTCAGAGAGGGGAGTGTTACTTATTTTCCTCAAAGGTTCTATCCACTGAATAATTTTTTGTGGGGCTGTGTCAATCTATATTAAATATTAAGAACTCTGCAGCATTTCTAAGTGGCATTCCCAACCATTTCATGCAACGCCATTAATGAAATATGTCAGAGAGGGGAGTGCTAATAATTCTCTTTTGGGGATGTGTCAACCGATTACAGGGGCTGTTGTAGAAACCCAGTGTGCTGAACTTCAATTGTGCAAAATATTATGTGCCTATGTTAAATATTAAGAACTCTGCAGCATTTCTAAGTGGCATTCCCACCCATTTCATGCACCGCCATTAATGAAATATGTCAGAGAGGGGAGTGCTAATAATTTTCTTGTGGGCTGTGGCAACTGATTACAGGGAATGTTGTTGAAACCTAGTGTATTGAACTTCAATTGTGCAAAATATAATGCATCTATATTAAATATTAAGAACTCTGTAGCATTTCTAAGTGGCATTCCCACCCATTTTATGCACCGCCATTAATGAAATATGTCAGAGAGGGGAGTGCTAATAATTTTCTCGTGGGCTGTGGCAACTGATTACAGGAAATTTTGTAGAAACCTAGTGTATTGAACTTCAATTGTGCAAAATATAATGCATCTATATTAAATATTAAAAACTCTGCAGCATTTCTAAGAGACATTCCCACCCATTTCATGCACTGCCATTAATGAAATATGTCGAAGAGGGGGGAGCTAATAATTTTTTTGTGGGGCTGTGTCAACTGATTACAGGGACTGTTGTAGAAACCTAGTGTATTGAACTTCAATTGTGCAAAATATTATGCATCTGTATTAAATATTAAAAACTCTGCAGCATTTCTAAGTGACATTCCCACCCATTTCATGCACCGCCATTAATGAAATATATCAGAGAGGGGAGAGCTAATAATTTTTTTGTGGGCCTGTGTCAACTGATTACAGGGATTGTTGTAGAAACCTAGTGTATTTAACTTCAATTGTGCAAAATATTATGCGCCTATATTAAATATTGAGAACTCTGCAGCATTTTAAAGTTGTGGCATTTCCACCAATACAATGCTTCTCTGGACTGTCACGAACTTATATGACATGGATGCGCAAATGTATTACACAAGTGAGTTTATCCACTCAACCAATGCATATTTATGGCTAATAATCCATACGTATACGTTAGGGAATACGTTTGCCGCGTGACATGTTTGTCTAAAATTCAAAATTTCAAAATTAGAGAACAGTCTTCACTGACATAACGCAGCGGCCTGGCACCGCTTTAGCTGCACACACGAAGGTCAAGGCCGTTAATGGTGGTTAACACCGGGCCCTTGCTGAGCGAGCGAAGTTGGGACCGCGGAACCAGGCTATCGCACTCTCTGCCTTCGACCCACTCCGCTAGGGCTCCATGATAAAGCGGAGCTTGCGTAGCGCCACCGTGCGGGGAGCTTGGTACATTCGCTCACATTCGCGAACGAACCGCCATATTTGTTCGTCGCGCACAGCGTGAAACTTTAAGCAGCGGATTAAATCGCCGCGAGTACCTTTATACTGTGAGTAAAGATTTCAACTAAAAGGTAAAGTAATAGAAAAAGTTGCATAGAATAAGGAAATGTTCATATCGGAGAATGATACTCGCCGAATTTTATATAAACTTTATCAGTGTTTATTGGCCAGGTTCGGTATCCCGCCTGGGAGGCTCAAAAACTTCCGGGTGCCGGGGTGTGTCGACAGGCACACCCGGAAGTTGGGGAGCAGGTAGGGGGCCCCATAGTCCCATATGAGACAGTTGTTGCTCCACACAACAGTCCCATGTCCGCATGTAGAAAATGAGGGTGTAAGATTTGTTTTTGTGGGTGACTCAGTGTTGTTAACCGCACGATCCATCAAACCCTTGTCATTTTGTACTCTGATACCTGGCTTAACTTCATATTTACCACAAAACCCACATGATCATATGCATATGAACTAACAAAGTATCGCATTACTATCAAGTCGGTTGAAATGAGACTTTCCTATTGTTTATCGCGCCATTTCGTATTTGGTCATTCTTCACCAGTGGCTTTCGCCAGGTGGCGTTTCGCTTATTGCGTGTCAATGGCTGGGTGTATGAAGCGCCACCAAGCGAATGGTGCGGTTTTAACGACATGCACGCATGCGCAGTTTCTCCACTGGGTGGGCAAGGAGGCGGACAGAACTAAGTTGTCCGCTGCTTCGAAAAATCAACAGACGATATCGTCGTAATCACGGAGACTTCAACCAAAATAACAAGATAAGTTGTAAGATGCATACTTTTAGAAATTATTGCCATACCCCAAAAAGTTCTCGCCATCAGCACCGCTTCTCGCCACGCGTGTTTGTAAAATGCCGTACAAGATTTGATAGACTGGACATGTGGCGTTGTTCCCAACAACGCCACATGGGGCTAGGGGCCCCACAACGTATACTAAACACACAAGGTGTCTAACTCCCGCTGGAACTGAGATATATCGGTAGGCCCTTATAGCGAAAAGACAGTCGTCCGCGAAAAGACCTTTGTGAAAGCCACAGACGCTGGCTCAGCTTAAATTTTTGCTGTACATTAAAGGTCATTACACCATTTGTAGCCTCTCCGGAAGAGAATTTCATATGAGTATACTATCCTTTTTTTGGTTACTTGCAAACTAGAGTGCATCAAAATATATATGGAATTTAAATAATTATAAAATATTAATAAATAAAAAAGTTATGCCATATTATGTCTCATTTCTGGCATAAGTTGTGTAAAATTTAATCCAAAATATACTTGTTTTAGCTGTATCTCAATCATCTCTAGCGATAAATGCATAAAGTTTTCTACATATATACAGTGATATATATCACACTAAGTCTACCTATCTGTTATAATTAAAGATAATAACGAGAATTAAATTTTAATTTGAATATCATATTTTCTATATATTAATTTATAAGATGAGACATCTATTTTTTATAATATAAACTTGTAACAAAGGATCCTAATAATGCTATTTAATTTTAAATATACATTATATATAGTAGATCCATGATATGATAGTATATACCTTTTCAATTTAACTGGTTAAAAGTTACAAAGTTTAAAATTTAGTTAATAAAATAATAAATAAAAAAAAAAAATAATAATAAGTTCAATAATAATAATGTTTTTTATTTTTTTAAATGTATTCTCAAAAAAGGTATGGAAGGGGGTTGTAGTAGTTATCAGGGTTCCAGCATGAAGTTTTTAGGATTCCTATCTCTGATCTTGGCTGAAGGATTGGTGCAGGGGGAGCGGCCGGGGTGGGGGAAGGGAAAGGGGAGGGGCTGGGGTCAGGGAGGGGCAGCCACCAATCCCTGTCAAATATGAAATAAATTTTTACTCACTATGCATCAATTGACTAATTAACTGAGATTGATGAAGCTGCTATGTTGTCAAGAGTGTACCAAAGCCTACCAGTAAGGCTATAAGGCAAGGAACAAATTTACAACAAGGACCAACAATTTACACAAAAATGGTAATTTTTTAAATAGAAACTTTCACATTAAATTGATATATGGAATGAATATAAACTGTCTAAAAGTAGCAAATAAGCATAAGTTTATACGTTTTAGTACTTAATATGAAAGAATGAGAGGAATAAACGGTGGATGACTGGGCTCGCGTTAACATTCGCCAATAGCCATTTGGCGAGAAAATTCGGGATTTGGCGATAAGAACTTCCTGGACACTCGCCAAAATGGCGAATATAAAATTTCAACTACAAACACATTACATGGTAGATCTACTACATTCCTCTCCAATTATGAGATTGATAACCAATTTATAACCAATATATTTGTCTAATTTTGGCTAATGTGTTTTCACGGAATTAGCCAAATTGGCTAATGAGAAAAATATCCTAGCGCGAGCCCAGGATGATTACGGATAACGTCAACACTCAATGCTACTTATCAGGAGCCCAACAAATTTGAGTTGGCGCGGGTCTGAAAATCACCCATTATCGCTCATTAGCCTTCGCGTTTCAACTTTCAAGTCATTAGCTCGGTGTTTAGAATGTGATCGATGATGATGAAAACGTGCTATTCCATCACAATAGGCATCAAAGATTCTCATGAGTCGCTCAAACAAAATTTTATGACAACATTTCTTAAATTTTAGCCCTTTTCAACAGTTCAAATCGCCATAAACAAAAATTGAAGGCATATTTCAACTAGTGGCAGTCGCCATCTTGTACCTCAAAGCATCAGGCAACAGACCGGAAAGAGAAAATACCTCTAAAAGCCGAATTTACCTAGTGGAAAGGGCAAAAAGTAAGAGCACCCACTAAAAACCAGAAACGCGACTGCCCAAAGCGGGTCGATCGCAGCGCACCTAGCGTCTATTGCAGAGGCTACCATTTGGGTTTGATGTTAATCCCTTGTAGGAGTATGGCTTCCCAAGTTACATACATGATATGATGTTAACCGAAGTCAAATCTTATTGATGATATCACTTTGGTATCTGGCCTTTCATTGGCCATTAAACATGTCATTTCACAAAGAGATAGTCTTCCGTGAAAAGACATCTTTTGATGAAAGCCAAAGATGCGGGTCCAGCTTCAATATTTACTTAACATTTGGTAGAGTAATAAATGATAATTAGGAAGAAAAAACATCCAATTCAACCAATCCTTTATCAATCTAGCTGTGTGCATGGGCCAATGTAAAGCAATGGCTAACTGATTCTGTAACCTACATGACAGAAGCTGTTATTTGGATTGGATTGGGTATATGCTGCATTCAATCAACAAAAGGGGTTGTTGGTGAATGGTCATTAGCTGCTAGGGGCATGGCATGGTTTACGCGAAAACAAGAGACAGGTCACAGCTGCATCCAGCTTCAATTGTTCAATGTTTTATATGTTTGGATATGTATATAGGCCTTATTTCTTTAACCAGTAAATAATGCTGGTGAATCAATCAAATCTTAGGTCTTTTCACAATGTACCAAGCTAGTCAGGTGTGTCATAGTGCAACCATGCAACCTACACCCCCCCCCCCCAGTCCTCCTAACAAGCAAGGACCCAGCCTATGAAAATCTAGGTTATCTGATCACTTTTAAAGAAAAGAAAATCTTGTGGTACAAGGCACAAAGTATTTGTAGCTGTTTATTATTTATCTAAGCAATAACCTCTCATTCTCCTCTCTTTTCGTGAAAATACTGTCTTTTCGCAAAAAGAAGTGTCTTTTCACAATGAAGCAATAACGGCCTACCCGCGACAGGCACCCGCTTCAACCCCCAATATCGCACATTTACCGCGCTTGACAGGCCCAATCAACACAGCATAGTTTTTCTAGGCTGTGTTGGCTGAATGGATTCATGGCTAGAATATGCCTATTCCAATGAAATGCACATACCATTTAAATACAGTGCACATAGGGCCACTGGAACCAACATATTCTCAATCTCATCACGTTTCAATCAGCCGCCATCTTCTCGCAAATGTTCTGTTTTTTTAGGGGGGGGGGGGGGGGAGGGGGGATAAGGGGTATTTATATTCCTCGGGAACAGGCTTTTCATTTCATGTGGAAAATAATTCTTGACTTTGTGAAGTGGGAATTAAATATTAGCCAACCGTCATGATCAAGGATTTTCATTAGCTGGAACTGATAATTTTAATACTAAATAGCCGTTAATTAGGAAATCGCAAATTTATATCATGTATCCGCCCCTTTCATTATATGTGGAAAGTGCTTCATTCAGTTCATTGTGATCTGAGAATAAGGAAATTTATTCTTCGTAATTTAGGAATACGACCCCCCCCCCACCCGTTTTGAATGAGGCACATTAGCATGCCAAATCATGGATGTGTGCACATCCATACCCAACTGAAAGAAGTGTCTGGCACTTTGCCAATGTGTAATTTGCATATTGAGGTTACCGCAGGGATACCAATCTACCAAAGAAATGCATCCAATGTTTTTATAAATTTCTGTGCATTTGGTGGCAGCGTCAATGCGCATCTCCGGGTCCCTACGGTATGAGCTTGCAACTCATGGAGTCCCCTGCGCCAGTTATGCACAAAATAAAATGTCGCACAAAAGCTTCAGTGCTAAATCACCCTGGCCAGTATTGTGTACAGGTGTAGACATCAGTGGCCAAGGTGATTTAGCACTAACAAAAGCTTATGACATCTGATAAATGTAATTTGTGTCAGTTGCCAGGCAGTGACAACTTAATATATTGTGATGTTTGTGACTCTGATTTTTGAAAATACCTTGGTAATTATGTAGTTTTCCGGAAAGGACATTTTTACGTCAAACTTACCCATACACTGGTATACACCATACAATATCAATATTTCAATGAAATTCCGACTGAAATATGTATCTTTATGGTCTACAAATTTCGCTTGTGTCTAGGCGCGAAGATAATTTTTTTTGTCAGTATCCCCGTCAGTATCCACTCTTGAGATGTAAGGAAATCACTGTTGCATGGATTGCGTGACGCCATGTTACACTGGCACTTCGCATCAAATTCTGACTCCTACTTGTGACGTCATAGCGCACTCGGCTATCGTCGGTGCCTGGCCGGGAAAGTCCGTAATGGCTCGCACAAAAAATGATATTGCGACCCTATGTCGGCGAGTATTTGTTAATACACCTATCCCTTCCGATTTTGGTATATAATACATAGTCTTTCACGAAAATGGCCCCGTCTGTGTTTTCACGCACTTTAACTTAAGTAACAAAAAGCTGTGACCCGAGCAGGCGACAATCGGCCATACGTAAAACAGCTTCCTATGGCGTATTTCCGACCTGATATTTGGAATTCTCGCAGGATCTCGGTCTGGTTGGCATCTCGCGAGAGCGTATTGCCGTCACTGTTGTCCGTGCGGGACATGCACACGTGTATCAACTAATTTACATCACATACACACCAGAGTTATTACCACACATACAACTTTTTGTGGCGTATAGCCTACGCAGTATAGACTAGATCTATCAAATCTATTGCCATGCTATTCAGCTTAT
This sequence comes from Arenicola marina, assembly GCA_964019135.1. Classification (NCBI taxonomy): domain Eukaryota; kingdom Metazoa; phylum Annelida; class Polychaeta; family Arenicolidae; genus Arenicola; species Arenicola marina. Next base: position 52,078,442 of record OZ025250.1, on the reverse strand, counting down.
TTTTTAACTTAGTTTACCGTGTAACCCGATAAGGAGCGATGTCTTTTTACTTACACAAAAGGGCCGCGAGTCGAGGCAGTTGAGATGCACACTACGAATTGTGACCTACATAACTATTTCTAGTATGCATGCTAGAACATTTACTTAATATACAAAGTATAACAAAAGGAAATAAAACATTTGTAAATTGAAATTTGCATTTCAAGTGCATTAGACACAGTGCATTAATAGTCATGGCGAACCGGATGGGTCTCCACTTTTACAGCCTTTTCCATCTATCGTTCAATATTCAAAACCTGCCAAATTGGGGTAGTATTCTAAGTGAGGGGAGGGGAGACACTTTAAGTCCCCGCCCTGTGTCAGTTGATTTCAATATACAACCCAAGTAGTCAACTTTGCACATCCTCAAATGGCACTGAGGTGTAAAGAGTGGCACAAGTTGCCTGCCACCACATTACTGTCACTGGAGGATATAATTGTCAAGGCAGAGATGTAGATATGTGTTACCATTGAATAGCTGTTCTTTGAAGAACCAGAACTATCTACAGCATACCACAATGCAGGACATTTGAGCAATTTTGTGTTTACTTCTTCCAGTTGACTGTAATGTCCGAGTCACCACGTGGGCTGAGTCGTCGAGACCTCTACCCAGAAGACGACACACCCATAGCCTGCGATCTGATAACGTCATATACCAATCCGTGTCAGTGAGGGGTTCTCAAGCTTTCTCGAGTACACCATTGACCCTTGGATGGGATTATTTGATATATGATTGGATGATATGCTATGTGGTGATCTCCAACCAGGTGGCGCTCGTGATATATAGGTTACCTTACCTACCCGTGACATTCAGAGACTGGCGACAGGGCGCGAAACAAGTTGGACGCATTGGGATCAAAGAGAACTCGGAATTAACTAACTTAAGGTAAGTTGATATAAAGCGGTCTCCATAGTACATGATCTATACACACATTCCCAGATTAAGTGACAGTCTGCCTTCAGTGGGGTGAGCTCCATCGTCAATGTCTGTCGTTTCAACAGTCAACTAGTCATCTGCCGCACGGGTGGTAGTATGGTGGCATACCACTCGAGGGCGAGAACACAAGAACGCGAGGGCGAGAACTCAAGAACGCGAGGGCGAGAACTCAAGAACGCGATGGCGAGAAAAGAAGAACGCGAGGGTGAGAACGCGATATTAATCTCGCCTTCATATTTCCGCCCCGGCGTTCTCGTGATCTTGCATGCTCAAGATTTCGCAAACTCGCCCGCGCGTTTGATCGCGCCATCGCGAGCCATAGCCCGAAGTCACAGCCCGGCGATCGGATCCATAGTCGAGCGCACAGAGCCATAGCTTGTGCACGGAGACAAAGCCAGGAGCCCGAGACCTGAGCCATGGCCCTAGACCCATATCCCGCGCCCGTAGCCATAGTCCTGAGCCATATTCCGCACCCGTAGCCAAAGCCCGCACCCGGAGCCATAGCCCGGAGCCCGGGAGCCATACCCGGCAGCCGGAGGCATAGCCCGTGCACGGAGCCATAGCCCTGAGCCATAGCCCGTACATGGAGCCGGAGCCATAGCCCTGCACGGAGCCGTAGCCCTGCACGGAGCCGTAGCCCTGCACGGAGCCATAGGCTGGAGCCATAGCCCTGCACAGAGCCATAGCCCAGAACCATAGTTCATCACACGGAGTCGTAGCCCAGCGCAGGGAGTCCCAGTCCAGCGCATGGAACCATAGTTCAGCGCATAGAGAGATAAACTCGCTCAAAGAAAGAATGTCCGTGCCCGGAGCCATAGTCCGCGCCCAGAAAAATGTCCGTGCCCGGAGCCCAAGTCCTCGCCCAGAAAGAATGTCCGTGCCCGGAGCCATAGTCCGCGCCCAGAAAGATTGTCCGTGCCCGGAGCCATAGTCCGCGCCCAGAAAGAATGTCCGGGCCCGGAGCCTTAGTCCGCGCCCAGAATCATAGCCCAGCACACAGAGCCATAGTCCAGCGTCTGGAAACGGGATCGCGAGGGCGAGATCGCCAGGGCGACCGTTGGGGTAGGTCGGAGTGGTACCGGGCGAGGCGAGATCGCGAGGGCGAGATCGCGAGGGCGAGATCGCGAGAACGCGAAGTGCTAGAACTTCAGAATGTCGTTCACGCGTTCTCACCCTAGCGGTCTTGCCCTCGTGTTCTCTAGCGCACAGTCTCTTGTTCTCGCGTTCTTGCCCCTTTTGGTGCCAGGCGAGAATGCGAGATGGCAAGTGGCGCCAACATGCCGCCATACAGTGCCCCCCCCCCCCCCCCCGGCCACTTCGCTGTGACGTGCAGTTTACTAATCCACAGTTTCGCAGTTTCGAACCTGAAGAGAAGATATCCATCACAGTATGTAATGATGCATCAACACGAGCCAAGAATACACGTGAATCACGATTTAAACCAATGAAACTCATCAATATATAATATATAATTTGGTCTCCATAAGACACATCTTGCCGAGAGGAGGTAATGGAATAATCATGAATTGAATCCCAACCCCTGCCCGAGTCATTACGGTAGCGAAACTTATCTTTATGATGCATTCGTTGAATAGCGCGATAACACACACAAAGTAAGCGATAAATCGCCCATAGAAACCAGCATGACATTATAAAGCAACCCATTTCTTTCTGACCAGATGGAACCTGCCGAGATCGAGACGTTAAAATCGATCATGACCAGCTTGCGACAGCACATAAGGCGCGCTGGCATTGCTGTTCTGGAAAGCGAAGACATCGTGGAAGAGCGTGTGATCGCCGAAGGAGGCTTTGGACGAGTCATTATGGGCAGTCTTAAGTCAGGTAAGTCGTACCAGGCCACTGAAATCATATGACCCTTAGAAGTTGAGCTAAATGCGGGTCCGCCATGATGTTAATCTCTTTATGTGCTAATGTTAACCTGGCGTCAAATGTCTCCTTTAGTTTTAGTCATTGAGTATCAGTCAGTAAAGTGGAACGTCCACCCTTCAAATTCGCCAATCCTGCTATTAATACCTCGACATAGATTTTTACATTCGCCTAAAAGCTGTCAGATACTCCGGTATTAACACTCCCCTCGCAGATATCGATATGTAATGTAATTGATACCGTGGCTTTGAGTTTCGACAACAAAAAGTGGTTGGGCGGGGGGGGGGGTGGGGGGCGTGTTCAACGTAACACATTCGCAATATGATATGTTTGCCTGTAGGAATACACTTGAATTATATATATTTGCATAGTGCATTATCTGTAAACGTATATGTACCTCAATTATATTCAGATGGTTCCCGAGTCGTCATTAAGCAGATGTTGGCCTCCCACGAAGACGTCCGCTACGTTAAGATGTTCGCAAAGGAGACTAAAATACTCAGTACCATTAAGCACCGAAATATTGTAAGTCTGCTGGCAGTGTGCATAGATCCCACAAGCTTCAGTCCTATTATGGAGTTGATGGAGTTTAATTTGGAGCATCCTAATATCCGCGGTCTTTCCAAAGGCCACAACCTAGCAGCACTACTTAGAACTCTGGAACGCTCCGCTCTTGTCGAAGACATTGGCGTGAAGCGGGGGATGTTTCACACAGCAGCACTTGACGTGGTTACAGGGCTGGCCTTCCTTCATCATGAAGACATCTGTCATAGGGATATGAAGCCGTCTAACATTCTGGTGACAAATACCAGGGATTTGTTTACCTTTAAGCTGACCGACTTCGGTGAAAGTAGGTCTCCTGACATCCAAACTAAATCTGTACCATGTGTGGACACTCCCCGTGTTCGACGAGGAACAAGACTCTTTTCTTCACCGGAACAAATCATGGAATCCCTGGAAAAGGCAGACATCACAGCTTGTAAACGGATGGATGTTTGGAGCTGCGGTATGGTCTTATTCTGCCTGCTCTCTCCTGATTTCGTGTCACCATGGGACATGGAGCTGAAAAACCAACCTAATAAAGATGACGTGCTGAAGGCGACGATCGCTGCCAGACAGTTGCCCAGAGGATCGCACAAATACAAGCACCTAGCGGATGAGACTGGTCTGGGTGACATATACAAGAGGTGCTGTGACTTTGACCCTGAGAGCAGACCTGACATTGGTGTTATCCAATCTGAATTAAACAAGTAAGTATAATACCCTGAAGCCCATTACGGCCATTCAAGCTTAGAAGGTGTGATGTTGTCTTAAATATAAAGACATATATAGTCATTTCTGCATCATGTTTCATTAGACGAGAGAGGATAGCATCCCAATAAAAATACACGTTCTTCATGACTATAAGACCAGCACAATACGTCGGTCGGTCGGTTAATAGAAAAATAAATGACTTGGTGGGTCGGAGTGGTACAGGTTGGGGTAGGTCGGAGTGGTACTGGTTGGGATAGGTCAGAGTGGGACAGGTTGGGGTAGGTCGGAGTGGTTCCGGTTGGGATAGGTCAGAGTGGGACAGGTTGGGGTAGGTCGGAGTGATGCCGGTTGGGGTAGGTCGGAGTTGTGCCGGTTTGGATAGGTCGAAGTGGTACAGGTTGGGGTAGGTCGGAATGGTTTAGGTTGGGGTAGGTCAGAGTGTCACCGGTTAGGGTAGGTCGGAGTGGTTCCAGTTTGGGTAGGATGGAGTGGTACAGGTTGGGGTAGGTCGGAGTGGTACAGGTTGGGGTAGGTCGGAGTGGTACCAGTTGGGGTAGGTCGGAGTGGTTCCAGTTTGGGTAGGACGGAGTGGTACAGGTTGGGGTAGGTCGGAGTGGTACCAGTTGGGGTAGGTCGGAGTGATATCGGTTTTGGTAGGTCGGAGTGGTGCCGGTTGGGGTAGTTCGCAGTGGTACTAGTTTGAACAGGTCTGAGTTGTACCGGTAGGGGTAGGTTGGAGTGGTACCGGTTGGGGTAGGTCGGAGTGGTACCAGTTGGGGTAGGTCGGAGTGGTATCGGTTGGGGTAGGTCGGAGTGGTACCGGTTGAGGTAGGTCAGAGTGGTACTGGTTGGGGTAGGTCGGAGTGGTATCAGTTGAGGTAGGTCAGAGTGGTACTGGTTGGGGTAGGTCGGAGTGGTACCGGTTGGGGTAGGTCGGAGTGGTACCAGTTGGGGTAGGTTGGAGTGGTACCGGTTGGGGTAGGTCAGAGTGGTACTGGTTGGGGTAGGTTGGAGCGGTACCGGTTGGGGTAGGTCGGAGTGGTATTGGTTGAGGTAGGTCAGAGTGGTACTGGTTGGGGTCAGTGGGAGTGGTACCAGTTGGGGTAGGTCGGAGTGGTCCCGGTTGGGGTAGGTTGGAGTGGTACCGGTTGGGGCAGGTCGGAGTGGTACCGGTTGGGGTAGGTCAGAGTGGTACAGGTTGGGGTAGGTCGGAGTGTTACCGGTTAGGGTAGGTCGGAGTGGTACCGGTTGGGGTATGTCAGAGTGGTGCTGGTTGGGGTCGGTCAGAGTGGTACTAGTTAGGGTAGGTCGGAGTGGTACCGGGTGGGGTAGGTCGGAGTGGTGCCGGTTGGGGTAGGTCGGAGTGGTACCTGTGCCGGTTGGGGTAGGTGGGTGTGGTACCGGTTGGGGTCGGTCGGAGTGGTACTGGTTGGGATAGGTCAGAGTGGGACAGGTTGGGGTAGGTCGGAGTGGTTCCGGTTGGGATAGGTCAGAGTGGGACAGGTTGGGGTAGGTCGGAGTGATGCCGGTTGGGGTAGGTAGGAGTTGTGCCGGTTTGGATAGGTCGAAGTGGTACAGGTTGGGGTAGGTCGGAATGGTTTAGGTTGGGGTAGGTCAGAGTGTCACCGGTTAGGGTAGGTCGGAGTGGTTCCAGTTTGGGTAGGATGGAGTGGTACAGGTTGGGGTAGGTCGGAGTGGTACAGGTTGGGGTAGGTCGGAGTGGTACCAGTTGGGGTAGGTCGGAGTGGTTCCAGTTTGGGTAGGACGGAGTGGTACAGGTTGGGGTAGGTCGGAGTGGTACCAGTTGGGGTAGGTCGGAGTGATATCGGTTTTGGTAGGTCGGAGTGGTGCCGGTTGGGGTAGTTCGCAGTGGTACTAGTTTGAACAGGTCTGAGTCGTACCGGTAGGGGTAGGTTGGAGTGGTACCGGTTGGGGTAGGTCGGAGTGGTACCAGTTGGGGTAGGTCGGAGTGGTACTGGTTGGGGTAGGTCGGAGTGGTACCGGTTGAGGTAGGTCAGAGTGGTACTGGTTGGGGTAGGTCGGAGTGGTACCGGTTGGGGTAGGTCGGAGTGGTACCAGTTGGGGTAGGTTGGAGTGGTACCGGTTGGGGTAGGTCAGAGTGGTACTGGTTGGGGTAGGTTGGAGCGGTACCGGTTGGGGTAGGTCGGAGTGGTATTGGTTGAGGTAGGTCAGAGTGGTACTGGTTGGGGTCAGTGGGAGTGGTACCAGTTGGGGTAGGTCGGAGTGGTCCCGGTTGGGGTAGGTTGGAGTGGTACCGGTTGGGGCAGGTCGGAGTGGTACCGGTTGGGGTAGGTCAGAGTGGTACAGGTTGGGGTAGGTCGGAGTGTTACCGGTTAGGGTAGGTCGGAGTGGTACCGGTTGGGGTATGTCAGAGTGGTGCTGGTTGGGGTCGGTCAGAGTGGTACTAGTTAGGGTAGGTCGGAGTGGTACCGGGTGGGGTATGTCGGAGTGGTACTGGTTGGGGTCGGTCAGAGTGGTACTGGTTGGGGTAGGTTGGATTGATACAGGTTTGGGGTAGGTCGGAGTGATACCGGTTGGGGTAGGTCGGAGTGGTATTGGTTGGGGTGTGTGCGAGTGGTACCGGTTGGGGTAGGTCGGAGTGGTGCCGGTTGGGGTAGGTCGGAGTGGTACCTGTGCCGGTTGGGGTAGGTGGGTGTGGTACCGGTTGGGGTCGGTCGGACTGGTACCGGTTGGGGTAAGTTGGAGTGGTACCGGTTGGGGTAGGTCGGTGTGATACCGGTTGGGGTAAGTTGGAGTGGTACTGGTGCTGGTTGGGGTAGGTTGGTGTGGTACCGGTTGGGGTAGGTCAGAGTGGTATCGGTTGGGGTAGGTCGGAGTGGTACCGGTTGAGGTATGTCAGAGTGGTACCGGTTGGGGTAGGTGGGAGTGGTACCGGTTGGGGTAGGTCGGAGTGGTATCGGTTGAGGTAGGTCGTAGTGGCACCGGTTGGGGTAGGTCGGGAGTGGTACTGGTTGGGGTAGATCGGAGTGGTATTGGTTAGGGTAGGTCGGAGTGGTACCGGTTGGGGTAGGTCGGAGTGATACTGGTTGGGGTAGATCGGAGTGGTACTGGTTGGTGTAGTTCGGAGTGGTACTGGTTAGGGTAGGTCGGAGTGGTATTGGTTGGGGTAGGTGGGAGTGGTACCGGTTGGGGTAGGTCGGAGTGGTATCGGTTGAGGTAGGTCGTAGTGGCACCGGTTGGGGTAGGTCGGGAGTGGTACTGGTTGGGGTAGATCGGAGTGGTATTGGTTAGGGTAGGTCGGAGTGGTACCGGTTGGGGTAGGTCGGAGTGATACTGGTTGGGGTAGATCGGAGTGGTACTGGTTGGTGTAGTTCGGAGTGGTACTGGTTAGGGTAGGTCGGAGTGATACCAGTTGTGGTAGGTCGGAGTGGTACCGGTTGGGGTAGTTCGGAGTGGTACTGGTTAGGGTAGGTCGGAGTGGTACCGGTTGGGGTAGGTCGGAGTGCTACTGGTTGGGGTAGGTCGGAGTGGTACCGGTTGGGGTAGGTCGGAGTGGTATCGGTTGAGGTAGGTTGTAGTGGTACCGGTTGGGGTAGGTCGGAGTGATACTGGTTGGGGTAGGTCGGAGTGGTGCCGGTTGGGGTAGGTGGGAGTGGTACCGGTTGGGGTATGTGGGAGTGGTACCGGTTGGGGTAGGTCGGAGTGATACTGGTTGGGGTAGGTCGGAGTGGTATTGGTTGAGGTAGGTCGGAGTGGTACCGGTTGGGGTAGATCGGAGTGGTACCGATTGGGGTAGGTCGGAGTGATACTGGTTGGGGTAGGTCAGAGTGGTACCGGTTGGGGTAGATCGGAGTGGAACCGGTTGGGGTAGGTCGGAGTGGTACCGGTTTGGGTAGGTCAGAGTGGTACCGGTTGGGGTAGGTCGGAGTGGAACCGGTTGGGGTAGGTCGGAGTGGTATCGGTTTAGGTAGGTTGGAGTGGTACCAGTTGGGGTAGGTCGGAGTGGTACCGGTTGGGGTAGGTCGGAGTGATACTGGTTGGGGTAGGTGGGTGTGGTATCGGTTGAGGTAGGTCGTAGTGGCACCGGTTGGGGTAGGTCGGGAGTGGTACCGGTTGGGGTAGATCGGAGTGGTACCGATTGGGGTAGGTGGGAGTGGTACCGGTTGGGGTAGGTCGGAGTGATACTGGTTGGGGTAGGTCGGAGTGGTACCGGTTGGGGTAGGTCGGAGTGGAACCGGTTGGGGTAGGTCGAAGTGGTACCAGTTGGGGTAGGTTGGAGTGGTGCCGGTTGGGGTAGGTCGGAGTGGTACCAGTTGGGGTAGGTCGGAGTGTTACTGGTTGGGTTAGGTCAGAGTGGTACTGGTTGGGGTAGGTGGGAGTGGTACCGGTTGGGATAGATCGAAGTGGTACCGGTTGGGGTAGGTTGGATTGATACAGGTTTGGGGTAGGTCGGAGTGATACCGGTTGGGGTAGGTCGGAGTGGTATTGGTTGGGGTGTGTGCGAGTGGTACCGGTTGGGGTAGGTCGGAGTGGTGCCGGTTGGGGTAGGTCGGAGTGGTACCGGTGCCGGTTGGGGTAGGTGGGTGTGGTACCGGTTGGGGTCGGTCGGACTGGTACCGGTTGGGGTAAGTTGGAGTGGTACCGGTTGGGGTAGGTCGGTGTGATACCGGTTGGGGTAAGTTGGAGTGGTACCGGTTGGGGTAGGTCGGAGTGGTATCGGTTGGGGTAGGTCGGAGTGGTACCGGTTGAGGTAGGTCAGAGTGGTACCGGTTGGGGTACGTGGGAGTGGTACCGGTTGGGTAGGTCGGAGTGGTATCGGTGGAGGTAGGTCGTAGTGGCACCGGTTGGGGTAGGTCGGGAGTAGTACTGGTTGGGGTAGATCGGAGTGGTATTGGTTAGGGTAGGTCGGAGTGGTACCGGTTGGGGTAGGTCGGAGTGATACTGGTTGGGGTAGGTCGGAGTGGTACTGGTTGGTGTAGATCGGAGTGGTACTGGTTAGGGTAGGTCGGAGTGGTATTGGTTGAAGTAGGTCGTAGTGGTACCGGTTGGGGTAGGTCGGAGTGGTATCGGTTGAGGTAGGTTGTAGTGGTACCGGTTTGGGTAGGTCGGGAATGGTACCGGTTGGGGTAGGTGGGAGTGGTACCAGTTAGGGTATGTGGGAGTGGTACCGGTTGGGGTAGGTCGGAGTGATACTGGTTGGGGTAGGTCGGAGTGGTACCGGTTGGGGTAGGTCGGAGTGGAACCGGTTGGGGTAGGTCAGAGTGGTACCAGTTGGGGTAGGTCGGAGTGGTATTGGTTGAGGTAGGTCGGAGTGGTATTGGTTAGGGTAGGTCGGAGTGGTACTGGTTGGGGTAGATCGGAGTGGTATTGGTTAGGGTAGGTCGGAGTGGTACTGGTTGGGGTAGGTCGGAGTGATACTGGTTGGGGTAGGTCGGAGTGGTACCGATTGGGGTAGGTCGGAGTGGAACCGGTTGGGGTAGGTCGAAGTGGTACCAGTTGGGGTAGGTTGGAGTGGTGCCGGTTGGGGTAGGTCGGAGTGGTACCAGTTGGGGTAGGTCGGAGTGTTACTGGTTAGGGTAGGTGGGAGTGGTACCGGTTGGGGTAGGTCGGAGTGGTACCGGTTGGGGTAGGTTGGAGTGGTACCGGTTGGGGTAGGTTGGAGTGGAACCGGTTGGGGTAGGTCAGAGTGGTACCAGTTGGGGTAGGTCGGAGTGGTATCGGTTTAGGTAGGTTGGAGTGGTGCCGGTTGGGGCAGGTCGGTGTGGTAACAGTTGGGGTATGTCGGAGTGGTATCGGTTGAGGTAGGTCAGAGTGGTACTGGTTGGGGTAGGCCGGAGTGGTACAGGTTGGGGTAGGTCGGTGTGGTACCGGTTGGGGTAGGTCGGAGTGGAACCGGTTGGGGTAGGTTGGAGTGGTACTGGTTGGGGTAGGTCGGAGTGGTACTGGTTGGAGTAGGTCGGAGTGGTGCCGGTTGGGGTAGGTCGGAGTGGTACCGGTTGGGGTAGGTTGGAGTGGTACCGGTTGGGGTAGGTCAGAGTGGTACCGGTTGGGGTAGGTCAGAGTGGTACCGGTTGGGGTAGGTCAGAGTGGTTCTGGTTGGGGTAGGTTGGAGTGGTACCGGTTGGGGTAGGTCGGAGTGGTACCAGTTGGGGTAGGTTGGAGTGGTATAGGTTGAGGTAGGTTGGAGTGGTACTGGTTGGGGTATGTGGGAGTGGTACCAGGTGGGGTAGGTCGGAGTGGTCCCGTTTGGGATAGGTCAGAGTGATACCGGTTGGGGCAGGTCGGAGTGGTACTGGTTATGGTAGGTTGGAGTGGTACCGGTTGGGGCAGGTCGGAGTGGTTTAGATTGGGGTAGGTTGGAGTGATACCGGTTGGGGTAGGTCGGAGTGGTATTGGTTGGGGGGTGTGCGAGTGGTACCGGTTGGGGTAGGTTGGAGTTGTACCGGTTGGGGTAGGTCGGAGTGATAACGGTTGGGGTATTAGCCATTAATCTATCTTAATCTCCAACCGTAAAATTGGTGCTTGGAATAATTGAATCCACCAATTTGATTAGGCCAATCTTTACTGAATCCAAGCCGTGGATTTTGTGGCGTTATGACACCGCCATATAGTTTAGGAGTAACACTTATTTGAAGCTGTTTTTGTTGTTCACAGTCTGACGTCCAACCGAATGGTCGCCGGACGTTCTGGGTCTCCAGCCGCCGGGGAACATGGTGAGAAAGGAGCGACCAACGTGATGTCATAATATATTATTGAAAGCGAAACATTTATAGTCCACAACAGTGTGGGCCGCTCCATCTGTCTTTACTCGTCCCCTGTACTGCCCCAGGGTTCGGTAATATAACGGACACACTACATGCCGGTGTTCGTGTCCCGCGTTCCGCATAGACATCTTCAATAACCCGATAGAACTGCGGAATAACTGCCGTTCAAGATATAGCGAGCAATATCAGGCAGAAAACTCATCTGATTGATCATAAACTCATAAAATTTAATTTCACTCATCAGGCGATGGCGGTGCTGGAGCCATGAACGTGTCCACCAGGCAGCCTTCGATTGGCGCGGACGGGCCACTTGTAGATGCTACGGACCAACCTTGGGTAACCACTACGGAATATTTAGATATGGAGAGGCATAAGAAAGATATGTATAACATTTATTCAATGAACGCAGAACAACCCTGATGACCTAATAAGATAAGATAAGAAAGTTTTATTTAACGTCGGTATATAAAAGTAAACAATAAACATTAGCACTAAATGTAAGCACCAAACGTTGCGCAACACGGAAAAACAGTAGGGACACCGACCTTAGACAGTTACTTTCAGACCGCTAGTCTGGTCACAACCACGCAATAAGTCAGCCCACACACCAGACTCGCCCCACCCCCCCCCCCCGTCCGTCACATTGTATGTCCCTTAACACAAGACGTCCATCCACAATGTATGTCCCTCCTCACTGTACGTCCGCCCGCACTGTACGTCCGCCCACACTGTACGTCCGCCCTCACTTTACGTCCGCCCACTGTACGTTCGCCCACATTATACGTCCGCCCACACTATACGTCCGCCCGCACTGCACGTCCGCCTACACTGTACGTCCGCCCACACTATACGTCCGCCCACACTATACGTCCGCCCACACTGTACGTCCGCACACACTATACGTCCGCCCACACTATATGTCCGCCCGCACTGCACGTCCGCCCACACTGCACGTCCGCCCACACTATACGTCCGCCCACACTATACGTCCGCCCACACTGTACGTCCGCACACACTATACGTCCGCCCACACTATACGTCCGCCCACACTGTACGTCCGCCCACACTACGTCCGCCCACACTATACGTCCGCCCACACTATACGTCCGCCCACACTGTACGTCCGCCCACACTATACGTCCGCCCACACTGTACGTCCGCTCACACTGTACGTCCACCCACACTGTAGGTCCACCCACACTGTACGTCCGCCCACACTGTACGTCCGCCCACACTGTACGTCCGCACACACTATACGTCCGCCCACACTATACGTCCGCCCGCACTGCACGTCCGCCCACACTATACGTCCGCCCACACTATACGTCCGCCCACACTGTACGTCCGCCCACACTGTACGTCCGCCCACACTATACGTCCGCCCACACTGTACGTCCGCCCACACTATACGCCCGCCCACACTATACGTCCGCTCACACTATACGTCCGCCCACACTGTACGTCCGCACACACTATACGTCCGCCCACACTATACGTCCGCCCACACTGTACGTCCGCCCACACTGTACGTCCGCCCACACTATACGTCCGCGCTCACACTGTACGTCCACCCACACTGTAGGTCCACCCACACTGTACGTCCGCCCACACTGTACGTCCGCCCGAACTGTACGTCCACCCACACTGTATGTCCGCCCGCACTGTACGTCCGCCCGCACTTTACGTCTGCCCGCACTGTACGTCCACCCATACTGTACGTTAGCCCGCACTATGCGTCCGCCCACACTGTACGTCCGCCCGCACTGTACGTCCGCCCATACTGTACGTCCGCCCTCACTGTACGCCCGCCCACTGTCCGCCCACACTATACGTCCGCCCGCATTGTACGTCCGACCGCACTGTACGTCCGCCTACACTGTACGTCCGCCCATACTGGACGTCCGCCCTCACTGTACGCCCGCCCGCACTGTACGTCCGCCCACACTGTACGTCCGCCCACACTGTACGTCCGCCCGCACTGTACCTCCCCCCACACTGTACGTTCGCCTGCACTGTACGTCCGCCCACATTGTACTTCAGCCCAAACTGTACGTCCGCCCACACTGTACGTCCGCCCGCACTGTACCTCCCCCCACACTGTACGTTCGCCCGCACTGTACGTCCGCCCACACTGTACGTCCGCCCGCAATGTAGCTCCCCCCACACTGTACGTTCGTCCGCACTGTACGTCCGCCCACATTGTACTTCAGCCCAAACTGTACGTCCACCCACACTGTACGTCCGCTCACACTCTATGTCGGGCCACACTGCACGCTCCCTCCCTCGCCCCCTCCTCCATCCCCTCCACCACCCTCTCCCCTTCCCCCTCTCCCTGCCCCTTCCCCCTCTCCCTGCCCCTTCCCCCTCTCCCTGCCCCTTCCCCACCCAGATGCCCGGTCTTCTAAAAGATGCAGATATATGGCAGGCTAGCTAGGATGTAAACAGTTAAACCGTGAATATGGTAAAAAAATACATGTAGACCCGCTGGATAGGTCACGGGGAACCAACGTATGTCTCACTGTGTTCAATGGGTTCTTTATATAGACATTGAAATTGACAACTGTCAGTCTCGGCTCGGCAGACGTAGTCTGCTGTTCAGACTGGGTGATGTCGGCGTGAGAGGAAAGCGTTTTGGTATTGTACTGTGGTGTGTTTAGTAACTGTAGCGGTGATTATATCAAATCAAAGTAAATGTCTTACGTTATGGATGTTCAGTAAAGCCATGGCTTGTGTACATATGTGTGTACCTGTAAGATCTAAATAGAACATAGCGTGTATACTCTCCATTATCTAACTGATAATATGTTTACCTGAATTGTAAGTAATATAACGGGGGATCTAGGAATTTGCGAAGGGGAGGTTGCTCTCTGAAAACTTGCGACGGTGTGGGGGGGGGGGGATATCTGAAAACTTGGGGTGGGGTGCTCGAAGAAGCTGACTTTAACAGTGTAAGTTCCCAAGGGGGGTTTGCATCCCTCCACCCCCCCACCTAGATCCGCCCCTGTGTAAGCCATTCCTTCTTACAAATACTACCAAGTGAGTAACTCGGTGATATACAGGACATTATGAGTGTTGCTTGACCTTTGTGTAAATGTTTAGCATTTTAGGAACATCTTGGTTATATCTCAGAACAGTCCCACTAGACCACTTTGTATTGATCTGCCCATTATAGTTCTGTAAAACGTACATCACACCCTCCCTCTCTAGTTTGATGCACGCCACACCCTCATCTCACTGTCCTTCTTATGTTAGCGTCACATACACCTTCCAATCTGACCCGTCATGTTTGTCAATCTCATGTGTGTTCTACACCACACCATCAGCAGACTGTCCGTCGTTCGTTTCTTTGACACAATACCATGCACTGTAACCAACATCAATGTTATGTTCATTCTCTTAAGCTCCCTTTGCCATTCCTGATCTCTTCCTTGTTTGCTCAAGAGTAAGTCCCGTTCAGGCCCTGCCTCCCCCCTCTCCCGTGAGCCTCTCTGCTCACCTCCATCGTTCAGGCCGTGCCCCCCCCCCACCCCCACCCCCACCCCCATGGGAGCCTCTGTGCTCACCTCCATCGTTTGGAACCTGCCCCACCCATGTGAGCCTCTGCTCACCTCCATCGTACAGGCCCTGCTTCTCCCCCCTCTCCTGTGAGCCTATGTGCTCACTTCCAACGTTCAGGCCCTGCCCCCTGCCTCCTGTGAGCCTCTCTGCTCACTTGCATCGTTCAGGCCCTGTCCCCCCTGTGAGCCGCTCTGCTCACCTCTATCGTTCAGGCCCTGCCCCCACCCCCTGTGAGCCCCCCCCCCTTGTGAGCCGCTCTGCTCACCTCCGTCGTTCAGCCGCCCCCCCCCCAATTGAGCCCCTCTGCTCGCCTTTATCGTTCAGACCCCCCCCGCCCACTGTGAGCGTCTCTGCTCCACTCCGTCGTTCAGACCCTGCCTCCCTCCTCTCTGCGAGCCTCTCTGCTCACCTTCTGTCCCGTCCCTCTCTGCTCACCTTCTGTCCCGTCCCTGCGTCTCGTTCTCTCTCTCTCTCTCTCTCTCTACCCGGCTCTGTCTGCTATTCTAACAAAACAGTATCTCCCTCGAAGTAGTATGTACCCCTCCCTGTTTTATCATCTGTCCCTCTCCCTCAGTCCTTTGCCATCTGTCGTTCTTTCTGTTCTCGATATGCTCCCACCTTGTTTCTTGCCCTGCTCCCATCCCTATTTTACCATCTGTCCCTCTCTGTTTCCCGCACTGCTCCCCTCCCTGTTTCCCACACTGTTCCCCTCCCTGTTTCCCACACTGTGCTCCTCCCTGTTTCCCGCACTGTTCCCTTCCCTGTTTCCTGCACTGTTTCCTTATCCGTTTCCCGCTCTGTGCCAGTCTCTGTTTCCCTAACTTATACCCTCCCTGTTTCCCGCTTTGTCCCCACCCCCTGTTATCATCCCTGTTTCCCACACTGTTTCCCTCTCTGTTTCCTGCACTACTCCTGTCCATGTTTCCCCACTTTTACCCTCCCTGTATCACGCACTGTCTCCCTGCCCGGCTCCCGCTCGGTCCCGCCCCTAGCTGTTTACCCCGATTTACCCCTCATTGCTTTCCCCGCACTGTCCCCCGCTGCCTCCTCTCTGTTACCCGCATTGCCCCCCCCCCTCCCGGCCTCTTTGTTCCCAGCACTGTGCCCCCCACCTGCCTCCTATCTATTCTCCACACTGTTCTCCCCCTGCACCTCCCCCCCCCCTGCCTCCTTGCAGTTTCCCGCACTGCCCCCCGCCTCCTCTCTGTTCCCCGCACTGCCCCCCCCGCCTCCTCTCTGTGCCCCGCACTGTCCCCCTCCTACCTCCTCTATGTTCCCCGCACCCCCCCCCCTGCGTTCTCTCTGTGCCCTGCACTCCCCCCCCCCCTGCCTCCTCTCTTTTCCCCGCACTGCCTCCCCTGCCTCCCCTCTGTTCCCTGCACTGCCCCCCCCCCCTGCCTCTTCCCTGTTTCCCGCACTGCCTCCTCACTGCTCCTTGCACTGCCCCCGCCCCCCCCCCTCTACTTCCTCTCTGTTGCCCACACTGTCCTCCTCCTGCCTCCCCTGTTCCCCGCACTGTTCCCCCTGCCTGCTCTCTATTACACGCACTGTCCCCCCACTGCCTCCTCTCTGTTCCCCGCACTGCCCCCGCCCCCCTCTGCCTCCTCTCTGTTACCCGCACTGCCCCCCCCCACTGCCTCCTTTCTGTCCCCGCACTGTCCGCCCCCCCTTCTGCCTCGTCGCTGTTCCCGCACTGCCCCCCCCCGCCTCCTCTCTGTTCCCCGCACTCCCTCCCTGCCTCCTCCCTGTTTCCCGCACTGCCTTCTCACTATTCCTTGCACTGCCCCCGCCCCCCCCCCTCTACTTCCTCTATGTTCCCCACACTGTCCCCCTCCTGCCTCCTCTCTGTTCCCTACACTGCCCCCAACGCCTCCTCTCTGTTCCCCGCACTGCCCCCCCCCGCTCCCTCTATGTTACCCGCACTGCCCCTCCCCCCCTGCCTC